>CM051499.1:7186021-7268606 GCA_028031935.1 Paedocypris micromegethes
TTTTTTACACTTATTTCTTGTGCTTGGTTTTGATACTGCATAATTAGTTGTGTCTATTTTTAATGAGTAAATAAACAGGTAATAAATCATTGATTAGGGATTTTTTCCACAGCCTTGCGGTGCTCTATGTGCTAGAGTTTATGATATCTAGAGTTTCGAATCCCTGTAAGCAGAATTCTGAGTGTCTAAAACTGTTCGTTTTATTTCAAATTCTTCAGCAGTATTGACTTAATGTCCTGTTATATTTTGTGTACATAGTTCTATTCCCAGCATAGCCAGGGCTTTTCTTCTCTCTTCTGTGTTCATGTGGCTGTTTTCTGCTGATGGTGTTTGTGTGTATGTGTGAAGCAGACAACAGACCACAACAGATTCGTTTAGAACAGCTCAGCAATGTTCCACTGAAATTTCATATTGTATGTGGGCTGTTTAAAAGCGAATGCGATGCAGGTAACTCGTTTTAAAGGATGTTTGTGGCCTTCTACATGGATTCCTGTAGTGCTGGATGCAGATCAGGAGTAAAATTTGAAGATTTGAAGTTTGCGTTCAGAGTCAGACAGAGTTGATGAACAGCTTGATGCCAGCGAGTTTGTGTAGGTGTGAGTCTAGAAACATCCAAACCGTCCTGGCGAGAGCATGCGAGACACACATTCACACTGCTGACTTTACAATCACATAAGAGCGCCTTGAAAGCAAACTGCTGTGTCAACATGCTGTTGACTTTAGATTCACTCAAATAGTTTTGAGCGTTTGCGATATATGATGGGATAGTTGAGTCTTTCACGAGTGAATTTTTGAACTGATTCCCTCGCGGACGGTGTCCTCCCCAGAGCGCACACTATAAATAGTGTCTGTGTCATTCAGACTGAAGCTCTTGAGCTCCGTGAGTTTTTAAGGAGGTCAGAAACAAACTGCAAATAGACCAGAACACAGTTTCAGTCACGGACATAAACCCTCTTTCACATCTATTTTTTCTGTTGACTGGAAACCAACAAGCCTGTCTAAAGTAATTGAGTGAAACAACATGGCTGTTTATACGTAGATTTCACATAAATGAATTTGTTTCTAATAGTTTCTAACACTTTTGTTTTTTTAATCATGAATCACTCTTGTTTAACCGAAAGCAACAGTTAGCTGCCAGTTTCAGAACATTTGGAAAAAAAAGTCGATGAATCAGTTCAGGTATTAATCAGTGCCCCTCTTATTCATGCTTTTCCGGCACCACTGATCTTTCACTTTCATTTAATGAATCACTTTTTAGTAGAATTCATTGATTTCTGTGTCATCCTGTCCTATACATTTCAGAAGTGTATACGTACATACTACCTTATGCTTTATACTAAAACACACATACTACCATTCAGAAAACGATGATATAAATGTATTTCCTTTAACAAAACAAATTCTTTTTAAAAACACGAGTGTCATTTACTGTACAGTGCTGGAAAGTAAACTGTAATACACAGTTACAGGTTATGTTAAGTCGTTTTTAAATGGCATCAGAACAAAACAAATCTCCAGAAAAAGAAAACGCAACTGAGTTACTGTTCATGAAACATTTCTGAGATAACGACAATTAAATGTTTTTAGTTAAGTGACCCGCGTCTGATTGCATTTAAATCATTGTCATCTTTGCACATTTAAAGGTAAACAAACATTTAGGCAGGACATGCCCCCGTTTGTTTTTGAACTTCATGAACACTATGATGTACTCAGACGAATGTTCAGATGAATCTGATCAACAAGTATGGAAAACAATAAATTACAGGTTTCATTAACGCAATTGCTAACTCAGTAGCTTGAAACTATTATAACGCAATAGCTTGAAAATTAGAAGACAATTTTTACTGGAGGAAAATAAAACATGTTTTTCTTCTAAATAATTGATTTAATATTTAAAGTAAATATTAATAGAGTTTCACATAGATTTACGTTGTGTTTTGACAGGACTTAAAACCAAGGACCAATTCGATATTGTGTCAATCACAGTTTGTAGAAAAGCTAAAATGATTTATTGGCAACTGATATTTGTTTTATTTGTCTTGACCCTCTGACTACAAAGTACGCCAAAGGGTTAAAGAGTTACGTAGATGAACCTGATATAGTACACTCATTTCTGGATTGGACAAAAAAAATACCTGCCAGTTTATAACTAATAACAGTATGTAATAGCCCTGTGGTCTCAACTCTAATAAAGAACATTTTTAAAAAATATTATGTGTGCCCACACACACTTTTTTCCGTCTTTTTTCATTTTGCGTGTTTTCATGGTACTGACGTACAGTTTGCGTCAATCCGGTTATTTCGTTTTTATTCCACATCAGAAATGGGTCGTTTTAAGTTGGGTTTTTTTTGGCTAATGGAGCCGCCTTATGGTGGCTTGGTTTGTGTGTGTAAACAGATGGCACAGGTGATGTCAAAGACATCAGGAGGGGCTGAGGAGGGGCTACAGACAGACTGACAGATGGACAGCAACAACAAAAAAACGAATAGCCAGAAAGGTCAAGGAAGGACAAGTATTGATATAAGAATCTAGAAATCTGTGTAGTTTGGGTTCCAAATGTGTTGTGATTTTGGACTGGATTACTTGGAGCATTCTTTGACTGCTTCTTTGAGGATTTTTCTTCTCTTTTTCCTGCCTCCTATGTTTTCTTCGTTATCTCTACACTTATTTCCTCCTCGTGTAAATTGTCTTTATTAAGTTATTGCCCTCACTCAGGTCTGCTTTTAATAAGTGTCCCTGTGCTGGGTCTTTGTTCTCCGGGATGTCTGTGTGCAGCTGCCACCCTGGCGTGAGTGCACTGATCTGGGTTAATAATAGGCAAAGCCTGCTGTCTTTGAGTCCCATGTCCCTGTCGCACTGTACACAAACACACACGCTCACGCGGTACTCGCTGAGAATCATGGGAAGTGTTAGATCTGGAGATGTGTGACTACTAATGCGTTTGTGGACTCTCTCCGCTCTCCCACTGTTCTTTGCCCTCTTTCCGTTTGTGGGCATGGAAACTCCATCATGTCGAATATTCCAGGTCTTGGGCCATGGTAAATGACTGCAGAATTAATAACACCACTACTGTGATCGTCGAAGGAAAAAGAGCGTAGAAGGGGGAAAATGAGCTCTGGTTCCAATGCAGCTCATTACAGCCAATCAGCGATCTCTTTCCCAACCAGCGCAAAGATCCTTCTGTGTCATGTTTCCATTCAAGCACAGACACAGAAACTTCATTTTGAGGTTTTGGCTGAGACGGGCTGAGACGGG
Organism: Paedocypris micromegethes; assembly: GCA_028031935.1. Lineage (NCBI taxonomy): Eukaryota > Metazoa > Chordata > Actinopteri > Cypriniformes > Paedocypris > Paedocypris micromegethes. The sequence continues at coordinate 7,189,278 of CM051499.1, forward strand.
CTGTGCCGTTGTGGCCGCTCCAGGTTGCATTGCTGTAGAGATGCAGAGCTTCATGGGATGTGAAGTGACAAGCCGTTTCCTGCTCTGAGCGCCGCCAGCTCCTGACATTTACACCATCTGTGCAGTGGACGCTATCGTATTCAGTCCTGTAGTTGTGGCCTGGTGTTAGAGAGATGGAGATGTGGCAGGTTCGAATCCCACTGCGTGATCTGTGAGAGCTTCTGTACCACTTGACTCTTGGTGCTTTTCTATAAAGCTGAAATAATTCAGTTTCACAGTGCGCTTAAGTGTTCTAAAAACTAATAAACCATCCATCCCTCCTTCCTCCATCCATTCTTCCGTCCATCTATTCATCTGTCCATTCTTCCAAACCTCCATTGTTTCACCCATCTATTTTTTCATCCTTCCACCCATTCCTCCATACATACGTCCTTCCATATGTCCATTCTTTTGTCCATCTATACATCCATCTATCTCTCCTTCGTTTCAATCATCCATCCTTTCTTCCATCTGTCCCTCCATAAATCCATCTATCCATCAACCTCTCCATCCTTACATCAATCCCTTTAAATATGTATCCATCCATCCATCCTAGGCATTATGAAGACATTTCAAACATTTGCCCAAATGTGTTTAGAATGTATATTTGTGTAATGTTCTCCTTAATTTATATTTGTAACTAAAATAAAGTAAAAAAAAAAAAAAAACATTTTTAAGATCTATATAAAATATTTTATAGATACAAATGTTTTTGGAGTAGAAAAGTGTCTGGGTGTTCAGCTCCATGAAGGCACGACACACACCTGATTTTGTGGTCAACCAGAGGCGGTGGATTCGGCTCCAGCTCCCTGTGACCCAGAAATGGAAAAGTAGAAAGCAGATGGGTTGGATTTATGAGCATTTCTCAGCATTGTGTATAACCTACAGTTTGGTTTGGTTTTAAATGAGGATCATTCACTGTGCCCCACGCTGCTGGGTAAAACTCATGACTAACGCATCTCGCTGGGGTCAACTGACTTAAATGCCGAGAAATGCACATGATTCACGTCTCTCACCGCTGCTTTGTGCCCATTTAAACACACACTACGTTTCTTCAGAGCAAAGTTTGTGTTCTAGTTGGCTTTTAGTAATAAAAGTTTATTGAAATATTTCAAAATCAAAAAATATTGAATGCACGTACAGTGGTTGTCGTGTTTGACTTTGAGCAAGTTCAAATCAAATAACTAAAATAAATAATTCAAATTTTGTTTTGCTTTATTTCTTTGTGTATTATGTAGACAGAAATATATATATATATATATATATATATATATATATATATATATATATAACGTATAAAAAATAAATAAAAATAATTTACTTGAGTTGATATAAATAATATACCAATTATCACTATTGATTATCGCAGAACAATAACTTTAAATAACTTCAATTGACATTCTTAATGTATCACAAGGTTCATGGTTTCAATTCTACGACCTCTGGATTAAAATAAAAATGTAATTAATTAATGCATTTATTAAAATAGAGAAATACAATAGATTTTTTTCCCCCTAGCAATAAATGAAAAATCACTTTATTTGGATTCATTTAGTTTTGACTACGTTAGTCCCCCTGGTCGAGCGTCTGTGTTCCAGCATTGTGATGCGAGGATGCTGCTGATGCATCTCTAGCTAGAACACTCACAGCGGCCGGGAAAGGAAGCGCTGCTATTTGATTGTAATCTGTTAGTCATTGTTGGTGTCACATTGAACGTTTCTGGTTTTTAAAGAGCGACAGCACATTTAGATGAAGATGATGGTCAGTCAAACCATCACCTAGTGTCATGATTCAGCCTCGGGACGCCCCATCAGCAACATACGCCGAGACCCTCAGTTTCATATGCTAATGAGGGACGACCCCTACCAATCATCCAGAGAGGATCCCCTGTTTCTGAGACTGCGAGGCGTCATGTGAGAGAGAGCGTGTTGAGTCACGCTTGCTTATATGTGGGGAAGAGAGTTCGAGAGCCTTATATTACACAGTAACTTCCCGTACTCGAGTGAGTCAGATCATGGCTAATATCATCGCGCCAATTCTTCATCACGCTCTGAATTTCATTGAGAAATGTATTTTTGTCAATCAGATTTTGTCAATGTCAATCAGAGATGCTCACACTTGCTATTCACACTTGCACGCTACTTTTAAAATGTTTTAAAAAAATTGATCTACTGTACAATTATATATACATAAACAATGTATCTTGCTTTTTTGCATTAACATTTATTGCACAATACAATTTTGTACATTTTGAGTCCGCTGTTGTAGTTTTGTTGACTTCTGTGGTTAGACGTGAGGACGAATGATGGTCGACCTGCGACATTAGTTTTGCTTTCTTAGCTCGTCTTCAGTGGAATGGCAGTGTTAATGTTTTGTTTTTTGTACATTGTGAACACATTTCACAAACATCTCTCCAGCTCCTACATTCAATATACGTCCTTGAGTTTTAGGCCAAATTATCAAGGGTTCTACTTTTCAATTTTGATAAACATGTGAATCTGTGAGTTCTGCTTTGTGATTGGATGGTCATCAAACCAGGTCCCGCCTTCCAGCCCAGAGCTGCTGGGATTGGCTCCAACTTCCCGTGACCCGGAAATGGAAATGCGGTTTAGAAAATGGATGGATTGATTTCAAATAGTTCTTGATTGTAAGACTTTTTTTTTATTGATATTACAGACCTGAATTAAATGTGAGATTATTCTTCAACATCAACAGGCATGACAGTCTGGCAGCTCTAAACAGAAAGTGTGTGTGTGTATTTTTGCGTTGCGTTTATATTATGTATAACAAACAACAAGCTACCGTAATTTAAACTGTACAATTTGCAGGCCTGATGTTCTCGTGTCAGTTTTTTATTTCCTGGTGAAGTGTAATCTAGTAGTCTGAGATGACGTGTATCGGAACTTTTTATTAACTGATTGACTTTATTAACTGATTAGGCAGATGTGTGTGTGTGTGGTCGTGAGTGCGTTAAAACAAACTGAATCAGCTTTGAGCAGGTCTGTGTGTGTGTGAAGTGTTTGTGCAAGAGGAAGAGCCTCCTACGCCAACAGGATGATCTGCCGCAGCGGCCGGGCATCACACACACACACACACACACACACACACACACACACACACACACACACACACACACACAGCACTGTAAGATCAGCTGTAGTAATATAATGACAATGAATTTATCATTATCTATTGCAACAAACATGTAAAAGCGATGTCTTATGTAGTAGTTTAAGAGTAGAAGAGACACATTACACAAGATGTGTAAGGATTATTGCACATTTAAGACCGACTTCTGCTTGTACAACACGTCTTGCCGTTACAGTTTCACAACAGCAACGCAGGTTCCTCAAAAACAACATTTTAGACTCTCTTCTAAATTATTTGAATTGTGGATTGATTATTCTAGAGCTAATTATTCCCAAAAATGTATTATTTATTATCATTAGATTTATTGTTAATACTAGAGTTTGTTGCACTTCTTTAGCATTTATAGCATTTACAACCGCAAGAGAGAAGCAAATTGTTGCTATATTGATGCTCAAGATAATGCTTTTAACAAAACTAAAACTTTTGCAGTAACAAAATGTAATCTAATGGAACTTGTATAATCTTGTTTTTTAAATTAACAATATGTTTGTTTAGACACTTTTCCAAATGTTCAGAGCAGTCAACCACTCATAAGGTAAAAAGTAAAAATTTAATTAAAGTTAGTTAAAGTAAAATATAAACTCTGGTATGTTGTACATTTTACCTGTCTGTTCACTTTGACTTTGCTAAGCTACGACACACTGCTCTTTTCTGCTCTTGGTATTTATTTATTTTGTAGCGATTTTTATCTATGATAATAATACAATTTCATTAAATGAATAAATGGTATCATGTACAGTATTTAGTCATTAATGTCACCTTTTCTCCTTTATTGTCTCATTACTATAGTGTTCCTTATCTTAATTTTTTTAGCTATGTATTATGATAGTAACCCTTAAAGTCCCAGTGCTCTGGATTTAACCCGTCCGACCCGGAGCAGTGGGCAGTGTTAAGCCGTGTCATCTGTGGATCAGATTGTGGTCAGTGTCTCACTGGGTTTTGAAACCTACCGTTCTGGTACTTGAACCTGCCTCCTTATGGTTGCAAGTCCGACTCCTCACGACTACAGACGGTCTACAGTAGAGCAAGGCTTTGCTGGAGGAGGCCCCCTGGTGGACGTGTGAGGACTGCAGTGCTCAGACAGGTAGAGTAGAGATGTGCCGGACGACATGTGGGTTTCTGTTCGGACGACGAGTTTGTAGTTCTGACGAGGCATCGATGGATTGTTCAGACCTGCTGTGGTTTGGAAAAACGTTTGGCAAAGTTTGACCACACACTCCTGCACTTTCTCCTTCTCCATTGGTGCAGGCAGAGTCACCTGATGCCTTCTGGGAAGTGGATTATCTGTTTTAATGATGGATCTTTTTGATTTTACAGATTGACGTTTTGAGTTTAAAACGAAACGTAGACCAAGGCCATTAAAACGGTGATTCATGACGTTTCAAAATTGACTTGACTCGGAATTTTAGAATCGGTCTTTATTCATGCCTTTGAGGAAATTCTGTTTTGTTTCATACTCTCAAACATCCTTAGATCCTTGACAAACAATATTATTAAATTGAAGAACAAGAATTGGATAAAAACCAAGAATAAAATAGAAAAAGATATAGTTTGGCTTAGTGAATTTTTAAAACCAATGCATAGTTCAGCAGGAACTTTATTATTATTATTAAGTCCGATATTTGTCCAACTAAAGACTGTATTTAACATAGAGCATTAGTCTGACTGTCAGTGTAAATGATCATACACAGCTCAACACTGCCCCTTAATGGTTGTGTGGAGAATTGCAGGAGGTTGACTTAACTGTTTTTTCTTTTCTTTTTTCTTCTGTGTTTCAGTGAACGAGATCATTGGCAGAGACATGTCTCAGGCCCCCGGAGCAGCACACACTCAGTCCCTGTCCTGATCCAGCCAATCACAGCCAAAGCCTGGATCCACCATCTCCTCTCCTCTCCTCTCTTCCCATCACGGGCGCTGCTGTGCTCCGATTGGGGTTGTAAATAAGAACCTTGGTCCGAGCCTTTCTGACAGCATGATGTATTTATTATTCGTAACACCCTTCGGACTGACCGGCTATGCAGCGCGTTTTTGTTTTTTAATTCCTAAAGGAAATATGCAGTAGATGACAGCGGCTGGATAGACGAGGACGCTCCCATCTCACCTGTGGATTAAAGTCGGCCTTTCAGGAAGTTTGCTCTCTGCTGCCCCCAGTGGACAGATGTGCGGGTGCAGCTCCGAGTCGATGGTAATAATATGCAACATTCCACACGGTTAGTGTCAGTAGAGTCTCTGTTTAATGCTTTGCCCTTTTCCTCTTCGGATTCAACCAATGCCTTACGTGGTAGATAGGATTTGATTTTTTGCCGAGACAGTGCTATGTATAAATATATAGCCTTTTTTTTATTTTGGTTGCTTTACTTGTTGATAAGTAGGCGTAGCTGGAGCTTAAACAGCGCTGAGCTCTGAATCCTACTGGAGGAACTGATCGTTTCCGTTGTGTGGAAAGATCTGGAGACACGGGCATTTCCTACTCTCTCAACACCTCAGCGTCTACGCCGAGACTTTGCTTCGTGCCTTCTTTTTAATAAAAAACTATTATGCAATGACCGTAAATCAGATTTGATGTCAGGGAAAACTTTTTTTTTTTTATTAATAATTACTAAAGGTGTTTTATCACCGACGGCTGTGTCCAGACAATCCACTCGGCTGTTCTTCGTCCCCAGGAACTTGTAGTGCAGGATTCGGCTCCAGCAACAGTTTGGCCTTAAATTTACCAGGTTTTTAACCGGCAGAAGTTGATTTGGTTTTTTTTTTTCTTCTTCTCTCGAGCTGTAAACGATGACTGTTGATTTATTACAGACTATGCACTATAAAGCTGCCTTTGCCTTCAGAAATGAAAGAAACCCTTGTTGCCTGTAGACTAGACGCTGTAGAGAAGCTTCTAGAACTGTGCATCCGCTCCGTTTCCATCCATCCATCCATCCATCCAATTGTACAAGCGTGTGAAAAGCAGGTGAGAAAGCACAGAAACACGAGGTTATGCAACGACGACAACGTGATGGTGTGACGTTTCCCATCCTGGTGTGTTTGCGTTTTTTAAATGACACTTTTTTTTTTTTGGTTCATACATGTTGAGCTGTTTGTGGTATAAAGTAGGAAAGCCTTAACTTGTGCTTAAATGCGACTTTAGAGAAAGTGTGTGGAGGTTTGGGTTTGATTTAGCTTGAGTTGTTTTGTAATGGCTGACGGAGGAAGGAAGCAGGGAAGTGTTGGCGTCCCGAGACAAGCACCTATACTCACAAAAAACCAAAGCTTGAACAACGTGTTCCCGCTCAGACACCAGAACTCTATTTTTCTACTGAATTGGATGTCATTCCTAATGTTTTGGTCTCTTGGATGGTTTGTAAAATAAAAGCGCGGGCTCCGTTGATGTTGACGGGCTTCGACACGCCGTTTCTTGTACATTTTGTATTTACGGTTTTGTAATTTTGAAGACTGCAGTGCTTTTTGAAGTTATTCAAAGGGAACACGGTTCTGGTAGTGTATCAATAAATGTATAAATGCCTCACACGTCTCATTTCGTTATTTTTCCAATTCCATTTCTGGGTCACTGGGAGCTGGAGCCAATCACAGCATGTCTGACCAGTGGCTAACCAATCACAGAACAGCACACACATTCACCGTTACTCACAACTATGGACCGTATAGACTCCAGTTCTCCTAATGAATGTTTTTGGACTTGCTGTGAATCGTGAACATGTATAATGTAAATGGAGTTTTGTTCCATTTGATAGAAGCATAGATGTTCAGAAATGCTCTTCTAAATCGGAACATTTCATTTTGTTCATTTACCATTAAAACAAGCTCAATAGAAGCATCACTGCATTAACCTGCTTCTGTTTCAGCAATATCAATTTATTTGATGTCTATAAGTCACATAAACATACACATTTCATACATTTGACCAAAAAAAGAAAAGAAAATGACCCCTCCGTCACTAAAGAGGTGTGCTTTTTTTTGTCAGCCACTATTGCACTCTGGGTAATGTAGTCATGCAAAAAAAAAAAAAAAACAAGGTCAATGATTCTAGCAGCCGACTGAATGTCGTAGAACCAAATATTTTTAGTTTATTTTTTTTTTTGCCGATCTAAAACTAATTGCGACCACAGGACGAGGGAAAAGAGCACAACGCCATCCATCCGTTTCCATCTTTCACGTCAAATAAAAAGCAACTGAACTCAACTAAAAATCCGTTCATGTCTGTGGAGTAAATACTTAGTCTGATCTCCGTTAAACACGTCAGAAGGAAGCCACGCTCCGTGTTGCTCCAGCGTCACTAAATATTTTGGCAGATTTTTTTCATGCTTTAAAAAAAAAAAAAAAACAGCATGAGGTTTTTTTTTTCCTAGCGCGTAAAGACTACGACAGCTGCGCACCACCGGCCTGAACTTCCTGTTCCATAAACCAAAATCTCGCTTGCATTTACTCAGGGCCAGAACAAAAGTGAACGACACAGGAAGTGTTTGGCACAAATACGCACGTACCGGATTTCTCACACACACACACACACACTCACACACACACGGTGGTGGAACAGGGATGAATGAGGAGTTTCTAACCACAGATGCAGTGGTGTGGACGTCTTGTTCACTCGCAGCAGAGCAGGCGGATGGGGTGGCCAGAGAGGAAGAGGTTGGAGCATTCAGCCACTGCCCGTCTCGCCGCCTTCTCACTGGGAAAGGTCACCAGGGCTTCCCCGCTGCGCTGACCACTCCAGTTATACAGCACCAGCACGGAGTCCGCCTGGAGCTACACACACACACACGCTCCAGTCACTGTAGGGTAGGTTAGGTGCAGCGGACCCCCGGACCACCACACATGCCTTTGAGACCGTTTCCTGGCTTCATTGATGACAATGAAGTCGCAGAAACGTGATTGGAAGCAGGTTGATTGTGTTTTTACTTTGACTAGTACTGGGGACGTCCTGGTCAGATTTGCCAGATCGGTCCCAAATAGAACAAAAAAGAAAGACAAAGCTCGTTTTTAAAGTTCTGAAGAGCCGATCTCAGCGTGTGACGTTTTGTAAAAAAAAAAAAAAAAAAATCGTAAATTGTCTGATTTAAAAAAAATAAAAAACGATTATAATTTGGGAAAAGTAAACCTAGAGCGAACAAATCGTATTTCACTGAATCAGACGGAGGTTTCGGTCTCAGCGAGTCTGATAATGTGACAGTAACTTCACTGATTCTCACTTTATTTACACCGGTTCAGATTGGTCTAATCCTGAGGCTCTAATTACAGTCAATGCCACACAGTTCAAAAATAATTAACCGTTTTCTTTGAAAAAATAGCGATAAGCACGTGATGAAAAAAAAAAATCTAATCACGAAAATTAAACCATATGTCTTACAAAACTGTAGTTAAAAATGTTTAAACTATAGTTAAATGTTTAAAGAAAAAAAAAAAAGCATTTTCTTCATCACAATAAATTACATTTTGTATATTTTTGTATCTGTTTTCAAAATTACATCAGATCGGTCTCAATTTTAAATTACTTTGAGCGTAAAAAAGTGACCTAAACGTCCCAATTTAGAGTCGTTCCTCCTCATCGCTGAATTGCTTTTTTCGTGAGGGTCTTTGATGCATCATTATGGTGATGAACTTGATAAAACTTGAAAACACCTTCAAAAAAAGCCACCAAACACCCTGAATCAGAGGCACATCTGAGAGCAAGAACATCATCACATCACCCCGAGCTCAACACAGCAGATCATCATCTCAAGCCCGCCGGGATTAGTTAGGCAGATTTCAGGCAGAAGACGAGAGGAGAAAGAGTTTGGCGATGTCCTACTGATTATCAGAGGAGAGGGGTTAGAGCTTCAGGCCATGCAGGAGAGGAACCTTACCTGCAGCAGCGCCACCTAGAGGCACAGCCACTCTTTAGGCTGAATCAGACTCCGGGCCTGATCACTCACGCCGAGCAGGCCGCTGTAGTCTTCAGGAGCGTACTACAGCACAATGAGCCACAGTCAGTGCCCGCGGACTCACGTTACACACACACACACACACACACACGAGACCCCGAGCTGTGTGAGGGTCCAGAACAGCACAGATCTGATGATGACGGACCAGCGAGTCAATGTTCTAGTCCGTTTCAAATTCACAAGTCAATATCAAAGTATATATTTGATCTTTTTTTCAAACATAATGTGTTACTTTTAGGTTTATGCTTACTTATTTTTTTACTTGTCTGGAAAATACAATATTTCAGGGAAACAAAAGTGCATTGAGCACAAACATTAGTTTGCCATTGAATCAAAAATAATAGAATGACTGGGTGTTTAGTCAAAATGTGCACGCAAATACGTTTTTTAATTTCAATACAAAATGTTTTTTTTTATTATATGTACAGTATATGTACATATGTATACACAGTACATATACATACATGCGGTATATACATACGTACCTGTACTGAGTAGGTTTTTAATTCAAGTGGAACTGCTAATTTTATACTTGCACATTTGGAAACAAAATACATTATTTTCTAATTGAAAGTTATTTATTTTTACTTCTTTTATTAGAACAACAAGATGTTAAAATGTTTAGATTTTAGGCCAATTCACCCAGCGCTATTTTGAAGTGTATTTATTCAGTGTAAATTAAAATTGTTTACTTTTCGATAGAAATAGCCTTGTATGAGATGATCAACTCACTTGTTCAAAAAGCTGAACTCTACATATAACACAAATGTGTTGTAAGACACACACGGACTCAATGAGCTGAATCGATGGATAAAATCATTGTCAGATATGTACTCCCCCAATTCCAGCACATTTCTGGATCTTCCTGAAGAAGGAACATCGGTCATGCTGAGAGAATAAACACAACAGCTTTCATCCCGGATTACACCGAGGTTAAAAGGCTCCGGCTCAAACTATTCTCCAGCATATTGCCTTACTGACACCAATACATCCTCAGACCTCTCGGACACACAGACCACACAGCACCCAGAATGCACTGCACGGCTGAACATAAGCCACACTATAGATGGAGAGACCACCTGCCAGAAAGGAACACTTCCCGCACAGAGGCCTGTAGTGTGCACTATGTCTCCGAGGTTAAGAGCACACTGAGCGTGGACCGCACTCGGGTTTCATCGGTTCAGCCAGGAGTCACCATCACACGCGTCACCTCAGAAGAGAAGCTGGAGACCGACATATGAAGTTCAACTCTCAAAAATCTCAGCAGGAGAAAGCACACAAACACTCCACAACAAAGCATCACTCCTCTGCTTCTGCCGAGGTCTCCAGCTAATCAGGAGACACAAACCTACTAAATCATTGTGTTTGAACACACGGAGACGCTTTAATCCGCCGAGTAGGGATGAATGAAGTGTGTGTAGTGGAAGAAAAGTCACCTGATATCCCTGAAAGAAGCTGAGGATGTCTTTGACTCCGGCATTGTAGGGCAGGCCCTGCATCCGCACCAGCGCCCCCGGCTGAGGGGACAGGATGGCAGGGGTCGGCTGGGCAGCCACAGCTGCGGCCACGGAGCCTGGAGGAGCCGCAAAATAGCCCACCGTGGACGGGGACACTGGGGGACTGGTGCAGGGAGAAGGGGAGACAAAAGAGCTTTTATTTCTTAATTCATAAATCAGTTACTGTATTTAAGCAAATAGAAGCACAATTTTTTTCCACAATTTTAAAATATAAGATTTTTTTTAATGTATTAGTAAAGGCTATACTAAGACATAAAATACATTTGTCATAAGGCTATACTAAGGCATAAAAAATTGTCATAAAGCAATATTAAGATTTGAGGGAATACCAAGACAAAATAATTTGGTCAATGGCTATACTAAAGACATAAAACATTTTGTCATTAGGTTATACAAAGACCTGTTTTTTTTTGTCATAAGGCTATACTAATACATAAAGATATGCCAAGTATAGCTTTATGACAAAATTGTTTGTCTAAGTATTGCCTTATGTCGTAGCATTGCCTTATGACTTAGACATACAAAATGTTGCCTTAAGATTATTCTAAGTCATAAGTACATGTTAAGACATAAGGCAATACTGAGACATAGAAAAAATAAAAATGGCTATAAAGACAAAAGAGAATACAAAAGACATAAAAATGTTTTGTCATAAGGCAATGCTAAGACATAAGAAAACACTTAGTATAGCCTTATGACAATTTTTTTATGTCTAAGACATAAGGAAATACTTAAAAATGGTCATTAAGGCTAAGACAAAAAAAAAATGTTGTTAGAAGGCTACACTAAGACAAAAAATTATTCATAAGGCTATACCAAAAGTGATAAGGCTATACCAAGACATAAACTTGGTAAAAATTATACCAAGTGCCATAGTAAATAAAAGTGCTGCTTTTACTCACTCCGGCTAGAATGAGTAAACAAAATGCAAAAGGCAAATAAAATGTGTTTTAAAAAAAAAACAAAAAAAAACCCTGTGTTTAGACATTTGAATACATTTGAAAACGTGGAGAAAAGCTGAAGAACAGACATAATAACACGTCATATACTGTATGATCTTCTGGTGTCATTCATGATGGTAGTTTTGGATAAAGTTTGCTTGCTATTATAGTATGGTTTAAGAGTAGTTTAATAGTGTTTCACAAGACTTATTTCACAATTGTGAAAAATGTAGAGAAAGCCACGTGTCAGTAAGTAGTTGTTGTATTTTATCTTGTTTTTTAATCTTGCTTTTCTTGATACCAAGATTTAACAAAGGTTACTTGTGAGGACATCGCTAATTTTACTGCTTCGAATCTGCATGAGTGGCCGATTTTAAAAAGTACAATACTTCAAGAAATTAAAATGAATGAGGCAAACTCTTTGTCTGCCAGGGAACTAGTCCAAGCAGTGAAAACCGTATTACATCCATATATGGACATAACAAGTGAAATCAAAACACCACCTCCTGGAGATATCCTCTACTACATTTAGAAATAATATTTTATCTTTTATTTTCATAATTGTTTAATCAGTTATTCAAGTAAGGTTTGTTAAAAGAAGTTGCAGCCACTGAGCCAGGAGTAGTGGTGACGAGAACCGTGTACGGGGACACTCGGGGAACACTGGGGGACTGGGGGGGGGGGTGGAGAAACAGAGACAAAACAGCTTCTCATTTCTTAATTCACAAATTTCGTTCGATGGAAAATCATTGAAAAAAATCTTAAAATTAAAAAAAAAAAAAAAAAAAAAAAAAAAACTTTTTGAAAAAAAAAACAACAACATCTTAACATCTTCTGTTCTGTTGCTAAAGTTTTGCCTAAAATAAAAATATTTCTTTATGGATCATTAGAATGACTTCCAACTGGAGAAGGCAAACCTAAAAAAGTATGCCTACCAGTGTTTTAAACTGAACAGTGAACTTCATGCAAAAAGAAGAACTGAAAATGACCACAGCTATTGCAAACACATTTGTGGACACGTTTTCTCCCTTTGAAGAGCAAAACCTGGGTCACATTCTCACATTCCAGACAATCGTCTTCTTTCTGTGCCGAGAACTGGTGTGACAAATCGTCACACAATTATTACAAAATTGATTCCTGTAAAACAACTGCAGACACAGCATCTTGAAACTGGACTTTTTGTTTTTTTTTTAAACGCATTGTCTGACAATTTTAGATTCGTACATATATCATACAAGATCCATATTTCATTCTCGCATACGTTGTAGCCTGGGAAATTTAGAGTTTAAATTTAGACTTATAAGTCAAGTTTGGCCAAAGATTATGAAGGTTTTAATCGGATTGGTGACAATGTCATACCTGGGATAATAAGCCGTGTAGCTCATGTTCATGTTCATATAAAGTTGTGGGGAGTAGTAGGCCAAGGCGTGAGCGGGGTTGTGTGCAGGGGGCTGTGGAGTTCTTGGAGCTGCCAGCAGGGGGGGCTGATACAGCGCAGCATCGGTAGGCAGTAAAGTTGGAGTAGCAGGAAAAGCAGCATATGTTGGTGGCGAGAGACCTAAACATTTTAGACATTAGTGAAGAGATCACAAACAACCATGATTGAAGACGTGCACTTAAATGAGTGGAACTTCAGTCTTCTCTGGTGAGGAGAGCACACACGGCCCATTCTCAAGTCAAGGTCAAACAACCAGATCAAATCACGGAGTAAACAAGCGCTTCTGAAGGCCTGCTCTTACTAAACGCCAAAATGTTGCACCTTTAAATCCGCAACAGAGGTGACCGCACTGCTTTCTCTGAGATAAGCTGAAATCTAATCTGAAATGGCTGATAGAAGCAGAAGTAGAACAGGCATTGGCACACTGATCTGGATCAGTGAGAGATTACAGATGCTGGCTCTAACTAAACACTAACGCAAATTAACACGGCGGTGAGATTGCAGAGTCACTACAACAGGACAGGGAGACTTACAGGGAAGTTTGCATGGCGGTGGTGACAGGCCGCTGCGGTTCAGCGTTCCCCCCATCAGCACGAAGCTCATCTCCTCGGTGGAACACTGGAACACCTCCACATAGCGGCACTTCATCATCTTCTTGTGGCATTTCTGCGCCACCATAAAAGCTCTGTCTGCTGACTTCATCTGAATGAAAGCGTCACCGGATGGACGACCCTAGAAGATGACAGAAAGGACGAGGGTTAAGAAATTATAAAAACATTGTCAATTTTTAAAACAACTTGCTAGATTAAGCTCTTTGAATTTCCTCATGATTCTTCTGTAATTGAAGAACCAGGAATCATGAAGAACCATGAATCATGTTTGAAAGTTCTCTAAAATTAAATGGGGAAGTGCTGACGGTAGAGTACAAGTTGGTTCTACGTACTGATGTGAACCGTGCAGCTCTCCAGAGTTTACTCAGTGTCACAAGAGGTGACATTCCAATTTTAGATCAAACCAATCCATTTTTGCAAAACATTCAGTGAAGGACAGAACTTTACCCCAGTGTATTTATTAATGTAAATAATTTTTTAAATGACTATACAGTTTTGTGCGTGTATATGTAAAGTGAAATAAAAACTATTTGCAAAAAAAAAAATAAAATAAAATAAAAAAAAAAAAAAAAAAAAAAAAAAAGATCGGAGCATTTATTTTATTTGATTTGTCTTTTTGACTGTTTGGCGTTTCATTTCTAATACATTGTAGTATTGTAAAAAAAAAAAAAAAAGTAAATGAATAAAAAAAGCCATGATTAAAAAATTATCTGATGTGTTTTCCCCTTTTCTGATACACTGTACAATTTTTAACTCATTAAAAAACAAACAATAAACTCATTAATAAACATAAAAAATACTTTGAAAAATAGCTTGGTTAATGTCTGATCATGTTCTCCTGATTGAAATTGTTCACCTGCTGGTTCAGGACCATGTGCACCCCATGTGGTTTGATGTCAACGGTGTGTTCGCCCATAAAGTCAAGGATGTCTTCAATGGCGGCGGTGTAGGGAAGTCCTCTCAGCCGGATACAGTCTCTTGTGCTAGCAGTGGTGATAAAGGGTGGCGCGGCTAGAACAGGCACAGATACCATTGGAGAAGGTGGAGGAGGAAGTGTGGAGATGAGTGGAGTGGACATGTAACGATTCAGCACCTATTGGAAGACACGAGGGCAGAAGTTGTTCATTCATTGATTAGGCATCTACTTATGAAAAAGATTATGAAATAATCTTTTCAGCACAAAATAAAACAGTATTTGTACCTGTTGTACCTCAGCGGCAGTACTGCGAAACAGCTCGATGTATCTCTTCCCAAGGATTTGTTTGTGTTTCTTCAGGGCATTCTGGGCGTACTCCTCACAGGCAAACAGAACAAATGCATCGCCTGTAGGACGTCCGTCTGGATACTTCACAAAGAGAAGACCCTCGGTGTCATCAGTCACAGGGGTCTCTGGGCCCAGGAAGCCCAACACATCCTGGGGAGTAGCAGTGAAAGGAAGGCCACGCATTCTGATGATCACTTGGTTTTCCTTGGAGAGAAACTGAGCCACCTCATTGGATGTGCCTGTTAAAATAAATGTTAAAAAATGGATTAACAACATTTGAACAGAAAGAACTGAGTACAGTACCTCGACAAAAGCCTTGACTAACGAATGTTTCAAGTTACAAAACGCGTCTTCTGGGAAATTTCGTCTCTAGTCACGAACTTATTTTAAGATACAAAAGCAAATGGTTGTGATGCAGGAGTACCTGAGCGGTGTGAGAAGATATAAACCCTCGTGATGATTACAGTTAACTTAAGTTATTACAGTAACTTGTGAACACAGAAGTTTAAAAGTAAAATTGGCTTGCTAAAATACACAACGGCCCAGCATTCTCAGTCAGTCTCATGCTAGAGAAATCCAAAATGCATAAAGTTTTCAACAGTGTTGTTGCTTTTTGCATCTTTAAGAGTGTGTGATGCTTTTATTCACCACGAGCCCTAAGAAAGTAATGGAGAAAAGTGGCGAGAAAAAGAAGGCAGCTCTCGTCAATAGGAACCAAGCAAGAGATAATAGAAAAGTTCTGTCATCTGCATGCTCAGACAAAAAAAATGGACGATCAGAACAAGCAAATGCCATAACCCATAAGGAATTATTCAATAAGGGCTAGTAACTTGTATGTTCGTCATCCACCGATCGTCTCCTCCCTCACTCACCATATGCTGCACAAACTGATTTTTGTTTTTCTTTAGCACTACAGTACAGTTATTTTTTCCCAATAACTGTTATGTAACATTTATTTTATTACAGTTATTACAATATTGCATCACATATTTAAAAAAAATTGTCTGAATTGACGGCGGCTTGTAATGGATTAGGGCATTCACATGTTAATTACGTCTCTACTTTTTCTCCTTATTCTCGGCACGACTTAATTCCGTAAATCGAGGTAACACCGTACTAATAGTACTAAACAGAATCCATGAGTCAGTAATTTGGCTAGATTAAATAGTCCAGAAATGGAGGTGCTCGGGATTTACACACGTGCTGCGTAACTCTGCAAGCCTCTGCTCTTTGTGAGGCTTTCAGAGGCTGCTGACCTCAGGGAACAACTCTATCTCAGAGGCTCAAGCTGAGCTGGAGGAGGTGGGGGGAAAGTAGAGTTTCTCCATCTATCAGCTCAGGATGAGTCAGCAGGGCAAGAGACACACAAAGAGCCTTTCATCCACACGTGGGAGGGTGGGCAACACACACCGACACACTCCACACTGATTTTCACCTGGAGGTTTACTCTACAGACGAACTTGGATCTGCTGAACTCATGCACAACTGAAAGCATCCTGAAGTCACTTACCTCCAGCGATCTTCAAAAACTCTTCTCCCTTGGCTTTATACACCTAAAGTGTGTGATTATACATCTTCATTAGGATCATGAACTCGTATTTAAGACAAAGGATGCTTTTGACTGAATGGGCGAGCTCACTTCTATATATCTGCTTCCCATGTGGTGCTTGTTCCTGTCCAGTGCCATGTCTCTATGCTCCGAGTTAACAAACCTCACAAGAGCTTCGCCGTTCCTCCGACCCTGAGTGTTCAAACAAAGCGCAACTCCACCTCTGAAAGACAGAACGCAATTTTTATTTTAATCTAACATTATATACCAGTCAATTGTTCACTAGAGTAACTGTGATTGTTTGCTTTGAACATACTAGTAAATGGATAGTCGTGCAAGTCCTGATGTGACATTTGGCTGGAGTTGCCTCAAGGATTTGACCAAGTTTTCCATTACGGAGTTAATGTGTACTTAAGGGTCTTTTCTGAGTGCGTGCTCAGTGTCGTTGCAAGTGTGCGTTTCAGTTTTACGGTGAGCTGTAATCTCACTTGGCAATGTTGAGGCCCTTGAAGAAGCGAGCAATGTCCTGGTCGGAAGACTGCCACGGCAAACCACGCGCTCTGATGACCGTCTCACTGTCCACAGCTTCTGTCTTGCTGCTAAAAGTGGAGCACGTCGAAACAAGGTTGATTAGAAAACTCTAGGTTGAAATTACCAAGCAAAAGTGACTCAACATGAGTTGAGTACGGCCAATCAGAACACACCATGCTCCAGACTCAAACTTGTAGTTCACAGTCTCAACGGTTGTGAATTCATGACCTACAAAGAACAAAATGAAAGCGGTTTATATAATTTACATGGGATAAAATGGTAAATGAGACTTTTTCTTTAAAGTGATAAAGTATTTTTTATATCACTTACTGTAAGGCTCAGCCAGGAGATGTAACATCAGCTGAACCATGTTCTTCACCTCTCTCAGTCCAGTCTCCTGCTCCACGACTGACGGAATACATACATCTGACAATGGTTAAGAAACATATGATGTACACGGTGAGCTGAGCCAATCCTGGAAACGACTGTAAGACTAGATTGGTGGGCATCTAATAAGAAAGTGAGACACACATATTCACACTATGGCAAAATTGGCAATTTTCCAAACTCCAGTTCTTCTGAAAGAATGGCTTAGAACTGGGAGACAACCGGAGACCCAGAGGAAAGAACATGCAAACCACATGCAGAAAGAATTCGAATGGGCCTCAAAAAGAGACACTGAGGCGATAGTGCATCACTACGCCACCGTGCCACAACGCACACACTTCGGATTGAAGTCGGATAACAGGATACAGTCCAGCATGGAGGGAAGAGTGAGGTCTTTGACAGGGCCTGCGTTTGGACAACATTGATGAAACTCCTTCCTGAAGTCCACAAATGTGTAGAAACACTCTGGTAACACCAGATTCTTGGAGGAAAAACAGAAGGAAAAGTTCAGTATGATTCGAACTGAACAGAGTTTGAATTTGAAGAAAAAAAAACAAACTGAAATTTTATACACAATTCAGTGACATTTGTCACTACTCGCTGTCGATTGCACTACTTTTGTATTTTTGCACCCTTTATTTATTGTTGCTTCTTTCATGTTTTCACAATTTTTTTGTACTATTATTGTTTAATTTTTCTGTCAATGTTTTTATTGGTATATACTTTGCTGTACTGTTAAGCTATCAATCATACAAGAGGGAAAATGCATTAAGTATAATCAATCAATAAATTCATAATAACCAAAACTTTTATTTTATAAGCACTATACCAATAGTAGTCCAACTAACAGATTTGGGCTGTTTTTGGCTAATAAAGAAAAGCAAAACAGAAAGTCTGGTCAATAAATCCCGAGATCACAATATGCAACTCCTGACAGCCAGTAAAAAAAAGGAAGGGCGGAGTTTGGAAGCATAACAAACAACAAATATCACCCTTTATAGTGTTTGACAAAACTTAACATGTCGAAGGTGAATTTATTTTTAATTTCGAATGAAAAAAAACGAACATGAAATTGATTATGGCAAAGCAGTGAGCAAGAAGAAAGCATGGCTAAGAAAGCAAAGAATGACTGGTACGACCAAAACATTGTGCTAATGAAGTACGTACCTTTTTGGAGGCCTCAGGGTGTAGCGCCTGTCGTATAAGCTGTTGTCCGTCAACACACAGAGTGTACGAGCTTCTGCCCAGTGACTTCAGCTCAGCCGACACAGACGAATGAAACTACACAGAGAAAAGCAGGTTTCAGATGATCAGATCTATTTCCTGCAAAATACAACTAAAACTAGCCAATAGGTGCACATTTAGAAATACAGTATTTGCATCAGAGAAATTACACAAAAATGGACTGTAGGACTTTGCATTACAAAGAGCCACAACGTCAAGGGCAGCGCAGAGGACGTTGCGAAACGTGTGCTTGTTTTTCAGATTAGACCGCATGAGAGACGAGTTTGAGTGGAATACAGGAAGTGAGCGATGAGCTGCCAGTCCTTTCAGATAAAGCATTTCACGTGACCAGAATGATGCATGTCAAAACAAATGCAGAGCGGCTGCTGAACACAGCGCACCTGCTGACTGCCGGCTACAGGTATGTTTGGCCAAAACACAGAGGCTCTAATGAAGCGTTTCAGTTATCTGTGTAAAAGTCAGACGCATGGAAGTCACCCACCACTATCAACGACTAGACTCATTTATCTGCTTGCTTATGCACGCTTCAGTTCAGCTTCAAGTGACATGAAAATACGCTTCCCGTGAAGAACTGTAATAAAAATCAAGATTCACATCCATTGACTGCTTTAAGAGGCCAAGTGTCTAATGTCATCCTGTAAAAACCATGATAATGGCTGTTTAGCATTAAAAAATTAAATTAAATTTTGAGTGAAAAAAACTAATAACATTAAAATTTTCGACATTACGTACTCCATTGTTGTACATGACATTGCAGAACATTGAGCTAATGAACTTTGATGCGTTTAGAACAGATAGCACCTTTATAGACAAGGTTTCAGAGCCTAGCACTGATAACAAGACACCGTCGTTCAGCAGGTCCTCATTTATTGCTGTAGTTACGGCCTCTCAAAGAAAAACATTGCGGTGAGGTGTAGACCAACAAGACTCCTTTTTAACAATTTAAACCATCCTCTCACATTCTTTATCTAAACACGAAGCACAACAGAGAACTATGGAAAAAATCTGCATGAAGAATCCAGGTCATTTTGTCAAGCTGCACACACAAAAAAAGTGATAATAAATGTTTAAATATTTTATTTTTTACTTTGTTAAGCAAAAGAAGCAGTTATGTATGGCATTTAAAAATCTGCATTAAAGATTCAACAATCTTTTGTTCCCCAGATCTTTGGATTGGTACTTGACTGAGATAAAAACTTGTCTGAGGTAAAACAAAATAACTTGTTTCGTAGTTTTTTGGGTTTTGTACAGCTGCTTTTAGACTTCGTAAAAAGAGCTTTAAAAATTGTGAACTTGAGCATGAACATTCTGATGGCAATTTTTCCATCATGCATTAATAAATAGATCAATAAAAAATACAAAATAGTACGGTCTTATTGATGCATAAAACAGTAACCAGTTCATCAGAGTGAACAGAATAATTGGAGTCACTAGTCTGACGTGTCAGCATCTAATTCTCAGTTACATAATTAAATAATATAAATCTAGTAATCTTTGCTAGTGCCCTACTAGCTGTTAAACATAATAAACTTCATTTACAAAGGCATCTGACTAATGCATATGTGTTCATGCTCAAGACAGTTGCAATGAACATATAATTACTCAAATATCATTTAAAAAAATGTACATCTAATTTACAGTAATCTCACAGAAAGCTTGAAAACGAGACGAAACGGTATTCACTCGGCAACACAGTGTGTGCGCGTGCACAGAAGCCATATTTTTGTTTTGCCCAACTTCACCTAGTACTAATTAGTAATAGTGTTAATGTCTGCTGCCCAAACATTGAGCAGAAACACCCCGACACTCCCGGCTCTTGGCTGCTGAGAGGATTAAGAATGAAGATCAAATTCCAGAAAGAGGGAAAACATGTATTGATTTTCACAACCTGAAGCCCTCACTTTCTTTTCAAGGAAAACAGAACAAAAACATCTTTTTCCAAGTGTAATTTTGTGGTGGTAATGGAGAAATAAAATGTGTAAAAATGCAAGATGTAGTTTATAAACTTGATGCACATTATATAAGTATATTGGATTTATTAAAATATCTTATACTTTTTTTCTATAACATCTCAATTGAAACTACATGGACATTTTAAATAATATTTCAATCAAAATTACACAATATTTAAAAAAAAAAAAAATTACACAATATGTCCAAAGCAAGAATTTAGGTGTTCATGCTCAATGTGGCAAATACAGCAACGTGGAGACTTGGATAAAACAGGATGCGTCTCCTGCACCACCCGGATGTTTAATCACTTCACTGTTCATATTAAACAGTTCAATATTTGAGCTTGATGTTCTTAATGAAAAGAAGGGATAAAGCTGTCACTCATCCGTTTATTTCCCAGAAAACTCACAGAGTACTGACAATTTATGAAGAAATGAGGCTTGTGTTCATCACACACAGGTACCGACACGTTCCTGCCAGTCTGCGCTGCCTCCTCAGCAAACTCTGAGCATTTCACACACACCCATCTCACACACACACACCCCAGAAACCTCTGAAAAACACATCAGGTCTTACACATCGTGACTGAGACGCAGACACACACTCACACGGGTGAGTTATACCCACACCAAGCAAAGTGTGCGTCCAGAAGCAGGTGCAAACAGGAACTGTTGCTGCAAAGAAACTGTTTTTAACTTGTTTAAGAGAAACATGTTTCTCAAGTGTGTGTAATGAGATGATGAGTCCCACTAAAAGCTCATAAACACCAGTTTCTTGATCCTGAAGCTCATGGTGACCATGTAGAAATAGCAGCTAGTGAACAACAATACGTAGGAGTAGACAATAATATCGTGTTTTTGGACTATAAGGTGCATGAACTTTAATGCACAACATTCATAAACGTCTATTTTTACAACATGTTTCCAAATAAGCAATACGGTTCACATTATGTTCCACATTAAAGTAACAATAAACTTCAGAACTTTTTTAGGATTTTAAGTGTCCCACATAGTCCAAAAAAATAATAGTCCACATAAATAATTTTAAAGAAAAATAAATGGTTTAAACTAAAGTCATTTAGAAAGCAATTGTTTGTTACTACAATTGTGAAGGGGCTTTAAAAAAATGTAAATTCAAACTGAACCGTAGCTTCAAGCATGTCACTCTGACGGGTTTATCTCCCTGAAAGGCAAGCAGAGAGAAATTGATTCGACTAGTTAATATTTACTGATCCCTGTGGGGAAAGGCTTCAGCAGAGCAGAGAAAGAATACAGACACCATTAAAAGCAGCAAAGGTATGTGACACCGGCACAAAGCAAAAGTATGTGCCCAAGTATTCTCTCTCTCTCTTTGTCTCCTTCTTCAGCATTTTATTAAGGTCAGACGCTAAGCTGCTAAAATCTTTCTGTGACTCAATAATAACTGGCTGTCCATTAGGAAACAGTGGGGGGTTGGAACAGGTTTACCACGCACAAACAAATTCTCTCCACGTCAGGCTTGAGAAACACGTTTGGCAACTGTCTTTGTCAAAACATACCTGGAATACAACTCAGAAGCAATCTAAAGCGAAGTCGTCCATGTCCTTCTCACCTATGGTGGAGAGCCCACCTAAAAAGCAAACTAGATCCCGCTCGGTAGATTTACTCAGTGTGTTATATTGGACTAGTCTCACAGGCTCTACCCAACGGCCTGACATTTATGGCCGTGTGGAAGGTGCGTTCGCAGGTAAACATTCCGTCTTCCAGATGTCTTCTCAACACAGTCTAAAACAAGACTAGACCTGCGCCCCTGAAGCTGTGCCTATGCCTACCCACACCCAAACCACACACACACACACACACACACACACCAAATAAAAAAAAATGACTGAAATATACCAAAGGAGTGGCACCGGGAAACAAATACGACTGAAATTTAAGGAGTACAATTTATTTTTCAGCTAGAGAATCATAATCTGCACCTCATCCAGTCGGGAAACAACATAAGCATGTTCTTAAATATTTACATTGTATAAACTGACAGCAAGTCAAACGTCCCTCACCTGAAGCAGGAAGCTCTCCAGCGGCTCAGCCTTGCACAGCTCTTCCGCCGTGAGCCCGGTTTCTTCCTTGCACTGATCGGACAGGTCCAAACTGTCCGGCTGAACCAGGCATCGATGAGGTTTGCCCACCTGTTAACGACAGCACCTTCAGAAGGCCCGACTGCGCGCGCTTTATTCTATAGTGACGATGACGCTAAAGATGAAGACTTCTCAGTTTGTGTGAATGCAAAGCGGACACGGCAGGGTTACTGACCTACAGGCGGTGACATCAACCAAACGAAGCACGCTTTCGGCCATATTTCAACGTACAGACGCCGTAAGCTTTACATTTAACTAGTGTTAAGTAAAGTGACGAACAGCGGCTGAAAGCAAGCGTTGTTGGCGGATGTCTCCTGTCAAGGCGCGTATTAATTCTACAACAGTAACCATTACTTGATAAGTTGGAGACCTTACATCGGGGTCAATATGTCCATACCTTATTCTCACGTAGATCCACAATTTGCCACACCAAGAGAATTAATTCCCTTTCATCCGACCCCAGTTTACCCCCATTTGCACCAGCTGTTGCCCCAAAGAACACCACCAGAGTATCACTGTGCGAAGCCATCAGGGACCACAAGGGTAAAAACTACAATTAAGAGCAAAGATCAAATAAAACAGTAACACGAGGGTTCACCTTTCTCCAAGAGAAGCAAACAAAAGAAATGGAAATTCAACTGAGGTACACGAGGAAGGACAGAAGATTGCTCCAGGAGAAGGTCGCGAGAGAAAGTGCGGCACGAGACTCTACCTGTTGCTGTACTTGTGTGTTCACTATCCAGAGATACTGGTTTGACTGGTAGAAAAAAACTCCTGGTTCGTCTCACGCTAGCCCCATAACAAGCCCTGGAGCCTTTCGCACTATTTTTTTTTTTCAGTTTACCTGGTTTGAGTCGGCCTCTGTTTGGAGTCAATCTCCTCGCCTGGCTCGCTGATTCGCTAGATCCTAAAGGTGAGGGCGGGACTTTACGGCACATCACGCTGGTCCCGATCTCTGATTGGTCACCGTTGCTTTGGGGAAGTGGGAGGGAAGAGCTGAAGAATTCACTTTCTAACAGGTTCACTAAGCGCTTTCCGCCCAGTTCAACAGTGTTACCAGTTTAAACTTGGTCAAACGCTGTTTCGGTTAAAGTTCAGTCTAAGACTTTCATCGAACATCTCAAACGTCTTGATAGCCTTATAAGCACATAAGTTTCAGTAAATAAGGTGCGCGACATGATCGATTAAGAATCGGTTTCGGTAGGTCCGTCATTCAGATCGATTGCTTTTTATGAGTAATTGCTTACATTTTTTACGAAAGTGGTTAAGTACAATTGTAACTGGAAAAAATAAATCTGTCAATCTCTCTCCGCCCACCGTTCACTCACTCAGACACAAAATAAACGTGAATCGTAAATGTGTTTTTACTCATTTTATGCAATTTTACATGAATGTTTGAATAATTTAAGGTTGATTATCGACATTAACAATATTGGCAGATGGTTTTCAGCATCCAGACTGACATCTGTCCACTTGGTGCTTACTTCCTCTTTTCACACTTCATTTCAAGAGTCTCTCTCTTACACACACGTGCACACTCACACACAATGTCGGAAACATAAAGAGTACAGAGTGAATGCTTATACATATATCAGTGTATATACATACATGTGTATTTGAAGCCTTTGAAACAGTTTTTTTTATTACAAAAAATAATATTAGGTTGCAATAAAAAAAACAAAAAACACAAGTTTTACAGTTGCTCCATGATCACATCCATCTCCACTTTAGTGTCTGTGCGACATTGTGAGGTGCTGTGAGTACTTTGTCTCTTGGACACAAAGGATAACTCCTTGTTTCCTTCACCGGAGGCCATGCTGGACAGATGCTGGAACAGTTTCTGAATCCCAGTTTCCCTGAGCGAGTTCCGGAAGGTACGTGCAGCGAAAACATAAAGAACCGGGTTGACTGAGCTGCTGATGAACACCAGCGCTCCGGCGATGATGGTCATGGTGTTACACACGTCATCCAAATGACTGGCCTCCTCGGGGAACGACGACTTCAGAGCGATCGAGATGAGAGAAAGCAAATTCACAACGTGATGCGGAATCCAGCAAAGCGCGAACACCACCACCACACTGCAGATGAGGAGAGTGGATTTTTGCTTCGACTTCAGGCTCATCTGTGCAATGCGGCTGAAGATGCAGCTATAGCAGATGACCAGAGTTGAAAAGGGGATGATGAAGCCCAAAAGAGTTTCTAACATCAGCAGCACAGCCTCTTGTGTGTCGGAGGAGAACTCCCTGAAAGTGCATTGAACCTGTCCACCATCCTCGCCCAAAGTCTGAGTTAAAATCATAGGAACGCTCAGCAGGAATGAAACCAACCAAACCACCAGAAGAATTCTGTTTATGGCTTTTCGTTTTCTCCAGCCAGCCGAGGTGAACGGATATCTAACAGCCAGGAAGCGCTCCACGCTCATGATGGTGATGAGGAAGACGCTGCTGTACATGCAGGCGTTGATGATGTAGACCATGGCTTTGCAGAGAACCTCTCCGAACACCCAGGAATGAACCAGAGAGTAGATCCACAGTGGAAGAGTGATCAGAACCAGAAGGTCCGCCACTGCCAGCTGGAGGATGAGCAGAACCGTGTGCGAGTGCTGTTTCACGTGCCTCACAATGGTCCACACCACCAGCAGGTTTCCAGGTATTCCCACCAGGAAGCACAAGGCCAGGATCACGCAGGCCACCACCAGGCCCAGCTCGGTCTCATTCTCCTGGGGAGGGAAAGCCGAAGCGTTCATGGTCTCCTTGCTCCTCGCTCGCCACTTCTATAAATCAAGCTCGAAAACAAATCTGGCTCAGCAAAAAACACTTCCCTTTTGTGACGACTCCAGGGAGAAAAAAACAGAACCCAGAAGTCAACTATGTACATACTAAGCTATGACAAACCACCTCTGTCGTTACTCATTAAAACATATTAAAACATAAAACAAATTACAACATAAAAAACAAGTTTTAGCATCACTGTACATTCAACTCTAATTTATTCCAGCTTTCCTGTTGTCGTGGATGTTCAAAACGCCTGTTCAAATCATGAAGGTCAAACGTAATTTCATGTTAAAACAACAGTGGATACATTCAAAATGAGTGCAAACATTTTATAATCTTTATATTCTTACATTGTTTAATTATACTGATAAGTGAAAAAATCTTTTCTACATGGATACAAGAATAATTTCCGCTGAAAGGAGGAATTCCTGACTCACTGACCTTCACTGTGTGAGAACTTGAAACCATTTTTTCTTTCACAAAAAAATACTGTATTCATTTAAATAAAATTTACTTTTAAGTCAATACTACGTGTTTCAACAGTGATTACAGTTTAGTGAAGCAGCTTGTTTTACAGCAATTATGTTGTAATATGTTTATACCGGTTTATACCACTTTTTATGATTGAGTACCACTTGTAATTTTCTGTGATACTACTACTCATTCTTACACTAAACATAAAATGTGAGTGTAATTTCCTCGTGATGTGAATCTCTTTCTCTTTTGGTTCTTGTGTTGTGACTGGCACAACATGTTGCTGTTGCGTGTAAATCTGCGTACGATTACGTCACTTCAAAGGAACCAAAGAAGAGCCAGTTTCCGGTGAGTAGCCAATGGACCCTAAATTAATTCTCAATGGCAAATTATAACTAAATTATGCTCTTTAATTATGTACTCATTTATTGGTTGTAGCCACTGAGAGAACACATTGCACCACATAAAAGCACTGTGAAAATGAATGCTTGTTTTTCTATAATGTGGAAAAAAAAGTTCAACACTCCCTTCATGCAAGAAGCGATGTGTTAAAATAAAGATTTTACGGTGCAAAAATACACGTACATTTTCACGGTGCCCCTAAATATACATACCGACAAGTTCAATAATAAAAAAAAAATTACGTACGCGCGTGCCTGACAACTTGGTGAATACGTCATTTCAGTAAACATGACTTTACGGGTTAATCTCGTTTATTGAAACTGAGAGGCTGAATTCAGGTGTAATCTGCACTGAGCCAGAACTGTCAGACTCTTATCGCGCACACAAAGCAGCATGAAGCATTTCTTACCTTCACCTACGAATAAATCACGAGTGCGCGCGTCATCAACAAAGCGGGTAAAGGTAAAGTAAAGTGAGCGGAGTTTAAGGCTGCGGTGGCGCCCGGGGGCATGTGGGGGTCTGTGTCTTGCCCATCGACACTCCGGATGAAAACCACCGGACTGAGATCACCCACTACAACTGGACCACAACTGCCACATGATTCATGTGGCATCGTCGCCATCTAGCGGTAATAAAGTGCAAACACTACGTTCTGGATTCACACGTTTACGCACATTCGTATCAATATAAAACGGGACGTAAGAGCCCACGATTTAACAAAACTAATTTAATTAAGCAAACGTGGGGGGGGGGGGGTATATAAAGAATACAGAAACGCAAGAAACAAATGTTCATCCACACTTTCCGAAACACTTCTCTTTCTAGTTCACGAAGGAGCTGGAGCCAATCCCAGTAACTGTGGGCCAGAAGGCGGAACACACAGACTGGATTGGTGCTAACCAATCACAGAGCGGGACACACACACACACACACACACACACACACACACACACACACACACACACACAATTATTGTCAATTATTCAGATCCGGAGTCCTGGAGAAAATAATAATAATAATAATAATAATAATGAGTATTTGTAGGGCGCTTTTCACAGTTTTAACTGTCTAGAAAACCCATGCAAGTTCCAGGATAACCAGAAGTCTCGACATGTTATTCCTTTGAGCAAGGCAACAGCATGCCTCACTTCACCACAGACAGACAGATCATATTGTTAAAAAATCATTCTTGAAAAGGCTTTTAGAAACGTCCCGTGACTCTGATGGTCCCTCACCAGAAGAACTGAAAGGAGAGAAGAATCAGACTGATGAAGGCCGAGGTGTGTGATTAATGTCCTCTCTGTCATCACACAGATGATCTGTGCAGACGCTCAAACGTAGATATACGGGCACCATACACAATGCAAAAAGACAAACCCAGGTAGGACAAGACAGACGAAAGACCCCGGGGGTCCGGCAGCATCACTCACCAACTCACATTCCGGGACTGAAAGAAAACGTTGAAACCTTCTGAAGACATTACACAGTGGAAGCAGTTCGCCCGAGACAGACCAGAAAATCATCAGCACATGAATTACTCTGTTGGAAAATTCTTCATGGCTAAAACTCCTTTGAAAAATACTGCACACGTTCGTGCTCGATGTGGTCCCTAGTGGCCATGTTGACAATCACACACAATTAAAAATGCACTAAAGACTAACTTGACAGTTTGAAACAAATCAGAATGCGTTAATGCAGTTTTTAACTTTACAAGCACAAGTCCTTGACTTGTGAAATAAAATGCTGAAATAAATAAAATGCTCTTGAAGCTAAAAACTGCCCGATAAATAATAACTCTATATCACACATGGGGAAAAAAATAAAAAAATATACGTATATACCGTGTATACATACTGTATATATAGTATGAAGACTCAACATAGGGTGCATCACATCCCATATGTTTTACCAAGTTTCAAGCATGTGAAACAATTCAATATTTTCTTTTGTGGCAAATTACATTTCGGGTCCGTTTTATCTATGAACAGATGTTGGAAAAGCTAAAATTTAAATACAATTCTATTATGTATTTAAAAATACAAGGCATATTGAATGTAATCTGAATGGCATTAGAGAGACAATCTGGAGTTCGTTTGTTCCTGGCGCCTAATGTCCTGCTCACTGGAACATTGCAGTAGTTTTACTCACAGTTCTGTAGATCTGATTTCAGATGGCCAGTGGCTAGGAAATACATGAATAATTTTCCTTATTGTACATTTCAAAGAACATTTTTGTGAAAGCTTGTTTTCTGCTTTAGATTTTGACAAATTGTCAAGATGGATCCAACAGAAAAGTCCATCCAAACATGCCTCATTACAGTTCCCTTCACACACACACACACACACACACACACACACACACACCCACACACACACCCATGCACACACACACACACACACACACACACACACACACACACACACACACAGCGGATTGTATCAGTGTGTAGACCAATGACAAAATGAATCACAGCATCCATGTTTTACTCAATCCGTTTGCATGTGGGGCTGGTCCACTTCCCCACTGGAAACCACACGCCACCAGACTCCACCACAATCTCCTCCTGGGGTTAAAGTAAATGTAGTGTGCTTCCTGTGGGTGAGGCTTTAAGACAACAGAAGACTCCCTCAAAGCATCATGGGAAGTCTCGACAGAAGATCAGCTCCTTTTAAAAAGTCACGGAGCTTTGCATACTAATGAAATACTGAAAAAACATCAGACCCACTTCAATCAGAGATGATGTTCCTCAGGCTAAAACGGATTCAACACAAAGCGTGATTTCCCATGAGTGCTTGCACATATTTGGGTTTGCTGTTTCACCGTGTGCTGAAAAAAAAAAAAGCCTTAAGGCCACGGAACATCATTTAATAAGAATAAATCTGTTGTGTGAAAATGAAAACGGTCTCGTGCAGAAACAAACCTCCAGCCTGCGGAGCGAGACGAATATCTCAATGTCACCCTGAGAGAATATGTAAAACGACTTAAAAACAGATTCAGCCAGAACAAGCTTTATTTTGTTTTGGTTGTACACAAATTGAAAAGAATGGCACTTAAGTGAGTTCAGTGTTGACGGGTTAATACAAGTAGAAACGTCCGAATCTCCACATTTTCAACAGCCTCGGTGTCACTATGTACAATTTCACTTGGTTCTTTGTTAGGCTTATTAACGCAAAGGTGAAAACCAAAAGTCAATCTGCGATCTCCAAACAGGAAGCAGCGGCGTAACTGACCTGAGATCAGCCAAAGCCATAAAATCTGGTTTTAACGCTCAGAAATTAATTCGGCCCGTTTTCACGGCAAACTGAAAGAACCGAGCGTGGAATAACATCACTGCCTGCTTTAAGACAATCCTATCAGCATTTCGAGCGCGAGTCTCTTTACACATTAAGGTTTGTCACCAAAAAAAAAAAAAATCACTGTTCTGCAGCAACGTGGGCGACCAAAGAGACGGGAACGGAACAGCGGAGCGGTATTTACATGTACATGACAGACACATTTCTTAACATTTGAAAAAAAAAAAAAGATAAATACAAGAATATTCTGTTTTTATAGATTGTTTTTAAATTTATATAAATGCGAATGAAGCTAAAAGTGGCTTTTTAAGAAATGGCGAGAGAAACAGTGCTACTTGGACACGCTGGATGAGCTTCGCTGGCACTCAATCGGAACCAAAACCACCAGCTCCAGTCCTCATCAACTTGGTTGGTCTGGGTTTTCACTGAAGAATCTTAGACCTGTGAGACAAAAGAACAGGAAATACATCAATATAAATACAAATCACAAACAAGCACGAGGCTTCTGGTTCTGCTGGGACGATGCACGTGCAAAAGCCAAACTTACTGGTTACTGAGCTCACACTATAGTGGAAGGGCCTATCATCTGAGCCGCAGCCTGTGATGAGAAGGAAACGGATGAGGGGGTTAACAGCGGTTAAAGAGGGGCTTCAGGCCATTTGTCTTCTGGAAAAAGGAGTTTAGTGACGGCTGAAGCGTTGCAATCAGTCGGTTGTTCATTTGCTGTTAATTTGGTTACAGAAGGAGAATGCTGTTTTAGTATGGTTGCATCTGATTATGCTTTGCTTGAGTGTCAGAGCTTTAAGATTAAGTTAAAACATAACATTCAAACACACTCTGCAATGCTAGAATGCCATCTAACGGTTTTCACCATCAGTTTTGTTTTCCTAGCCACTGCTGCTTTTCTGCTCTATGCCATAGTCAATTGTCGAAGTCGTTGGTAAATGAAACTCCTTGTTAGGTTTTTTTCATTGTTGAGTATGATTCATGTGAAATCATAAATACATTGTACTTGAATAATATGAAATTAGAACCGGATACTGTGTAAAATACAACTACAGTAGCGTCTCGCTGAAGTTAGCCAACTGTCACATTTTTATCTGACTCTTCCATTCGGATAGATAAATCTTTCCTCCTTGTTCCCAATTTTCGTGTCAAACACTGTGTGAAAATATAGTTAAGAACCCTAATAAGTTTGTTAATTTTACGAGTCAAGAGTCTGTCATGGCTCTGAACCATCTAGTCAAATCCGCTCATGCATCAGCAGAGCAAGGAGTCACTTTCTGAGACAATCTGATTCATCTTATGAGAAATTTACAAAACTTAAAACTTGTCCCAACAGATATAGTGAGAATGACACATCGCCACTGTCAAAAACAGGAAACAAACACAAAAAAAAAAAAATAATTGATATGTTCTTTTAAGCAGAACTTAAGCATCGCAACTCAGAAAAAAATCCCAATTTCGTGGCCTAGTGGTTTGGAGTCGGACTTCACGTTCCAGACCAATAGGAACCACATCTTAGGCTTAACAAAAGTCTTAACAATAAAAAGTCTATGTTTTAATGTGAAAGTGTGAGAACTCAACACAGAGTCATGAGGGTGATACTAACCGCTGATATGTACTGGCTGTTATAGCAGGGTTTCTCCAGGGTGGGAGAGGTGAAGGTGGAATCGTGTGGTGAGCTGGGTTCTTCAGATAAAGCCTCGGTCAGGTGACTGGAAACACAGCCGCTGTCGGACCCACTGGATCCGCTTCCGGACAGACAGTGTGAAGAGGAACCCGAACTCTCTGTGGCTACACAGCAAGAAAGTTAGAAAAAACCCAAAACCGTTTCCACATGGCTTCTTGGGAAACATTACAACACATACTCATAGAAGGCTGACTGCTGGTCTCGTGCTCCAGCTCATCTTCCTCAATACACGGGCTAATGAGAGGTCGCTCCCCCGCTAACAAGCTTTGATTGCTGTACATGTGAAGGTTCAGTGGCCCCAGAAGTGTGGAAGAGGAAGGCCCACCGGCCACCGGGGGTCCGTTAACAGGCGTGTTTACTGCAGCACGCTTGAAAGGGTTTGAATGGTCAAACAGTGACACGGCAATGGACGCCCTCGTCCTGGCCCCTATAAATAAAAGTTGACTGTTAAATGCATTTCAATTATATATTCAATTATACTGTTAAATACAAAAACTGGGTTTTATTAGACATATATTTAGGCTATTACTTACTGGTAAAGTAAAATGAACAACTATGGAAAACAAATCTCACCTCTGCCTTTCATAATGTAGTCAATGGCCCGGTCACTGATAGCGGCATCACTGGGCTTTATATCCAGGAAAGGTTTGTTTCCCACCCCCATAGAGACCATTTCCTGCATTCGATTTTCTGCAAACATTGCAAAAAGAGGATTAAAAGAGAAAAAAAAAAAAAAAAAAAAAAAAAAAATATATATATATATATATATATATATAATAATTATTTATATATTTATATTAAATAATGCAATGTTACAAAGAATCAACACTGACAAGTCAGCACACTGGATGTCAAACATGTGCCAATGTTCAAATTTGTGCAAATGGAAAATATTAAATATATGTGCAAATAGTCAATGTAATTAGTAAATATTAATTTAAATTTTCTCACTAAACAACCCGTAATCTAATATTAGTGAGAATTGGGAATGTTTTCAATAGCTTTCTATTTGCCCGAGGCCTTAAAAGAGAAACAGCAGAAGGAAAGAAAGCTGTAAAGTAACAGAAGACATTAACGGCCTTATCGCATCATTTCCTGCTTTCCCACCTTTGTTTCGTGTGGCCTGCTGCCATAGTATCCGAGCTATATCACAGGTCCAGGCGTGCTTGATGTCAGACGTGCCGGCCTGGAGAATGTAGTTCTGGTTCTTTGACGTTCTTCTCCTGAACCAAATCTCAAACCTCAGGCCACTGTCACCTGACGTCTCTGTCATTCCAACATCAGCCGTCTGCAGCAAGAACAGGCACAGGGTAAATAACACGGACATATTTAGGGAATTATTTTTGGAACTTGGTTGAAATTGGTCAAAAACTTCAGTCAGAACCTTCTACTACTACAAGTGAGTACAAAACAAAACACTAATCATTAGTGTGTAAAGGTGTACCATTGCATTAAACGTAAATTGATAATGAATGAAATTGGTTCTTACTTTAAACGAATGCTTGTATATGAAGACATCAAGGCCCCCTTCAATGCGTTTGGGTTTGCTAAATAGGACCAGATCCTCAAACAGGAAGACATGTCGTTTACACTTTTTCCTGCCATACCAAACCGTAAATTCATCTTGACGAACCAACTGTCCTTGTTCCTTCAGATTGACCTGAAAGTATTGGAAAAAAATGTTAAATTGTGTGCTGTGTTCTCAAATCAATATTTTTTACAATTCTATACAGTTTTTGCAACAAGTGAGTAAAAGGAATTTACTTTGAGATGGGAAAGGTAAAAATGATGATTGTATTGAGCAAAACATTCGAAAATGAAGAACAAAACAATCTGTGAGAGGACCAACTAAAGCTCAGTTTCTGATTGGATATTGTTGGATTTGTTGTGATAATCTAAGTGTGCAATCATAAACATTTATCTTAAGTGTTATTACAACGCTTTGTCATAAATTCAATTGGTTGTCAGATCATAAACATATAACGTGTTGAACATTTACAATTTACGAGCCTGATTGGGTTTAGTGCTTCTAACAGCCCACCAACCACGAGTCATGAGCCCACCCACAACACGTACATCACAGTCTCTGATGTCATCCATGGCGAGCAGATCGTTGCCATGGCGAAGCTGGAACTTGACCATCTCCATAGCCGCGTGTAGATAGGCCAGCTCCTGCTCCTCAACCTCATTGACCTCTTTGATCAGGTCTTTCAGAAGCAGAGCGTATTTACTCATGCGCTGGATGGGCTTCAGCAGGTAGGAAGCCAGGTTCATCTTATCCCCCAACTCCAGTTGCTTGTGCTGAAACCACAACAACAAAGGAATGGAATCTAACGGTTTGAGATATGTGATCCCTGTGTGCATCAAACACAGATGTGCATGTGAAAAACTCATATAACTCACCCTGAAGAAACAGTTTCCATGGCTGGCCAGGAGCGTATCTGACTTGGGCTTGTTCTTGCTGTACAGTGCATATAGGCTGAACTGGTCTTGCTGAAGGTTTAAAAAGAGAAGAACAAATAAATTATTTTGTGTGACCTTCCACACTTCTGTAAGACTGTATAGAATTACTTCTCTTGTTCTGGAAATGAAGGGTGGGATTCTTTTCCCAAAGCATTTCCAGTTGTGTTTTGAAAGAGTATTTTTGTTAGGACAAATCGCTTTATAATGTCTTTTGGGTTCATTAAGAACAGACCATAATTTCACAAGAGATTTGCTGTGCCAGCAATACATCAAACAAATAATTCTAGTTCAGTCTGTACTGTAGGCCAAACAAACCACCTAATGTACCTAATGAAAGATTCTTTCTGTGAAAATGCATATAATTTTAAGGTGAGCCAAACCTCAACATCCTGTTCTATACAGAAACTATAAAACATATTTTTAAAAAGCTGAGTCAGCAAAAAAAATCTATTAATTACTGACTCATAAAATAAACCTGAAGCATTCATTTTTCTCCCATTCATTTAAGATAAATCATCGAGAGAAATTCAGAGAAATCAAGATATTTTAAAATGAAAAGTCCCCTACATGCCGCAGAAAGCAGTGGCTGACTCGAAGCGGGTGGTTAGAGCAGCTCTCCAGCTCTTTGAGAAAATACTGGTCGTGGAAATCAAAAAGCTTCTCTGTGTTCCCGAAGATGATGCTGCGTTTCCCGCGCAGGTCCTGAGGAAGGTCAGGCCGCTCCATCTCAGGGAAATAGTTGTCAATGATGTACCGAAGAGAACGCACGTATTCCTGCTCTGTAGTGACCATCTCGTCCACAATATGACGGAGTTTACTGAAAAACACAAATAATGTGATCAAAATTAACTCACAAGAACAGCAGCGTTAAATCCAAAACAAAATATTCGGATAAACGTATCGATCACATGTTTCTTTAAAATGCATGTCACTGTGATGAGAGCATGTGTTCTTGCCAGTAAAATAAGCCATAAAAAGCAGACGTTTTCCCACTAGCACCAGATATACTTGTGCAGATGCTTTCACTATGAATGTCATTTGGAATAGTAAAACAACTTTTAAAGCTTTTATCAATGATTGGAAACGCTGAAAGAATTGAAACCACAACTGACAAAATCACAACAGCATAATACAAAGTCAAGTAAACTGTTCATATTGCACATCTCTCTATTTTGGACTTTAAATTATTGCTACATGCAATTTTAACAGTTTTGGAATATAATAGAATAGTCTTAATTTTCTATTGTCAATGTGTAACAAGTACTGTATACACAAAATTGGATTATATAATTATAGACAAGTATAATAAAAAATATACGTACATCATACGTATATAGACGTATATAATTCCTATATATACCGCATGTATTCATACACACAAATCTATAGAAATACACACATATTTACACTTACACACACATTTATGCCTTTCGACTACATAATGTATTGTGGTGGAATGCATTTTGCTAATAAAAAAAAAACTTTTTATTACATTTTTACATTATTTCTGCACTCATATATGTATGTATTGGATATAGAATAGCAAATTCCTGAATATAATATTCAGTGTTCTGAACAAAAAATGCTTACACCAAGTTCATAGGCAGATTCTTCAAGACAAAAATCTCATTAGAAGATCTTCATCTCTATTAAACTTGCAATAACTGGACCACCCAGAGGAAAATAACTTGTTTTGAGTGGTTTCAAAACAAAGTGTGATGTCAACATCACCTCCGTGAGGCAGTTCCAGACAGAGAGAGTAATGAAAAAAACATTTTAAAACAAAGAAGTGCCTGTAAACATCTCTAGTGGTTGTCTATATAATCATCTAAGTCCCTCCACTTCTCCAGAGCACAAACCCGCTCCCACCACCTGGGAAAGAGATCTGTATCTGAGCCTCTTCCCAGAGGGTTAAAGGGTGAGCAGAAGGCCCACAGCTGGAGAACACATTCACGGTGATACAGCAGATTATGGGACTGTGCTCATCTAATATGAGACATATTTCCTCCTCTCACTTCTGTCATGGACGGGTTGCACGTGTCAGGAGAACAGCAGAACGAACCGAACACCGTTTTAAATTGAACATTTAAAAAAAAATTTGAGTTGCTATTGTAATACCTTTCTACACTTTTTAGTGAATTTTGGTTATTAATGTATTAATTATTCATTTTCTGTTATACATTTAGTTAAGGAGCTAAAAGATGTATACCCATAACCACAACATTGATTATTGATACAATTTATTTTCTAAATTTGGCTTTTTAGTCAGTTTGTATTAATGTCTTTACTTTTCTACACTTTTAAGTTTTACTGAATGTTTGTTGATAATGTATTTATTAGCTCGGTCTTATAAATCAGTTAATACTATATAAACAAAATACAACACAAAGTAAGATTAAAAACATTTCTTTGAACTAATTAAAAGTTCAAATTATAGATTTAACTAGTTAATCTATTTATATATTCCAAAATAAAGTATATGTGTAAGTATTTATATGTATATTATATCTATCTATACAGTATATATTCAGCACACACACACACACTCACACACACATTTAGGTAGATATTTTCTGTACGCCCTAAAACCTTCCTTTGAGAACCATGGAGTCAACTTTTATAAAATCCCAGGTAATATATATTCATGTCTTGCAATAACACTTTGAGACAGGGTAAATACAATTTCTGTGTGTCTTGGCAGTGAGCGAGCGGTAATAATTACTGCTGTCGTGTTTATCTTACAGTGTCAGCTATATGAAAAGCTTCACGGTGAAGTTACTGTGTGGTAAATTATTCACGCCCGTTTGTACCCACCCGCCTTTGCTGCACGTTTCCGCAGCAGGACTTCCACTGTGCGGTGCTTCCAGAGAAGAACATCCATGCATGGGTGGCAGTCGTGGGCTATACGGCCTGTCAATAACTTCAGTGCTGCTAACCTCTAAGCCTTTAATAAACACCCCCGTGTTTCCTCTCCGTACAGGCTCGCTCAAAGTCCGCTGACATGAGCCGTAACGTGAGATGTTCTCACTGCCTGGGGTATCAAAGCTCTGAGTTTTCCTCAAAATCCTGCGGTTTGGTTCTACAGAAGCCAGGCTTGGGCTCATGGAGGAACATGTCTGGTGTTGAGGACACTGATCCGTGGAAGCGCTGCGTGTTAGTCTGTGAGATCTGACGGGAGTGCTGAACAGGTTCCTG
The DNA here is from genome assembly GCA_028031935.1 of Paedocypris micromegethes. Taxonomy (NCBI): domain Eukaryota; kingdom Metazoa; phylum Chordata; class Actinopteri; order Cypriniformes; genus Paedocypris; species Paedocypris micromegethes. The sequence goes on from CM051499.1 coordinate 7,226,240, forward strand.
TGCTCGGCAATGTAAGAACTTCCAGTTTGCAACCGAACTGAGTCGCCGGAGTCTTGACGAAAACCTGCAGGGCTACTGGGTGTGGATGATGTGATGGAATTGGAGGACAGGCGATCTCGATCTCGACCCCAGCCTCTGCAGAAAGCTTTCCGACAGGAGAAGGAGATGCTTCCGCTGCGCTCTTGAGGTTTGCCGTTACATTCAGAGTTTCGGTGTGAAAAGCCTCCTGTCGTTGATTTAGAGTCGCTCTCCCGACGGGTTCGCAAGGCCATCTCTAGCTTCTTCTCAAACATCTGCTTGGTCTCCTGACACTTGGACCAGGCAAATTTCCACTGCTTCAGTCCTTGTTCGCTCTTCAGCTCTCCAGCGAGGTCTTTCATCTCCTGAAAGTGCACGTCCGGAATGGGAAGATGCTGACTGTGATAAGTCTCCAAAGATGCGATCACATTCTGACACTTCTCGGCCATGCCACAGTCTTCCATACTAACAGACGCCAGATGACGCATCCCTTCTAGTGCCCACTCATATGCCTGTCAGAGACGGAAAGAGAAGGAACTTAGTAAGTCAATGTGAAGGCCACAAACAACAGAAGAGAGACATGAAAGCAATGAAAGGCGTTTCTCAAAGATGCCGAGAAAAATAACGGCAGATCACATTTCAAATTGCCGATACGTTCTGGAAACTGACATGGACCAAGAGGATTTGCCAATGTAACTACATATGTTCCATCCATTTATTTTCTGTGGATTTTTTCCATTGCTAGGTCACTGGGAGCCAGGGCCATTCTCAGAAAATCTCCATGTGAAGGGGTGAAACACCCTAGAGCAGCCAATCACAGGCAGGATACACAGACACACACATACACACTCTTACTCAGACCCATTTGAAATTCGCCACGCATGTTTTTGGAGTACAAAACTGGAGTCACGGAGAAAACCCACGCAAGAGAGAACAAACAAACAAAGAACGGACCCGAGTATTTTTTTACTTTGACAATTCCATTCAATCATACCTACTGTGTTTCTCCATCTAGTCTGAGGGGAAATGTAGTGTAACTCTGGGTAATGTAGTGCAAAACTCTGATCATCCTAAACATACACGCAAACAAATGCTTTAACCAATGGCTGCTGGTGTGCAGTCTTTTTAATTAAAGTTTGTAGAAGAAAAAACACTAAAAAGCTTTTTCAGAAAAGTGAACCAAAAAAACATTTCTTTCCCCAGAATCAAAAAAGCTCATTCCAGTGGTTCTTTCATATAACTAACAGAGGATTCAATCCAGAAGCTGGGTGGTCGAAGTGAAAGGTCTTCAGCATGAAGCTTTGCAGCAGGAAGGTGTGACTGCACCACGACGTATAACACAATCACTTATAAAGGAACCGTTTTCTTGGAGTTCAGATGGGATTCTCACACACACACACACACACACACGCACACACACACCTTCGCATTCTGCAATAATATTGTGACCATTCTGTCCACCCCAAGCTTCTTCTCAAGCATTTCTAAAGCTTTAAAAGTAAAACATCTCTGAAGATTCTTGAAAAAGTTCCACGAGAAACACAAACAGATGCAAACGACTAGTCTGCGCTGTAAAACAGCCCCAACTGTTGAAGGTGATAAAGTTAGCTGCAGGTTCTCCAGAGGCCAAACTCAGCCCACAACCCCCCGAGCCCACCACCCTCCCACCATCACTAGGGTTTTGTTCATTTAGTGAACGAGAAAAGACTTTGATCTGCAGCCCAATATCTTTCCTCCATCCGTATGATGCTGCACGGCACGCTGTGAAAACAGGATGACATCATCGTGTGGTTGGTTAGCGCTGGAAAGCCTTTGAAGTGTGAATGGTGAGTGTGTGCGTGGAGGGGCTCTGATTGGTGAGAGCAGAATTAGTTCATTTGATGGAGACCCCTAAAGGCCCCTCTATTCAACGGTGCACAATGAGTTCCAGAAACGGAGAAAACTGGACCGAGAGATGCTCTTCTGCGGAATGGAGGGTATGAGAAGCATCTAGCCTTGCGCTCTGCTTTTGTACACCCAATTAATGAATCTTTTGGCAGTGTAAGTGGGTCAAGAGCAGCATTTAAAACTTTAAACGACTCAGTTTTATCTTCTCCTTTTCAAGGAAAGCACAAAAAAACTACTATTTTGTTGACATCCGCCAATGTCTGATCTTCTGCTCAAGCAATGCCAAGAATGCAGTCTTTTTACTTTTTTTTTTTTTTTTTTTTTTGAAAAGCCTAGTCAAACCCTGTCAAAGTCGACCAGGATCACTGGGATCCAGGAGACATTGGATTAAGATGCCACTGACAGTTGTTGTCAAGATGGGCAGGACCAAATAACCAAAGCTACACGCTGTCTTGCTTAACACAAGATTCCGTTTCAAAAGGTTCCCCATGAAAAGCTATGGTCAAGATGGAATACTTACAAAGGGACTAAACTAAAAAAGAGAGATCTGGATGAATGAATCCGGAAACAAGTGGGAAAATAAAATCAGGAAAATGAAGAAGACAGGATGGGTCACTGGAGGCAGCAGGACATGAAATAGACTGCAGAAGTGGAAGACCAACCACAACCACAAAAAAACAAAAACAGAATAAATGAATCGACTGCTCATAAAAGTTTGCCATGACAATAATAGTACTAAATTAAAGCAGAAAGCAGAAATGGTGGGGCTTTAGTATTATTTTGGGGCACTTTTTTACAATAAATATTTATTTAAATGTTGGTGTCCAATAAAAATGTGTGCATATGTAGATTAAAAATGTGTATTTTATTTATTAATGACGCTTATACAAAATCTGAAACATACCTTCATATAACGATTGATAAAAATAATCAAGTTATACACAGATTTTTTAACATTTGGCCTACGTTTTCAACTATATAAACCGCAATTTTTATTGTCTGAAAGTCGGCATTCAAGCCATTAAAGGCCTAATAAAATCTAATCATACAATATAATGTGTAATATAATTTATTACACAGAAGGGGAGCCATATAATTTAATAATGAATATTCTAAAAGTAAATCAGTTAAAAACCAGTGGGTCAGACACCATCTGCTCTCAGAAAACTGAGTATAAGGGAATGCAAAGGAGAAAAAGATAAGCAGGAGGGCTGCTGAATGAACGAAAGAGTCGGCACCTGTATGATAACTAGTCTCTGGTGATTTTGACCAACTCAATCTAATTGATGTTTTTATGACAGTATAATAGAGCATTAAATTCCACAACTGCTAAACCTGGTAAAGGTCATTAATCTTATGCTGATCAGTTAAAGCCTATTGTATGATTGATGAGAAAAGCTTGAGCAGTCAAGAGATTCCGTTGGGTTTTGTTCTTTTGTTGTGCGTGTCAGTGGTGACGCATGCAAGGATGCGCGTGTCTACTGCGGGGCGAGCGTCTCCGGATTTCTAATAAAGCTTCATGAATGTCAAAGCCGGAGGAATCAAGTCTAAGAAAGAAAAGTTCACCATCGGCATGCTTGCACAGAATTGAGCCCATCTGCGTGCACACACACACACACACACACACAAAGAAAGAGATGCACAAACGTTTCCGCAAAAATGAAAGATTAAAAACTTACAAACAAAAATGTTTCTAAGGCTGTATCTGTGTTTCAGGTCTCACTTCCTTGCATAAAATGCAGGAAACTGGGTTGTAATAATAAAAACCCCATCACGTGTTTTGCCACTACAAATTAAAAGTCAACAGAGAACAGATGCTAAAGAACTTGTTGTGCAGACGAGGTGAGGCTTTGTTTTTTCTCTGTCTTGACCTTTCTGACCCCACTCTTACGCTCTTTACACTTTGAGTGTAAACTTTTACTGTCTGCCCAACAGTTCAATTTTATGAGTGGAACAGGAAATAATTCTGCTTCTCAGGCTTTAAAGCACAAGTGTGAGATAACATGGAAAAAAACTAAGAAAAATAAACGGTTTGTAATGTTTATTTACCTTTCAGTTTCGGGCTCTTTACATGTGACAGATGATTAATGGACATCAACACATATGCAAGACATTATTTACGTTGGTATACTAAATATGATAAAAAAGCAACGCAAACCCCACTGACGTAATAAATTGTATGTCTTCCACATGGGTGTTTTGTGTTACAGGGTTTATTTATCCGAGCGAGGATCATTTGATTGAACTAAACCCAAGAGGATTTAGAGTATTGCAAAGCAAGCAAATCACATTATATTAGAGCTATTAAAGTGGCATTAATCAGACCTGATCAGTAGGAGTGGTTTAAGGGCTCATCACACACACACACACACACACGCACACACCCAGACAGCCTTGAATAAGCTTGTTAGGTCAACCAAACACTCATATGCCTCGAGGGAAAACACATTAGGAGAATTCAGAAATGGGAAAACGAAGGCAATTTAAATTATTAATAAAATTACAAATGAATGAATAAAAGTTAATAATTGAATGATTACATTTGAAATTTAAATTATTATTGAGTATGGACACACACACACACACACACACACACACACAGATTGGTTAATTGGTTAACACACAATAAGCAAATTTCAAAAAATTGTCCTGCCATGTATTGTTACTAGTTAATTGTACACAGGTAACAGTTTGTGTGTGTGTGTGTCTTTTGAGCACACATGGATAGACAAAGAGAGAGCTAAAAAGAAACACTGGGAGAGGAGTGGAAAAACAACAGGAAATAAAATGTGAAAGAAAGAATGAAAGTTAGACACGAGAGAGAGAAAAAGATAGTGAAACAGGGAGAGATAAAGAGGGACGAGAGAGAACAAAAAAAAGAGAACGAGAGAGAGAGTGAAAAATAGAAACAGAGGGATGAAGAAAAAGACAGAACCAGAAAAGAGAGCTTGAAAGAGTGAGGATGACTGAGACACAGAACAAAAGAAAGAATGAGAGACAGACAGACAGATAATGGATGGATGGATGGATGGATGGATAGATAGGTAGATAAGGCCATTGGTTTTAAGTATACAACACAGCGTTCAACAGTTTTCATGAATCAGTAAATGTTAGCCAGGTGGCTAATGAGAGCAAAGAGCAAACTCATCCGTGATGTTACTAACAAGCTGTGAACAGAAACCTGACAGTCCATTTACTTTGGCCTTTCTTCTTCTCCTACTTATTCTCTGCAGAATTCTAAAAGGAACGACATGGGAGGTCAACCGTCACACATGCACGTGTTTATCAGCTTTCATTTCCTTTCTGTGAGGGTCTGTGCGGGTGGGTGTTTGGTATCCACAGGTGCTCACCAAACAGAGCAGCACACAAGGACCTGGAGACCCACAAGGCTTCACTCAGGCCACCACAACAGACAGGGACGGCTAATTAGCAGAGCATGGCCTGGTTTTGGCCACTAAGTGTTGTCTTCTGGGGTTTTGGGGGGCAAGGATGTGTGGAGAGGGGAAATGGTCCAGTTTGTTTGGGGGGTGGGGCACATGCCTCAGGATCAGTCAAGTAGCATGGTAAAAAAAAGCAAAACTGCTAAACGTTCGCAGACAAAGAATATTCAGAGGGAAAAGAACAAATGTGTTTGCATATGTGCATTAAAGATGTTGAACTATTTAAGAAACAAAGCTAGGACTTTTGCTATTCGGGCAACAAAAGTAGAATAAAAGCAACCGCCTACTCTTTCCTTAGCCAATTAGCTGGTCCAAGTTCTGAATCCTTTTTAGAGATTTGCTGACCCCCTTTTTATTCTGGAAACCAGGAGAAGCAGCGGCCCAAACACTTCCTCTGACATCGTATTTGCTTTAATTGTGTTAAAAATCTCACCACACCATGTTACTTTCAATGGTGTTATACTTTACACTAAAAACACTATCTTGAAATTAATTCGTTGTACAATCACAACCAACAGACTCCGTATCAGACAAGGACAAAAAAAGACGTGATCCCATTTTGCAGTAAATAATATTCACTCCAACCAAAACAACAGAGTTGTGAATGACGGTAAAAGAAAAATAATCTTATACGACAGGATATTGTTCAAGCCTCTAGTCATGAACAACCATTCATTTATTAGTGATTGATTGCAAAGTCTCGCCTTTCGTCAGTCAGAGAAACTGCCTTCAGGTCAGTACAAAAATACATGAATGAAATCCTAGTCCTATACATACATAAGATAATCGTTCCCATATTTGCTCTTCTCTTCTTGCACGTGAAGCGCAGCCTTATTACAACTAAAAAACAGAATTTTAAATACCACATAGTAAAACGTTGGCTTTATGTAGAAAGCTAATTTCCTCACCTGACTACACTAAAAAATAAGTCATGACAGCAACATTCTAAAACATATGCCAAAAGTTCACTGTGTCTAAAAAAAAATGTAAAGCTAGAGTTCTGCCACCTAAATCAGACCAGACAAACACACTCCTGAGGCGCAGAAGTTGTAAAGTAATCCACTTCCAAAATGAACCGACTCACAAGGTGTGTAGTTACATCAAGATAATGGAAGACATAAACCCCCCGATGAGCCCATTTACCCCTGGGCAGCAATCTCCAGTCTTTAAGAGGAATTTCTTCGACGCTCACGCTCACTGTCCCTGCAGTTTATGACAGACACTGAGAATGAGAAAATAACTAGTTTTGTAGGTTAAAACACTGCAATTCCCAAAGAAACCCATTTTGAGCCGCAGTCCGCAAACTAGAAGAAAAATACCTGCCTGACTTTTTTCTCTTTTTACATATGATGCACACGCTTTAACTGATTAGCCGCTGTTGATTCTTAAACTTTTTTTTTTTAGGATTTTACATGCTCCTTAAAGTCTAAAAAATACGGTAAAAAAAAACAAATCACTGCACAAACTTGTGCCAAACCTAAACTTCCTCCACAAAACCACAAGAGTCTCCAGATTATCCAAGCTTTGTTGAGAACTCCTACCTCTCCATTGCTATATCCGTGTTCCTGCTCAGCCAAGACGCTGGTGGTCCCGTGACCCGAGCACGGAGCTGCGGCCGTCATCCTTTACTCGCTCCGTGACTGACAAAGTACTGGGAGAGAGAGAGCGAGTGGCGCCCTCTCCCCTCCTCTCCCCACCTCCCCGCTATTCACAGGCAAATGCAAGTCTAAATACCAGATGGGGCTGCCCCAGCAACTTCACTGGAGGAGGCGGAGGGGACGGAGGGGGGATGGGGCAGGAGGTGTCTGTCAACAACACTACAAAGCTCCTCGCTAAAAAGGGCATAAAGAAAAAAAGAAAGCCAGGCTAAGACTTGGCACGCTGGCGCTAACTCGACCTTGTGAACCTGCTTGCAGATGGGGAGCCACATCCGGAAAGGTGACGGGGAGGGTAGAACCAGCAGTAAATCCCGAGGCACGTGTTTATACTGTAGGGGAAAATGTGCATTTGAATGAATTTTGAAGAGGAAGTGTGTTGGCCAAAGAGTTGAGTTGAAGACAGGGAGAGACGCAAGGGGAGAAGAACAGCAGAAGGCAAGTGGGATTAGAGATCATTCCTCTGAGACGCCCGAGTATCAATAACCTGATCAATACTCAAGCGCTCTCAGTATGTTGACTTACATAAATTATTTTAACACATCAACTGTTTCAATCCTCACTGCTGGTTTGAATACATTAAACTGAAGGTAAAATGAAGAACCTCCACAAAACATGGAAACGACACAAAGACAACGCATCAAGACTAGCAAATGCTTCTCACAACATTTAGGTCTTCATTTCCTAAAAAAAACCTCAAAGTAGCCACTGGTTATTTCATAATGTATTTCAGTAAAACTGTTGAAAATGTGAATCAAAGGTGATAAAAAGGCCTTTATGTTTGTAAGATATTGTGTAAGATATTACAGTGTCAAAGGGGCTGAACAAGGAAAGAAACTGTTGTCTGGTCTATGTAAAATAAACTGCTGTGAAGCAGAAGAACATTAGTCCAACATTAGTTTCATTGATGTTGGTTTTTGTTTGTTCAAAAAATAGTTCTCCAATAAGGCTTAATTTACAATAGAAGAGGTAAATCTAAACTCATAAACCAAAATTGACATTTACATTTTTGTTGTTGTTTGAAATTACCCATATAATGTACCGTTAATTGTGCAATATTTTATTGTTATTTTTATTTTTCACCGATACATTTTCATTCATATTCTTAAACTGGAGGTAAATTGCAAATTTTCTTTGGATTTTGCTCGTGTTTTTATTTTATCGTAAAATTTTCCTGCTGCTGCAAAACTGAAATATCCCCTTGTGGGGACAAATAAAGGACTTTCTATTTCAATTCAATTCAAAAAGCTAATGTTTAAAGTCTATGAAAATTCTTGAATAGTTTGGTTACAGGGAAAAAAACATGATTTACAGAGTATAACCTCATAATTGAACGGGAAGGTACTCAATATCTTTTTCACATCTCTTTAACTGTAAAAGATGATGTGTTGGCGATATGTGGCCGTCCACAGTGATGCCTCACGTTTACACGAGGAGACCATCTGGAGCAGAAAGACTCGGTCTCAGCCTGGACTTGCGGTGTCTGCTGAGCCCCAGGCACATGTTTACAGCCCCGCTGTCACTTTCTGCACTGCTGGATGCTGTGATGGCCTGGAGGGGTCTGATCCAGACAATACACTGTCAATATTATGTTTGTCACCCAATGTGTGTCAGGGAGCTCATGCCGGGCCCACAGAGACCACCGCAATTAATTGAATCATCACTTTAGACTGTTGAACTAAATAAAAGATGCTTGTGATCGGAAGGAACTAGTTCTACTAACTGTAAATGTAGTATCGCACAAAGCTTTACAGTTGGTTTAAGTCAATTTCTGCTGTCCCGTCCAGACTAGCTTGACCACATCAGACAACCTGTCTGTCAAGCCCCAGTTCAGTAAAGTAAACGCAGTGACATGTTCTACATACACAGAAGTCACGCATGGGTTCAGGGATCGTAACATTAAATAGTACACCGTCTTAATAAATGACAATGGCTAGAAAATGACGACTGAAAGAAAAAAAAATATGGTAAAGTAGCAAGTAGCAAACGATGAGAATTGAATCTGGTGATGTAAGAATTCCTCCGGTCAACTCGTGAGAAAAAAAAGCCCTATAATGTTTTTTGTTTTGAGGAATGTAGGAAAATCAGCAAAAAATGGTCAAAATTAACATGATGTGAGATGATGTTAGAACCAATGATGCTAGAGCGTTCCAATCAGAATTACGCTTTTTGCGATTTTCCCCTCTGTTAATTTTTTTCTTACATTTTTTTGCTGATAATCCAACCTAACTGAAATAATGTAATTAATCAAATAATGTCACTATTTAAACTCTAAAAGGGTAACATGATTTTTACAGTTATTTGGCTGGTGATTTTATCCAAGGCGACATACAAAATGAAGAGCACTACAAGCAAATTGACATAAAAGAGAACAGTTACATTTAGCTACATCAAGAAAAACAACCAGATCATGGCAGTCAGTAAAACACACACTGCATCTGCACTGACCAATTATTTCCATCCATCAAAACTCCAAGACGAGTGAAAAACTTCACTCTGAAGCGAGTGTGCAGTGATACATAAGCTATTAACATAAGACGGTCTAAGATGGACCACTTTTCTAGAACAGGAAGTGTCATTGACAACTTATCAATACGCCAACAGATGCCAGAAGAGGTGAATGAAGTTGCTATGCAAAAGTGGCAAGAGGAAGTGGCAAGGAGAAGATATGATGAGTCAGGAAAGAACACAAAGATTATGCTAATAACTAAATAAGATAGTGGTCAACCAACATGACCATCTGTCACTCCGAGGGTACAGCGTGGGATGCACTGATGCATACATTACTGATCCAGTGCCACTTCAGAAGAAAGAGATCATTCATTTTTAGAAAGAGAGTGTTCCTTTAAGAGCAAACTAATGTTACGTCTGCCTTTAATTTGTTGATAATTTTTAATAAAGTAATTTAAAATACACTGAAGCACTTACTAGCTTCAAGGTCATGAACCCCACTAGAGGTCACCAGAGTAGCTTGAAGGTTTTTCCAATAATTCTAGCAAACTGGATGTTTTAAACCAACTTGTATTAAAACTAAATTATTCACTACATAAACAAAGCTCTTTGAAATCCCTGACCAGCCAACCTCATGTTCTCTCTTACAACATCCATATATCTCAATAAATTTAACGTTAATTTAATTAGGAAAAAAGCCAATAACACTATGATTATTTAAAGTTTATATGTTAGCATGCAATAAAAATACTCACTTAATAAAAGATGATAACTAAACTTAAATATGATTAAAAAAATAAACAACCAATTCCTTGCCAAAACCTCTATTTTCATTATCGCCTCAATCGATTATCAAGTGTTGCAAAACATAATATGATGAAATATGACATTAAGTGCATAAACAAAGGTGCATTCAGAAACTGTATGAACAAAATAAAAAGACCAGATTCAACCTTGAGACTCCCTTTCTCTCCCAAGTGCAGAGCATTGACATAATACCCAAGATAAAAAAAAAACAAACTCCAATAACAAAACATAAAGTTATTAAAGTGTAAGCCACTCTAATGTCTTACCTTGTCAAAAAACTCGTAGAGACGAATCGTTTTATTGATTTTGTCTTTAGTACTTTCCACTCGCTGAGAGAAATCATCCAGATGAACACAGAAGGAGCGAACTTTTACTCTGTAGACCTGCAGCTCAGAAGAAGCGATGTCCTCCCACTTTTCCAACCGCTTCAGTAAAGCATCTCCGTTCTTGCAGTGCTCCTAAAGGCAAATACACACCCAGATTACACGGTGTACGAGCACAGGAAGTCGACTGAGTGAAGTGATGCTCCAACAATGACAAATCCAGTTGACAAATGTAAGCAAGTGTTTGACTGATGTTCAGGTTTAAAAAAAAACACATTTGCTTAAAATGTACAGAACAGCAGTGCAAACGAAAACATTGTTATCATTGTTTTCATTGCAGCATTGTATCAATCCTAAAAATGTGAGCTATGTGAAAACTGGAATGTTACACGGAATTATTAGAAGTTGACGTACATAGGCATCCATGTAAAACTCTCTGAAGAGAGTCTGCTTCTGATGTAACTTCTCCAAAGAATCTTCCAATTCGCTCAGCGACTGCAGACGACATTCGCCAACCTCGTCTATCCACTGACTCACCTTAGAAACCACAGGACACAAACACACATTTGTCATTCCTGCCACCATCATTCTCTCATGACTCATAGTGCATGAATTTATGGGCATGTGACATGTTTATTCCCTGTGATCATCTGAAAGATTCTCACTTTGGAACAAAAATGAAAAATGAAAGTGTGTAAAACTAAGTAAGTACTATATGCCAAAGTTATTCTCAGTTGAGCACAACCATAAATTACATTGTTAACAACACTGGGAGTTAAGAAGCAGTTTGTGATAGTTACGTATTGTGATTTTGTTGTGCAGAAATAAATATTTCTGTGTGTGTGTAGTATACTTATATGAAAAACATTAGTGCTTTTATTACAATAAAATTAGTAAAATACAAAATAAAAACCACAAACAACAGCTACATTATGGTTCTCACCTCTTTGAATCCTGCTTCCAAAGGTTCAAACTCCATGACAAATTCCAGTTCCTGTGTGCACTTGTTGGACAGCATCACCAGCCTGTGAACCAGCTCGTCGACTTGGTTATACAGATGTGTTGCTTTATTAACAGCATCTCTAAAACACACAACAGCAGCTTCTTCAGAAATGAGAATACAATACAAAGTCCCGACTTTGCCACTACTCCATGAGAAAAACCAGGCAATGTGAGCGGTGGAGAAACCCCAGATTGTACCGTCTGTAAGGATCCATCTCATTGGCTAACCCACACTTAAAGAACTCTAATCTGATTGGCTTCTTATTAAGAATTAAGATTCTTATCTTACATGGAAGTCCAAGTTAGAAGGGGCTTTTAAACATTAAATGTATTTGGATAAACTGGCTGGAAACAAATTGACTATAAAAAAAGTTGAAATGTAACCACACAAATGTAATTGTATAGCATGGACAGTTACACTTTGTGACAGACAAAAACATGTCGTTAGAAAATCTTTTTATGTATTGAAAAGAAAAATGTTTTGTAATTAATTTAAGGAAACACCATTGCTGTGATGTGTGATGACAGAAGACGACTGAAACGCAGCATAGCTCGACGTCTCCTTGATGACTTCATCTCCTCTGTAGTTCCATCAGACAATACTGCCTTGTGCTCCACTCAAACATTCACACATTTCCCTCAATGTTTTGCCACTGGCTTGAGTTAAAGGATTCACACGCATGAACAACACAAATGATGCACACATTTACATTATATATGGCAAAACATCTACTTTTCAGCCAAAATCTCTAAATTTGGTTTAGACTGTATTTTAGTTCTTCAATAGCAAGTAATACAGTTATAAATCATTAAAAAGTATTACTGAATTGTGCATCCAAAAACTGAAATACTATCTTCTGCCTCTTGCTGTTTCACATAAAGAAACAAAAACCATTTTCAAATCATGTGGTTTTTAATAAATATGCAAGATTCCTTTGTACTTTAAAATTAAAGTAATTAATCAGTACATGAAAACTGAATCGAGAATGAGTTTGCATAAAACAACTTATTTGCACAAAATTCCAATACGCTGACATTCTGGTAAATTCTACACTGCACATTCACTGCTTCTTTTAAAACAAAAGATTGTGTAAAAGCATATCATATTGAGTATGGCTGTGCATGTGACCAATAAAATGTGCATTTTGATTTGAATCTGAAAATGAACCGCTGTCAGGACGCATGTGCCACGTTGAAGTTCAAAGAGAGATTGGACGTGTTGCACACAATGAGAGACAAGGGGCAAATTAGTCCAAAACCCACCAATTATTCACAGCACACACCCAGAGCAAACATGGGTTACCAAAGCAAGCCAGAGATATCAAAGACATTCCAGTCATACACAGGGATAAAACAGACACGAGATAAGAGCCCAAGATGGATGCATGGAAAGTCAAATACCAGCTCAAAAGAGAAAAACAATTTAAAAATTTGGCTTTAAATTTTGCATAAAAACAAGACTTGGTCGAGCTTGGGAAAATTGTGTATAATACACAAGCTATAGGCTGCATTAATAGATGATTATATCATACACTTTTTTGTGAATGAACATTTGTCATTATAAATGTAAAAATAATAAAGATTTTATTAATTCATTCTTGCAAACCTAAAAACACGTATAGTGTGTCTAAGTCATTCATCCATCAGACAGAAATTCTCAGACAGGAACAACACAAAGTCAACAGAACTTTTCTGTTTGGTCAAGGAGATGAGATTTCTCGTTGGCTTCTTTATAGGAAAGAAAGACGATTGAATTCCCATAATGAATCCAAAAATGTCTCCGCTTTGCATTTTCACATGTGGTTTGAAATGTGGCAGTTACCCAAATTTCAATGAGCTGATTCAAACTTCAGCGTGTTCCTTCAAGCTTCAAGTTGAGCTACGACTCATTTGGAGAAGAAATGTCCGGCACTTTCCTGTAGACCAAGATCATTCCCACCTCACGCGGCCAGTACCAGCGGGCCGAAGTTGGCATGACCACCCTATTCAGCTGGGTCTCAGCCTTGTCCATTTCCACTTTGCTTGCTGTGTTCATATGCACAAAAGTCTCAAGAAAAGTTTCTCAAAAAGTTTCAAGAAAACCACACAAGGCAGGTGTGTCTGCTTTTACTAAAATAACAACGATGAAAACCAGGACAAGGAATGTGTGAGGAAAGACTCTGGTGTACCTCTTTCCCTGTTCATCTTTGTTGAAAAACTGTTCCATATTGTCTAGAACTTGAAGCAAGAACTTTCTGCTCCAAACACTCCAACATTCAGGCAAAGACTAGACAGCAGAAATTTGACATGTGCAAGTCAAACAATCATTAGCAGCTCAAAACACCAAAGCAAATGGCTGAAGGTGTGACTTCACTGATGACAGCTTTTATAATAACGAAGACACACATTTTGACAACCCTAATTCCAAAACCTCACCATCTTCCTAATAACAGTTCCTCGGAAACACAGGCTCAGTGTGTGTCTTACTGAAAGTGCCCTTCACAAAGCCAGAACAGGCACGTCTATGTCTATGCCATTATTTACTGATTTTTGGCAGATTTAAAGTGATTTACAAAATGAAGAGCATTAGAAGCTAATTGCAAAAGCAAACAGTAACAATATCAAGAAATGCAAACTGACAAAGATTATAGCAGTCAGTGAACACACAGATAGGGGGATTTCAGTAGTAATCTTGAGTTAGTTATGTGCTGGTGAGTAGCTCAGTTTTCATGGCTGAAGGTCATGAAGGGGTTTGAGGATCAAGTTGGAATAGATTAGTTGTTTCATTACAGCGTTAATGTTTCTGGAAGAGATTTTAAGTTGCAGAGTAACTTTTAAAAGCAGTTTGCTATCTGATAGCAGCAGAAGTGTAAGGTATTTGGTATATTGCCATCTGCTGGGTGGGAAGGTACTGGATGACTATTCACGAGTTAAATCACATTTATAAATCACATTCCATTTATGAGTTAAATTCTATTTATAAAACATGTGAACGTGAATTAGCAGATGCACATTTTTGCACATGAGTTTGATTGAGACTGACTTTTTGACTGACAATCCATTTTGTGAAAATTGCCAATTTGAAACATTGAGGTGTTACATTTCATTTCGTCATTAGAAAAAAACCCTCATAAATAAAGAGTTTCTCGTTCAAATTTCTTGGTGTTATTTGAGCCTAAATTCTAAATTCCTAAATTCCAAATTCAGTTAAAATTTGATACTTTAGGGGTGGCCAACTAGTCAGAGACTAAGAGACACTTTCTTTCTGTGTTACTGCAAAGAGCCACATCATACACATAGGCACACACAAACATCATCCAATTTACACGCACACACAGACCTCTGCTCAGCCAGATTTAATGAAAATAACAACACCAACATGCTAATACAAGTTATTTTTAACAGTTAACATTGTGTGCATATTTGACTCATTTCATGTGAAAGCTCCTGAAGAGCCGCATGAGGCTCAAGAGCCACGTGTTGGCCACCCCTGCTTTAGGACTTTTACTCAATTCTTGAAATTGGTGACTCGTAACTTGTAGTGGAGTAATTTTATAGCAATGTATGCATACTTTTCTTTGAGTATGCTTTTCAGGTACTCTTACACCCTGTCTTAGAGAGTTGAGATAGGATGGGGAAAGTAAAAGAATTGATCTCGAAAGTCAAAGTTAAAACTAATAGCCAGAGCAAAGAGACAAGCTGATTGACAAGCATCCTGTAGCGTTCTGCTTTTATGATCTTCATGCTCCTTGAATCTAAAGTATAACCTGTGTAATCTAAACATGCTAAAAAATAACCATCTAATACAAGTTCCTGTGATCGCTTACGCATTCTGTATTAATATCAAACCATTTTCCTGATCATGACATAAAAATGACAACTTGAATAAATTAATTGTGGTATTCAAAATGTTGTGATGATAAAATTGATCATAAGGTGATAGCCTCTAGCATGATGCAATTGATTAATCTGTGCATCATTGTCCTGATGTGTGGGACACAATCTCACCGGTAGTCTGCTGTCAGGCTAACACTCGTCTCCTCCTTCCGTAAACGAGACAGAGAAGCTCCTCCTTCCAGCTGTAGCCGCACCAGCCTATCGTCTTCCAGAATAGACCGCATCAATCTTCTGTTCCTGCACAGCAAAGATTCAGCTTCCTGCAAACAAACAATGAATGTTGTGCTGTAAGTCAAGAAAACAAACCTCCACACCTTATTATTTCTAATGAGTATTGGTATCCGTCCCTTTCTCAAACACACACCCCATCATTTTATTCTCACAAACTGTTATTCCTCCCCCTTAGCATGTCGAATAACATCCGTGTCTCCAGCACATACTCTCACGCACACAGGGATTCATCGGTTCTCATAAAAAAAACAGTAAACCTCCTCTACCTAATACCAGCTAATATTTGTGCTCATTAAATTATCAAATGAGCTTAAAGCCTCTTTCACTGTGATTCAGAGCAGACACACCTAATTGTGGCTGAACTTGTTATTTGGAGCAGGACAATATTCGAGATGAATAGCAATAACATTTTACATTCATTATTATATATGTAGATTTGCAAACATTCACATTTTTTTTTCATTCAACAGATGCATTATTTCAACTTGCACTACGTTTCATTTTTTTTTATCAAACGTCTCTCCATATCTAACAAACTGTCTGAAACAAGAGCGATTTATATTTACAAGAGGCACTACTTTTTAAATACAGTATTTTCACCTACTAATAAAACCATATGACAGAACTAGATCATTCAGAAAACTCCCGTCCGGAGAAAGATCTTATGTTCAACACTGTAGTGCAACAAAAACATTTCAACATGTAGCGCTACAAGCATATCCAAACAATATGTTGCTGTTTTGTACATTGTATCCCATCGCCGTGACGATTATGTAAGAAAATAACTCAGAATGTATACAGTGTGCCTGTAATTTAATAGCCTGTCTAAAAAATTCTAAACAGAGGTGTAAACAAGAATGTCACAGGTTTCAAAACAGTTTATCCTGAGAATGTGTATATACACTGTTCCATATGTACTCGCATCACTTTGCACTGTCTTCCATTAAAAATGTATAGCTTGTAATAAAAAATGTGATTATTCTACTAACCATTAAAAATATACTGCTGATGTATTTTGATTTTAAAGCATTTTGTAATAAGCCAGACTACAGTATGTACCAAAGATTAGTTTGAAAAGTGTGTTACAAGTATGTGCCAAAAATTATAAATATCGTCAATTTACTTCAATAATGCCACACCAGTCTGATGATTTAATTAGTGCTAAACGCGCTTAAGATCTTTTTTGTTATATTGTTATATCGGTCACATGGAAATATTATTGTGAAATACTGCATTTGGGTTTTGTTCGTCTTTTATCTTTAGTCATCAACATTGTAACAAACAATGGCTTGAAATGTTGATTTTTGAAAATTGTAAGTCATTTTAGGTTACTGCAAACACATCCCCTTGGTATTCTAATTTGCAACTTACTGTATAAGTGCTATCAGACAGCAAGTACGGCGATCACTTTTTATTTTATTTTATTTTTTTATTTTTGTCACCTCATCGACAAAATAATATCATAAATCTAAGTCTTTTTACTGTATATTTTAAAGTCTTCATTGTGTAATTTGTCAACAAAACAAAGAATACAATCCACACCGTAAATGTAAAACAGCGTTTACCTCTTACCTTCATAAGTGACAGTTAACAGATGAATGCCAAGTTTAAAAAAATGTAAATAGAAACTGTAACTCTGATGCAACGTTCGGAAAAACATCATCTTCTGAATTTGACATACATAAACATAAACATACACAAACAGTACATAATATAGGTCTTCTTTTCTTTTAAAATTACTTCGGTTTTCAAACACAAACAATGTTTTAATTAGGGAACCATTAACAGGATATTAAATGGTGTTTATATAATATAAATAACATATTATAACATATTTTTACATCAAATAATATTTTACTTTGTAGTTTGTTTATATATATTTATTTATGTATTTATTATTAATTGATAAATGTAATGTAACCTAATGTAAAATTAGCATGATAGTTAAAAGAATAAAAGTAAATAATAACAATTTAAAAAATGAACCACAGTCCCCACAAAAAATTACCCTTTTTGTGCACAAAAAAAAAACAAAAGAAAAAAAAAATCAATTCCAATAGCCCCCCCCCCCAGAATTAAACCTTGGTAAGCGATTTGAAAGATGGTTGCAGATAAACATCCCCGCAGAGAGGTCAGTATTTCTCCTGAGACCCTGATATTTCCCCTCAAAGCCTGTGAATAAAGAGCTCCTCTGTGACCTCATCTAAAAACTGGAGGTCAAACCAGTCATGGCCTTGACACACTCACCCCAACCACACACACAGTCTTTTATGGCTAGTTTTTAGGCTCACGTGAAATTCTGCCGCCACTGGGGTGTGTTAAGAAAAAAAAATAGAATCCTCAAATAACCTTTCAAAAAATGTGTTTACCGTAGTAAAAACTGAATCATGGAGCTGGGATGCAGCTGATTTGTGTGTTATTTTGACGGTTGTACCTCGCCTGTAGACGGCAGAACTGTGGACTCCAGCAGGCTGATGTTGTTCTGAAGCAGCTTCACAGCGGCTTCGCAATGACTGGTCACATGATCTAGTCTCTGAGAGGAAAGCAACAACATAGAGTTACGTTTAGGAATGAATTTAAAACTTCAAATAAAACAGGAAATCTGTATAAAATAAATGAATGTATTTATTGCAACATAAAGTCCTTATAGTATTTATTGAAAAAAAAAAATAATTTTGAACATTGTAATAAATTATGTTAATTTCTCACCATTCTGAAACAAATCCAGCTGCTGTGGGAATAAGGGAACGAACCATCAAACTCAGTGGGCAGTTGGGCGATGTCCACGTGCTTATAGAGAGATTTCAGTGATGTTAACATCTCCACCTAGTAAAACCAAAGCACACATTACTCATGTAGCAGCATGCGCAGCAATTAGTGGATATTCTGCTTTAGACAACCGAGATGTAATGCACAATGTTTCTATTTGAGTTTTCTAGTGAAATCTTGTGAGTAGCTTAGCTCACCAAACTCCTGCAAGACGTTACTTGCTTCCTGAACAGTAACTACAGAACGTCCCTAATTATGACATTGTTCTTACAAGACTCTTGTTTCCTCCCTGATACCGTGAACTATGAATTTGTTTTTCTGCCCTAAAGTTCATTACATACTACTGCGTACTACTAACTACATGTGGCATGAATTACTGAATTAATTTATTTAAAGTTTCTAGGCATCATTTTACAATAGCTGATGAGAATGATGTGATATATATATATATATATATATATATATATATATGTGTGTGTGTAAGATTTACAGTCCTGTGTAATACACAACGTGACTTACTTGAAAAGATGAGGTTTTCTCCAAGCGAAGATCTCGATCAGCCAACACCAGTACAACATGGAGAGATCCAGGTATTGTGTCCTGTGGAAAGGTTTTTAAAATTAGAGACAGCACCCAAACTTTCTGATCAATAATATTTACATTTTCTTATTTTACAAAAAAATTCCATTTTTTTTTTTACTTTTTTTTTTTTTTTATGCAATGTTTACTTCTATATTGGTAAACATGTGAAAATATAAACAGTTTATTCCTTTGTAATGGAAAATTTGAAATGTGTAACTTTTAAAAGCATATCTTTTAACAGAAATTACAATAAAAGAGAAACAAAATCAATTGTTAAGCTGGTGTTGATTCAAGGTTTTTGATTTAAACGTACATTCATTTGGACATAATAAAATCCATCACATGGTTGTATCAGTGACGGGCTTGTGGCTGTTCCTGAAGACCGAGTCCCATAACAGCTACGTTCATTCAGACAGCTCCCATCTATCAATGTTTGCACTCACCCTGAAATCACTGAAGGGCATTTACAATATTCCAGCTTAAAAAAAACCTCCTGTATGCTGTGTAAACAGCTTCATCACAAGACCGTGCTTTATTCTGTTAATCGATTACAGACCAGAAATATAGCAGTGAGCAGCAATTACTAGATTCATAGCAACAGACTCAGACTCAACAGTGCCCTCTGTGGTTGATACACGTAATTGCTTTGAATTTGGTGCAAAAAAGTAAAACCTTTTAAATAAATCACAGTACAATTCCTGCTTTCTCAGAGACAAGGGATTTCAAGGTTGCACCTATGAGAATGTAAATTTAACATTTCATCCAATGGAAATCTACAGCATTTTTATGGACACAAATATAAATAAAATGTAAAAAATAAAATACATTTATCTGTGATAATGAATTATTTAAGAAATAAAAATATTAAATACAAATATAATAATATTTTACATATTTAAATTTAATTAGGGGATTATTCAGCAATATCAAATTATCAAATTATCAAATTATTTATTTGACAGTATATACATTTTTGTATGTACATTATAATTAAAAGTAATTAATGTATTTTATATTATTATATTTTATATATTTATAAAATATATTTATATATTTTGCTTAAAAAACATTGAATTAGGCTGGAAATAACATTGAAAAACATTCCACTAGTCATTGTAAAAAAACAAGTTTATATTATAATATAATTTAATTATTTATATATAATAAATACATTTTTTTCCAAATTGACTGATTGGTCTGGGTCAATGGCTCTGAAAGAAAATCCTAATTTCTAGTGATAAAAGACATCATCACACATGCAACATAGTTAATCAGTACATATGTTCCTCTGTTTAAAATCTTACATTCATCATAATCTTATCTTTCTCTCTCAATGAAGCACCTTTCCTGATGAACTCAGCATTCGCATCTTATCAATTTCGGTTTGTCAGAGAAGAGCAGGTTAATATCCAAAGGAGGCACGCAGGATGATTCTGCATTAGTGACGGCTTGGAACACTACTATGGCTTATATGGGACAACTTAATGATATTTTGAATATTTTAAAATGAGTCACAAATGCGTGGAAAGGTTAACTAAATGGCTATTTCTGGAGGACATCATGACATTTTACTCAAGCTTTCCATTAAAAAAAACATTTTTTGGGCAAATAACCAATTTTATGGTACTGAGGTAAATGTCACTTCTCTTCTAAGTTGGTTAATGTTTCATTTAATCAGCTATTTCCACAGTTAGTAAATCATATCTGACATTTATGAAATGCAAATTTCTACCGGCCTAGTAGGTCAGGTTTAGATAATATTGATGCCTTGTTAATAAAAAACAGTTTAGTTTAGTTACTTGTCTTTTGAATTCCTCTGTAGCAGATGTCTTGTTATCAGTTGAGGTTTACTTTAGGATTTATGGCACGCATGCATTCCATTCACCTCAAGGACAAGAAGTGTACGGAAAGGTCCTGGCTGCTTTAAAAAGTGTGTAGAAATCTTGAATTATGAATGAATGATGAACTGTGAAGTATGTGTCTTCCTCATCTAAGTAACCATTTGTCATTCGGAGAGTTCTTACCTGGAGGATGTTGAAGGCTTTGAAGAGTGCAGGAACTGGAGAACACCTGCGGGCATCCACTAAAACAGTGAAGCCCAGGGATCCGACTTCCCTCCTAGGAGTCAAGTGAAGTTCACCACACATGAACGACCAACTGATAAATCAGATACGTATACAATCATCTAAGTGGTGACCAACCTACGGCCCACGGGCCTTTTCCGGCTCAT
This sequence comes from Paedocypris micromegethes, assembly GCA_028031935.1. Lineage (NCBI taxonomy): Eukaryota > Metazoa > Chordata > Actinopteri > Cypriniformes > Paedocypris > Paedocypris micromegethes. The sequence goes on from CM051499.1 coordinate 7,247,511, forward strand.
GACAGTGTTAGATTAGTTTTGTTTCTCTAATCACCTATTCATTAGTGCACTAGTCCTTTTGTAAATATAATATCTAAATTGGATACTACCTTAAGACATTGCTGAAGCAGTTTTTTATGCTAGCAGGGCTTATTGCTGAATTAAACCACATACATTTCAAAGAGGGAGTGGAGATCTAAGAAATGGAGTAGCTACTCACCTGAGTGACATGTAGAAGTAGACCAGAATCCGAACTAACTCCTCACTGTTGCAGTTTGGATTCAACCACGTGGTGTTCCGCATTGTAACTGTTACAAGAGCACGGCCTGACTTGTCTCTGGCTCCTAAAAGAATTTAAAACTCTTTTAGATCATTTCATGAAAAATTTAAACCACAAAACGATTTGCAGTCCCTTACCAGGCAAGCACAACACTCCTGATCTTAAGACTTCCGAATTTATGTCTTGGGTGTTGCTCAGAGAAGATTGGTTGTTTTTGGAGATGGAAGGAAGTGGTGAGGGAACTGATAATTGGTCGTCCTTCTGGTCTTCAACCAGTAAAGATGCAGTGGAACAATGACTATCAATGTTGTCAACGTCTTGTCTAGATACTGAAATACGAGGACAAAACACCATCAAAAACCATAATGGTAGATATACACCTACAGGCAGAAAGGAAAGCTAGAGTGTTACAGAATACGTAAGTAAAAAGCAGTGAGTTGATCTATTTTTATTATAAGTTACACTGAAAAGTCTTCATACATACAGGCAAGTACGGTTTTATAAAACATGAAGGCCCAATACACAGCCAAGCAGAAGTTTGACCTTCAAAACACTTACACCCTTAAAAGGCCGTAAAATCTGCTGGAATAAGAATGCCAGGAAGGGTAAAACTATTTTGCATGGACAAAGCCAGTGGACCAACGGTGACTCACAGTCTTTTAGAGCAATAAATGGCCGAACAGACCCGGCTGCAGCCAACAAAGAGATGTGAGCGCTAGAACGTCGCAAGCCCCTCAAATTACACCGAAATACTCTCTGAGCTGATTCAAAGCATTCCAAGTATCAATCCGTGCATCAATCCATGGGCTGGCTTGGATCTGTGCCCTGTATACCTGACAGCATGATAGGGCTCAGAGATAAGTGGAGATCAGTTTCCGGGACTCATAAAACAAAAGCTTCGCTTCAATGCTCTGCTACGCACTGGTGCTGCTGCTGTGCAGAAAATAGATATGAAGATCAAAACCACATGGAATTCCAAGACTTGTGAAACATTTTACAAGACAAGGGCAACAGATTTACACTGTCTGCTGTTTTAATCAATCTAAGAATTGCAATGGAACATCACTTGACCAACAGTTGTCTTTGTTCTTCTCTAGCTTACAAACATTTGCACTGCTCAAAACTCAATACATTGAGAAAGTTTGGAGAATTGAACAGCAAGGTTTCTTGTCTTCTTTATAACCCATCATGGATTTCAATTGTATTTCATTTTCGTCTTTCATGTGGTTGCGGGCGGAAAATCCGGAAAATCTCAAAAACTAGTATTTTTAACGGAGTTTTCCCACACAGAAAACACACATTGTGACAAATATTGTAATTAAATGCTGTTGACGTGTCCTAGTTGCACATGCATTGCTTCTCATCTTTCTCTTTACTGTCTTGCTCTTTACCGCTCACCTAGCAACGCCTGTCTTTCTGCCATCTGTTCATCAAATAAGCTTTCTCTGGTAGGCTGAATTCCCATCACATATTTTGTCTTTATTTCATGCCAAAAAGAGGATTTTTAAAATATTATCCAAAAATAATTTTATTTCAATACTAAAATTACAGAGATATAAAATAATCAAAGTTGACAAAAAAGTACTTTACCATTAACTATAAACAAAAGTAACTATTAACGATCTGGATGATCAGACACAGAATTTCAAAAACAGATAGAGTTGAAACAGATTACATAAAGAATACAGCAAGTCCAAAACCCAAAATATGAAGGAAAGATCAAAAATTAGAGAAACACCAAATAAGAAAACCATCCCATTTTTCATGCACAGAAACAACACAAAGACCACCACAACCCAACCTTCGTAACTTAAAAGCTTCCTTTTTAACCCCAGGACACACACATATACATCATCCATTATCCTTTGCAGTTTCTAAGCTCCCACAGGGTGGGATTACGCTCCGGCCCACCCACACATCTCTCATCACACCTGCACCGGGTGAGCACAGCCCAATCGGCTTCAAAATATAGAGAGGAAGAAAGAGCGGTAAGTGACAGCGACCCACACAGAAACAAAAACAGCAAAGCACTTTAAAACAACTTTAAAACAAGCCTTTGTATCAGTGTGAGGACTAAAATGTGGCTTATTTCAGTTTATCAGATGTGTTAATTACTAAATCTATGTTTAAAGCAAAAACTATTTGGATGTAGCTTTACATTTTTAAGTATGGAGCATCAACGTAGGCTTTTAATAAAGCCAAAATGTAGCTGTGACATTACTACAAAGAATAATACAAAGCATATTGTGGAGTAATGGTAATATTATTATTATTATTATTATTAATAATAATAATAATAACAACAAAAATAATAAAGATAATGGCCTTTGAGTTGTTTTCTGTTTTTGTTCATTCAAGTGTCATTTCTTTGTTTGCATTTGTGCTTTTTGTTTGTTTGTTTTATTTCTTATTAAAAAAAGCAACGTGCAAATGTGTTTTTCTCAAACTCAACATGGGAAGCCTTAAGTGATGTGTGTACATCAGTGCTAATACCAAGGAGTAATCATCAAACCTTGTGTTAAAGCTCCTAAACAGACTTTGAAAACAGAGTAACGGTGACATTTTTTTAGCACGCAATAAGAGTCTTGCACTAAAGCCATTAACAGCAAAGTATATATATATATATATATATATATATATATATATATATTTATATATATACATACACACGCATATACATAAACAAATATAAATTAAAGCTCAACACACCAAATACATGTGATAGTATCTACACTAATGTTAACAACTGGGTTATCTAAATAAAACCAAGCTAAAATCCACAAATTAGAAATGCAGCACATGACCAGGCTTCTCCTCAGCTGTTTCCTTCAACAGTTCAGATGTGAAACACTGTCTATCTTGGACAACGTTCGATGAAACTAATGTACGAGTCTAAAAACAAACTTTCTGGAGGCCAGAACATGACCTGTAGTGAATCATGTCATTGAAAGTGCCCTGTCTAAGTAAAACCAGAGTCTCCCATGCATTTCTTTCAAGCTCTGTCAGTCTGTGTTGTACGGGCCATTTGCAAGCCATTTGTAACTTGTCAGAAGCCCACGACTGAAAGTCGCACAGAAAGCAGCACATCCAACTAGCTAATCTATTGTAAATATACTAGGTGGTATGACAAATGACTCAACGCAAATAAACGCTTGCCCAAAATTGAAAAAAAAAAAAAAAGGTTTGCAAAGTGGAAGCATGACGCAATCACGCATGCAATGAGAACTAAAGAAATGGAACAGAGTGAAGGGAAGACGTTATTTGTGGATACATGAAGTTATAAGTATGGAATGGATTAAATGAATAAAAGCAACAAATTAAATGACTGTGAAAAGGTTGCTAATGAAGGGGAGGAGGAAAAAAAACAGGTCTTCATCATTAGTCGAGGCAGAGGAGGAAACTTGTAGATGCATCTAAGGCCATCTGAGCTTAGATGCATCTGCTCAGATTAGGAAATGTGATGGAGCCAAAGGAATCGGCTTAAAGTGCAGGAAAGGGAATGAAACAAGGGGAGCGGAATGTTACCAAAGATGTACCTTCCACTTCCTGCTGATGATAATGGAACATCATGCCTCCTTGAAGCTCTGCAGAAGAGCCGTTCTGGAAGGATGTAAGACTATCCTCCTGCCTCTCCTCCTTTTCCCCATTTTCCTCCTCCTCCTCCTTTCCGTTTTGTCCGTCTTGTTCCATGGCAGGTGTGTGTTCGTCTTTAGCGTATCCATCGGATGGATCGAGGACTTGAGTGCTTACTGATTCAACACCATTTCCAGAATAACCGACCTGCTCACGTGCTAGCACAGGCCTTCCCACACCATCTACAGACTCACTTATCTCCCTGTTCTCTCCACCATTAGTTTGTTGCTCCTTGTCTGCTTCTGAAGAGTTGCCCTCCTCTTGAACTGGAAGATTTATAGCTGTGCAATCAGACTTAGGCGAGCAATCTACCAAACCTGCATGAGCTGTCTCAACCTCCTCTGCTCTACTAATTGCTTCTAAGTCCATGACTTCAACATTTGCCTCTTCCTCCTTGCCCGTTTCAAGACAAGGCAAACCTGACTCTACATTTCTATCTTTTGCTTCTATTGTCAGACATTCTGGGAATTCCTCCTCAGTCTGATTGTTTTCATCCTTACAAGGTTTTGTCCTCACCCGGCCCTGTGAAATTTGCGTAACCGGATCCACACCTGGCACTGCAATGTCGGCGTCTACCTGTTCCTCTTGCGGAGAATCTAATAAAGTCCCTTGTTCTTCATCAGCGGTGGGACTACAAAGTGCATCTATATCGTGCTTGAAACCAAAAGTCTGGCTGATCTCACCTCCTGTGTGTTTTTGAACTAATAGGTCTTCACTGACAGTCTGATCTTGCTCTGGTTTCGGACTGGTGTGTGTTTGTACATCGTACAGAACATTTGTTTGTTCTGTCTGTCTCTCGAAAGAGTGATTCATGGCTACAGGAAGATTAACAGAAAGTGCGCTGTCGTCCGGTTCACAGCTTTCTTTCAGGTGAGTGTCCACTCTTCCGTGCAATTCAGAGAGCGAACCAGATGTAGTGTCTTTAAACGTACATGAATTCTCTGAGCTTTCACTAGCAAAAGTACTAGGTAAAACCTTGCTGGGTTGTACTGTACTAGATTGATATTCATCGGTTCTTGACAATAAGAGTGGTTCTTTGCGCGATACAACAATTTCACAGTCTGTTTGCGATGTTTGCGATTCCTCCCCTTGTAGTGGTATCGTTTCGTTTAGTTTGGAGTCCAGTGCGACTAGTTTAGTATCAGTTTGTGCTGTCTTTATATCACGCTGCTGTGATGAGCCATCTACTATATTAGACTGGTGACATAGGGATTCTGTAAATGAATTACTCTCTAGTTTTAAAGTGTCATTTGGTTTTAGTTCACCATCTAGTTGAGAATTACTTTCAAGCTGTAATGAACATTTTGAAGCTGGACTGATTTGTGAAATGTGGACTGATTCGTCTAGTGGTTTTGTGTCAGTATTATTTTCAGACAAAGAGTCACTGAAGGCTGTACCTGTGGCAATGGCACGCTCAGGTTCTTTCGCCTGCTGATCCGGACTGTGTGGAGCTGACGAGATACGGGTCAAGGTCACAGGCTGGAGAGTTTCACTGAGGTTTTCCTCAATGAGTCTGGCACATACCATGCTCTGTGAGCATGCCCCATTCTTTAGACAGCCCCCTGAGCCTTTAGCTGGCGTGGATTCGGTAGACCGAGGTTTGTGTAGATTTTTATAATTCATGCTGATGGCTTGTGTAAGTGAACCTTTTTGTGGGGAAAATCGTGGCAATGTGATATCAGCGAGCTCCACGTACTCTCCTTCGGAATCTTCTGCAGTGCTGGTGGAGGTCGGCACACTGCTTGCGACACTGATGGCGCTGACAGGTGGTTTAGTAACCCCATTGTTCTGGCAGTTCATCTTCACGGACTGGTCAGTGGAAGTCTCAATAAAAATCCTACAATGCAAGTCATCAAAAGTTTCGTCTCGACACAAGTCAGAGTTTGTGCCCGTTTTCTCTTCAAACTCTCTTTTCAGCAGTTTACTTCCACCTGGTTCTGGAACTTTGGGAGGTCTGCTGATAAACTCTGGCTGAACAACATCCTCCCATGGCACTCGAAAAATATCATTATCGGCTGCTAAAAGACAATGTTCCAGGGCACTTCTTCTGGTCACAATCCTTTCCCGATTGATGGAGTTCAGCCAGTCCATAGTAAAGAGAGAGGTGTACGCTAGCTCTGGCACGTGAAGCTCTTCAACATGATGCCCACTAAGTGAAAGGCACTTCACGGTGATGCGTGGTGGGCTTTTTGGTGATGGTTTTACTTGCAAATAGAAGTCACCCGGCCGTATTATACGTCTGTCCAACGAAGAGAGCTGAATTATGACCTTTTCATGGACACAGAGTGGCCAGCCTTCGTGTCGAAACAGGAAACCACAGTATGGGAACTGCAGAGAAGAAAGAAAGAAAATATCAGGTGATCAATCACTGTTACACACACTTCATCATATTCCAAAACAAACACTAAATCTCAGTATGGAGTGAATTAATCATGTTAAGCTAGAAAAATAATATCATATTATGTTTCGTAAATAATAATGCAGTCAAAAAGATTGAGTGCTTCTAAATGAGATGTGTTGTGAGAAACGCTCGGCTAAACACGATTATCGGAAACCTGGAATCTTCTATCCAAGGCTTCGTTTACGTAGATGAATGAAATGCATTTCAGCGGAAATGCAGAGGGACAGACATGCTCTTTTGCTGAAGAATGGGAGATTCCGGACTTCAAACCATTTCCTCCTACATGCCCTGACAGTCGTGTCCCAGACAGTCACTCTGAGAAACATGATCCAAGCATGCTTTCGGACAGACTGATGATGAAATGAATATTCTCCTTCATTTCGAGTACAGCTGACTGAAAATGACCTGCTTCCTTTTAAAGGCGGAGCGGTGCAAAGAAGGAAGGAGGCTTGTGTTGAGGAGAAGGGAGGGTGAAAGGGCTTTTCATTCACAGACTTCTCAGTTTAAACTTCTGAGTTCTATTACTTTATCCCCATTCACAAAAGGGAAAAGGACGGAGCTGGAGATCCTCCACTGACCCCAGGTGCAGCACTCTGCCGCCGCTCCCACAGGCTTTACGACTTTAAATGACTACATTCATAAACACACATTCTGCTTAAAACGCAGAGGGGGGCCATAAATGGCAGGGGTTCCGTTTAACAACATTCTTAAAAAAGTAAGACTGGATCTACTCCATGTTCTATTAGGTTAAGTGGTTACACTACACTCCACTACTAAAGTCTGGTGAAAGTAGTCAGGAGACATCGAGACTGGATCGGTTTTGTATTTATGAGGGACTTTTTGTTGTACGGAACATCTTCACATATGATGGACACACAACATGTTATATTTCTATAATCTTGGGTTTGTGCAGTGATGAATAAAGAGCACATATGAATGAGTTGTGAAGCAGACACTCTAACTTTTACTACTTAGCACACTACAAAGAGTTAATGTCATCCTTTAAAATGTTGCTGTTCAAGCATGGTGAAAGATATTATATTTTAATGAAACATATCAAGTTCAAGTTCTGAGCATTTGTAAGGCGCTTTTCACAGTTTTAACTGTCTCAAAGCGCACGTATGGATATGTAAGAGAATTGTTGCTTTTTATTCATTTGATCGTCTGGTTGTTGGCGTACGTAAATGGCTGCGATTATCACTAAGACTAAGACAAGACAAAGACAAAGACAAAGACAAAAACCAAGACCAAGACCAGTGAGCAATGTCAGTATCATATCATCAGTATCACAACATATCATTCAACACAAAGACTTGTCTTTGGATTTCTCATATCAATATATGTGGTATCTTCATCACTAGTCATCAAAACGGAAAAAAGTTGAGAAGTTAAAAAATAAAAAATGGCAAACGTCGAAACATATCTACAATTTTTGGTATCTGGTCACTTGACCAGCCACATTTGTTAGAACGCATCTTTTACATAGATTAAAGTTTTAAAATTTAATTATAAATAAAGTCAAAACTATTGATTTAGAATCTTCTGGCTTTGTACAAATTACAAAAAGAGCTATGCACATCTGGGATTAACTTCTAAATGTTTTAGACTTGATTAAATGTTTTAAATTTACTAGCCTCAAAGTAAAGACACAGCTTGCCTGATATTATTTTCTTTCTATTTACATTGCATGATATTTTTCCAATATTTAGCTGCTTACAAAATGAGGAGCATTAGAAGTTACTATTAGAACACATTTTGACACATTTGAGAAGTTCCAGAACCGGTCGAGCCTTTAGGTGCGGAGTTAGCAGGATCTTCCCATGTCTGTGTGGTTTCTTTAATGGCAATTTTAATGTCAACTTATATATAAGTTGAGTTAAGGACGGGATTGATCCCAAACTGTGAAACCTTTGGATTGCAGCAAGTATGTGTGAGGTCTCTGCTTTCAAAGTACAAGGAATTTCTAAAATGTTGTGTCTGGTTGGTGCAGAGTAAACATTGTCGGTTAGTATATACCAAGGAGAAAGAAGCACTGAAAATCACATGACAGTCCACGCAAGATCACAAACAAGTATAGAAAACAGCATAGTGTTCACCGGTCTCCATCATGGAGGTATATTTGAGGGACCAGCAGCCCAAGTACAGTATAAAGAGACGGCTTGTGTGTAGACATCTGTTGCACCTCAAGTTCCTGTTTTATGAAGGATTGATGGGACTTCTGCGGGCTTCTCAAATAACCAAAACACCAAGCGATAACAAAAACATTGTTTGGTGTCTTGATATAACATTCGAATGTGTGTGTGTGTGTGGTTGAGCAGGGGCTCAGCTAGAGAAACACAAAGCGGAGAGGACGTGACCCAACACAACCAGGCCAACAACAGGGTCGTAAAAGTTAAACGAAGGTAAAATGAGTGAATGAGTAAAGCAGTGAGAGACATGAAACGGAAATGCGTCACAGACGTTCTGTTGAATGCATGTTAAATAAACAAGTTTTAAAATTCTAAACCAAACGCAATTAAATTTTTCTGACAAAATCAGAAAAAGATTGAAAATTGCATTTGTTTTGCGAATTACCATTACTTTTGTAATGTGGTGAATGCCAAAATTCAAATCAAAACAAAAGCTTGCGGGGTCCCAGAACCAGCCAAAGAAAATTCCAAATCCATTTATTTTTCTCCAGAAAATTGTTCAGATGGTTCACTAGACCTCTGATCATTGTGATAATTTTTGTAAAATTATGTTTTAAAGGCAAAACAAATCTGTAACAAATTTAAAAACTTTTAAAAATCTTTTATACTTTCAAAACCTTATACCGTCTAGCTGACTAAACGTTCTAAAAAAAGAAATGAAAAATCAATCAAACTGTCAGACTTTCCGGTTTTGAACCCAGAATCCAACGCTTATTTAATTATTTTAAATAATGCTTATTTAAACCAGTTTCAGAATATTTGGGTCAGGATTTGTCACACTGAATCTCGGCTCAGAATGAAGATGATTGTCTGTAATGTGAGAAAGTGACCCGGTATTTGCTCTTCGTTAGAGATAAAGTATGTTTACAGATGCATGTGGTTCAGCTCTACTTTCACTAATTTGGAAAGTTCACTATAACATTTTTAAGAGAGTTAAATTTGACATTCAGATTTCTTTGAAGATTGTCTCCAATTGAAAGTTAATACTAGTGTTTATAACCTCGTCTTACAAATTGCCTTAAATCACTATGTGAATATAGAACCAAAAGAGCGTCCACATGTTACACGTTTAAGAGCTGCATATGGCCCGCGGGCCTATGGTTGGGCAGCACGTTTTAGACCATATAACAAGCATCTTGCAAACATACACCATTTTTGAACCCTACAGAGAATCAGAGGCCAACTTTACTTATTTGCAGACTTTTTCCAATAAACCAGAAGAATTTTTAAAATAAAGCAATCCTGATCCTCTATGAAACAAGAGTGGACTGTATGCAAGGTCTGGAATTATTACGCTTAAAGGACATTACAAATTGATCTCTACATGCAATAAAAACGTTTCATTTTTTTCCCCACTCTTGAAGAAAAGACCCATAAAACTCACACATGCTTCCTGTTGAATCTTTTGCAAGATGTGCTTAGCCGGCACCAGGAAATCAATGAGGTAACGCAGCCCGTCCCCACGATATGTCGTCTCCACCACATCCAACACCTGGCACAGCACTGTGGCCGCAGTGGCTTCGAATGGAGGATAAAGAGCAGAGAGCGTGCTCTGAATACAGTTGTCCAGCGATTCAGAGTCCTGTAGAGAACAACGGAAAAAAAATCTCAGACGTTTTACTTCCAGACACTTCACTTAATGCACATACAGCGTTTTCTTAACATTGACATGTCTCCACAAAGCAGCGGATGAGCATTCCCAGTGGTCTCAATCGTGGCCTTTAGCTTTGAGAAGTTTAAAAGTAACCAGCGACCAGCAGTGAAACCTGATTCTTGAAGTCTGAGCTGGTAGAGACCAAACGCTGCTAAAAATATCAGCCGGTCTTGCTGCTTTAAAAAAAACAGGCCTAAATTTGAATTTCACCAAGTATATCTGTAATAAAAGTAACTCATCATCTGCCAATAATTTCTAATGTTTGAGTTGGTGAGTCTAAGATGTCTACAACAGCAACAACATTTGAAGTAATGAAAAGGACCAAATAAAGGCATTTTCATTTATATAGATTTTTACCACTCAACTTGATTTGAGAGTTGACATTCAACATCGAATGTAACTGCTTCATATGTGAGTTTTTACAGGCTTCAGACTGTAACTATCAGGAGAGACAAAGGCCTATTGTGTGTGATAAGTCACATGATAAAAAAAAAGATAAAATCACATGTAGGGTAGATGATGAGTGGACTGAGGTGGAGACTTTGGAAAGACACAAGACCAAAAACAACACAAAAAAGCTGCGAGACAGGCAGAAACATGGGTGCCATATGTAGATGTTTTTATTCCACCAGTGCTAAACAGAAAAAGTGAGAACAATATAAAAAGGAAAATAACGGCAACCATCACATTACAGAGTCTTCAGCTTGTTACTGTACTTTTCAGCATTATTTAGAAGAACTATGCATTGAGTGATTGAATTGTGTTGATCGTTTAATGTTTCATACAGTTGACCCACATTTTGAGTTGTTTACTTTTGCTTTATTTAGGGTTTGGATCATATTTCTAGTGTATGGAGTCATCCCAAGGTCATTATGTGAACACAGGTTGAAGATCAAAATAAAAGAAAGTACTGTCTAGACTTATGAACTGAAAAATGTGCTGATTTCACGAAGAGTAAGGGTTCTTCTCTCAGCCTTGAGTGAGGGGGCTTTCCCTCTCAACCGGCTCCAATCGAGGTGCCAAGAACCATCAATCAGAGAGCAGATTCTGAAAAAAAACCCACCCGCCCGCCTGAAAATAAGCCAGTGGTGTATATAGTCTACAAGTGAATACAGTAAACCTCCGTTTTGTCATGTCATTTTGGCCAGTAGGGTCGAAACTTTATTTTACATATTGCTTACATATTGCTTAGAATAACAGGGAATCAATGTGACAAATTATTATTTCTCACAATTTTGTGTCCTCTGATCTATTTATTAGTAACGGACCATGAAATGAGCTGAAATCAATCTTCCCGAAGTAATCCTGATTATTTGGATCAGCCATATTAAACAGTGCATAGTTTCCAGTGTCCCTTTTTAATCACACATTGTATTACACACTCATTATTATACCATAATTTGGTATGATAATTGTAGCAATTAAAAAGTGCACCTAAAGTCTTTACAAAGTTTACAAATTGATTGTCCTTTTAATCTGAAAAAAAGTGTGTGTCTTGATATCAATAAAAACTGATTTGAGAAAGATTAAAAACATTGAAAATAGTTTTATTAACTTAATAGCCTTAATACATTTATTACAGCTGCACCTTAAAATCCAATAGGTCCATATTTCAGCGATGCACTTCAACTATATGCCATACCTAGAAGACATTCATTAAAGATGGTGGCCTTGTAAACCCATGAGTCTGTGCCTGTAAGTTCTAGTGCACTATGACCCAGAAAGCAAGTGGATTCTTTTTTTTCCACAAAAGTCTCAGATTCCACAAAAGCAAACATCTCCATGAGAAAGTCAAACATTCGGCATTCCTTCCATTTTTACCTTTAGAAGGTAAGAGGCATGAGGTTGGAGTTTTCATGTTTAGGAGTGTTCAATTTGAGAGTCTGATGGAAGGACCCAGAGGGATTTACTGTTAGTTTAATGCAGAGAGCTTAATTTCCTCCAGACCCAAACGGCCACACAGGTCGCCATCCCTTTCCTCTCCTTTTCACTCGTTTCGATCTTCCCTCTTGAAGCATTAGTGAGACAAGTCAGAGAGATTTGGCCTTACAATGGAATCATTCTGCAAAGCTTAGTAGTCATGCCGACAGGATCAACTGTTTTACTCATGAACTTGAGTAAGTGCACTTTGAGCTTTAGTTTGTCAGACCAATAGTGCTGGTCGATATTGAAAATAACATTTCATCTCAATGTATCTGCCTTGCTTTAAAATAATTATTCAATACATGTATTTTTGCGGCAAGAAAGCTCTGAGAATGCATTTGCTCCGATTTTAACTGTGAAAAAAATTTGCAATTTTTCAAAATGTTTTCAGTATACAGTATAAAAAAAATGTATACAGATCCATCAATCCATTTTCTAAGCTGTCATGCTGAGCTAGAGCCTATCCCAACAACTCTGGGACTCCCAACAACATCTCATTCACACTCTCAATAGGTGTAATCACACTCTTATGGGTGTAAATGATTCTCCGGAATGGATGTTTTTGAAGTGTGTGAGAAACTGGAAATCCACGCAAGCAGGAGAAGAACAAGCTATTTTATGTATAATTAAATATCTAGATGGTTGATTGGATGGATGGATGGATGGATGGATGGATAGATGGATGGATGGATGGATGGATGGATGGATGGATGGATAGATGGATAGATGAAAACGCTTCTTCATAGTTGTAAATCTTTTTCCATTAATCAGAGAGGTGACATAAAACCGAAAGGCCTGTAATTAAATCACTGAAACTAATCCTACTTATTAAATGGGGTTATTGATGGCACCGGCTGTTTGCAAGAATTGTAAACATGCAAACAGCTTTTAATTTCAACATGTGCTGTTTTAGGAAGCCAGGCTGGCCTTTAGCCGGACAAAATTAAATTACTTAAAGCATCTCTTTGGGTCAGACCGGTGAATAATACATTGGCTTGCATGTGTCCCCAGAGAACAGTGAATCCCTCTGTTGGCCATTTACGCCCCACACAGCAACAGTCTGGGACGGGGAGGAAACAAAAGCACTTAAAAGGGAAAATGAATCGTGTTTAGGTGTGGTAATGGAATAGTACAAGGAGAAAAAAAAGATTAAAGTAAAAAAGTCACATGTAAGCACGGCCATCTGTAGAAAACAAAAAAAGAATAATGCAACTATTGAGTGGATGTAATTAAAAAAAATGTAGGTCACTTTAAACAGACGGAACAAAACAGAGCTTGTTCTTTGAAAACCTTAAGAGTAAAACAGCAGCTGAGCTTCAACAGATGTGGAAGGTAATAAGAGATGTGGACATGTACATGTACTGTCTGAGTAGAGAGCGTATGGCCCGGCCGAACACAAGGGATGTGACCTTTAACCCCGGCACAAGTGACAGAATAAACCAGCTGTCCATTAGATCTACACTGTGGAAGAGAAAAGGGTGCCGGTGAAAGAGATAAAAGCGTGAAAGAGCTGAAAGACTCACCAAATATTTCCAATTCCATTGTCCGCTCAGTTCCAGCAGATCAGCTGATGAGAGTTATTGTCTAGGCACAATGAGTCGAACATTTTTTAAATATACGGCCTACTGTATATAACTTTAGTTTTGATGGGCACTAGCCCCTCTGCATTATCAGCTACGGAGGGCAACCGGGTTTTCATATTTAGGATGTGCCCACTTCATAAAGTGGCAAAGCAGCTGTTGGACCATAACAACTCACATAAAGCTCAATCATCACATCAAACGGCTGCTTAATACCGCACACTTCACTGATCAACTGGTCAATTCAACTTGGAACGTTTCCCAGTGAGCGAAAATAGCACTGTATCAAGAAAAACACATTCAGGAAATATCTCTCCTGTGGCTAACTGGACAAATGGTAAAACTCACTTAACAACAGTATTCGTTTGAAACAAAGATGACTGAGAGATGTGGTCCTGAGCTCAAACAGTCTGAATCAGAATACTGACATTAGCAATGGGGAAACATAAAATACATTCCAGAGAATCAATGTGATGTCAAAAAATAAAGAAGAAGGAGAAGATATAGAGAAAACCAACACAATAAGACAACCTATAGTCTAGTTGTTCTCAAACCCCAGGACGAGAACCGGTACCATTTTGTGGATCAAAAGATACCATCATTTGCAAGAAACCATTCATTATTCAGTCGGATTGATTTTATATTTTGAAAAATATGTTTTTTGAAATATAATGATGTAAAGCTGGCATTTAACAGCAAATTAAATGTTTAAAGTTGATAAACAAAAATAATATGTTCAATGTACAAAAAAGCTACATTTATTACAAAAAAATATTGTATTTTATCTAAAATGCCATTACCAGCTATCCGTTTTAAAGCATCCCACAACCTTCAAATGATATGACAACATTACTTTTTGTTTAATTTTTTAATGTTACAGAAGTGTTAAAAAGATTCTTGTGAGTACACAGTGGATATAAGTATTACAAATATATATAATACAATGTATTTGGCATGTACAATAAACATTTATGGTGATAAAAAAAAACGCTATTTTGCTCACTTAGCTACACACGTATTAGTACTTTGTGCTGTTTTGGGTTTCTTTAAATACTTACATTTACTTTATTTTTAGGAGTTTGTAAATATGGCTTGTTTAGTGCATTTTACCACACTTCTCACCAAGCACTTTCATGTGCGTGATAAATAAAAATGTGTAAAGGCACAACGGCTTTAAACAATTACTTGACAATGTAACCAATGAAAAGTCACCTGCTTTGCTTAGATACGTATATTCATCACTGAAAAAAACCAAGAACGTATGCTTTATTTACCATCTCAGACTATTGATATCAGTCTGAAGTGCCCCATCAAAGCATTGTGAAGCATGTAGAAAAGCGTCAGTCACCAGAGAGCCACATGCTGACCCAGAGGCGTCAGGCCAGCACTGGGATTCACCCAGCAACCGTGCTGGCGTCAGACTCTAAACAGTGCGACTGAAGTCAGCAGCACTCCAGAGACGCTCCAGCTGTCGCTCACTACAATCATATCAGTAGCTTTCTCTCTCCACGGGGGTCCACGCACTACACTCATTCTTATCTAGACACTTCTCCACTGGTTCCGAGTTTCACTTTATTCTTTTCTAATAAAATGTGAGCCCTTGTCATGTTGTCATGTCAAAATATCATGTTATTTATTGTAAACATGCAATAAATATCAATGGGAACTTTGAGTAAACACAAACAACTTGCATTAAAAACCACAAGCAGAGATTTTTGTATATACAATACAGCATAGTATTTATTAATGTACTGCTTAATCGACAGGGTGGAAATTTGAGAAATTGTCGTGCAATAAATGCAAATTTTGCAAATCTATAACATGAATACTCTCTTGTTGGCAATAAAGCCTTGGTTGACCTGTCTGACCCGTCTGCTGGTATTTGGAAGGTCAAAAAGCCCAGACCATTGGCTGGTGTGACTTCGCTTAAGCAAGTAACTTTACTCTTTTTAAGTAAATTAACTTTACCTAAAGTAAAGTGTGATAAATTGAGTGTTAACCAAGGGTTTGAAACACCAGGTCACATGTTCAATTCCCAGGGAAAGCAGGGAGTAGAAGATTTGTAAAAATTGTAATCACATGTAAGTTGCTTTGGATAGAAGCGTCTGCTAAATGACTGTAAAGAAAAGTAATCAAGACCCAGGAAGTGACAGAGGAGATGCAACTGATCCAAAAATGTAGAATCACAACATATAGATGTTCTTTAGAACTCTATGAAATGCAAATGAAAACATCCTTCAGCACAAAATGATTACAAGCCTCGTTAAATCTCCAAGGGTTTTTAACACCAATTTGCATAACTAGACATAAACATAAATATCATTTATAACTGTGTAATAAATACCACTGCGAGAATATTCCAAATATAAACCCAAAGAGATGACCTGCTTTTATTGGATGTTTGTGGCCTAGAGTTGCCGAGTTTGTCCCTCAACATCCTAAACCTTCAAACTAAGTATTTACAAAACGAATGGATGAACAATTGTATCCCTTTTTGGAATATGGAATAATTCATCTAAGCAACACTTGCACCATGCCTCAACTTCCCATCCAAATTGATCAAAAACATGGATTAAAACACGACTAAAAGGAAGTAGCTTTAATAATACGAATAATATCTAAAAAAAAGATTCCTGTTCTTTGCTCAAAGTGACTTCAAATAACCCCATCTCATTTCAAAGAGTCTTTCCTTGAAATCCAGACCTGCAGTTAGTAGACCATCTCCTAATCCCACTGTCACATAATCAATCAAATATACAACTGGACATCCTGACTCTCTGGGGTTAATCTCCAGAACGGTGTACAACTTCAGAGAGCCTGAATTCAGATCAAAGCCCATTCATATCCTACACACAGAACACAGTGACTATTGGCCCTCAGCCACTGATGGATTGAGTCCTTGTCTCTTCTATTGTGGAGCAGAACTCCATTGCTCGAGAGCTGGATTGTGCTTCAACAAAGTCTGAGGCTGAACTCAGCAGGATGTGACAGCACAAGGTCATGTGGAAAAGGTTACACACATTTTGTGGTGATATGTGAGTGTGTGTGTGTGGGTGGGGGGGCAAGCTGTCATTAGCAGGTTTGATCATTCTTCAGAAAATAATCCTGGAAATCTGCTCCATGGAATATGTATCGCCATAATCACATGCTTACTTAGATCTTAGCATTAGGCCTTAAAGAAAAAAATTTAAATCTTTAGCTTATATCTTATACAACCATTTTCTTATGCAATTTTCAGAGAAAAATCACGAGATCACAGTCAAGCTCCACAGACTTAAATTCTTTCATAACTTGCTAAAATTCAGAAAGACATTTCTTCCAGGCTGTGTTTGTTCTACCCTACATTAGTTGAGTCCTTTGACCCATCCAATCAGTAAAGTAAACTGACATACACACACAGGCCAGGAGCAGTGGGCAGCTCGAGCTCAATTTCAGCCAGTCAAGGACTTAAATCTTCAGCCTTCTGATTTAAAGTCCAACTGTTTAATATTAAAATTGGTATTTCCTTTTGATAATTAAAGCTAATGTGAATTTGCCAAAGTTTTTTAAGGCTTCAGTACATCACAAACAAAATACAGAACTCCCAACGCAGTTAAAAGACTAGATCAAATTCCGGCTCTTTCTCTGCAGGGGAGGCTAGGTGGCTAGCTTGATAGCTGCAATTAGCCTTGCTTCAAATGTAAATGTGGTTGCTACCTGTCTTTACCTGGCTCATCAGGAGAGTGAGGAGGTGTGAGGTGTGATGGCTGGTCTGCCTGCGAACTGAGAACTTAAGATTCTCAGATTTTACATTTTATAATTCATATATGAAATTGGAAAGTGGAAAATACAGGAAAAATGCAGTGACCAGAATCTACTCTGCCTTTATGTACTTTTCTACTTCCAAGAAATGTTATTGACCACTTACTATTTACATGCAAGACATTTTCTGTCTCAGTTGTGGATTCTATTTGGAATATCTTTTATTTTTATTTCACAATCCCAGCGAGTCATGTGACTGCGTGTCATGGCGTTTCACGTGACTTTGTGTCAACAGAGACTCTATGGCAACAAGGAACAAAGAAGTGGAACCATATAGGTTTCTCTCTTTATAATACAAATGTAATTTCAAATGTTTTTTAAATAACACTTCTTTCACTAATTTGTAGTTTGTCATATAACTGGGCCAGATGAAGATTAAGAGTTTGAAATGTTTTTGAGAATATTCAGTTGAAACTGAATTATTATAAGCCAAAAAAGCACACGATTATCAATTTTAAAACATTTCAAAATCCAATCACCTAATAATTCTATGCACATCTCCCTCTCTCTACAACAGAGAGCGACAGAAAGCTAGCTCTAAAACTATCTGCAAATACTCTCATATGAAAATGTGTAAATCCACGAATAGGCAAATCAGAAAGATGGGTTCATGAGGAAATTACTATATTATTTAAATCAAATAACTACAAACCAAATTCACGAATCACCGTTTGAAAAAAACCCAAAACAGGCTCGCATCCTGCAACAAGACGATAACTCTGCGGCAACTGACAAACACATTTAATGTGAAGAAGGTCTGAAATTACATAACCACGAGTGAGAAAATATAAGGGTATGCAAGCGAAGAGTGACTAGCATCAGCGCCTCAAATGAAGCAAGTCATAACGTGATTCCATACCATTACCCTTAACAGCATCCACAACGCACACAGTCTGACACCGTGTATTCTAACAGCTTCCTCTGTCAAAGATGAGCAAGTCATGTATGATTCACAACCACGTTGGTCAAAACGAACCCTGAAAAGTTTTGTCAGATCGTCAGACATGTTGAAACATGGCTCCACTGTAAAGGTTTAATCCAACATTACAAAGTTTATGCCCTTATGAATCTTGTAAGTTTAATTTCTACCTTTACGGAAATGTCAAAATGTAACAAAAGTTTAACTCTTAGATAAGACTCTGATAAATAAATGTTAATGTAACTAAATACATACACATCAATCTGAACAAATTGCATTTAACAATGCCGTATTAAATTATACACTATTAAAATGCTTTTATTCTGAAACTAATCCAATTTACACCAGACAGAATGCAGTAGTGGTAGATACAATTTAGTGGTAATAATAAGTGTAAGCTTTAAATATGAATCTAACAAATATTAGTTTAACTCGAGAAGATTTAGTGATAGATTAGATTTAGTAGTATATGTAGACTAAAAAAAAAACAAAAAAAGACAGCCAGAGAATGCGATGAGATTTTATCCTCCGTATTGAACATGTCTGATCAAGAAAAGCTTCACATACATTCCTCTACCTCAGCAATAAAAAGAAGCGAAAAAATGTCAGAACTCAAAAACGGATGCAATCAAAATTGGGCATTCCGATAAAACATGCTCAAGTCTTTTTTTTTCCAAACTGCCCAGATGTAAGGGAAACAAGGTCATTATATTCAAAAAGCTCACTACCCAAATACAGCTGGGGCTCCAAGAGCATGAAACAAGCACACTTCCATCAAGGAAAATCTGTTTGTTTTCCTGTGGAAACCTTTTGCACCACAACACTTCGCAGCTGTCTTCCTTTTCAAGCCGCTGAAGAACGACATTTTTCACTCAGGAGTCCTGGGATCTTTGAAGCACGCTATCTAACCCTTACGGATTAAAGTGTAACACATCAGAGCCTTCAGGGATTAACTCGAGCCGAGGGAAAGACAAGCATCAGACCATTACAGATATCTGAAAAAATATCTTAATCAATGAAGCAACTAGACATCTCAGAAGAGACAGCTCGACTCCGTTACTGTCCGGCTGCCAAACACGCCAAGAAATGCTTTTAATATGAAGCTTTGACATCTTGACAAACAGCAGCAGCCGGACCCAAAAAAAGTGGATTTTTTTTTTTGGTGAAGCACTGGTTTCTAGTCACATCTGCAACTAAAGAAAGCTGCTGATTCCCAGGGCAGAATTTCCAGAGAAACCAAAACCATATGGAGTCCTGCATTTGGATGTTTAGATTGACTTTGTAAACTGTACGCGGCCTACACAATTACCAGTGCGGGCGCAATTGCTCACATGCCATGCTACAGAGATTTTTAAAAAGCGATTTCCTCCAGGTCAGTGGAAGTACCTCATGAAAGCAGATGCACTGATGGAGGAACTGCATTAGTACCTCTCATTTATCAGTCCAAATTACAATTGATTCTCCATTCTTTCTTTCTGGACCCAAAACTAAACATACTAAACTAGTTCAACAAAATTAAACTCACATTTGCACTAAAAACTAAAGTATGCCGCTATATCAAAACTCAGTACAAAGTGAAGTTGTAAATTGTATTTACAATGAGATGAGGACAGATTATTGTGACATTGACAGGACTACTGACACTCTTCTCAAAAAAAGTTGTGACATATTTTTAGATATGAGGATTTTATGGGGAAAATAAGTTGTTTTTACCAGTCTTAAATTTTCCTATTTTCAGGCTGCCTTCTGATTCTTAAAGTCACCTTTAAATGTGTAAAAGGCCCACACACACACCTTTATTTCTCCTTTAGGATGGTTGACCTCTTTATAGGCTCCACGAGATGTAAAGGAGATGAGTGTAATGTAAAGAACAGCTGGCGTGAAATGCCAGAACACACACACATATACACTATCAGAAGACTTTGATAGCCATGGAGAAAGGTCACACACAAAGACATTCAAATCAGCTGGAAAAACAGCAGCACAAAGTGAGATCTCTGTGCGGCTCATTCTTGCGGAATCCACAGCTTTAGCACCGGCTGCTTCACCTGGCATGAGGGCATTACAAACCCCTCCATCTACACAAACATGGCCATTTCAGAACATGTGAAACTGGAACAACTAGAAATCTACATCACTGCAGCAGTACGTCCTTTCTACTGGAAGGTTCTACAGCACGGCAGTAGTTTATAGTAATGCAAGCAGAAATCGCCTTTTGTACAGTAAAAGAAAAGAGACACAGAACCCCCTCTTTCTCTCACCCCTCCCCCTCTAAACCCCGTAAGGTAAAGCCATTAGATCCTCTAAACTCCAGCACAGTCTACTTACCATTCTGCGGGCTAATTGTCCTTCCCACAGCTCCCTTCACTAGGGGCATTTTCTTGCGTTTCCTATGAAGTCCGTTGCTGCGCTTACATGCATGTGTGCTGAGTGGACAAGTTGTTGTGTGTGTGTAGCTCACTAGCCCTTCCAGACTGCAGGTCTCCGGCACACTGACACACTCCCCAAACACTGCAGCAACTCACGAGGTTGAGTCCGCCCCCTAACTCACTGCCCCTCCCCGCTCATGCATTGACCATCTGTCAATCAGAAACTTTTAGTCCCGCCCAGAGGCGAAAAGCCCCTGCCCTGTACCCATGTGAGACAAGCACATGGGGGGAAAGTTGACTTTTCAAATGTACTGAATTCGTACATTTTTATAGAAAAATGTTTTTAGATAATAATCAAATTCGTATAT
>CM051499.1:7268628-7297844 GCA_028031935.1 Paedocypris micromegethes
AAAAAACATGACTAAAATTTATAATGAGAAAGAAAAAAAAGTGTAATTAAATTAAAAATATTTTTCTCTCAATGCGTCCTTCAGAGATGTTTCAAGGTGATGTCTGATTGAAAGCTAATATTTGCGCACAGCCATAGCCTGTTCTTCTAAATGGGCTAACATTACTAAATAAGTAGATGTATTAATATTACGGTAAATTAAAGAGTGGGTCGTAGGTCTGACATCACTAATGTAAAACAATGTGTAGAAAATAAACAAAGCGCTTAACAACACAACGGTGAATCACTCTGTTTTTTAGTGGTTCTTACTCGTTGCTGACGTCTGAGTGGCCAATGTGTAAAGACTGAGACCTGAAGTGCTGTCTAAAATGAGTGATTGACATTTGATCCTCTTCTCAACGTCTAACAAGCAGGAGCAGGAACAAACGTGTTGTGGGGGTTAAAGTCAATTTGTGGGTTAAAGTCAGACAGTAAGTGCTTCAAACAAAAGCAAAACTTGTCCAAGCAAATATGTCACTTTTAACTTAATTGCAGTATCATTAAAACAAGCGTTAAAAGTCGATGAAGTGAATTCCTTTTAATTGAACTTAATCACTAGAATTATAGACTTGTGATTAACTGAAAAAAAATATATATCAGAGAACAGGTACATTATCCGTAATACTTGTTTTAAGGCTAGACATGGATTTAAGTTTAATTGAGGGTTAAAAGTTTTGGTAAAAGTATTTCTGGCAAAATATTATTCAATACAGTCATTGATTTTAATTTCACTATTGTTTTTAGTTTGTGTTTGTTTTTTGTTGTTTATGTTGAAAACAATGTGCAAAAATACTTTAATATAATTTTTTGTATTGATGAACATAGATGTTGTTTAATCAATGATGATACATTGTTGTATTTCAAATAGTATTACATTTTTCTGCACAAATATTTTCAGTGCATTGTGTTTTTAATACTGCTGTAACACAAACTTTTCCTTATTAAGGGAATAATTAAAATGTTATTCTTGTACTATTCCAAACAGAACTACTGTGAAAACACAAGACAAAAAAATATTCGAACCATGAGATTAAATAATTTAGTAAATACTACTTTAAGCACCAGACGAAGCTAGCAACAGAGATTGAATTGATGTATCAGCACATGAGGACAGTAAATTCAGGGATGCTGAAGCTGAGAGCTGTGACTTGAACAAGTAGACTCACATTTCAGCTGTACACAGCAAATGCGAGAAATGTGGAGAGCAAATTTTTTATTATTACAAATTTTGTATTTCAATTTTTTTATCTGTCCTGTATGAGCATCTGATGGGTAAAACGATGAGATAAAAAGAAAACATGTTTACAGAAAACATGTTTTTTTCCTCAGTAATACAAACTCTCTGCTTTCAGTTCATGTATCTAAGCAAATACAGATTATTGCAAACATTAGATATCGGTACGTTACTGCTGTGTTTCAGCCGTGTGGCAATAGCAACTATTGAATTTGAAATTAAATCTGTGCTGGAAAAAAAAATTAAATCCTGGTAATCGTCGTAGCAAAGTTGGGCTTTGTTTTATCCGAAAATGTCAATTTTTAAGGATCTTGTTTTTTAAGGAAGTTGTTTTGGTTTCACTGTATTTTGAATAGCTGATTATATGACATGTTTTCTAACACGGTTCTTGTGGCACATTTTATCACAGCCAACACAGACAGAGAAGATTTGGAGTTAAAGCAACAGCTGACCAGTTCAGCTCAGACTCTCCTTTGGTAAAAAAAATCCTACAAAGCTCATGGAAGTCATCATTAAATTATTTGCATAGTCTGTTTCCATACTGACGATTATTAAAACAAAGAAAAACAGGCTTTACATAAGGCATCTGAATAAAAAAACGTGAACAACTGCAATTTATTTTTAGACCATCAAACTAATAAATAAATCCAAAGCATTCGAGACGTTTAAAGGAAACATTAGAAGCTAATGCAACTCTAGAAGAAGATTCAAGCACAGACAACTTCCAGAAGAGAAACAATGTCTCAGAAAGCCACACAAAGCTCTTGTTTGATCTGGTTGCTACGCAAATCAAGAACACACTTCCAAACTGATGAATCCTGCTGTGCTGATGTCCATTACATCTCGAAAACTAGTGTCAAATGTTGAGAAAGAATCCGAAGAGGACGCAATGAGATCAAAGAGAGAAAGAAAACAAATTAGTGATGTTCTTACCTTTAATGGTAAAAACAGCCAAAGCTAAGACAACAACAAGCACATAAAGGTAGATATCAGCGTTGTGTGTGTAGCCCAGGCCTTGGGCAGAAACCAATCCTGACGTACTAGATTTCCAACCTGTTTCCACTGTTCGTTGAGAAGATGTAAGTTACAGCAAATTACTAGTTTTATAAGCTACAAAACAAATTCTAGACTAACATAAACTTGACTGGACTATTTCATCCATTTATTTTCTGAACAGATTTTCCATTACTGAGTCATGGGGAGCAGGAGCCAATCCCAGCAACTGTGGACTTGAAGGCGGGACAATGAATTGGAGCCGACCAATCACAGAGCAGGACCCAGATGCAGATTCACACTCACAACTATGGTGAATTTACTTTCTGAATGCATGTTTCTGAACTATGGGAGGAAACTGGAGACCCAGACAAAACTCAGGCGAACTCCACACTAACTTTAATAAAAAAGACGTTTTCTATAAAGTCTTTCATTTATTTTGTACTAATGCTTCCAAAGAGTATGAAGACAACTAAAATTGCACTCAGGTTCATAACAAGGGCAAACCATTTACCAAACCAGGAGTTTCTCAACCTGCTCAATCGAACCCCAGGGGTTTGGCACTCGCATACTGTGGCTTCTGCAAATCTTTGCAAGAAATCCGTCTTGTGGATATAAGACAGAAAAAATAAAGAAATAAAACACGCTTTGTTGGGAAAAGGATTTCAGATTGGCACTTTCCCAGGTCGCGCCATACGTTTCTGAACCCGTTTCAAAAAGGCGACAGCAAGTGGCGATGCTCGCTGATGCATGTTAACTTATAGTTCTTTAAATACAGTCATTTTGTGAGCACGATTCTATTTGTTGACATAACAGATGTAACCAAAAAAAAACCTTTAGGGTTCAGTACCTACAACAAGGTCTAGAACCACAGATTTACATCAACTGTTTAAAATGTGAAAGCAATGACCTTGTGCATCTACACATTAGCTGACTGCGAACAATACAACAGCGGTGTTTCCACATTGTTTCTCCAAAAATCTGATTAAGTGATTAGAGATGAAAAGAGCCGAAGCTTGTCTGGCACAAACGACTAATGCTCTCGGATAGCAGTTAACCTAAAGCCCTCCGCATTAGAAGACTCGGAAGAAGCCAACCTGATTTGAAGTTTTACAAAATAAAACTACTAAAAGGACACATTTTATAAATACATTATTAAAAATATATATATATTATTATTATTATTATTATTATATTGTTGGAAGACTCTCAAGGTCCCAGCACAAAGAAAAAATGCAAAAAAATGTAATATTCATCAGGACACCATTCTCTACTTTTCACATGACAAAAATAAAATTGCATAATACAGTAAAAAAGTGTCAAATCAAAAGGAAACACCAAGATCAGGCATATTTGGATTAAGGAAATGTATAATATATCTATAAAAGTGCAAAAATGGTCTGAAATGTGTGATCAATGGAGGTTTAACAACAGCTACATGTGTCTTCATCTGCATAAGCAAAAGAAATCCTCGCAGTGAAAATCAGGAAGCTTAAATCCATACCTGCTCAAAGGCAAAGTCTGCAAGACTTCAATAAAACACAGAGTACACATCTAATAAAAAACCTTAAACACGTACAGTTACGCAAATGTTACTTGATCCCTATTGATGCTCAGCAGTTCATCCAATAAGTCAACATGTGTTTTTTTTTACGGTATGTACTTACTGGAGACAGTAGAAAGTTAACTCTGTATTCTTATTGAGTTTATCTTAAGACGCTTTCCCGTTGACTACATTTTAAACTAACGCTTTTACTATGTGCAAAAAATTATCCGACTAAACAATGTATTAACTATTGTATTATTCAATGTCCTTGTAAATGAATTACTGTATATGTAATTCAATTTAACTGTATTTATTTTTCATCAGAATGTTAATTCTCACCATTAATAGCTTAAAAAATGAGCCACAAAAGCAAAAATAGTAACATGAAAATTACATTAAATGCATAGAATTAATGTGTTTATATTTGAAAGGCTTCCTTAACATTTAGATTTTTCTACATTAATTGTGACTATGAAAATAAACAATTACATTTTAATACAGTACGCACATATATACTTTTAATCGCAGACACGACACTTCAAAACTAAATACATCTGTAGGCTATAAAAAAAAAGTATACAAAATGCTAAGTTAAGTTTATATTGTTCTATATGAAAACCAAGTCACATTTTATACATAAAATTATGTTAAATAAACTGGAAACAAGTTTTACACAACAGTGTTTCGAGTGATTTAGCCAAAGGCAAAGTAAGACTCGCCATCATTATTAACCCCTAACCTGCCCATCATTCACTCACTACCACACAGGAAACAACTGATCCATAGTGCTTGGAGAACACTAACTCCACTTATGAAAATCCAGCCATTGGCCTTCAAAGTTTGCAGCCTGTGCTGGTCTGAGTGATAAATCTGGACTGGGGCGGCAGGAGGAAACAGCATTTCATGTCTTTGTCCAACAAAACAAAGACAACAACTGTGCTCATCTGAAGATTTTATGGGCATCTCTTAAAATTGCAGATAAAGCATTTTTGATATTGTGAGCAAAATAAAAGACGTTTTTTATTTCCTTTCAGCAAAGCTTTTTTTCTCTTATAAAGATGCAGATATCAACTCAGACAGTACGGCTCCTCGAGCTTCAAAAAGAGATAAGGACTCGTTTGATTCAAAAAATGAACAAAACAATGTGAGTGTACCCAGATGTACTCACAGTGAATAGAATAATAGAACAATTTTAATAGAAAAATTAGTAGAACAAAAGAACAGTTCTTTCATTGCCTCTGTGATTGAGCAGTAACTTAGTTTAATGTATACTCCAAGCACTAAAATTACCAACTAAGCTAAAACTAAAATATCTGCTTAGTCTTAATGCAACCAAGGGACAGAAGTTACGTACAAGAACAAAGGACATATTTTACCTAGACCGTTTACCGTCTCTTCGTTGAGTGAATTACATGTGAACATATCTAGGTATGTAGGTAGAACGCCAATGCAAGTATACTATGGGAGAAAGAAGAGAAGAAGAGACTTTAGAACACAAAAGGGTCCAACAGAATGAAAAATGTGAACGTTGAAAGACAGTAGGCAGAGTGTTTAACTGCAGGTTAACTCGTCACCATCTCATCTACAAACAAATCTTTATTTAAAGGGCTAGAGAAAGCAGGACAGATGCTCTGATGGCATGTAAAACCAAAAACATTTCTTCTTATCAACTTTAAATGCTTTCCTTGGAACTGTTTACGGAGTATGTTCTGCTGTGCTAAAAAAAAAAATCACTTACACAGATACAAGCCTCATGTTCAAGCAATGGCTGAAACTTTTAAAAAGTTCAACTTTAATAGCACAAGTGTTTTAAAATGATAAAAAACAAAGTCATAAAAAAACTGGCCGTCATTCTTGTCCAGATTCTGCACATCTGTTTCTGTTCCATCGTTCTTTCAGTTCTTCTTATCTACTATCTTATTCATAATCCAAGTGAAAAACAACATCTACTTTGAAATAAAGTTAGAGCTTTTCGGGAAAGTGCGTATTTAGTAAAAAAAGTATGTGCTTAATGACTTTTAGTTGACAGCACTAGAAGAAGAATCTTTCAAGATTCTTAAAAATTCTTTCAAGATGTACAAATGAATCATGCACCAAACTTTACCGTGCTGACATCCAGTAAACATGCATTTACTGGAACCTAACGGTTCTTTTCGAGAAGCCCCTCAGAATTGAACGGATATTCAAGATTTTGGCCTGGACATACATCTTGATTTCACCATGTAGTACAACTCATCTAAAGGCTCCTGTCTGGATTTCAGCAAATGTTCTCGATCTTCCCTGCTGAGCCTGAGGATTCACCCAAAGCCAACATGTCATGCAAACCTAATGAGACCTAGATACAATCACCAGGGGAGAATCACTGGACTATTTGTCTAATTTAAACATGAAACACATGACATTCAGAGAGAAAGAATGCACGAGGGAGAGGATGGGTTTTTTTTATTGAACAGAACTATAAAGGCTCAAGTTTGAGGTTATGAAAATCCGAGAGTAGAAGCCAAGAAAACATGCGAGGAAGATTCTTACCAAACCAGCACTTGATTTTCCCCACAAATTGAATGAACAGCCACGGTTTCTCACAGCAAAACAAGGACGTGCAGTAGGAAACCCCAACTGAAAAGTGGCTGGAGCTTCAGCGGAGGAAATTAAAGTTTGAAAGCAAAGTGTTCACTATTGTCTTGTGCTGTGATATCCTGCGTTTGTGCCTGGCTAGCCTTTTCTGCTGCTCAGTCATTTCACGTCAAGCAAACAAACTGACTCAATCACCCAGAATGCCAGGCAGCATGGGTGTCATCAGGGGGAACAGCCTGGGAAAACAATGATTTGGAGATAAGGGTTCACTCGGAGGTCTTCCATGGTAGCGAGCAGGCCCACCCATAAACATCAGTTCCAGGGCCCAGTGAGTTTCAGCGACGGCACTGCCAAGCGCCGCATATTTTGCACACATGACACTGATAAAAAAAGTCAAAGGGTCCGTATGCATCTTCTCAGAAGCTAGTCCGTGATTACTTCAGTAGTTGCTGAAAAAGCCTTTAAGCAACGCATAAATAACTTCTAAAACTTAACAGAGTATTGTTTTTCATAAAGCAGAAACTTGGCCACCAAAATGTTGTTAAAAACGGCTCATAAGATTAATTTCTCACTCTGAGGTGTTGAAAAGAAACGTCTGCTGGACATAGAAAGAGCAAGATGTTTCCCACACTTTACGTGCCTTCAGGGTCACAGATTTCACCTTCAGGTCCAGATGTAGGTCTTGGAGTCGTCCAGGCGTGACCACACTAATGTACGCACTGAAGAGGGTTCACAAAAGGGTCTTGAGTGTGCAGACCCCAACTGAGCGCCTTTAATTAACCGGGTTGATGGTTTTATCTCTATCCAGACAAGACAATCAGAAGATGGAACACTGTATAAAGCCCCAACCAGGGATAAGAGTTGAGCAAGGCTTTGTCCGGTCAAGTCCTCTTACAGGCATCAAAAGCACAAAGCATTCTAAACTAGTGAATCTACACATTCACATTCATCCAGAGTTCAAAAACCATTTTAGTGTTGGTTTAAATGAGCCCTGCTCTTCCCCTCCTAAATAACCCCAGTGTTATGTCACTATAACCTAAAGCTGATGTAGGAACGCTCTTCTTTATGTGTTTGAAGGTAATGGTGTGTGAACACCACACAGTCACGGCACACAAAGTCTTAGCAGGGCTATTTAAAACAAAAATAGTGAGGCGTGCAGGCATCTGTCCGCAGACAGACACAGCATTCCAGCATGACAAAACACGATCTACCATTACCTTTACCACTCTTAACGTCCTATAATTAATAGGATAATTCTAAAGAATTTACTTTCACTCTTTATTACAGACATATATGTATATATCTTCTTTAAAAGGGACTTTTTATTGAGGTTACAAATTTTTCAAACATTTCTGCTATGTTATTACATGTTTTTTTTTGTTCATTTGCTTTATTTTTAATTGAACAGTAATTTTCTTCATAAAAAAATATATGATGAAAACAATAAATAAACATTTTGCTGAAAACTGAAAACACAATAGCAATATATGATATGCAAATATGCATTTCTATGCTTTATCTAAGGCTACATTTACTTTCACAAAGACATTATGACATCAGAGATGAAGAGCGACGAGGAGACAGTGAAGGCATGCAGAAGAAAAGCAAGGAGTAGAAAGTGTCAGAATGACTTGCTCAGGCAAGGAGAGCTGTTATTGCAGGCTGAGTGAGTGGACAAGCAGAATTCCACTGGCAGGTGGAGAGAAATGTTGAAAATGTGAGTCACTTACACTCTTCCAGCAGTAGGAGAACGTCAACGCTCCACTAATCCAAACTCTTCAGGACACAGTCAATTATTGAAACTTCTCCTCCCTTTTCATGAAGGAAAAAAAAACACACAACACCCTGTGAGAACACATACGCACGCACTGAGACTGTCTGACTGTGTGGTAACTCACCCAGGCAAGGCTCCTCCCCCTTTCCTTCAGGACCGCCCCCTTAGACAGAGTAAACCCCTCTACCCCTGTCTTTTCTCAAACTCATCCAAAAAGAGTCTGTAAGAGCAAGTAAGATGACTTTGACATAATGTACCTTAAAGACAATAACACTAGCCATTGGCACTTTAATGTACATTACTGTATTTTACCGACTTTGCAATGAAAACGACATCCTGTAAACCATTTTTCTATGGTATAATTTTCTAATGCCTGTACACATGGAATTTAAGGGAAACAGCACAAGTCCCATGAATACACATGAACGGAATAAAAACAATGGACGGAAAACATGTTTAATATTAAAACCGCAACACAAGTGACGAATCCTCACACAAGTGGAAAGTGTTGGAACTCTGGCAGATCAGGTTGACCCGGCTAATTTTGAAAGGCGTGGATTTGACACGGACACAAAGGCTTGTTCTTAATCTGTGTAGGCCTGCTTCAACACCGCACAATACAAAATTAAATCCATCGGTTAAAGAACATTACAGCAAAACACAGACAGGAAATATCTGACATGTGGCTATATTTGCTCTCTGTGAAGTTGATGAAGCGCTAAATGAAGCGGCAGATGGTTATAACTTTAACTGTGAATTATCCAGGGAAAGATGTGGCAGTATATAATTCTTATTCTGGTCCACACTTTGGCTTTTGAAGAGAAGCCCAAGAGGTGAATAAAGACATTCGTCTACTCAAATTCCAACTCTGCAAAACAGATAAAACCAGGGAACACTCTTGCTGTCTGAGGAACTTGACATCCAGACAATCTGAATTCGTACAGGAGGTCTCAGGTGATGCACCCGTGTTCTGCTTTTCTCCTCAGCACCAGATCCAGGACGCCATCTAGGAAACCCGTCAGCAAGTTCTTCCCATCGGGACAGATTTATTGCTATCATTTTGGGTAATGCACTTTCTTTTTGGAGTTCTCAGTGAAGACATCTACAACAGACGAATGAAGGCATCAAACTCCTCCGTGCTATTTTTCAAAATGAGAAATGAGGCGTCAAGCAACAAAATGTGTTTTTAAAATCTAGCAATAATAACAAACTGTAGAAAAATATTTTCTCCAAAAACAAACTCACTGACTGTGTAGTGTAACAGACATTTGTACTGCACCACTCCCTGGACAACCATCTAAAACTACAACTGCAAAATGAAACGTCACATCACTTGTGGCACAACACACTGACAAACAACACATAAACATGCTTATGTTGCTGATAATAGAATTAAGTCTCAAAGAATTCCACCTACAGCAATGAACAGTTGTTACACAATAACTATACAGCCATTTCTGGAAAGAATAAAACAAATACATTCCCTACATAGTTCAAACACTATAGACCAATCTGGTTTTACCCTGACATGCACACGTCAATTTTTGTTAATATTAATCACATGATCAAAATTTTCCCATCATAATAATGACTAGATATTTATATTTAAACAATTTATGCAATTGTCATATTTTATATATATATATATATATATATATATATATATATATATATATATATATATATATTTATCTAACCTGTTAATAACCTGTTATTTTGTGGAAGGTTTGCATGTTCTTATCATGCTTGGTGGGTTTCATCCAGGTCTCCGGTTTCCTCCAACAGTCCACTACATGAGTTTCAGGTGAATTGGGATTGTAAAACTTACAGTGTGAATGTGTGTGTTCTGCTCTGCATATGGTTGGAGGTTTGAAAAGGCCCCGAGTTGCTGAGATTTCCGAGACCCAAAAATGGAGAAAGCGGTAGGTAAAAGAAGAATGGAAAATTCATTGCACACACTTAAAAAGATGCACACAGTATCACACATGAAAAGTTAAACACAGTATATAGTCTAAATAATGGCTTACTGGCTTACATTCAGTCCGAAATAAAGTCATCCACTGATTGAATTTATCCTTCCAAATAACAATGGTTTTATCCTCTAAGCAATAAAAACGAAGACAAAATATAAAACATAGTAAGAAAAAAAAACTATTACATTCTAAAATGTACACTGTTTTAAAATGCATTCTAAAAATTATGTATGTGTTTTTTAACTGATTGTCAAGATGTAAATAACTGTAAAAGTTAAAGCCATAAAACCTGTGGAAAAAATACCACTGGCTGTCATCGTTCCACATGCTGAAAGCACGTGTCTTTCTAAGATAGTGTCTCTAACGGAGTACACTGTGTAACCAAACAAGAGAGGAGGGAATAACCTGTGAGAGCCTATCTCCTCATCGAGACTGTCTACCCTCCATAACTCTTCCTCAGAAAAACAGGGAAGACGGTTGTGCAATCTTACAAAATTACATCCCGTCAACAAGCAGATGCATGTTGAAAGAACCAAGGGCAACATGTGCACAGACAGTGACAATGGGACTTGTGAACATGAGTTGTCAATTGAAATACAATAAAATAAAGTCAAATTCACATGTTGGACCAAAAGCCAAGGTGAAGAGATTTTTATTTGATTTGGCTTTAATTTAAAAATAATTAGTGAGGATTCCTGACTAATAATCTAAAAAAAACAATGATAATATACATTTCGTTATAATCTAAATAGCGTGATCTAAATAACAATGTCTACTGAAAGTATGCATTTACATTTTATGTACAGTATATACAGTAAGCACACAAACACCTATCTAACCATCCATCCATCCATCCACCCACCTATCTACGACGTATCTATCCACCTACCTGTCAATCAGCCTATATACCTAATCAAAGCATAAATCAGAAAGTGCTCTAGCTTGACATGGACATTTTCTGGCTTTGAGGATCTCGCTGATCTGATGATCTGCTGCACAGTGACAATACGAAGCGTCAGTAAAGAATGTGAGCAGGTTTTCCACCCGAGGAACAATTTTTAACTAGCCAATGAGAAGTGGGCTGTATGAACACTGCCTTCTAATCTCCCCTGGACAGCCCCAAAATTAAGCCCTCAAAGAATCGTTTTGTTCTTGGACTTTGCTCAGGAGATGACAGCTACTGTGAGCCCTGCACACTCAGATCACTTTTACCAAGAACACACATTTGCAGACAGTAAATGAAATCAGCATGTGCAATGAAAATGATGGACACGTTGTTTAAGTTAAGTTGTGGCCTAGTGGAAGGGAGTTGGACTTGTGACAAAAAAGTTCTAGGTTCGGATCAAGACCGTGCAGGAACTGAAGTGTCCTTGAGCACAACAATGAACCTGGAATGTGTGTGTGTGTGTGTGTGTGTGTGTGTGTGTGTGTGTGTGTGTGTGTGTGTGTGTGAGTGTATACGTACTATTTCACTGTTCGTTTGAGACAACTTAACACTTGAATTTTTTTTCATTTGGAACGTGCTTTTACCCAATTATAATGTAGCAAAAACAAATGTATATGTTAGCATGTTGTTGTCCCTATTTTTTCATCCTATGAATTAAAATAGGAATTTGTGAACCACTGCTCAACTTTTGGGCCACAGTAAGATGGAGTCGACCCCACCAGCTCTGGGCCTGATGGGACAAACCCCCTTGATTGGTGGCCAATCCATTACAGAATGGGACAGAAAGACACACACATTTACATTCCCATTCACATCCATGGGCAATTTTCCAGACTGTCCTGGACGTGTGAATGTAGACTGTGAGAAGAAACCAGAGACCAGGTCATTCTCACTGCAAGATGTGAGTATGCATTAGTGTATAGATACACCGTTTCTAATAGTGAACATCAATAATGATGATGATGATGTAAAAAATAAACTCAAATGTCAAGTTGGAAAAAAGACCTTGCCATCAGGCAATCCTGTATCGAGGAATTCTCTTTTGGAAACGCATACGGAAAAATCTACTGGTCGAAACTATGACATGATCTTCTCAACATATACAACATGATTCCAGAATATGTTGATCTGGAATCTGGCCTTGACTGCTTCTGTAACACGGAATTTGTTCCCAATTACAACAAATGGAAACAATTTACAAATTTGCGACGTTTATTTAACTCTGATGGGCTTAAGTGGTCTGGAAAATCTGGATCTAGGTTACGTTTATTTACTTTGCCCTAAAGATCTCCAGTTACATTCTTCTAAATCACTTATTCAGCACTTCACAGGTATTTCTCCTTGTTTCTTTTTTTAATAATCTCAACATGTGGCTCCTGAACATGGAAGTCACTGCCAAAAGTTGTGCATGATATTCTGAAGGCTTTTTTAACATCTCCTCAGCATGGAAGGTAACCTGGTTAAACTAAAAATGTCTGTTTTATGTAGAAAATTCGCAAAACATTGGAAGCATAGTTTCTTTTTTTTCCTCCTTCTACAACAGTATATTGAATACAAAATGAGTCGTTGTACTTGAGTAAACCGAATCGTTATGTTGATATAACAATACGTTCATACATCATTTGGAAAAAAAAAAAACACATTATCGTTTCCGTTTCTGCTTAAATACGACAATCGCATGGCTAAAACGAAACCTTTTTGTACAGTTAAACAAATTAAAACAGAAATAAACAACTACGTGATCAAACGTTATCAGCATACTATTTTAGTTAAACGGCTAAAGCGGCTAACAATATAGCATTCGCCTCAGAGTAAAGACGCATGGCACGCTAACTTGGAAAAATGAATTAAAATAGGAATTACCCTAGTTGAGGAAGCGGTTCTTCTTCTCCACGAGTTAGTGTCTCGCACACGTAGGATGTGTTCACATTAGAAAATGTACATGTTATGTCTCTCGTTGAACGTTTGTTAAAATAGGTAGTTCGCGCTCTCCGTTCTGATTGGATAATTTTGGTTATTACTTTAGGCATGAGCATAATGAACACAAAAGCAAAGTTTAGTATTTGACTTAAATTCAATTATATCATTTTTAATTATACAATTACTAATATTCTAAAAAGCTTTTTTCTTGACATAGCATCACTTTATTTTTTTTTATTTATTCTTAGTATGGTACTTCGACAAACACGCCCCACTTTCTTTTCTTCGTTATTTTTTTCTTTAGCTCTTTCTTACACCCCCCCCCCACCTACAGTATGTCCAAACTCCACTAAATTTGGTTGATGAAAAACATTGAGAGCAATTTAAATAAATCTCCTTCTATGCTTACATCTACTTTTGTTCTCAATCCAATGACTTCATCACTGGACGTGTAAAAAGGCTTTAGAAACGGATAATGGCACATTAGCACATAAATGCACAGTAGTCTTTTGAGGGCTGGATAGGGAAGTTCTGTCTGGACCACAGGGACTCCTGGGTTAAACAGGGAGCACAACTTCATTATTCACTAAGGGTTCCCTTCACTGGGCCTCCCGAGGAGATGAAAGACCAGCTGAGACCAGCAGAAGATGACAGACAGACAGAAATACATAAACACACGTGATGCTGTGCACACACACAACACAAAAATAATAAGACAAACGCAAGTATCTTTCTGAAGCCTTGTCAATTTATTCTTGATTTATTCTGTAAGCTCTCAAATGTTTGGCACACAGACACCTTACAGTTCCTTACAAAAATAAACACACATGTGGACAAAGAGCTGAAAAGATTTGAAATGCAATATAAGACTAATTCCGTTCCAAGGGCTCAAGCCTTTGGAAAAGCACTTGTTGAAGTTCAAGTACAACCGCACTGAAACACGAACACCGTCTCCAGGCTGATCAACAAGGCCAATGTCACATCCACTGCTCTACTCAAGGCACAACAATCCACACACAGATTAGCACAGCAATATAAAGTGAAATTCTCCAATTCAAAATGGCTTTAAATTTAAAGTGCTATAGTTCCGTTACATATGATGCCATGTGCTGTGATAGAAATGGCAATAGTATGGAAATTTAACATCACTTAACACCAAGACAAACAAATGTCTGCGAACTACAATTACCATTCGTTGGATAGTGTACGGCTAGGTAAATTATTTCTCTTAAAAAGAAAATGTTGGTGATTTAGCTTACAGTGTTCAAACTATTACATCTATATGGATATTTTCCAAGCTCAAGGATTCAATACTATGTATTGATTCGTGATCATCAATCTATTTTTTTTTTAATGAAAAGAATAACATTCAGTAACTTGAATATGAAACATTAATGTTATTAACTTTGGTTCTTTCAAAGGTCATTGTTGCATTGTTATTTGAAAGTATAAGACATCAGAGGAATATTAAAATTAATTACATTGAAACACACTATACTGATTTTTAAAGCAACACACCTGATTTAAGGGGGTAGTTTGGTGGAAGCAAATAAAAGCATTAAAAAAAAAGCCTTCATAAAAAAGTGTTGTGGCCTTCTCATCTCTAATGTATGTGTGCAATTGTGAAATCAAAAATCTGTCACGAAATATATATTGTGATGTTTTGTGGTTAGATAACAAGGAATGATTTATTTTGTGTTCAAGGTAAGGGTAGAAATGCTTTTTAACAAACACACCAAAGCGGACATGAACTATGTTTAAGCTTTTTAAATGCAGGACATTGCAAAGATAAAATGTGTATATCATAATTACAATATAATATAACAGTTGTAACAGTGCAAGCTATCAGATAATAGCATAACTTAGTAGAGACAGACAGGACAGAGACTCTATAGTTGAGTAGGTCCCCTGCTATGTGGCTCCTCACCTGAAGGTGGCACTGTCACCAAACTTCTAAGAAAAACACAAGGATTTCTTCTCTTCCCGGCAGCTTGTGATGGAGGTTCTGGTGGTGGGAGGGGTGGTGGTCTTAAAGAAGACATTAACGGCTGCATTTCCCTTTGATGCAGAGTGAGGGCGCTGTCCTCCTCCTCCTCCTCCTCCTTGCCTGCAGGGAAGAGGAACTGCTTTGATTTTGTGGAGCTTTTTGAACCTCCTGCCCCACCACCTATTTTCCCCTTTGCTGGTGTCCGCAAGGGTCCCCCAAGCCTTGAGAGGGCGCTAACACGGGGGTGCTGAGGCTCGGGAGGAGCTGGAGGAGAAGCAAGACTCTCCAAAGAGGAGATGCTCTGATCCCAGGCCTGCTGCAGGTCTACTGGGATGATCTTGGTTGCCTCCACAGACACACAGGGAGGAAGAGAACCCATGCCAGTTTTCCATGGAAGGTGTTTTTCTCCACACGTAGGCGAGGGAGGGCTTCCAACTGGGCTCCGACAGACATCTAAGGCAGCTGGGACTTCAAAAACAGAAAGAAGAAGAACATTTTAGAACGGTTATGGAAGCTATTAGTGACTTTGGAGCCACGAGGGCATTCATTACCTGATTTTGGTCTCTCCTTTGGCGTTTCAGGAGCTTTACGAGCAACAAAAGTGATGCCCATATCCTCGTCCTTATCATGTTCAGATGGGTCATGCATATCTTCCTCTGGCATCAATGGAACCACAACTGGGTCTAAAAACACATGTTCAAAATGACATTTTGCCGATTAGCAAGACTGTAATTTAATAAGGCGTAATTGAATCTTCACATTAAGTGACCAACCATTGTCCTGCCAGCTGACATTGCCTTTGGATTTGTCAGCGATGTCCTGATCTTTGGCGTCTGAGCCTTTATGCTGTGAAAATAAGTATCATGATTACAAGTAAGATGAATCAGATAAAGCTGTTTCTGAAGAATTTAGCTGGTCATGCTAGTCTAAAGCCCTGAAGGAGAACATTTCCTATATTTTTGCGTGAAGTTATGAACGAAAAACACTGTCACAAGTCGAAATAAGGACACAAAAAGGTTGATAGAGCAGTTATGAGTGGATCCTTTGAAAGAGATGGTCAAATAATGCATTTCATTTTTTTGGCGCCTTTCAAGACCCTCAACTTCACCAAACTTAAAAGTGTATCATAAGAAGTAGCTGATTCAGTTGATAAAGATGAAAGTTTAAAGTTGACCCAACCTTGAAACAATGTGTCTCTGATGAATAATGGGAAGACAAGAAGTCTTGGAAAAAAAGATGGACGATGAAAGCTGAACGATGAATCCCGTTTAAAGTCAATGGAAAAAAACTATGAATAAAAAGTTGAAAGATGAAAAAGTGAGAAGATGAATCAAAGAAGCATGTTTCATAAGTTAAATGATAGTGAAACGCAGAACGAAAACGAGAACGTTTGAAAGATGATTCACATTCAAAGTCAACAGGTTAAAATATATAAATAAATGTCAAATCAGAAAAAGTTTAGATGATTATAATATTATGCTGAAAAGAAGACACGAGGAGGTATTAAAAAGCTCAGCTGCAATTGCATGGCAAACTGCTAAACTAGTTAAACAAGTTTAAAGAAAGGCAGAATAATGGCATAATAAAAAAAAGTAGAAAAAAATTTGTGACATTTGGGGTAAGTTGGAAGAGAAAGTGAGTGAGATTGTCAATATGGCCACTATGGGCAGTATCGAAAATTGTGTTCTGCATTTAACCATCCAGTGAAGCTTCACACACACTTACACAGTTAGAAAAAAAAAAAGCCTTGGACACACGACACATAAATTGTCACACTCTGTTCTTGCCTTTTTCTGACTGCGGTCCTTCTTGTGGCGTTTGTGGCGAGTGGATTTGAAAGACTCCAGACGGTTCCGCATGTTCCTCTGGAACACTTCCCTGTCCTGCCTCTCTTGGTCACCCACTGTCATGAAGTGACGGCTGTAGTGCGACTGATACTGCAGCGTGAGGAGAGAAGCACAAGCATCGTCAGCGCGTGCTACAGGATTTTACTCTGATACGTTACCATGGTCTCTGAAACAACCAGGGCGACAGTTCTGAGGACCACCAACATCGCGAATAACAGAAAAGGACTCAGCTGTCATTGAGTAAACACGTTTTTTAAAAATACGCACAAGAATATTTATGACCAATTCACAACTTTAACGAGTTAAGAAAATACTTTGGACCGCTTAACACAGATCATTAGATTTTGAGTTCAAATGTCTCTGAATCTAATGAGCTTTTGATGATTTCATCTCACATGACACATTTGCCTTTCGATTTTGCTTAACAAAAATGACAATTCAAATCTTTTGCTCGTCTGTATCTGCGCTTCTTCGCCAAAAATAATCTCTTGTACAAAAAGTCACATAACGACATCGGAGGGATCACATCTGGTGATGTTAGGCCATAAATATAAACATGTATAAAGATTGTAATGCATATTCTGTCAATTTTTGATCCTGCAGATTGTTAACAATGATAGTTATTTTTTTTGGGCCTTCAGAATCAGCCTTTTAAGGTCTTCTGAGAGTGAATGTGTTTGTGGCAGCTTCTGTACCCGTCTACGTGGCTTGTAGAGGTTTCCTGCAAGAACATGGTGTGTCTCCAGCTCTTCCTCTATCTTGGCTCCTGGCACCGTGTCAATCACCTGGAGGTCCAGACAAACCCCACTTCCATTCTCCCTTCTGAAACACACACACACACACACACACACACGCGGGCAGTTAGAGGAAACGCTATTTACACAAACTACACATCCGTTATCTAAATCTTGTGTGTTTAGGTTGGGATTTTCTCCTACATAAATCTCAAAGATTGATTGGAATAATATACTCACAAGTAATTGGTGACATTGGTGACCTCCGGGAAAGAGGTTCTGCTGGCCATAGAGGGCAACGAGAGTCTGGCAGAGGTCAACACATTCCCACCCTGAAATAGAAACATTTTAAATCTAAAGCATCTATATAATATTTACATCTCCTTAACATCATCTACTGCTTTGATTAGAAAAAGCAATCAAACTTGTTGACTGGAAAATTAAAATGCTTTTAAAAGCCCTAAACCTGATTTTTTTTGCTTTGCTTTTTTATTCTTGTGTTTCGTGTTATATTTAGCCTTTTGGATTTTGTACTATATTTTGAAATATTGTTGTTATTTATATTGGTTTTTTTCAGTGTGGATGATTGCACATTTTTATTTTTGCAGTACTACTAGTTTCATTGTAACACAGTGATACAATGACAATATAGACTATTTTATTCTATTCTGTTTTGGCTAAGTGAGGAAGATTTCACAAAGTCGGCTAACTCAGCATTACCATGAGACTTTTACATTAATAAAAAGACACACACACACACACACACACACATTTTCACATGAGACGTTGGCCGTCCATCTTTTGAGAGTGTTTTATATGAGTTTGGTGTGGCGGACTTGTACCAGATGCGTACAAAGAGGCATTATTGGAAGAGACACTGTGGCGTCAGGGTCACTAACAATGGAAGGAATTATCTTTAACTCTTTTCAAACAACTCTCTTGAGCCTGAAGCTCTCAGCACTTCCGTGCAGCTCAATGCTTTAATCTAGGGGTTTATGGCACCACATCCGAGGACCCCCGCACAGACTTTTTGAATGACAGCCCATTACAAAACACTCAAGTCATTAATAACGCATGGTTATTTAGACACTGCGGTTAGAGACGGGTAAATGAAGAGAAAACCCAGAATTATCTTTGTTTCTTGTTTTTGTTGTCCTTCTACCTTGGAAAATGTGTCTTTTGATAGTCAAAGTTAAGATATCGGAAAAGTAACGTGCACAATAACAACACTACTCATCTCCCTGTACTTTTGAATTGTGGCGCCATCTAGTGTATAACAAAGAAAGTGCAAAAACAAACGAGTCGAAATGTTAAACCTGTAAAGGCCTAAAAACAACCAATAATAAAATAATAGCAGAATAAAGAATAATGTTGCTGTAAAATGTCCAGACACAGGGAAATGAGCATCTCTCCAAAGGCCGCTGCTGTAACAATCTGTGTTCAGGTGATAAGGACGAATGGATGGGTGGTTGGAAGAATCAACAGATGGATGGATGGAACTTTTCTTACCATATACAGACGTGGACAAAATTGTTGGCACCCCTGAAATTTTTCCAAAAAATCAAGTATTTCTCACAGAAAAGTATTACATTAACACTTGTTTTACTATTTACATGTTTATTCCATTTGTGTGTATTGAAACAAAACAAAAAAGGAGGGGAAAAAAAGCAAATGTAACATAATGGCACACAAAACTCCAAAAATGGCCCGGAAAAAATTGTTGGCACCCTTTGAAAATTGTGGATAAATAACATTGTTTCAAGCATGTGATGCTCATTTAAACTCCTCTGGGGTAAGTAACAGGTGTGGGCATTATAAAAATCACACCTGATAGCAGATTAAAAGGAGAGAAATTGACTTAGTCTTTGCATTGTGTCTCTGTGTGTGCCCCCCTAAGCATGGACAACAGAAAGAGGTGAACAGAACTGTCTGAGGACTTGAGAACCAAAGTTGTGGAAAAATATCAGCAGTCTGAAGGTTAAGTCCATCACCAGAAATCTAGATTTGCCTTTGTCCACAGTGCACAACATTATCAAGAAGTTTGCAACCCATGGCACTGTAGCTAATCTCCCTGGCCGTGGTCGGAAGAGAAAAATTGATAAAAGGTTGCAAC
This sequence comes from Paedocypris micromegethes, assembly GCA_028031935.1. Taxonomy (NCBI): domain Eukaryota; kingdom Metazoa; phylum Chordata; class Actinopteri; order Cypriniformes; genus Paedocypris; species Paedocypris micromegethes. Next base: position 7,288,308 of record CM051499.1, read on the forward strand.
GCAGGATAGTCCGGATGGTGGATAAACATCCCCAAACATCTTCCAAAAACATTCAAGCTGTCGTGAAGGCTCAGGGTGCATCAGTGACAGCGCGAACTATCCGTCAACATTTAAATGAAATGAAGCACTATGGCAGGAGACCCAGGAGGACCCCACTTCTGACAAAGAGACAGAAGAAAGCACGACTACAGTTTGCCAAAATGCACTTGAGTAAGCCAAAATCCTTCTGGGAAAACGTCTTGTGGACAGATGAGATCAAGATGGAGCTCTTTAGTAAAGCACATCATTCTACTGTTTACCGAAAACGGAGAGAAAAGAACACAGTACCTACAGTGAAATATGGTGGAGGTTCTAAGATGTTTTGGGGTTGTTTTGCTGCCTCTGGCACTGGGTGTCTTGACTGTGTGCAAGGTTACATGAAATCTGGGGATTACCAAAAGATTTTGGGTCGTAATGTAGGGCCCAGTGTCAGAAAGCTGGGTGGCTGTTGGGAAAATGCACCCTTCCATAATGAGAGACTTGGAGCAGTTTGCAAAGAAAGAGTGGCCCAAAATTCCTCGTGAGAGGTGTATGAAGCTTATTGATCCTTATAGGAAGCGACTGATTTCAGTTATTTTTTCCAAAGGGTGTGCAACCAAATATTAATTTAAGGGTGCCAACAATTTTGTCCAGGCCATTTTTGGAGTTTTGTGTGCCGTTATGTTAAATTTTCTTTTTTTCCCCTCCTTTTTTGTTTTGTTCCAATACACACAAATGGAATAAACATGGAAATAGCAAAACAAGTGTTAATGTAATACTTTTCTGTGAGAAATACTTGATTTTTTGGAAATATTTCAGGGGTGCCAACAATTTTGTCCACGTCTGTAAGTGGTATAAATTAATTGGGAGCTGTATTAAGTGCTGTTTACCTGGTCAATGACGCTGATAGCATCCCTGATGTTGATTTTCTGATAGGCTTCCCACAGCTCACTTTTATGGTACACGGACTTCCTCAAAAGCAACTTACTCAAGTAGTTCTTGTCAAACTGCTCCCATCTCAACAATACAAAGATAAAATTAATGCATGTTAAATGTCTCATACATTAAATTTAAGTTAAAGTAAGCATTATTTATTATTTATGTCATTTAAGCTCATTCAGATAGTGTTCACACAACCAGGGTGGTGAGTTCGATTTCCAGAGCAAGTATTGTTCAGGTTCAGTGTTTGTCTGCGGGCATAATTCAAACAATTCAAACTTTAGCATGTTTATTTTAAGTCTATAAAGTCCTCATCCATTTACACTTATGCATTTAGATGTTTTCTTCCAAGCAACAAACTTTGCACTAGTTATTGAAACGATCTCATGCCTTTCCTGAGAAACGAACCCATGACCTTCTGTGTTGCTAACACTCCACTGATGAAGCCACCAGGACGTTCTTCGTGATGGACTTACTTGTCCCGCCAGTGATGGTACCCGTTTAGACCAGCGATGTCCTCCACCGCAGCCAGAATGTGGTCAAAGGCCTGAAGACAAGGATGAACTATGCGTGAGATTATTAGGGATTATCTTCGATAAAGAGAAACTGAAATTACTTATGTGTAGGTTTAAATGACTTGTCACTTTATTAGAACTTTGGAGACTCAGGCAAATTTTTCAGAAGCAGTTACGTTGTATGTACACGCACGCACGCACGCACGCACGCACGCACGCACGCACGCACACACACACACACACACACACACACACACACACACACATAGCTGTGAGCAGCAATTATAGGGCTCCAGCCTAATATAACTACAGTACAGCAGTTTTGAGTTGGTCTGGAACCGAGAAAATCACTAAATAAGTAAACTTGAACTTAAACTTAATATCCAATCTTATAAAGTTCTTGTGAGATGAAACAATATTATTATTATTTTTTTTTTTAGAAACTTCAAACTTTAATCCTGTATGTGTGTGTGTGTGTGTGTGTGTGTGTGTGTGTGTGTGTGTGTGTGTGTGAGAGTGAGAGAGTGTGAGTCTGAGACAGCCATGTATTTTGTCTTATTGTTGCAATGAGACAAATAGTATCTTTCTGTCTCTTTCAATCTACCATTTTGTCTGAACAACATTATCTTTGTAACAATAGCGTGTAGCGGGCGTTACAAATATGTGAACGGAACCAGTTTTTGTTTATATGTAGATTACATGCAGGAGAAGCTTCTAAAATATTTTTTACATATTTCTAAACTTTGAATTTGACCCAAACATAATAGGAGGGTTAAATTAAGTTAAAAGTCTTAATCTCCATCAGTTCATCTTAACTGGAGTCTAACTTTAGCCGAGGTTTAACACTTTCTGAAGCTGCATGAGTGTGTGTTTGAGCATTTATGTAGGAACTTTAAAAAGCGGAGGTGTGACCTTTGCCTGTGTGTGCACATCTATTTGTGGAAAGGCAAAAAGAGCTGTGATGATTAATTCAGCAGAGAAAAAAGTCAGACAGCAGGGCAGTTCATCCTTCACACAGTTAACCACAGGCAGTCAGAGATAAAGTAAGACAGGAGAGATGATGAAGGAAGAACTGATGCTGAAGATGGCAATCACTGATATAACTCACACGCTCATGGATTTCTTCGTTGATGGTGGGTTTTCTGTTGGTGCTGCGAGGAACTTTCAGCCATTTCACTAAAGGCTTGATAGTTAAACCCTGTGGACAAAAAAAACCCCATCTCAATACAATTATACTTTTTTTTTACACAAACAAGACAAGTTTTAATAGCTAGTCATAGCAGACAGAATATAAAACTAAATATTTGTTCAAATTATAGCAATTATTTCCCCACTGTGAAAAAAGATTTTCTTTATCGATTCTTTATTTCTTTTTTTATAATTTAAATGTAATAAACATTTTATTCCACAAAAATATATTTTTACAAATACATTAATTTAAGAAACAAACCTTACAAACCAATATTACTTTTGTTAATCTATTTTTAATTTTTGGAAATGTTTATAAATACATGTATAACTGTATATGTCTTTGTCTTGGTCTTTGTCTTTGTCTTGTCATAGTCATAGTGATAATCACAGCCATTTAGGCTGTGCCAAATACCAGACGATCAAATGAATAAAAAGCAACAATTCCCTTACATATTCATGTGTGTGTGTGTGTGTGTGTGTGTGTGTGTGTGTGTGTGTGTGTGTGTGTGTGTGTGTGTGTGTGTGTGTGTAAAATGGCCAATGCTCTTGCCTGGAATATTATTGAACTGCGCTTTCAAATCATTGTTCTTGACTATGTAAATTATTTTATATAAAAGTGGAATGTGAACCTAAATTTAAATTACCTGAAACATGACGGTGAAGAAAACGACAATGATGGTTGTTGCCACAAAGTAGTCTTTTGCCTTCACATACTCTTTGTCTAAAAGGACCACCAAAGCAAAAGCAACTGCCCCTCGCAGACCACCATACGACATAACAACCTGATCGATCTTGTCCAGGGGAACCAGTCTGAACCAGTTCAGGAACCAAGTCTGTCCTATTACACCTAGAATTCGAAGAATGGATGAATGTTTATTCTGGTTAGAATCTCTCTATTGAGTGAATTAGTTTTATTACTCAGCCAGTTTAAAATTTTAAGTCTTGTTTATATAGGTTGGTAGTACTTTACAGTTTACTTTTACATCTTTTATCAAAGCAACTTAGATTGTAAGTGGTGTAAATGAACAGACTCACCTAAAGCTCTGAACACTAAAATAAATATAAGTGTGCTGACGATAAGACCCGTGTCCCAGGCCCATTTCGACTTGTCCACAGCCGAGATGCCCAAAAAGATGAAAATAATGGTCTCCGCGATGCTTGCCAGGGTCTTCATGGTATACTTCACCGTGGTTCGAGACTTTTGAGATATATTGGCCTCCACATACTTGTTGCAGCCAATGCCGCAGAAAGTCATCCTGTTAGAAATATTGACACAATAAGACACAAGTATTCACTTTATTTCAAATTAGATTGATTGATTTAATTACATCTTGTCTGAACATAAACACAAAAAATATATGATAGGGTATTCACAGAACGGTATTACCGCTATCAGATTATGATCTGGTTATCATTATCCTCATATTAAATCACAAATTCTGATGCTCTAGACTAAAACTTGAGCTTAACATAATTTTAGTCTAGGAAATGATTTATTGGTGTGAGTGTGATTGTGTGTGTGTCCCACTCTGTGATTGGTTGCCGACCAATCCACAGCGTGAATCCCACCTTCAGGCAGAGACATGCTGGGATTGGCTTAATGTAATTTTAGTCTCACATGACTTACCTCCTGACTAACTAATTGACCCATTAAAAAGCGTTTTTATTTTAGGCAAGTACAAAAACAAGCCACCAGAGAGCGCTATAAGCACTACATTACCATTCTGTGCAGGAGACAAATTCTAAATACCGTACTATATGTATCATAATTTACAATACCTAAATTTTTCCTAGCAAAAAAGATACATACATTTATTGTGTAGCATTAAAATCGGAACATTGTTTTGCCTTTTTAATATGTTGCATTAGTCTGATGAGCAATAATAAAAATAGATTACTAATAATCTAATTCCTCATTCATAAAATCCATAAATCTCAGGTTTTGGTAAAACACACACAGCTGGACGAATTCTAAAACAATACAGGCAATCATATACAAACTTAAATTAAATAAAAAAAAGATCCAAACAATCCAATGAAAGATTTCCAAATGCACACGTTCGTCACATCTTTCCTTCGTCACTGGCTTATTTATCCTTGACCTTGATGTTTTCATTTTTCAAGTTTCAATCTATTCTTTCAATTTTTGGACAACAGCAGTCAGACACACACACAGTCACACACAAAATCAGCGTTTTAACACGTTCTCTGAAATAAAACGAAACAGATTGCAGTGGCAATACTTACGAAAGAATAGCTGAGAGAGAAAACAGTTCTGCGGTCAAGTAGGCCAGGTAAACCAGCAGGAAGATGAAAAGAGGCTCTATAATGCGAACCTTCTTCGTAAAACGAGTGACGAAGGCCAAAATGACAGCGAAGATTAGACCAACCAAAGTCCCGCCAATACTGACAATGAGGAAGGAGACTATGTAGTTGCAATCATAGAAAAAATAAAAAATTAGCCATTTCAGTCGACCAAGTAAACGGCCCAACATCAAAAATAAAAGACTGACATGGTTTACCTACCGATTCCTTTAAAATAATCTGCAGTGTGAACATTTCCTGGTCCCACCTCCACAAATGATATGTACACTTTATAAAGAACCTGTTGACAGAATTACATGTAAGTTTCCAACTGACATTCTAAAAGGTGAAAAAAGATGCCAAGGGAATACAAATTTTGCCCCAACGTTTCAAGATGCGCAAAAATCGTATTAAATATATTGCTCTTTTTTACGTAAATGTTTGATTAAGAATTATTTGTCAAATAATGAAAATAACTTAGAGTTCAGATAAAAAAAACACAGCAAAAACAATAAAATGACTAATCAAGGATATAAAAAAATTAGTTTGTTTTAGACTAGTCTGAAAATGATGTTCTTCCCGTCTTGACATAGTTAACTGGTTTTTCCTTGTTGTGTTTACCTTGTTTATATTAATGTTGTTATTTAGTTATATGTAATTATTTCCTTTGTTTTTTGTAGTTTGTTTTCACCTATAATTATCCCTATTTAAATCTGTGTCTTGTGCTGGTCTGTAAGGTCCCAAGAAGTTTTAGTTTTGTTTTTTACATATAGCTCTTGTTTTTGTCCAGTGTGGCTGTTTTTGATTAACGTCTAGAATAAAAGTCTGCCTTCAGTTTCTGTAATTGAGTCTGTCTCTTGTAAACCTTGATCAGTGTCATGATCACATTTTCTATTTTGCATTCAGAAGCGGCCTGTCCTCAAGTGTTGACTGATATTCAAGTAATACGCGAACAAATCACACTGTAATCTGGTGCCACTTGACACTGAAGCCTGGTGGGAACATGCTCCGCAGAAAATCCTTAGAGTGTGACTGAGGTAACTTTACAACTAATCTAATGCAGAAAAGGGAGACTTACAATAAAAAGCTTAAACAAAAAGAACTAATTTTTCCTAAGCTTTGGTTAAGAAAATACGGCAAAATTATGTACACATGTATTCATTTGTGCCTTTTGTTACATGAAATAAAGTGCTACAATAAAAGGACTGCATTTGCCAAATGCATAAATGCATAAACACCACATTTTCACTTGATTTGTTACAATCGTCTTAAAATTGTTGAGAATGTTTTGTGATTCCAAAAAAATTGATTAAAACTAGAATTTTCTGTGAAAACAATAATTTAATACAACATTTCTATTTATCATATAATAATATTATTTGCATAAATGCATGAGTACAGACGTAGAATAGAATACTCATGTGGATAGATAAAACTTGCTTTGTTAAGAAGCATAGATATCACAATCATTATCAAAATTTGACTTTAATGTTTGTTTTTTTGTAAGCACGTTTATAAAATATAAAAAGAATAAATTGAGATAACTGCTCCCATTTAACCAGGTTTGGATAATTCACTAGTAATGTCATAGTCAAAGTCACTTACTATTGATTTGTTTGGCCAGAGCAAGTAAATGACTTTTGGACATACCACTTAACAAAATTATGTCGGCACTACAACAGACTTCTGGTCTAAGGTTACCATAACAACAGAGATGCAACTGAAAAGAAAATATAGACTGTTTGCTCAGATAGGATAATTACTGGATGCAAATATGCCAGTTGGTTTGGAACTTCCAGCGTTTGGCAAATCTGATGCTTTGCAATGTGCAAGAAATCTGTGCTGGCCAAACTGACATATCAAACCTAGAGACTCGTGATGCAGGGACAGAAGAAGCGATAGAGACTCACCACAGTGACAGCATCATTGAGCAGTGATTCGCCAAAGACGATGATGAAAAGCGTCTCGTTCACGTGGACTTCTTCAAACACAGCTATAACCGCTACAGGATCCACAGCTGAGATCAGAGCTCCAAACAGCAAAAACTCCATCAAGCCTGCGTCCACTTTTTCATCTACACACAGCACAAAAACGAGTCACTTTTGATAAATATACACTTCATGTAAATATACAATTGGTTTACTATAACAACAAACTTAATACGTTTGGATAAAACGTCCAACCCACAGTAACTCACCGATGCCCCCCGCCAACTTGACTCCATAGAGACAGAATCCAGTGCAAAAGGCGTTCCACAATGTCCCCACCACAGCGTACAACAAAATGGCACCCAGGTTGTCAAAAAACAGCCGAGCTGGCATAAAATACCCAGCATCCCCTACTATTGTTGGCAGGAGAAAGAGAAAAAAAAGGCCCGGCTCTAGCTGGTACGGCTGCTTCTTGCTGGCTATAAGGACCACGGCACCCAGAACCAGACCCAGAAGAATCAGCATGCAACTCTCGGGGACCGCGGTGGTGAAACGCTGAGAGAAGTGGAACACTGAGAAAAACCAAAAGAGAGAAAAGCATTACTGTGAATAATATGGGAATTTGGGGTTTTATTAGGATGCACATAATGCAATAAAACACAGCTTAAAAAGGTTAAATATCTAATGAGAATATATTTTTTTTTATTCTACCAAGGACAAATAATGTTTACAAACTCTTTCCGGTTTGCTAACACACATCCCAAAGTAAAACGCTAGAAAAGGTGACTATGTAGAGGGAAAATGCCCCACGGCTGCTCATCCTCGGAATAGAGGCTGGATTCTTGGTGCTGTAATAAAACACCATGGTTTCAAATGAAAAGTTACACAACACCTCCCCGACTTCATATCACACACCACAAGACACAAACCATCGCAAGTGAAAACATAATTCAAAACACACGTGAAAATGTGTGGAAAAGCGGCTATTATTTAAACTGGGATGAAGACTTTACGCTTATTCCATTCTCTGGCGCTTTTCTACGTACCGCGCGTATCAGATGACCGTGCGAGTCATTATCAGAAGGGGAACAATCACAACACAATAATCTAACACTCGGGTTCCAGGTTCTACCTCTTCATTATGAGAGGAGTCCAGCGGATGAAGAAACTTAAGCATGTGGTGTGAGGCCTTCTCTTCACATAATGGAAAACACAAGAAAGTAGTGATTGTATTACAGTCCTTTGAACATGTAACTTGATAAAAAGTTTCAAAGAAGATACTCTAACGTTAGTGTGATACTTGTATCAATTTAGGAAATGATGAGCTTCAGCTAATCAGAATTATTAACAGGTAGATTTTTTTATATTAGGTTACTAAACAAAATCTCTGATCAGCAATCAGTTTTGATTCTCATAATAGGAATTGATATTTGATATTAAATGATTTTGTTGATTGCCAAGAAACATGACAATCTCCATGAGCCATTCCAAGCAATACTCAGAAAACATTAAATGGATCATTTGACATCTGCATAACCGCGTTAACACTATTGTGTGTGTGTGTGTGTGTGTGTGTGTGTGTGTGTGTGTGTGTGTGTTCATTTTATCTTTTTTTTTTCCTCTTTTTTTCTACTCAATAACACAACAGATAAGACAACTCTCTGAAACAATCACCATTGCAATTGACCTGAGAGCTTAGAGACGTAGAAAGCAAGAACAAGAAGAGAAACAAAGAAAAACTACGCCTACTTAATCATAAATATTTTATAATTTGAGTTACATCCAGGAAAACATGACATAAGAAAACACTCATCTTTGTGAATACTGTACTTCCAACTCAAATATAGATTAAAACCCTCTGCTCACTCGCTTATCACACTTCACAGCTTGACATAACTTTCAACAGATAAATAAAATGAGAATTAATGAAAATGACATTTATATATCAATCTTATAAGGAAACATTCTGCATTATTGCGCGAATTAGCCTATGTGTTCAATTTAACGCTGTTCAAAGAGGTGAGTCACTAAAGGGTTTTTCTGATGTCTGAGTGACTGATTTGAATCTGAATGTGAACCCGGAGGTCTGATAAGAGCATCCACACGGCTGTGACCATGAGTCCAACACGCGGTGTGTTCTGCTGATGCTGTTGACGTGTAGTGTTCTCTCAGCACCTGTTCAGCCTGTAGTCAGCACTGAATATCAAGGGAACACTGAGCAGGTGTTGCTAAAAGAGCTTACGTCTGTGTTGCAGCATATGCAAAGCACAGGCTCACGTAGTTTCATGAATTTAGTCAATTCAGTATATTGTAAATGCCGCAGTCATTGATGGAGCATCAAAACTGGGCCTTTTGTGCTAACTCACATTTAAACACTTTTAGGCTAGACTTTTTTGAGAATGTAAAAAGGGATTAAAATAATGACTAACCCATGACTTAAAAATAGTGGTGTGATCTTAGTCTCCAGATGCTAGTTAGCTTGAGGTGCTAATGTTGTTTCTACTCAAATTAGCCATAGCTAATAAAAAATGAGACCAGCAGAATACTCATTGTCTAAAATATATGCATAACTCTATTCTTCATGATTATAAAAATAAACTGTACAGAATATTCCATTAATTAAAAAAAAAAAAAAAAAAAAA
>CM051499.1:7297862-7318165 GCA_028031935.1 Paedocypris micromegethes
AAAAAAAAAAAAAAAAAAACATGCTGCAGTAGCATATCCACTGAATCACAAACGACTCATTTGAGCCGTCCGGACGAATCGATTCTGGAAATGATTCGGATTCTACATCAGTTGGGAAAAGTGATGATGGTAGGAAGATGATGAGTCACGACCAATTACACAGCATTCAGCTACTTGACTGTCCGTAGAGACTGAGGATTGGAAATGTGCCCGATAGACAAAAACAGGAAGAAAAGCCGAAAAAACAACAACCTAAAAGCCCAAGCACAAACCTCGTCTCACGCCACTCTATAAAACAGCCGTTTATCAACTGGACTGCAAAAAGAACCAACGTCTCGGAGGAAATCTATAAGCTTTATTGCTATGGCAACCAGCAGCGTCCATCAACTAATGAGCGTGAATGGGATGCACAGGTGGCTCGCGCTTTACGTCACGTTTTATTGCCATCTGCTCAACCTTGAAATCCATCGTTCGGAACATATCAACCACTCATTTCGTGCCTACTTTTAACTTTTAAAGCACGTCCTGCCAGTAAGACAGACGGTAAGAAACGTGAAGCACCGCGGCCATTAAAACCCGGACATATAAACTGAGAGGGAAACGCAGCAGCAGAACTCATAAGATCTTCAGGTGGACTTACGTATCTTCGCCACACTGGCCACCAGAAGCCAGCTGGCTATAATGTAAGGGGTCTGCACGTAGCTCCATTCCCACTGCACGATCTTGTAGCCTCCCCCGTGGTGATGGGCTGACTCCCCGTCCTCCGAGCCGGTGGCTGTCGGCTCCTCCGCGGACCGGGCAAGAGCGATGCCCGGGTGCCCGTGCGTCTCCGTGGCGCTGACCACCAGCTCCGGCGGCGGCAGCGATGCTCTGGTGACGAAAAGGTCAGTCGCAGCATCTGCGGTCACCGTCACCAGCAGGAGGAACCTCAAGCACTGCATCCTTCCGTGTGGTCAACGGTATGTCATCCTGGTTTCTTAAATACACTCCAGTAGCGACGGTAAACCCTCGACGGGACGCCCCATAACCGGTTCACAACATCAACACTAACACACTCCACTTGCCGGTAACTCGTGAAGGTGCAGCTGGCGTCGATGGACACGTGATCCGTCCGTGCACGAGGACCGAGGTTCATCATCTTTCATTTATACCCAATTAAATATCAGGACACGCAAAACAGACGCCCGGATTGCATCTAATAAAAACATTATCGTTGCTTGTAATTGACAGATGGATTTTGGGCTCTAGGATTTTTCTTAAAAATGTATAGTAGTAATAAAAAAAGAAAAAGAAAAATCGTTCATGTATGTTTATTCATACGGTAGTTTCACTTTGTGCAATTGCCAAGAGTGGTGATAGGACAATAAAAACCGTTACATTCTGAGTGAAGAACACATGTACTCATGCAAACATGTGGAACATTTTTTTCAAACATTTTAAAACGTATTTAAAAAAATTAAGTGATATCAAAAACTCCCTGTGCAAAAAGAGCATAAACACAATCCTTAAAACATGTACCTGTAACTGTAAAATGTGCCTTACATGACACGTCTCGACAAAAGGCAGGGAGAGTGATAAACGCTCATTTCATAACAGTCACAGTGGGATGTTTAAATTGTCAAAAATGAGATTGGTGCTATTAAAACACAAACATTCTTCCCGTTACCGTGACAACACAATAAATATTAAAGCGGGAGAGCGATACAGCAGAATGATGAACGGTGTTGTAGCATCCACAGGCCTATCAGCAGGATGCTGCGATAAAAGAGAAACTAACATCTGACCTAGCTGACGGCCTCCACAATCAAGATCTCCTTGCTAGTCTGGACAGAGTTAATCACAGGAGCACAAACAAGGCACACATTAATCTAAGATGAAGGACTAAACATCCGAAAATTTCTGAAAGAGCTGAATAATCCAGGTTAGGAATTGTCTTCCTTAACCTGGTTTGAGTTTCAAAATGGTGAATTCAAAATGTTTGAATTAGTGTAACAATTTTCCAACATTACAAATATATTCCTATTGTGTGTTAAATAATCATTTGTTCCATCTTGCCCTTATTTAAATATTGTACTTAACCTCCAACAATACAATACACCTGCATTTCAACACATAAACCTAGCAATCCACTCTAAACATGGTCTCTTTCACCAGAGAAAATACGTGGTGTTTAATACTATGAAGGAAACATGTTGGACCAATTAAAACATGGTGTGTAATGGTGACCAACTCCACATTTTTGCTATTTAGCATTTTTCTAATGCAGGAGTCGCCCAGCAAACCATCTCAAGCTCAGTCTTCGTCCTCGTATTGCACATCGGCCTCCTCTACACAACGTCACCAAGCTTCAGATGTTCCCATCAGGACTGCTCAGGCCCAGCGCTTGAACCACATCCATGGTTAGTCCACTCTTAAGAGTCCTTCGCACTGCAACACACAGAATTTTGCTCAGATAGATTCGAGATACAGCACAGTCATAATCACTTACATTTCAAATACTGTATGATATATCCAATATGTGTCCTATTTGATATAATTGAATTTCCTTTACCATTTACTCTGTAATACAAACATAAATAATCACAGATTATATATTTTGCGTGCCACTAACATTTTAAGAATAATCAATGCAAATGTGTTGAATGCTTTTTGGATTTTTGGATGCATGTCAAATGTGTTGAAATGCAAACATTTAGACTGTCTTTTATAAAATACAACAACGGTAATGTGTCCTACAAAAGAGTCTTTGTGGTGTTCGGTTTCTGACATGTCTGGCAGTTCAATCTGGCACAGACGCAGGCAAAAAGGTCACACGATATGGATCTAGCTGGGAGATTTGGGGGCTTGTAAAACCCAAAAGGAATTGTAGATGCACGATTATTTTGTGTTTTGGACACAGGTGATGTTGAATGCAAACACCAACTAAATCCATAATCTCAGGTTGAGAACCAAAAATAACCTTCAGGAATGGAGTTATTTAGGTTCAAAAGGTTTTTGTGAACGGTTACACTCACGTGACTTCCTGTTAAGTCTGGAGCGTTTCCGTGTTTTGGGGCTTGATGGTCTTTCTGTGGGATTCTGGGTGACGGATTTGACCAGACGGTCCATGATCTCATCTGTGGCATCATCCTGCGAGCTCGTACTGTCCTCTTTTGCAGTAGATGTTGGTGTGCTAACCCTGCCTAGACCTGTACAGAGAAAAGTCAACACTTTGGCAGATTGTGTGATTCTACTAAAAACAAAACAAAACACGAAAAGTCAAGTGGTGTTATGGGGAAAAAGAAAAAACATTGAATCCATCCAGGATGTGGAAACAACTGTAGTGATGCAGAAAGTCATTTAAATGCACACTATTCTTCACTTTAATATGCAGTTTTTCACACTTTATTCCAAATCAATTCCGTTAGTTCCGCAATCCCACACCATGCTGCTTGAACAGTGGCTGTACCTTCATCTTCAGCCTCTTGGCTCACAAATTCAGAAGAATGAGACACTTCAAAATCACTTAGCCCCTCTGTGAGATTAAACGGCGCAGTCTTAATTCGCTTAAATTGCAAAACCCAAAAAAAGTAATATGCCAAATTTTTGCCCTGTTCCAAATGCATCATCAAGACCCGATTGTGTTGATACTGCAGAAGCTTCAACACCAGTGGTACACATTTCTATAAATACCATGATGAATACAAAAGCATGTCAATCAATAAATACGGTATATATAAATGTATCTCAATTCAGCTGAACTCAAACAGTTCCACTGCAGTATTGTTCACCCCCAGCCCCCAGTATTTAGTGATAATGTCATATATTAATTCAATGCAAAATCAATTAAATGCAATCCTATGAAATACGCCATTTAACTGCAGATAAATTGCAATAAAAAGAAAATTGTATTATTCTAATCAAATGATCCTTCAATTTTTATGTACTATTAATTCATAATATTATAACTGAGTTTATAAGAAAATAAAAATGAAGATTATAATACATATTAAATGAAATAGTAAAATGAGCTTGATATAGTTTAGGCTAAAGATGTTGAGCATGTGATGTAATTTTGAGCATCTGTCAAAAATTTTACTTGTCGTTGATAGAGAATGAGTGTAAGAAGGAGAACCTTTAAGGACGCCAGGAAAAATCTCTGACTGCAATGTAATAAAATTCAGTTCTGAAGTTTAAAATTTTCCTAAATTCAAAGTTTTAAATTTGATCCTAAAATCTCTTAGGAGTTCTTCAGTTTAAATCCATTTTTATCTGTATGGATTTTGTTGTTGTGGGCAATGTTGTGGGATCTATGTAATTTTATTGTCCATTAGAAAATAAAGAAATAAAAATCGAACAAACCATCGAAATCGGAGGGACTGAACAACAGCATTTGAAGAGACATAACTGCAGAATGTGGAGTAAATGAGCAAAACTCTGTGATGTGAATGTATTGAGGTGTCTCACTTCTCACAGCTCGGCTCCTGCGCAGTGTGCCGCTATTGTCATTGTTGGCGATGAGCAAGTTTTTCATGTTTTCATGATCTTCGTGGACTGGCACTGACTCTGGAGAGCCTGGAGACAGGCAGTCTTCCACAGACAACTCCGGCACTGCTCCAGAAAACTTCTGTGTCTGTGAACAAAAGGCCAAATCAGTGACAAAAGCTTTGACAGACAAAATCATGTGATCATGCCTAAGCACCGACACACTATATTGATCGTTTAGTTGAACAGCGTATTAATGTCCAAATCTAATACACCCATAAGACAAGAAATACAGTTAACCAGATTTACTGTAGGTATGTATTAAGCTGAATGCAAAATTTCACTGTATATTCACTGCATTTTTTATTTGTGTGGTTTTATTATACCGCATTAAGCCTTAAGCCAGCATTCTTCTAATATTTGCAAGACTTTAGCTGGATGAAGTTTGAGAAATATTTGCTGAGTTGGTTTGATTAACGAACAAATTATTTTTTTCTTTTCCACAATTGTGTGCATCAAAGCCAGAACCAATCACAATCCAGACGAAAAGAACAGACCATTGTGATTGGCCAAATTGACCTAGCTATTGGTAATAATGTGCAACATCCATTTACAGTAATATACACACGCACACGTATCTATACATCTATACAACTAGTTTTTTATATTTTAGTTTATTTTTAATGCATCGTTTTTTGCAACACTTTTGTTACTTTCTCTTGTTTTTTTCTTTCCAGCATATTTTGTTATTACTTGTGTTGTACTGTATATCTGTCAACTCTATGGGGATTAAATTTCGATTTTCTGCATGTCTAGTATGTATAGTAAAATTGACTTTGACTTAGTTTTTTTTTTATGCTGAGGGCAGTGGCAACAAGGACTAATGACCAAAAGTTTGCAAGTTTGAATCCCACAAAGTCCCATCTGCTCATTCTGATAGTCGCTTAGGATGAAAGTGCTTCCCAAATACATGCAAAACACAATCCACCATTGCAGTGACTCAGCCATCTCCTTCAGTTTGTCCGTCAATGTAAATTAGCTTGAGAAATTCTAGCGCGGTTAAATTATGCATCAAAAGCATCATTACACCCCACGGCATCAATTTCACACCTCTGTGATTAGCTTGCCCCTGGTTTTGGTGCGTTCTCGGTGAACGGCACGCTTGCGCTTCTGGGTGAGGACTCTCTCCCTCGTGGTGCGGTATTCCAGTGCAAACTCGCTAATGATCCGACAGAACTGAGTCACTTTAGTGTCCCGCACAGAGTTTGAAGGCTGACCCAGGTAAAGCAGGAAGGAGTGAAACCTGAGGAAAACAAAAGTATGGAAGATTCCCAAGTCATTACAAAAAAGCATTAGAGGAAATGTAAAGTACTTGAATAAATGAACATTGTTACTTTGCTTCAGTATTTTTTTGGCTTCTTTTAACTTGTGTTGTGCATCATAAACAAGCAACTTCTACTTGACTACATTTGCGATTGAGTATCTGTACTCTTTACTCCACTACATTTGAATGGTACTTACTTTCCGATTGTGCGCAACAAGATCTCTTTTTTTGTTTTACAGCGATTGATTTCTTGATTTATGAAGTAAATCACGTGAACGTGAATTTGCGGTTTCATGAGTTTCTCGTTTTTCACATTTCTTGGTGTTTTTTTAATAATATGAAGATATAAGAGTAATATACTTAAGTTATTTTAAAATGTAATACTTTAGAGCTTTTACTCAAGTATTGTAATGGAGTAATTTTTACATAAAATTCTCAAGTATTGTTTTCAGGTACTCTTTACAACCTCTGAGCAATGGGTACCATATGATTCAAGTTAGCTTTTAAACAAGTATTTGTGCATTTAGTACCTGTTAATAATGCGCCTGTGCACGACTTTGAGTATAATGATCCTTTCCGTACAGTCTTTAAGGAATTCTGTCATTTTGTTCTTCAGCAGAGCTTTAGTTTCATGTTTGGCCACAACTTTAAGATTGTCCCAGGATGCTTTGCATTTTTTCTCCAACTGCATCAAGTTTTCAGACAACTGTTCAAACTCTACCTGGAAGAATAACAACAGAGATGTAAACTTCCCTGAAGACTGCATCATAATATGGTTAAATGCAGTCTTAATTAAAAAATTGACCCACTTTAGCGGAGCGTGTCACAGCAGGAACCTCAGAGTACAAATCTGTGGTGTCTGGGTAATTTTCCACCACAAAGTTGGAGGTGTGATGGAGCAGAGACTGTCTGTGTACAGTGTCCTTGACCTCAGTGACTTTCTCCAGATAACTGAGCTCAAAGCCTTTAGCCTGAGAAGAAAAAAAAGAGAAAAAGAATTATACATTTTTAAATAAAACATTAATATATGGTAAAATCATTTTTATTAAAACATTCTCTTCTTAGGTTAAAAAAGTCAGAATAGTTTGGTCCACATATATTTCTGTTCTAGAGGTCATAAGGCCACTGCAACTTTAAGAAACCGGACCAAGCAGTTTTAATCTGTTCTTATCATCCACAAGGAAAAACAAAAGATTAGCACAGAGGTTCCTGGATTAATCACATATAGCCATCAGGCTCCAGACACACATTGGGTACATGCACTCTAAATGTTAAACTTTACTATTTGGATGTGAGACTTACATTGGAACTATTTAGGAAGTTACCAATGGCCAGTAGTGTTGCTAGGATACGTTTGAAGGTTTTATTCTTGGCGAGTTGTTCCATGCCCAGTTTCAGGTCAAACAGAGGCTCCGCGATCTCCTGCGGAATTCAAGGATGAATGAAACAAAGGAAGATGGAGAATGAAACGGAAAGGATGACGTAAAAAATGCACTCGGCACATTCATGGTCAACAAATGATTTAAGTCCATAAGCCAAAAGAAATCCTTTAAGGTTATTTTTGATGATATTATTGCAAAGAATTAGCCACTTTGCAAAGCTGAAATTCAAACATATTTTGAAGGTTAAAGATATTGTAGTGTAACATTTTAAAAGCCATTCACATTTTGTCACATTGAGCAAAAAAATGTGGCAGATGCTGAGTTTAATGAAAAGAATTTTAGGCACTAATTGAAATAAGCAGTAGCCATTTATATTTACATTATAAAATATAAATAATGAATATTCTCAATATAAAAAATTGAGAACTATTTAAACTTGATTACACACACAGATTAAAAAACAAAGTTCTAAATAAGTAACTAGTTTATCGGTTTAAAGGGCCTAACAGAGGAACAAGACTCAGAGGTCACAAGGTTCTGACCTTCTCCAAAGTCTCATAGTTGAGTTTGAAGGCCCATAGTTGTAACCTGGCAGTGAGACCACTGATGGAAGACAGAGTGAGCAGGAACTGTTCTGCGGTTCCCAGTGGTACATCAGGGTTCGCCAGCTGAGCCTCCTGAATCTTCTGCTTCTCTTCGTCGGTTGGAACCATGGTCAAAATTTTCTACAGATAAAGCAATCATGTTATACGTGCACACGTGACTCAATAATAAACATGAACTCTCACTGCCCCCTAGTGGACACTCAGACACTAACCTCAATACCTTCTTTACTGATGGCAAATTCATCAAAATTGAGAATGGCGGTTTTGATAACATGTACAGCAGGTAAAACGGTCATTCCTATGTTAATAGCATTGCTCCTTTTAGGATCCAGGACAAGAATGGCAGCCTTCTTGGCCTCGTTACCTTTCTAAACGGAGAGAAAATGAGACAACCGTCAGCTCAAATGTACTAAACCATGAGTAAAATGCAAAATAAAACAAATCGGCTCGTTGCACCTTTGCTACAGGAAGTTCTTTCCCTTTGGACTCGAAAAGATGCTCGAGTTTAGCAGTATCTACAGCCACTTTATCAAGAGATGCCCAAACAGTGCCACGCCCAAACTTGCACTTCCTGGGGCTTTCAGGCTGTTTAAGCTCCTTCCAGAATAGCTTGACGGTTTTCCGCTTTTTCTGAAGTGCCGGATCTACCCCCAGGGACGGAGAGGGAGGTGGGACTCCAGGAGGTGGAGGAGGGGGCACGGTCAAACCACAAAGTGGCGGGGGAGGAGGCGGGGTCCGGCCAACAGGCACAGGAGGAGGTGGAGGAGGTGGTGGTGGTGGTGTGGCAAAGCCAAGTCCAGGTATTAAGGGAGGAGGTGGAGGTATTCCATTAGATAATGCGGTATCAAAAGTGTCTATATCGAGAACATCAATATCCTCCTCTTCTAACAAATCCGAAAAGTCGAGATCTTTGATGCGCAAAGCCCTTGAACTCGGTTGAAGCTTCTCCCAGGCTTCTCCCTGACTACCCCTGGATAAAGGTGTCATTTTGGTTTTCTCCAAGCTCTCAAAATGCATCTCTGCTTCGATGCTGCATTGTGGACGCATCTTTCTCAGCATCTGCTCCTCCGCCAGCCTCGCACGGGCTGCCTGGGCACTGCCTTCAAGGTTCTCCAGCTCTGCTCTCCTGGACGGGTCGTCGACGATCTGCGACGAGGAAGACTGGAATCTGGAAAGACGGCCCGCCATATTGGTGATCCCATGGTCTTCAAGAGAACTTTCCAGCCGTGGACTTTGTAGACCTCCAGACGTGTTGTTGTTTTTGGAGTAAAGCATGTCCAACATGAACTTCCTGTCATTAGAGAGGGTGCTGTGCTGCTCCGTTGCACTGGCCTGACGCTGCACACCACCCTCTAAACAAACACGTTCATGAAGAAAAACTGTTAATCGACATTATAATGAGACCGAAAGCAACAAAGACAGTACTTTTATAGTAGCGCAAAACATAATTATTACTAGTGAGTGATAAAATGACTTCCTCGCATAAACTAGTATTTATATAAACTAGCGTAATGTAGTAAAAACAAGTATGTAAAAATGTCAGTTAAGTAAAATGGCATAGCATGTAAAATTAGTTTTTACATTTTAATAACATGCAACAATACACTGTATAATTGATGTAAATTGTGCATAAAGTACTAAAACTGTACGGTGTCCATTGTGCTAGTATGACTATTATTAATCGCCACTTATCTTCTGTTTGCACTTATGAAACAGATTATAAAAAGAAATCACACACACACACACACACACACACACACACACACACACACAGTTATTTATTGATTAGCCAGCATGAAATTAAATTCATAATCTCCTTTAGTAAAAGGAGACCTTTAGTAAAACACATACTGTATTTTTTAAGAATGATTCTAGGCTATTCTATTGATTCTATTTCTAAATAATTATTCTAGACGTAACGAATCATAAGTGTTTTAAATCACACTAACAAATAGCAATTACAGTAAACGAATGGGACTTTGCACCAGAAAGATCCAAATGTACAGTAGACCCATTAGAAACGACATGAAAAAAAAGCCAAAAGCAATTATGTAAGAGCTAAACTCAAGATGCTTCATAGATTCCACCCACCTTCAAAGAGTCCAACGCGAGCTTAAATCATAGTGTACTCGCATGTTAACATCCTCTAGCTTGATGAAATTCCGAGCAGACTAATAATGTTCAACACAGCTCAACAGAATCAGAAACCTCAGTGCAGAGAGTCTAAACCCACGAAAACCCAATCGGAAATGGGAAAAGGCAGATCTCATCTCAAAATCTAAACAGTTTACATCTCTGCCCTTTTGGCTCATTTACACTCCCTGGACAAAGAGACATTGGGGGAAGTCTACAGTGAAACCTTGGGAATTACAGAAAAAGCTCCAGAATAAGAATTCAATTTAAAAAACCTAAGTACATGGAACGTACTGGCCATTTTAACTTGACTGAATATAGTTATAACTTGAAAAATAGTGTAGAAAAGTCGGATGAGAAAAGTATATACAAGGACAAGAATAAAAATATGTATTTTTTAAATCCTAAAAAACGTCACAACATGTTTTTTGACATGAAGCTTGACTAATGTATTGCAAGGAATGATGTGAGAAAGAAGACCCTTGCCTGTTTCATTATGGGATGTCGTGTCCCCTGGCTGCTCCAGGGTGTGTCTGGGTAAGACTTCCCTGTGGGACTCCAGAGGCGGACCACCACTAGATTCTGCAAGACACAACATCACAAACATTCTCTTCTGGTCGCTGACAAAACAGCTGCTGAATGCTTTTTATGAATGCAGCGTACATATTCTGTACATGTAGATTAATTATGAAAAAATAAAATACAACCAAGACAAAAAATTAGATTTGCTCAACCTTGCAATATTTATGAAATTCTGCCTGTAATCAAATATTTAGTTCTTTTAATGAGCTACGATAGCTAAATACCACAAAATAAAGCAAATCAGCAGGTCACGTTACATAATCCCAAGTGTGGAATGTGCTTTGTTGCCTTAAAGAATACAATTATTTTTTGTAAATTTTAATTTAACTTACTAATTCGTCATGACAGAATACACACACACACACACACACACACACACACACACACACACACGCTTCAAAGAACAGGGTAAAACCTAGGGTAATGTGGCGGGTAATGACTAGCCTTGATGACAGATACCAACAAAAGAAGAAAGGAATGTGATACGTGGGAACGACATAGAAAGGTATAGGAAAAAAATAAAGAAAGCAGAAGGAAGGAAAATATCATTGAGGCATTAAAAAGCAAAGGCACCTGAAGTGGTGGAGCTGGAGGCCGGCAGCACGGTTTCAGGGGTCTCCGGGTCTGGGGATTCTGCCACCTCACTTATAGAGTTTGTCTCTGGGACGCCAGTTGATTTCTTATTCTTCTCCAACTGGGTCGCAGCCAAATTGCGCAAGAATGCGTCTCTAGAAAGCCACCAGTTAAAAAAGACAATGTTATTTAATGTGTAATACAATTCTGATTCGTTGTACAAATTACAAAAAGCATTATCCTTAGAGATAAAAAGCGTGGCAATACTACTAAAGAATATCTGACCATTAATTCACCACTAAATTTCTCCCAATAAAATACAATTCCATGACAAACAACCCAGAGTGTTGAAATCCCACCACCACAGTTGCCACCACCAATGAAAAATCCATTATTGGTAACAGATAAAAAAAAAAAATCAAAACCATTGAAATGTTATAATAATCAGTTGTATTAACCATCAAGCTAATGAAGCTTGATTAATTGATTACTTTGCTGTACTGGCTACATCCTGTAGATAAAGTTAAATGAGTAATTTAATCAATTCACACAATCACACTTCACATCCAAATCCAATTATTTTACGGAAAAATATTCTCTAAGACAAAGAACAGAGCTGTTAAAATTAATTCAAGAGTTTTCATTTAGATCATCATACTAATTGGACTAGATTAGATTAAAACGAGTCAAAAATCACACATTATTACACAAATACATAAAAACAGAATTAGTCCCAAACATAAAGTCACATGCTGTAAGAGGAAGAAAATAAATCCCTTTCACCAAGTCGCTATATACTTACGCATAATTCCTCAGAACCGGCAAGTCTCTATTCACATTCTCTAAACTGAAGAAAAACACTTTTACACATTGCCTAACTACATTTAAGGCTGAAATGTATTTAAATTGACACAAAAGTGACATTAAATCAAGATATCTTTGAGAGGCCTTTACATATCAAAAGTTCATTACATAGGTTCATTTTTATAATTTTTTGCATTAGTTACACATTTCTGTATTTGAGTTTTGATGTTGAAACTTCAAGGCTGACTTTAGCCATCAAGCTTTTTTAAACCCGGAAAAAAAACGTACTTTTGTATTATTGATTAAAAAAAAAAAATGATAAAATGCCCATTTTCCAAGAATTTGAGGGAATTGTTCACAAAAACAAGAGATAAAGCGTTCCTCAAGAAGTAACTTAAGCCGAAGAAGAAAAATTCCCATGATTAAAAATAGGAAGAGAAAGGAATGAGAGAGAAAGGTGATTTATTGCCAAACGGTAGTTCTTTCATTACTTTATGCAAAAAAGTATCCTATACAACATATAAACTAACCAAAGTATTCCACATTACTTTGAAATGATCAGAAACTGTCAATTGAATGAGTATTTAGCAGCACAAATATCCCATTTATTATAAAATATTCCAGCCAGGAGTGACTTCCTCCTTCCTCTCTATGACTTTGTCTCCCATAATCGAGTAAGCATCGCAGTGATTTAAGGTGCGAGCAACTCCAAAAGACACATTCTTTGGCCACACTGCAGCTACTCACCAAACACCGTCTGCCTGGTGCTGTCTGTAAAAGGAGAGAGAAAAGAGAAGAGCAGGAATGTTGGGCGCCACAGAGGAAGAGAGTAGGAGATGTGCCAAATATTATGAGAAAAATCAAAGAATATGCAGAGAGAGAGAGATAGAGGGAAAAAAAGAAGGCAGAAAGCATTTAGCAAAACAAGTAGGCAACAAATGAAAAAAGCAGGTCAAGAAAGCTTTTAGGAAAGCACAGTTTTTTTTAATAATAATAAAAGAAAATAATAATACGAATAATAAAGATAATACATATGTATATGTGTGTGTGTGTGTGTGCATTTGAAGGAAAAAAAAAAAAAATATATATATATATATATATATACATTTACACACAAACACACACATTATGTACATATTTTATATATACACACATATATATTGTATATGTAAAAAAACATATATTTGATATGTATTTCTGCATGCACAATATATACAGTATGCTGAGATGCATAATTACATACACTCAGGCATACAATACGAATCAAACGAAACAATTATTTTAATGCTTTTAAAAACAGTTTAAATAAACTAGTAAAAAAAGCAAACAAAAATGCGAACAAAATGCTGTTTATCATTCTTTCTTTACACATGACCAAAGTAAGACTTACCAATATTCACACATCCCTTGACTGATAAAAGCAAAAATCCTCAAATGAAGTATTTAGTCGGCTCATGCCCATCACTAATAAATGGAAACCCAATAGCTCGCTCTCCTCATCAGACCTCTGAGAACACCAGTCGCTTGCTTACTTGAAGTCTGGCTTTCCGTCTGCCTGCTCGGGCTGCTGGGCTGTGGTTTGTGAAGGAGGTTTTGAAGGGGAGTCCGTTTCTGAAGGAGACGCTCTATAAAGAAACAATATCACACGATTAGCATTATAGAACAGCTTGTGGGAAATTCATGCTAAGATCGTGCAATTAAAACATTATTATTTTTTTTTTTTTTTTTTTAAAAGCATCGGACAGAGCTTCAAAAAAATCATTACTTTTATGTTGGTTAATCAAAACCGTCTTACATTAGTTTGCAAAACTAAATTTAAATATTCAATATTCTTCTAGAAGAGAAATCACGTGTCGCCTATTTCAATTGACTGGCATGAATTCTAGGTTTGTTAGAATTCCCTGACATTTTTTTATTAAAAAAAAAAAAAGTTCAAGATTAATTTCTCACTTAAAAAGCAGCCAAAGTCTAGCCAGCATAATATAGAGAGTATAAGTATTATAAATAAAGTATATTATAAAATATCACCCACAAGTACAAATTACAGTGGAATTTAACAATTAGTTAAGAAAAGCTGGGAATGGGGTGAGATGAATTTAGCGTTAAAGTTTTCTCTGGCGTGCTGACCTGAATTCTTAAAATCTGTAAATTTTTTTCAGCAGTTGTGTCTAATCCCCAAACTAACCTCAGCTCAGCAGCCAGGAAAACTTCAACAGACGCAAAAGAATTTCGTTAAAAATAGAGAAGTGCTGCAAAATGTGATACAGACCTGCAGGAGATGCTGGAAGTTTCCTCTGATATAGACCTGGTCTTTTTTAACCTCCTTCTAGAAATCCCCATGTGAGATATGTAATGACTCAAAAAAGTGCGCCCCCTAGTGAGTGACCAAGAAATTGTGGGAGGGGAGAGAAGGAAAGGCAACAGTGATGGTGGTTACATGGGCAAAGAGTTAAATGCTGACAGAACCACAGCAACAGCAAAACCAGTGGGAAAAAAACAGTCCCAAACACCCATAACCAATAAATAACAATGAAAGAAGTGCAAGTGGAGTATGCACAGTAGTTACAGTTTTAATTGTATGTTAACCAGCAAATAAGCATTTAAATGCAAACCATCACCAGGGTTAAACAAAACAAACAAACAAAAAAATAGACTGAAACATCATGCTAAAAGGACATCACCTAATACAAAATTATTATTTTTGTGGGCTATTTATTTTAGCAAAGGGGTCCTTAAAAAACATTTTAATAATTTTGAAATTTCATAAATTTCTTATTGGTGGGATAAATAAAAGCCATTCATTGTATTAAATAACAACTTGAGTAAAGAAAGAACACCATATTCATCAATCATGTTCGCACTTACCGTTTCAGGGCCTGAAAGACAGAACAACGTAACAGCAGCTCTACACAGACTGAATTGGTTTCCAAACACAACATTTTTTTATACATATGTGGAAGCTGGTTTGACTTAAAAGGATATTTCAGCTTAGCTAAACACAAAAGTAGGAACAGTACATTGTGATCTTAGGAAAACCAAAAGAAGAGGCCAAGTCAAACTTCTGACAAGCCTCATCTAACAAACCCCACAGCACATCTGACAACCCGAGAGAATAATACTAAGTTACATTAGTGAGAGTAAATAATCGAGCTGTTTTGTCCCAATGTAATTCACTTTCGCTCGGCATTGTATCAAAGGCAGCTGTAACGCTGATAAAAACCAAGTTGAAAAAAGTATTACATCATAGTTGCTGTTGTTCTGAAATGTCGGTTTTGCTTTTCTTCTGCATCATTCAAATGGTTTATTTGAAATCTTGCAGTTCAGAAGAAGCTGATAGATAAATGCGCAAAATTGTGTAACAGGTTCATACTCACACATTTGAATCCGGCTCCATGACAGGGGATTTGCCTCCATTGGAGAAAGAAAAAGAAGAAGGGATGTGGGAAGATGTTGGGCTGTTTACTTCAGGACTGATAGGAACCAGAGAATAACTGGAATCTGAAAGGTGAGGGGAAGTAGTACGGGCAACCTCTAGAACACACACACACACACACACACACACACACACACACACACACACACACACACACAAAAACAGTATATTACCTTTTTTTGGCAAATGCTTTTATTTATGAATGTGTTGCTCAAAGAGATGCACTTCCGTTGTGACATCTACTGGTTCAGAATTTGAAAGTGTAATCTTTTGGTTACATATCCAACTCCCATCAATTGGCCAGAAAGGCTTTTCAAACAGCTTGTGCTGTGATTTGAAAATTATTATATAAATATTATTTAATATATCATACATTAAACTCATGGTTACTTCTTGAGGTTGATAAATTATTTAAAAAATGTGTCACACAATATCAAATTATTCTATAAACAGTTAATAGTTTAATGTGTAACATAAGAGAGATTCAGACTGAAATGTACTGTACATACCTGTGGCAGGGCTCTGGTGAGGGGTAAACACAGTCGGGGAACTGGATCTCAAGAAAGAAAAGCTTCCCTCTGAAAGACTGTGAGAAGATGAGCGTCTACTCCGCCTGCCTTCCTGCTCGCTGTGCGTCAGCTTCCGTCTGTCTTTACGCATATGTGCTGTTGTTTCCTCGCTCTCTCCGTCTTCAAACTTCAGAGCATTCTGGTGAAAACACATGAAGTCGTTAGAAGAGCAGCAATGACAATCATTAGAGGGTTTTGAAAAGGAACGAACCTCGTAAATGCTGAACTGCTGTTTTAGATCAGCCTCAACACCACTGCTGGTCATGTGCTTCTGCACAAGGCTCTCCATACCGAGCTGCTCCAAACAGTCCGTCACATCATAAAACGAGTCCTGATCTGGAAGGGCAGACAATGTCTGAAAATAAAATGGAAAAAAAATAAAATCAAGGCCTCATTAAGGTCATTAAGATGGAACCATTGAAAATGTTCACATTTGCACCAATACCATTTGAAACTTGGTTTTGTCGGGACATTTTTTTAAATAACATTTTGATCATTGCAAAAAAATACCTTTTTACTTTTGCTTTATAAGTGAATATTTTTTATGAATAAACTGATTATCTGACAGATACCTTGTTAATGAGGGTCATTGCGTAGATGAGCAGCTCTGTATCTGTTCCATTCTTTGCGGACAATATATCTGTCAGGTTTGTCCAAGGCTTCACATCTAAAAAAGAAAATACTGCAAAGTCTAAAGCAATCCAATGTTAAAAAAATGTATTTGCATGTACTGCATAAAATACACATCTAGCAAATATGTTCTTTGATTACAAAATAATGTATTCTAAATTAAATAAACGCGACAATAATATAACAGCAATTTGCGAAGAACACATGATTATCTTTGTGTTGTATCAAAAAATGAAAAACACAAATAAAAAAAAAAAAACAGGAGTTTAAGAACCGTGACAAGAAATTGCCAAATAGTAAAAAATTTTCAAATAGTAAAAGAAATTCAGCTTCATGAAGAAAGACCGGGGTTTCACAAACCTCTTTTACTATCCACTGTGCTCACAGCTTGAATAAACAGTGGACTGTTGGACTCGATGTATTCCACAAACACTATCAGCAGCTTCAGAGCAGTCTTCACCACCAGTCGAGACTGAAAAGACCAGAAGAAAGCATTTTCCAGCAAGCTATGCACAGTTCAGACAACAGATGGCAGTATTGTATTGAAAACTGGATACAAATCTTGACTACAATCCAATCAATTACTACAGAAATCACAATAATAATACAAACACAAACTCTAGTCAAAAGTCACAGTACAACACTTATGGCCTCATTG
Source organism: Paedocypris micromegethes (assembly GCA_028031935.1). Taxonomy (NCBI): domain Eukaryota; kingdom Metazoa; phylum Chordata; class Actinopteri; order Cypriniformes; genus Paedocypris; species Paedocypris micromegethes. Next base: position 7,315,020 of record CM051499.1, read on the forward strand.
TAAAACTTTATATAAACTGTGACGATTTCTGTTTACATGTTCAGAATTCCCAGACTCATTTTCACTTCCTCTTTGATGTCATAAAAAATGACTAAAACACTACGCAAAAAGGACTTTCATGATTCACACTGACTTGACATTTTCATATAATCCAGAGGTGTACACACAAAAAATACTTTTATTTTTGATTAACTCAATTTCTTGATCCTCCGTTTCTTGCTCAATCAGTGGTCTTGTGTTAGTAAGGGAGTTTGTCATCGACAAGACGCACAACAACAAGACAGGACAAGACCACAAAACGACTGACATGACACATGGGCTGCCGTTGATGTTGAGATAAGTGTTGATATACTCACCAGACTTCCACACAGCGTGTAGAGCCACTGCACGGTCTCGTTGTGGACCACCACGCCATTCATTCCATCCACAAACAGCATGATCTGACTGAGAGCTGAAATCAGGACAGCAGAGTTAGTTTGCCATAAAGAATTTGTCCCAAGACTTTCCTGTCTGCTGGTCTAATTCCAGCTAATATAAACTTCCTGAAACCTTCGATTTAGTCAAAAATCTGCAGGATTCTTTATAAAATATGAAACAGAAATAAAGTTGCATGGGAAATTCAGTGGTGTAAAGTACTTGAGTAAATGGACTTTGTTAAACATTTTTTGGCTGCTTTGTACTTTTACCACGCAACTGTTACTCTCTACTTGACTACTTTTTTGAATATCGCCTTTTGCGGGCTTCTGAAGGCACTGGCTGCTATTTATGAGGTAAATCACGTGAACATGAATTAGCAGGTGTACTTTTTTTTACACATTTGAGTTTAACCAAAACTGACGTTTGGTTCTATTTTTTTTATTCATATTGTTCTGTAAATACAACCTCATCTCATAAAGAGTTTAAAATTTTTCATATTTCACAATTTTTTACAGTATTTTATACAGTTTTTACAGTAAGGTATTTGTCCTTTTACTCAAATATGGTTTTCAGGTACAAATAGTTTGATTATCTTGTTTGAAAAAGTTTAGTTGTGTTTAGCTATGCCAGACCTCGAAGAATGTAGTTTTGGTAATTGTGATCTGCCTCAGCGCCCACTTTGATAAAGCATGTCAGACCCTCGGAGTGGACAAACTCTGGAACAAGGTCTTTGTCATCCTGTCAAAAACAAAGAAGCTCAATCAAGACAATTATTTATGTAATTACAAAAAAAAACAGAAATTAATTACAATCATAAAAGGCATGTAAAGTACCTGGAAAAGTTGCTTTAGAGAAAACAAAGACCGCCGAAGCTCCGGACCATGAGAGTTATATAGCTTCTCTAGAGACACAGAGAAAGAAGCACATTGAGGATCCTGAAAAATTCCCAACATTTTTCTGCATCAAGATTTTGACAACAAGAAGCACATATTTTACTTTTTCAGGTCTTAGAACCGAAACTACTCCATGCTAATGTCATTCCACCTTGAAATGTTTTGATTTGTTTCACATATTTCACTTTGGAAATAAAAAAAAAAGTCTGCAGATGATCTCTACTGAGTGATAAGAGTGATATATTGTGAGAGAGAGAGTGAGACAGCAAGAGAAAGAGCCAGTGAGAGAAGAAGAGAGACATAGCAAGAGTGAGACAGAGTGAGAAAAAAAAGAGACAGCTAGAGAGAAAAAGCAAGAGAGAGTAAGACAGCCAGAGAATGAGACAGTATGAGAAAAAAAAGCAAGAGTGAGACAGCATGAGTTAAAGTCAGACATTGCAAAAGTGAGACAGCGTGACAGAAACGGGAGAGTGATACAGTGAGAGCAAGAGAGACGGCAAGAGAGTGAGACAATGTGCAAAAAGAGAGAGAGAGAGAGCAAGAGTGAGACACAGTGAGAGAAAAGGGGACAGCAAGAAAGTGAGATAGTTACAAAAGAGAGACAGCAAGAGAGGTGGGGGGGGGTGAGAAAAAGATAGACATAGCAAGAGAAGGTGACACTACTGAAAGTGAGAGACAGGCACACACACACACACACACACACACACACACGCGCAAACACAAGATAAATAGCAGTGTTAGATTGAGTGTTAGATTAGAGTGTTAGATTGAGTGTGAGTGATTCGTATCAGAATAAATTGGTCACAGGCCCCGAGGCTTTGGGGCAAATGAATAATAAAAAAGGGCAGTTCAAGGAATGTCAAGCCATGTCACTGATTATATGTCAATATAATAACCATTACACACGTAGACATAATTCCATAGACATAAGTATTTATATATATATATATATATATATATATATATATATATATATATATATATATATATATATTATAGCTGGTCCTTTTTATCAAGCATTGTACAGTTTAAAAAAGAAAAATACAAAAAAGGCATAAATATGTGTTTTTTAAAAGCTGACGTCCGCTCTTCTGAGCCTAACACAAATTAGACGGACCTGGTTTGTATCCTGAGCTGTAGCTGGCTGCTTACAATGCCATCCGACTGGTTTGACGACAGGTTTTTAAGATCAAAATCAGGTTTTGTGAAGAACATGCAGCTAAACTGTTTGGTTTGACTTAGTATTAAAGGAATCCTGAAGAATCCAAATTTATGCACAACATAGTTTTGAAGAAGCTGTAAACCAGCTACATCTGTGTCAAAAATGTCTAGTGAATGAACAGGCAAGATCTTAGAATGGCAAAAAAAACTTCAGAGAACTTCAAAAACTTCCATCAGAGATCACTTTTCTAATTTCTGGATTTGTGTAAAATAATTATTTGATAAAGTTGGAAATTAATAAATTAACAAATATATATATATATATATATATATATATATATATATATATATATATATAACTTCAAAGCTTATATAATATAATTAAAGTAAATACTAAATGCTCATTACAAAAAGTGATTCTTGAAGTTCCTTAAAATTTGCATTTCCAGGCCTGAGAGTGTGACAAACCAAAGAAAAGAACATTCATTATTCTTAAAGAAAAAAAAAAAGTCTTCACGTCATAATGGGTCAAATTATTCACACATGGCCTCCTCTACTGCTCTCTTTTCAAGAAAGGCACAAGATCTTTCCAGAGCCTGTGAAGTCAGAAAAGAATGCATAATGCTTCATCGCTAACCTTCACGTAGGAATTTACTTAAGGAATTAAAAAAAAAA
>CM051499.1:7318178-7340435 GCA_028031935.1 Paedocypris micromegethes
AAAAAAAAAAAAAAAAAAAGGAGAAAAAAATTCCGGTGACTCCAGTGTCTTTGGGGTGAAGAGGCTGCAGTATTACCAAGCTTGAGATCAGTGGGAAAACTCCTACACTGAAAGTGGAATCAGTCAGGCCCATTGTATGAAGCTTTCAGTACAGGAAGCCATAATGAGCTGCAAACGAAAATCAGGGAAGAATGACACAAGATGAGACTAGCAATCTCTCAAAAACAATGAGCAATGCGTATTTGTCAAAGTTCCATTATATATATTCACTGTTTTTGTCGAGAGTTATTGGAAATTAGTGGAATGCGTATTAAATGAAATGCTAATTTCAAGAATTCATTTGCCATCGGTGTAGTTCTCTTTGCCTTCTCTCATAGATGAAATAACGGTATGGGATTCTATATATAATTTAATTTTAAAAATAAAAATAAATAAACAATATAATATAATATAAAATAATATATTTTGAAATACAGTATAATGTTTTTTTTTTGAAAACTATTAAAACACTAAGATAAAATATTTAAAATACTAAGTTTGAGAGCAAGGAGGCTTCCATGAAGTTATGTTCTTTTATATACTTTATGTGGTATTGTTAATTTATGCAACACATTCAATTTAGCAATATTCCGGCAGACTTCAAAAGTCTTGTATGTTTAAAAAGTGTGGGACATTAAGTTTTTCCATACATTACTATAACAAATGTATTATTATTGTTGTTGTTTTACAAAAAGCCTTGAAGTCAATTGGCATCTACTTAGATTTAAAAAAAAAAACATTTAAAAGCGTGCACAGAAGTCTTGTGTTGACATGTTTTTAAATCTATATGAACAAAAGTATAGAGTGTTGAGAGTTTGGTTTACTGGAAAGTATTCTTTTGGAAAGTTAATACTTCTTTGACAGAGAACAAGGTCAAAAAAATCTTTTCAAAGCCACTCACTTCCCACTCACAGCATCAAGTCATTTGCTAGTCACTCATTAGTTTCATATAATTAGGCTTAAATATTCTGTCATGCAGATTACATATGACAGTTACTTTATCATACAAATAAAACGTATAAATCCCCCTCTTAAATGCTTAATTAATTGGAACGCTGAATACACAATATGATGCTAAAGAACGACTTTTGTTGCAGTCGATGAATTACAAAAACATGAACTTTCGGCTCAGAGAGCAATGCTGATAGATCTTGCTGAGCAGAAGCAGAGCATTGCTCATGTTGTTGGGCTAATGTGTCTACTTCAGTTTAATCTGAGGTGTAACAAGTAAATGGCCTTTACTTATTGCCGACTGGATCTCGGACAGTTACTCACAGCAACAATCTCCACTTACAGTCCAGTCTGTATATCGGACAGTTCAGGCGCGTGAACAAAAACTACTTGGGTTTGGCCTGTGGTGAGCTGACGTTAAAGAAAAGGTCAAAGGTTAATGACAGCCAATCGTGTGGGATGGTTCGTAAGGGCAATGGGAGGTTATGGGTTCCTCTGATCTTCTCATCTCTTTAAAATAACACGGCACATTTTCTGCTAATATAAAAGGTTATTTACAGAACATATTTGGTCAAAGGGCAGCTGCTAACGTGAAGCCAAGAGCAGCACAGCATGAAATAATTCTGTCCCTGTTGCCAACGAATTCATTTAAGCGATAGAAGCGATAAGATAATGATGCTGCTCGTTACTTAAGAGCAAAAATAAATGGACACAATAACAAACTGGAGCGAAATATTTCACTGCGCTATTGGAGAAAAAAACGGATTTTTTTTCTTTGCTCATAAAAATTCAATGCACTAAATGTATTAATTTTATTTTATTTTATGTAAATTTGGACTTTTATTTTTTCCATATTTTCTCCAAGCTTTTTTTCCTTTTTTCTTCACACAAATGAATCTACCACACACAACAACATTTGTTTGTTCACAAAGAATAAACCTTCATGTGTGGTCTAAGCACAAAGTCATGGGAATCACAACACACACTGATGCAGGATTTCCTGGACTATCACGGTTTGTCTTCAGGACGAACAGATTTACACAAATCCTAAGCCAGAGCTGACCAAAGCGCATAGCGGCATGCGTAGAGGCCAACCCCAGAGCATTGTGGGAGATTTCAATAGCAATAGCTGCAATGAGTCAGCAAGGGCATGACGAGTGTGTAGTGCCCAGAGAAAACCCGACGCCGGGATGAGAAATACTTCTATGGTGAGTGTAAAGCTTTAGATAGTCGGTCACAGAGGTGTAAAGAGTACCTGAAAACCATACTTGAGTAGAAGTACCAATACCTCACTGTAAAGACTACTCCATTAAAAGTTACAGATCACCAATTCCAAGAAGACTTGAGTAAAAGTCATAAAGTATCCAATTTTAAAATAACTACTCATACTGAATTTAGGATAAAAAAAAAATGTGAAAAACGAGAAACTTTTCATTTATGAGGTTTTTTCAAAATGTAAGAATTAAATCTAAATCAGGGGTGTAAAACTCATTTCACATTGTGGGCCACATACAGCCTAGTGAGATGTCAAGCGGGCCGGGCCATTAAAATTATACCATACTTTGCAATTAAAAAACAAAAAAAAAATCATTTCTTCCTTTGTTTTGGTGTAAGTAAGCACAAGAGCATTAGGAAGATATTGAAATTTAATGAACTGTCCTTCTACAAAACATTTCATGAATTACCTCACATTTAAAAATATAAAACATTAAAAAATAAATAAATATTGGAAATATATTTGTAAATAAAGAGAAAGTGGTCCATTTTTCTTTGAGTCTACACTCTTTATCAACTTTTCTCCATTTAGACATTTGGGCTAATGAGGGTGTAGCGGAAAGGAAGAGACCAACGGTGTTGTACTCTGATGAAAACAGCTGATAATCCTATAAATAAAAGCAAATGATTATTGCTGCTAATTAAAAACATTAATTCCAAGTCCTTTATGCATTTTTATCTACTTTCAAATTATTCTGCGGTCCTGATCAAACCCCTTGGGGACCAGTTTCGGCCCACAGGCCGTATGTTTGACACCCCTGATCTAAATGTTTCAAAATGGCTGGACGAAATTGATTACAAAAAGTCAGTCTTAGTCAAACTAAAATGTGCAATAAATGTGATTTAGCTCATAAAAATCATCAGCACAAATCAAGTAGCTTCAGCACCCTACAGATAGTGATATTGTCTCGTTTGCACAAGAAATTTACTGTGGTAAAAAAATAAATAAAATAGATGCAGACTTGTTGAGCAAAATCACAATGTAATTCAAATGTAAGGGAGTACAGAGTACATAACTGAGAAACAAAAGAGCAACTTTAACTCTCTACTTGATTACATTTGAGTCCACATACAAAGTAACAAAGTCCATTTACACAAGTACTTTACACCACGGGTCATGTGGATGAGGAGAATAGAATGCAAGATCATAAAGAAAGATCATTGAAGTACTATCCAATTAAAGCATGGAACAGAAAGAAAAAGAAATGTCTGGGAACCAAAAGAAAGTGGAAAACAAATACAAGGTGGCAAGTTAAAAGTGGATCTGTGGCATCATGGAAAAAATAATTTTGGTTCCTATTTCCATGCTGATCCAAAGTCGTACGTACTTCAAAAGGCCTTCAGAATAAAAAAAATCATATTCATGAAATATGAATTTCAATTAGTCGGGCTGGTTCTGGTCTCAGTCCTAGTACACAACCAAGAAGGCTGGTTAATGAAAAATTAAATAGCCATCTAGAGATTACCACCTTCATCCTTTTAGACAAAACCCTCATCGTGATGGATGGACGGTCTGAAAACTGAAGAGCACCGGGAAAGGAAAAGGAAACCTGTCAGCGTCATTCACACATTACATCTCATTCACAGGAAGACTGAGGACACCAACATCCTACTGCAAGAACAAGTTTAGCTTAAAAAAAACTTTCCTGCAAGTTAAATGACTGATTATCAGTAGCAGCATTATTGTAAATAAAATGGTTAAAAATCCCCAAAAAACATATTCAGAATCAATAAGTCTGAACAAAGCGAGTTCTTTGGAAATGTCTTAGATCTAAAACTATATTATAAATCAGTATATAAATAAGTAAGAATATGTTAATTGTCTGTAAAATGGTGAGCTCAAATAATTATTTCACTCGTTTTTATGACCTGAGCTAGAGTTTTTCAGTGACTGTTGTGAGACGACAAATGATCTGAAACGGATCAGTTTACAACAACTCAATGTACAAGGAAGATCCTTTTCATTTTCTGGGAACTACATGGTTTCAAATTTAAGCTGGATTTGGATTTCAGAGATGGCACGTGGTCTCAAATATACAATACCGAAAACTCGTATTGGAATGGTGCTTTTTGGTGTAAACAAATTATTATTATTTTGTGCTCAAATTGAGGGAAAGTGCCACTTACCAGCTTCCACTCTTAAAAATAGAAGCCATGTATGGGCTGTAAGAAAGATTTATCTGCAGCCAGGCATTTCCTGTTGGCCATTTCAGATGACACTTTTCCTCCTACATAGAATCTCAAAGAACAATGACATGACACACACACACACACACACACACACACACACACACACACACACTCGTCTCTGTGCTTCCTGACCAGGCCTTCTGAAAATAACTTTGGCATAAACTATATATATAAAAAAAAAAAACATTAAACTGACATTTGCCAGTTCAATGATGAGAGAAGTTATGATTAATACAAATTATAGAACTAAAAGAGGGAAATAAAAAAAAAATAACATCAAGGAACTCGATTACAAATCCATTTAGCATGATGTCATGTCAAAGTTGAATTTATGAAGATTCCAATTTAAATAATCATGTTTCTCCCTAAGATCATTCAAATTGTTGTGATAAAAAGCAATTGACTATTTGGTAATTATCATTTATCTAGAGACTGTTAGACAAATGACAGGCCTTCTAGAATCCAAGAGAAATAATAACAAAAGACCCATGACTGATGATAATGTGTTGTTTAATATGCTGGAGCTGATGAAAACGCATAATGGAATTTACTTGATTGGCTGAGCAACAAGGCACAACGGGTTTCCAAACACGGCTAGTGCTTTATTGGCAACAACGGTTGAGGAGACGAGGAGTTGTGACTCTGCAGTCCCAGCGAGCCTTGGAATGGAGCCTGGACAATTGGTTGGAACGAATGAGTGAAAGTGTGAGCACAGTTTGACGCAGTTAATCAAACCCAACGTGTGCCAGACACCACAAAAGCTCTGCGGGTGTTAGACAGGGTGAACTGATGTGCTCCCTGATTCAAACTGATTCAAATGGGACTAAATTTCGAAAACAAAATTCTGCACATTGCCAAGTTTGTAGTTCGTACTTGCCTTTACAACAAAAGTCGTTAAAAAAAAAAAATACAAGAAACACAATTAATGTTGCACAGCTGATGTGAAATAAATGCCATTGTTAAAATAAATGGAAAAAACATCTTTGTATTATAAACACTATAATCGAGAAAAATGCAGTGCACGCTACTAATCTGAAATATTTGGATGGTTAGAACATGTGACTATTCTGCGGATTGAATTCACCAAAAACACAAACAGCAGTTATTTTCTTGATACAGAAAATATGATGCATTATTACAGGGGTAAAAATAGTTCACTGACTAGTGTGTAGTAAAACTAAATAGGGGTTCGACCCCAGAAGGTCTTAACCCCTATTGTATTCATACGAATGCGGCCTTCAGACAATTTCCACCAGACAGGAAGTGAAAAGACTTTTTGAAGAAAAAAAAGGTTATCGACAAAGCTTGAACTCCATGTTGTACACACATCACACAGACACACACATCTGTGAACATTTAAACGTATCTCTAACTTTTATTGCTGATGATTATTAATAATAATCCCAAATACATCACTTACACCACTTTAGGGTCAAACCTCTAACTATTAAAATATCAAGAATCCATCCGTACGCACTGTTACAAATCTGTTCAGCAATTAAAATACCGATGTACTATTAAAATACTCAATGCATAACTTAATTTGTTCTCAATTAAAAAACTCCGAGAAACTTTTCTGGAAATATTTCCATAACCTATTAAAAGCTGTATTTAAAAAGTTAGATTTTTCCAAAAAACAATGCGATCCTGCAACAGTAATAGTTTACGAACTGAAAAATACTGAACAGAACTAAATGAAACTCAAGAACAGTAAAAAAAACACAACTTTTGTCGCTTTAACTGGAACCATAAAGAACAAATGTGACTTTGAAATGGCAGGAAAGCTATGAGACTTAAACCTTAAGCACTCCATCAATAAAGATGCAATCCCCCAAACCAATGGCAAATCCAAAAATGGAGAATATAACTTTAAAAGCAAACATGCAAATGCGTTTTTTCCTTCCACAGAAAAATGGCAAATCCAGAAGTGAGTAATTGTAAGATTATGCGTTTTGCAAACTTAGCAAAAAGCATATATGCTGATTTATGCCCATTTCAAAGGTTTACCAATCTATTTCTGGGAAGTAAGATATGTTCTTACCCAAAATGGAGTGAACCCGCACAGAGAGCTGGGTACGGAGAATCAGAATTGGCTTTTTCCCCTTTCTAGAAAAAGAAATGAAACAAAGCAAGTTATCTGCGAGTTACTCAAAAGAAAGTTGTTATTAGCTAAAGAAACTTGCGAAATTCCATTATCAGCAGGTCAGGGAAATCTATGAAAGCTTTTATCATCAGCACGACTTGAATGACAGTGCAGATTATTTGATTAAAACTACGCAAAAAGACAGAACAAAATGGGTCTGTGGGGATTTAGATATGGAAAAGCAAACAGTGACGGAAACTATGCAACAAGATTGTGGCTAAAACTAGACTTCTCCAAGACGTGCTTTGTATTCCGAAGGTTCATACGCTCTACTTAGTCTTGTTTTGTAAGTGCTGCTTTGAACGATGGATTTTGGTTGCCAGTTCCAATGTTACTGTCACCGTGGAACCTTCTGGAGCTTCAGCTATAAGCACAAGTCTCCTCACAAAAACGTACTGAGTAACACAGTGCCTTTATTAAAGTAACCCCACCCAATTATATGCACTTCATTATGGGAAAAGACGGAGTTTACACCGGGCTGGTGTTAAAACAGTCTTTTCTTTATTCATTCACCACATGTTCCTTGCGGAGTGTTCTAGAGCATGAGGTCACTACAGCCTTGTTTATTTTAAAAGATTGTCTAGCTTTTCTTTTCCAATACGTTTACAGTTCTCACTAGTTTAGAAATGTCAAAGTGAAATAAAGTTAGTGGAAGTAGTAGAAATGTAGCATTGCAATTTATTGTGTTACATGCATGTTTAGATATTTAGACACAATTACACAAACACACTGTATAGGACTCATTCTAGAATATAAAATTAAATGATGCATAAGATGAATTACACACTTTAAATGAATATAAATACAAATATAGGAATATTCAAGAAATGTAATATGATCTAATATTATAATCTAATATTATACTTAATTGAAGTGCATTTACAATTTACAGGATTTAATTTAATACTTTTATCATGAATAAAGCAAACAATATAAACAATAAACATGTTAATGAATGAATGATAATGTAACCAAAGTACAAAGAATGCTCAAACACAATCATAGAATAATGAGGACAAATTCTCATGCTTTACATTTCTTAATCGTTAAAATGTTCATTGTTAAAAAAAGGAATAGTATTTTATAAAAACATTTTTCAGTCGTTTGCAAAAAAGGAAACAAAAGTCAGCTTAATCATTACAGGTCAAAACAGTAAAAACAATACTAGCAAAAGCATAGTTAAAAAAATCTATGAAAATGGTACTAAAGAAAATATTTAACGGTGCAGTCCAAAAGAAATCCCACATTAAGTGTTCCACATTTACAGTAAATAATTATATATTTAAATACAGTATACGTAACAGTAGCAAATATGGCTCAAGCTGCAGAGCTAATGTTAATAGAAAGACTAACAAGACTGAAGATGTTCATTTACTACAAATAATGAAAGGCTGAATGCCTCTGTTCATATCTTTACCTTGTTCCTTCACCGTGTCATAGCAACTACTAGCGTTGTAAATGATTTAGTGGAGTCACAGATATATTAACGCTTATCTGTTACAGCTTAGCATGGTACAAAATAATGAAATAATGAATTGTTTTCAGCAGCTTTTGAAGCAACGTGCATTTGTAAATAAAAAATATATATGCATATAGTATGGACATAATAATAGTTAAACTGTCGTGGAGAATTTTAAAGAGACATTCATCTGGGACTGTCTCATGGGACTAATTTTAACAGCTTTTGGCATTATTTTCTGAAATAAACCTTTTGGGAATGGTCACTTCATGGTCACCGTTTCACAGACAAAACACAAACAAGGAAAAAGCAGCATATCCTTGTTATCGTGAGGTCAGCAGCATTGTTCTTTTTCTGTTGTCATCCGGTAGGAAGAAAACAGATGAAAAGAGTAGCGAAAAAAAAATGGTTTAGTGATGCGTTTTATTATTCTACCTTAACCATTATACTATACAGTATTGCTATGCTTGTACATTTAGGATATACATGTACACAAAAACATTATATTAACCACAATCCCAAATTTGGTACTTGGATGACTAAAGCACTGACCAATCTGACCAACATTACACAACAAATCTCAAATCATATTTAACAATTTGCTTCTTTGTTATAAATTACTTTCACATATTGCATTCTCTTTTTCTTTTTTTTAATTGGAAAATAAGACAATTTTTTTAAATATAGAAATATATAACAGAAATGCATTTAAAACGTGCCTTTTTGTTTATTTTAATTCTCTATGCATGCAAATAATATTTATTTTTATATTTTGAGAAACTATATATTCATAATTTCAATTTAGTTCAGGTTTTGGTCTAATCACATTTTGAAAATTGCTCCTTATTTAATACAAATGGTAACACCCATAGATTTCTGTGTGCACCTATGGACTGGACTAATGAATATGGTTATAAATCTAAAAAGCGGTCATAATTGATTTTAAATATCTGTGTAGGAGCAATAAAATGCAGTTATAAATGAAGCAATGTTGGCACAAAACTTAAACTGATAAGTCATTCTTACTCAATGTCATCATAAAGCTGCTCTAGATCATCTCTTTGCTCAGCAAGTGAAGATTCCAGATCCAGGTAGTGTCCATTTGAAGCCAGCTGAAGTGTGCACTCCTCTAACTGAGAGAGACAGGGAGAGAGAGAAAACATCATTGCCAAGCACAAATTCAAGAGAGAGGCTGCTGAGAATTTCAAAAACGCAACAGGATATTCAACATGAAGCTTGATCGGATTTTACATCTTGCACTCCATTCACATGTTTAATCTTAAATGCTCAGAACTCAATGCAGCATCTCAGATACACAAAGTACATACGTATACGACTTTGGAATACATTTTTTTCAATGTTTCAAACCATTATATGCATTAACCACCATGAATCAAGACTGGTGCTGGCACTTCACAATCATGTAGTTGACTAATGCAAAAGAAAAGAAAACTCCAACAAGGGCCTGATTGAGAAGCAGAGCTTATCTTTTGTTTACAGATCCCACCCTTTCCGTAGGCCTCAATTCACTCTGCATTGAGAAACTTCACTGCAAAGTTACCTTGATTCAAACACAAGCAATTTACTTCTTGTCTGTGTGTCTGTCTTGAAGACTTTTAAATCTGGCAATATTTTGTTTACTCCAGTAAAGCAGCATTCTGGGTCTCATTATAAATTGTATGCTACACACACACACACACACACACACACAGATTTAAAAATGTATGCACACAAATCAAAAGTAATTTTTAGTTCTTATTATTTGGCTGGTCTATAACTTTAAGTTACAAAAAGTCATACGTTTTGTATAAGTTTGTTAAAAAAAAAAACTAAACAAAAAAAAACACATTTGAATGCACATTTTGTGACAGGTGACATTTTAACACCATATAGGCATATCAAATCGTATTAAACGCAAACAAAGAGTTTCATTGACAACAAACTTTATAAACATTGAAACAGACTTTAAATTACCTGGCAATACATCTGGGCAATTTACACACACATTTTCATTGACTATTTTAATAAGCTGTCACTGAAGCACACAGTTTGAGATCAGCAGCGACATCCACATGACTCAAGCATGAATTAGATTATATCCTCACACTAAAGAAGCTTTCCCATCATACTCCAACTGTGAAACGTCTTTCGAGGCTTTATAAAACTTGTCATTAGCATTAGCAGCGCGAATATGACACCGCGCGCAAAACACTCCCGCGACTACAACCTTCCCAGCACGCATTTCTCTGAACAGGTACTTCACCTGCGAAACAAGAAAAGCCGAAAGCCACACACGACACACTCCCATACTGACCTTTAAAGGCGATTCGAGGAGTTTGTGGACACCGGCGATCTGCTCGTTGATCGGTAAATGCTCGTTTAATTCACACTGAGGAGGTCTGCGCGGTTCGGGGAAGTTTGAGCAGACAAACGGGTCCGAATCCTCCAGATACTGCACTCGACACGTTATTGTATCCATAATTCGTCCGCGGTGACAAAGAGTGATTGTTCAGCTCGGTGCCCGGAGAAACTTTCGGACGAATCATTTAAACAGAAACGCAATGGACTCCATCCGCGCCACTGTCAACACTGAAAACGAGACTGGTGCTGTAGTCAAATTAAAGAGCAGGGCAGTGACGTCATCAGGAAACAGCCCTACCGAACTTGTGAGTCACGCGCACGAAAAAATATTATGAGCTAGTCATGGAGCGATTTTAATTGCGAAAACAAAAAAATGAATGAATGGCGTATGATGTATGCAATTCTGTTAGAAGAAATCGTGAGTAGTAAATAGTCTGAGGAATCAACTGATGATTTGAAGTGTTTTGTCGCCATCTACTGGTCAGATAAGGTGCGATGCTTGTGATTTTTCATTCTTTTAAAATCACTAGTCTCGAACTAAAAAATGGTGATTTGTCTACATTACACAACATATTGTGTTTTTAAAACAACATAATGTATATGCTTTCTAAACGGCTTTTCTATTTCGGGGTCACAAGAAGTTAATCCCACAATTCTGGACCTGAAGACAGGACAGTATATTCAACAATACGGCCAATTAAGGACCAAATCAAAATTGTGTTTTAAATTTAACGCATCCAGTAAAGTCACCACACACAAACCGGAGCAGGGAGCAACCTTAAGATGTGTTGCCTGGGGAGGTCAGTGTCTTGTCCAACGACACCCAGATATGAAACCCACCAGACAGGGATTCAAACTTGAAATGCCTGTGTGGCACGTCCAACTTCCCACCATTGGACCAACGCCATAGGTGGTAATACTCTTACTTACAACTCATGATTTGTCAATTATGCGTGCATGTGTGAGAGTGTATGAGAGAGTAAAAAAAAAATACAAAAATGAAAAAATGAGTCTATAATTTACAAAACTTTATTGGTTTAAAGACCACTTAAAAATTGCAACATTGGTAAGCACTTTTAATACAAAATGACATTGAAATTTTGCTAAAATGTCAAATTTTGCAAACTAGAAACTACCATAAAGAGCCTGTACATAAACAATAACAATGTGAAGAAATAGAAGGTTAAAAAAAAAGACATGAAGATAACTGTACCTGGTCAGACACATTACAGTCACAACTCTGGCCTGGTTCTTCATTAAAGTAGAAGTTGTAGTGCTCGCTCAAGAACAGTGGTTTACATACACACTCGTAAGAAGTAGAAGAAATTACAAGTTGAATACATTTTGAAATAAATAAATACAAAACAAAACGATAAAAAACAATTTCCTTCTGTTGGACAGAAATACTAATCTTAAAGTCAAGACAGTTATGTACAGTTTTCTTGAACAAAATTACAGTTTGTCAATGCAATGCTTGTTAGATTAAACTTTTTTTTCATTTATTTACTGAACTGTTTTCACACACATGAGGGTCTCACTGAGATGGCTCATGAACACTAAACACAAATACTTGATGCCTCAAACTATTGTTCTTCAGTTTATTACAGACGTTAGTGCAATACAGTAAAGCCCCAGTAAAGGCTTTTACAAAATTTAAGTCATTAACTTTCCAGTGTTGACAAAATAAAAAAAAAAATACTGAAGTTTTTTGTTATCAATGTGAATTCACTGATAAAAAGATGCAAACAACTAAAAATACAACACCTGAAAAATAAAAACTAGTAAAATATATCTGCATACAAAAGCACATGCTTCTTAAACGCAATTACAAGAACAGTCAAATGAACAGCAAATACCAACCCTGAAAATGCCAAAAAGCTATATCTGTACTAGATATATCTAATTATGCAAATGATTCCTTCTTTTGATCTTCTGATAACTGTTATTAAATCGTTGCAAACGTAATGCCGTGAAAGTGTTTCCTCCTGTTATTGTGTTAAATACAGCTACATTACAAATGAAACATTTCCTCAAAAGCTTCATCCTCCTACAAAATACCAATAACACGACATATGCTGGAATTAAAGTGAGATGTCTGCAGCAAATAACACGTTAAATTCCCTTCTAGCCCTATTTGAACCCAAGTGACATTTCAACTACAGTCAATTTTAAAGGTACAAATTTTTTTTCATGTAGGGGTAAAAATCCAGTAGTTGTACTAAAAAGGTTCGTCTTTGGCTTGGAAGTAAGGCTAATATAGACTTCAAATACTGCAAACCTTAAAAAAAGTGAAATTTAATCTCTCCTATTTTGAAAGATTTCTGATAAAGTACATTGAGAAACTGCAATGTCATCAGTTTAACGCCATAAATTTAAAGTTGTACGTCAAGCAGGGCTGTCTAAAACATAATTGCCTAGACATTAATTTCATGAAACAACCTAGTGCCTATTAAAACGGCTTTTAGTAGTGCATGTTAAAGATCTTCCTGAATGCGGAGTCTACGTAGAAAACAGTCCTAACGACACGTCGAGTGTGTAGAGATACACAAGTGTCTATTTAGGTGCAAGAGAGCATATACTTCAACAAATCTCTTTTAAGCAAAGCACAAAACTGAGCATAATTTGGGCAAAATGGCATTGGAATAAAAATTTGAACGAAAAAACTTTTGTTTCACGGCCACATATAATGCATAGTTAACAATAAACTTTTAGGATGGTTTTAACCATTTTTCAAAAATTTTTCCAACTAAATTCACTTTGGCATTTTGGTTTAACCAGAAAATGTACAACGCTTCGCAACCATATTTCTCCAGCCAATGCAGAAAAAGGTGCCAGTTAGTGCAAAACCTTGTGCCACTATTATTATCTGCATTACTATTTGATTGTTTCTGACTCAAGTTCAATCTTCTGTGATTAAAACCTAGAAATCTAGAGTTTGGGAAACCTGAGGTGCGGTGATGTGCACAAAAACTCTACGTCATGTTTGATTGGTGACGTTGTAGATTGTAACCCAAAAAGATCTATTATCATCAAGTGATAAACAACGAAAGTTAACACAAATCTTGCAAAGAAATGCATATTTTCTAATTAGAATAACAATCGACTGCACAATTATTACTGGCTCGTTTCATATTCTCATATTTATAAAAGATCTTGGAACAGCTGCTGCCCTCGCACGTAAGCAGCTCTGTGTATTAGTAGTCAATTATAAGCATCATCTAAAGCTAAAAATAGCTCATATAATCTTCCCATAGTAGTAAACAGGTTAGTCAATTACACTGTCTCAATAGACATGGAAGCACCAATTGTATGTTTAAAGAGTGAAAAAGCTAATAAGAAGAGGCACAGAACCCTTAACAGCTGGTGAAGGCTTAAATACAAGTCTGTTCCCAGATGATATAAAGATATTCAATAATTAAATTTTTTTAAACAAATTAATAGAATTTCCTATGTGGGCTGGAAA
This sequence comes from Paedocypris micromegethes, assembly GCA_028031935.1. Lineage (NCBI taxonomy): Eukaryota > Metazoa > Chordata > Actinopteri > Cypriniformes > Paedocypris > Paedocypris micromegethes. Next base: position 7,332,060 of record CM051499.1, read on the forward strand.
AGTTAAAAACATATAAAAGTCGTTGGGTGAAAAACAGTGTTGTAAAACGAATAAAAACAGATCTTGCTTGCCTTGTTTTTTTTTTTTAAGTTCTGTGATATTGTTTTTTCTGCAAAAGTGGTATAAAAGAGAAATAATGGCATTACTAAATAAATGGGGTTTTTTTTTCAGCCTTGCACTGTGGCCCTGTGTCATCTTGACCAAAATTGAGGTAAATATAAAAACGAGCAACTCATACACAGAGGAATATTCAAATAATTAAAGTTACACTTTATCCCAACATCTCGACTGTTGGCTGGTCTTTACTCTCCAACCAGTCAAAACCAGCAGAATTCACAGTCTCGCTGCAAATCTGTTGAAATATCGGGTCGTTTTTTAGTTCTTCCAACGTAGAGTCCTCATACTGACCTTGTTGTTGACTGGGGTTGAAAAGCAGGTTAGTGTCCAAATTATTCAAGTCATTTATGCTACTGGTCAGCTCAGTTGGAAGTCTCATATCACTGGCAAACTCTGAACCTGCAGCATGGAGCTCGGATCCCTGACCAACATGCTGTGATCTAGCATTCAAGCTTTCTTCGTTTAAAAGCTCTTTAACAGTTCGGTCCAAGTCCAAGGTTTGCTGGTGCTGACGCTGTTGAAGGTTTTGCTGTAGAGGCAACATCATGCCCTCGTTCTCCGGTTCCTGCCCATGTAGCTGCTGCAAGTGCTGTTCTTGTGGGAGCTGAAGCTCCCTGGTGGCCAATTGTGCTTGGCTTTCTTCTGCACAAAAGCTCATGGGTTCCGCTCTGGTGTTTTTCATGAGGTAACCAGGCTTCTGGGACTCAAAGGCTGACGAACAAGGAGAGACCAGACCTTGGTGAGTGGCACTACCAGAGAAGCACTGTGAGGCACTGGGCACTGTGGTCTCCAGAATCTGTGTGAGATTCATGCGGGCAGTGTAGTTGGAGGGCAGGTTGTTGATTCCGAGGCCACGTAGCGATTCGTCTCCGTCACCTTCCATTTTGCTGATAAGGACGTTGGTAATGTTTTTTGGATTGCTCTGCAGGCTGCCAGCTTGGATTGGCAGAACCTCGGACTGCATCATCACGGTGAGCGGAACGGACTGACTCCTCTGAGCCATACTACTTATGCTTCCATCGTGGTCACTTCTAGTGAAGATGTTAAGCACTTCAGGTGTTACAGGTGAACTGAAAGGAGAGACCACCGAGCGGGGGACATGGGGAGGTTGAGTGCCACTTAAATTCCGCTGCCTCACCGCTGGACTTACGCTGCGACAACGGAACGTTCCAGACCCTGAGGAAATACTGAGTTTGTTATCAAGTGGGGCTGGGACAGCGAATCCTTCTTGCTTATTGATGCTGACCATGCTCGCCGCTTGATGCTGATTGGGCGAAATAGGCGTGACCCGGATGTTGGCTTCATGATGTCTGCCTTGAGACTGACACGTCTGGCCGGGGATTGCAAAGGCATGAGGCTTCCGAAAGTGGTCATCCACTATATCCTGGTAGCTGGGCAAAATGCTGATGACATTATTAGAGTTCCCACCACCACCGCTGTAGCCAGTGTTCATCCAATCCAGTTTGGTTTTGTCTGGATGTGTGGCCATCGGCCTTTGCATGGGCTTGACTGGACTAGAAGAAACGGTACTTCCATCGTGGTACCCAGTTATGCTGGAATTAATCGGAGTGAAGGCAAAAGGGTTCCTGCATTCCACCGGACTCGGTGGGACACTACTGCTGCAGTTGGAGTGTGGCGTGCCAATCGGAGTTTGCCGACTGCTTCCGAGAGCGCTGTCGACCGGAGTAGTAGGAGCCAGACGGGAACAGGGGCTTTCATGCATCAATCCCTGGCTGCCCCCCATCATCTCAGTGGGAGTCGGTGTTGGAGTTGGTGTCTGGACAGAGGTGCTGCTGCTGTGTGTCGAGCTGTAATAATGCTCGTTGGACTGAAGAGTGGACATCACAGTGCTCTCGATGTTCTGCTGTTGTCCCGGGAGTGAAATCTCCAAACAATTTCCAAAGCTCTGTAAACCACTATTCATTTTCATCTGCTCTTCCATTTGCACAAGCTCCTCTACGATGCTGTCTTGGGTCATGTCATCATCGTTAAAGGGAAAGAAGCTGACATTGGACTGGTTACCGTAATGATTTATCTGAACCTTCTGGGTAGAAGCAGCAGCTTGAGCAATCCCAGGAACTGTCTGCATGACTTGTGTGGACATCTGCTTATGCTCCGGTAGCATTTGAGGGCCATAAACTTCTGGATGTTGTTGGGTGCCATTTTCATTTTCCCACAAGACGCTCTTCAATTCACAAACTGCAGATGAAACAGAAGGGTCGACTAGCAACTCCTGAGAGGATTTTGTCATTTGTTGAAGCAAAGCTTGACCTGGAGCACTAACAGTGCGGGTAACTGAAGCTCTACTTTCTACACTTGAAGTTCCTTCCCATCTTCCTTGGGAAATGCTCCTTGGCCTGCCAAAAGTTTGAAACATGGCACTTCCAACAGAAGTATCCAAACATGGAGTGTTTGTTGTAGCGGTGACTGGAACTCTATAGTCCATCGATGATGCTGGTCCTTCATATCGGCCTTGCGAAATACTTGGCGACCTGGAAGTGGTCTGAAAGCCTGCAGACCTCAATGGAGCCGCTGGGGCTTTGCTCATGGCTGTACTTTCCGGTCTGATTGAAGTGTAAGGTCTTGCTTGCTTCATAATCATATCCGCCTTGGGACATTCTAAACCACTGAGAGGAAGCTGAGTGACGTGGGCTTTTTTATTAGGTGTCGGGCTCAGGTCAGTGCATAAGCTTGGTCTCTTGTGCGGGCTCTTTGTCATCAAAACCGCATCTTTGGATGACACCACAGCAGGTGAACAATAACTGACTGACTGAGTGCTGGATGTATTCAGGATCAAAGTGCTTTCATTAGTGTGGGGTGAATTATTGCTGCCAGCAGTCTGAATATTTACACCAAGTAGGCTCTTCCCATTGCATTTGGTCCCAGTTAGATTGTCCAGACTCCGAGAGCCATTGTCGAGAGGGTTGGGAACGCTTGCTCTTGGTTGGACTGCTCCCTGCTGCTGTGTTCCACTGGCTTCTGGAGCGTTTGGAAGTGCTGAAGGAGCGCTATGCTCTTGGACACTCCTAACTATGGCTTCAGTGTGTGTTTTTGGGTTATTGGTAGCAGCAGTCGAACGGCCCGACCTTGCTAACACAGATGGCATTGCGGCTATAGAGCCACTTCGGACGCGTGTAACAGGCTGAGGATCATCACTAAAGCTGGACACTCCGGCAGAAGCTGGCCTGACTTTGTTGCAGGAGATATCTGATGGTGTGGTGGTCCCACTCCCAGTGGATCCGACAGAAATGGCTGTCATCTTAACAACACTGACGGAACTAACGTGAGGAGTTGACATAACTGTCTTGATTGGACTGTTGGTGAAAAGTAGCGTTGGTGAGCGAAGTGTTAGGCCACCAGAGCCCGATGGCTTTGGCAGGATTTGAGCATAGCGCTGACGGGCCAAGCGATCGCTTACTGGACTGGCGGGGATGTTCTGAGGAGTTTTGGGGCTCTGCTTTAGGGGTTGCATTGACTGAGTAACTACTTGAAAGTTTACAGGAAGAACTTTGCCATCTGCGGACGCAACAGGAACAGGGCTGGGTGACATTAGCTGCCTAGTCCTCTGAACCTAAACAAGACAGATTTACACCATCAAAAAACTGTCATCAACGCGGTAAACAAATCTTACATATGACTCAAGAGTCATTTTGGATTATTTTGTTTTTACTGCACATGCACATTGTAGCACTGTACTGACTCCAGATCAGTCAAATCCGTTCCAGCAAGAGCCAGAACTTTGTTGGCTCGCTTATGTTCTTTGTCCAATTTAGCGGACATTTGTCCCAAATAAAACGGTCTCAGACTAATGTAATAGAGTTCAAGAACTTGGCCCAATTAAGTCTAGATTAACCAGTGTCCTTACTGTCCAGAATTCAATGAAAATATTATATTGTTTTAATTGAAATAAAGCTTTAAATAATATATGTACATTGCTTGTTTACTTATTTACATATGTACATTATTCGTACAGATTAAATTAAATAAACAGTAATAGATTGCAACATATACAATTACATGCATTTATTATGTCTTGATACAAAAAACTACACCTTATTAAATTTTATACAATGTCAAGAAAAATTCTCTGTTTACCGTGATTGGGCTTGAAACTGCTGCAACCACAATTCCTATAGGCTGTGGCGAGAGAAGCGCAGGGCTTCCACTGGTTAGGCATGACCCCACGCCAGGCGTAGTGCCCCCATCTGCCCTTTTGGCCTGCACTTCCCCTTGGAGAGGAGAATGCAGTTTTTGTTCCTGTTGCTTCTTCTGTATCTTTCTTTGCAGTTGCTGCTTAGCATCAACAGAGGGTGAAACCAGGGTTTTAACCTGAGGTTGGAATGAGTGTGAATCGGCCATGGGAGCGAAAGCTGATGACTGTATGGACATACTTGTTCCTGTGAAAAAAAAAATGTATGCCTTTAATTCATACACGCTGGAAAAAAAAATGTATGTTTAGAATTACACACCCAATTTATACGGAAAGCAAAAACTTTGTGTTAAGTTTAACATATATTTTGCAGTGGTTGACCACATGGTGGAGCTATTTGCAAGTAGTTTTTAATTTGTAGGGTAAACAAAACTTTACTGTACCTGATGGGGAACCCGTCATTACAGTAAGTGCAGCCACAGACTTAGTTCCTATAAAATGGCTGTTCAAAAGATACCGAGCCAGATCCTCGACATTGTCAAACTGTCGACTGAGCACTTTCTGTGCCCATTCGCAAACCAAGCCACATGCGGCCATTCGTACTTCATCTTCTCCACTGGCCACTTGATCACCTGGCTCAAACATCTCAAACTGACCAAAAAAAAAAAAAAGAAATCACAGGTTTTACCAAACTGCTGTTATAGCATTACGTTTGAACACAATTTTAAGTAAAGTCAAAAGACTAATTAAATAAAAATGTTTTACACTAATTATAATAGGCCAAAAAAATGTATATTTTTAAACATATATAAATAAACTCACCCCATCACCAGATTTATGAAGGTCCAGGTTGGGAAGAGACGGCATTTGTACAAACGCCTTCTTCCTAAGTCCGCTATAGCAGTACGTGACAGTGTTAAGGTAATTAACCTATTCATCATTTAAATTTAAATCAGATGTGTAACAATAAAACTACTGGAGCATCTAAAATATAACAAAGCTAATAAAAGTCATTTTATTTCCAAGCAATGGCGAGATCAAAGAATATGACAACATGGAAGCAGACATGTTTCTAGATGGGTAACTATTGTCAACAGTCACAAATCTGACAAGAATTAAAGCTGCATTGGTGATCGGTGGAATCAGTCACCAAAAAGATCACATTTGCTTCTCTTACATAAGACCAGAGATGCTGGAATGAAGCGTGATGCTTTCTTGGGCACTAGACTTAGCAAGGGTTAGGTTTCATTGGCAACAGTTGACAACAAGCATGGTTTATCACACACAGCTCTGAAATAAACAGATAATAGGCACAAATGCACTTTTAACGACCACCAAAAATAAGATGACGTTATGAAACTGCATTTCCAAGAGTTACATAACATCTTTGGATATAGTACAAAGTGTATTATATAAAAGGCTACTTGTAAATATTGGAATAAAAATCATAAGAATAATTAAAAATACAATATAAAATGTAATTATGAAAATGTTTCCTCAAACAAGAATTAATAATTATTATTTCTTAAAATAGTCATATCAAGATATTAAATAGAGATTCTAGACCACGTATTCGTTCTAAAATTGCATTAGAATAATGGCAGTTATTGACAATTCTCTATAATGGATCAATTGGAATTGTTAGCAAACAATATCACAATTTACTGTCTAGAAACATGTCTGAACATAAAAACATTGAGGTTTTACTAGGATTTAATTTATGGCCTATATTTAGAGGCAACGTGAATTACAGGAACATATGTTTCAGAACATAGAGTTCAGGGACAGTTGTTTATAGGCGTCTCTGTTTGTCTATTGTAAAAAAATCTGGGAAGGAGCACGAGGAAGAGATAGTTACGAAACGTTCTAGAGAAGGATATTTGGATTTGCCTCGCATCCCAAGCCGACGTGCCTTCATGTTTGGAAATACATTCTTCATGATCTTTCCAAAGTCTGGACCACTGAAAGCATGATACGCCAGACTATCACAGTAACTCCTGGAAAAGATGAACACACACACACACACACACACGCACACACACAAAAACACACGTTTTAAATCAAATGCCGTCTGCTGGAATGTGAAGAGTTTCACTACAGTTGCTTCGGTGGCAGCTTTCGAATTGGCTTTAAATTATTAGGCATACTTGTACTCGTCGTAGACTTCCTGTTTGGGCAGCGAGGTTTCAGGATGCTCCTCGAGGTGGTTGCGAATCCAGCTAAATGCATGCATCTGCTGGGTACGGCTCGATGACACGGAGCTCTGCTCGCTAGAACCAAAATAAAGAAGAGCACATTTTAACCTGCATAACTGTGTTTCTTTTTGTATATCATTCGAAAAACATATAGTTTTGTGATTTTTTGTAATTTGTTACACAATGTCAACTGTGAAGTCCAATGACCTTTTCTCGTTGCCATTGCTGGGTCCAGAAGGCAGCTTGAGATAGAGGTAGAGTTTTTCGATGTCTGTAAGCTTCTCCACATCTTGCTGCAAAAAAACAACAACACATTTATACAAATTTAACGTTAAACCCAAACTTAGCAACTGTTTTGCACCTAAAACACAACATGCATAATCCTAGTAGGGGTGGGGGAAATGAGTTAAAATTCACACCACGTCGGTATTATACCGGTATCATGGTATTGAGGGGGGAAAAAATGACATTTTAGTAGACACATTAGTTACATTAAAGGCAAATGTTGTATTCTAACTTTATTTAAAATAAGAGATTAGACACAGAGTGAAAACTTGGAGAAGTTTTATTTTATATTTGAGTCTCTCTGCCAGCACAAAGATCCGCCCTCCTCACTAGACTGTTACAAAGACCAATCAAACTAATAGTGGCGTCAAAAAAAGGAGTTTTCCTAAAATGTGTGCAAGATGATTGGCATGAGACGCTGCTTTAAAAAAATTATACACAGGACGCGCAATTCATTCTCAAATACGGGGCGATTACGTATTTTTAAGAATTGTAGCTACAACAACACAGTGACACAACTAGCATAGTACTGTTTGTTGATTAACGTCAGAGAAATCAAAATGAAACTATCCCACTTTGAGAGAGGGGCCTCCTTTCTTTTTAATTTCTATTAAAAGACCCATTCCATCTTTTCTTCTTGGACTACTTAAACTGGACTTTTAGCATGTTCGCTTTTAGCATGTTGTGTTAACTTCTTGTTCTATTAATTCAGCATGTTACAATGCTTTCTGCGTTTGATTAGAAATGTCTCAGTGTCATCGTTAGTAGTGTTAAAAGTTGAAATGAAACAAATTTGTTATATAAAATGTTAATACGTATAGGTATATAAAAATCTAATTCATGAATGAGTAACGGTGTCCAAGGGATTGCAAAATCCATATTGTTGGACAACCCAATACTGATATTCATGTTCATACCAGCATAGTGCCCACAACTAATTTGAAGGCATTCAATCAATGGTAAAATATAGAATACAGTCAAAAAAGTCTTTCGACTCAAAAGATCCACATGGACATGAGCCATAACATTTTCCATTTTATATTTATATATTTTATGGCATTCGACTTTGAAAAGTGCATGGCATTCATAACTTGCAGATGTTACAAACCTGAAAACTCTACACGCAAAAATGATCCAAACTCGATAGTTCTTTTCCTAATCTAGAGAAAAAATACGGACTCACATCCCTTCTGTCATCCCACAGAGACAATGAAAAGGCAGCTTTAGATCATGCCCCTAATAGCATCTGATGAAATTAAGGTTTTAATATTTGGCACAGCGGGGCAGTGCAGCCATCAATGTCACATGACCTATCCAGAGCAAGTTAAAATATAGCCAGAGCCGACACAACAAAAGCCAAAAATGATTGCAAAATCACACAAAGAGATTTGCAGCAAGTAAAGAAATGATTCTGATCTTCAGTGGACTTAATGTTAGAAAGAACTGTTCAGTTCTTCAAAGAGAATGCGTGAGATGTTTGGGTGGAGCGAGCCCGATTTAAATTCTGCCCGTGTAGCGAGAAGCAGACACAGTCTCTCCCTCCAGGCACTGCTCCACATCTTCACTTCTCGCTGGCATGCTAGAGTTTAAACCAACATTCTTATTTTCAAAAAAAAAAAAAAAAAAAAA
>CM051499.1:7346425-7372067 GCA_028031935.1 Paedocypris micromegethes
AAAAAAAAAAAAAAAAAGATACATGTATTGATAAAAAAAATAATAAGATACAAGTTTTATCGTGTCTTTTTTGTTGTTGTTGAGTTCCTTTATCCTTTCTAAGTTTAATTATGTAATTCATTGAATAATGTAACTATTAATATGAATATATTAGATAAATAATGATATAAATATTTTTATATACTTAATAGGGGTGGGACGAGACACTTTTCCCACGAGACGAGACGAGACGAGACACTAGGTTCACGAGATCGAGACGAGACGAGATTTAGATTTTTTTTTTAAATAAAAAAAAACCTTCGATATAATATAAGGAGAGCCATATTTTATCTGTATTTTATTTAACTAAAACATTCAAAACTGTTGATGCAACGTATTTTCACCAATTGCATGCAGTCATAACCAGTTAACTAACATAATATTGATCATACAAAATATGATGCCATAAATTGCCAGGTAATTTCACAAAATGTTTTAACTGTCAAATGTATAAAAATCCATCAAGCGCAGTCATTAAACACTATTTATAAACAAAGACAAGTCTTACAGTAAATTGTAAAGAATGGTAGAATCATTTTGGCATCAAGTTCAACTCAACATCAATCTACTTTATTATGATTAAATTCACTGTGTTAATTTTAGCTCTAAAAAACAAATGTATTGAAAGTGTCACTGGCCAGTCAACTATAGAGAGAAAAGAGAGAGAGAGCGGGAGAGAGAGAGAGCGAGCGAGCGAGAGAGAGAGAGACAGAGAGTGAGAGCAGGACAGAGAGCGGGAGAGAGAGAGAAAGCGGCTTCCTACTTTAGCTTTGTTTCGGGTATTCGTCGCTTTTCTTGGCGATTTCTTTTCTTTTTTTACGTGAAACCATGATTTCCAACCGAAAACAGACTTTGTTCAAAATAAAACAAGCAGATTTTCTCGCGCGCGTCATACGTTCTCTTAAAGGCACAGCGCAGAAAACGGAGCAGCGCATATGCGCGTCGCGGGTGTGATCGATTAATTCAGTCTGTTACACTGCTTTCTGTGTTCGATTAGCAATGTCCGTGCCGTCATTGATAGTTGTAAGTTACAACTTGTAACGAAACGAACGTGTTATACTGTATTAAAGGTACTGTATTATATGTATTCTGTATTATATACTTGTATAAATATCAAATCCATTAATTATTACGGTATCCACGGTATTGCAAATATATCAAAAATGGCGCCAAATTCTCGCGATATCACGAGATTCAATTGGAACGAGATCTCGTCACACCCCTAATACTTAATATAGTTTATATATATATTTTTTTTTAAAACCTATTTCTTTAACATACTTAATTATTTTTATAACAGTAATTATTATTAGTTGCTGTTGTTTGTCAAATTTTAATTGCGGTTGGTCCTGTTAGGGGCGTGGCAGGATGGTTCCCAGCTAGGCACCATGTGACGCCCCAAGCCCCGCCTACCTACATTGCAGTATATCCTCGCTCTCATCTGTTACCGCCGGCAGTGTTACAATGTCAGCCCTACGTGTTGTTACCCCGCATTTGTTTATTGTTTTATTGTTTTCTCTAATTCAAATAATTCGCTTTTTCAACCTGTGCCACCAATTCTCTGTTTTCAACCATGGAAACTATCAGTGTTTTGGCGGCGTAATAATAGCCTTGTGTGTGTCCATATAACTCTGTCTAATGGAAGCTCTACTTTTGGTCACAAGAATAAAACACAAAGCTACTGGGTTTCTTGTAGCCAAATCATTTGGGCACAATGTTTTTGACGCAAAGTTTCTGGGTTCATTTCTTGGGGAAAGCATCTACCAAAAGCATTATTGTGTTTAAACCCCAATAAGAATCAAACTAAATTATTGCGCAACTATATCATCTGTTTGTCATGGTAATTGTAGCCTTGCTGTTCCTCTTTTTCTTATTGTTCTTACAGTTAGTGGTTACTCTGCAAAACTAATAATGCAGAGGACAAACTTTGCTTATTATTTTAGTCTCAAATCAAACAGGTATTTGTCATTCAGAAAGTGATATCTTTACTGAAGAGGTGCTTTTTTTTAACAGTGCCCTGATTTAAGCTACCGACTTTTATCCTGCAGGCCACAGCCCCTCCCCCTAAGACCCCCTCCTCCAGCTGGCATGTGCTGGAACAGAACAGGAACGTAAACAAGCGCCTGAGAAACAGCAAGGCGGTGGGGGTCATTGTGTCACTGGACGTCTCCATCTCTGGCGCTCCGGCAGATTGTCCAGAGAGAGACGCACAGGCCCGTGAACCTTCTGGCTAAATCCACACAAGTAAAATGTTGACCGAGTGTGGCCGGACGTCACAACAGAGGCTGAGACTATTGCTAGTCATCATGACCTACATGTGTGATATCTGTTTTGGCAGTGTGTGTGTGTGTGTGTGTGTGTGTGTGTGTGTGTGTAGGAGATTAGTCCACATTCACCAGCACAGACATCGAGAAAACTTCAGTGAACCTGCTGACCTCAACAAAACCACATGTAATACACATATTTTAACAATCCAGCTGTTCAGAACAGGGCAGGATACACATATACATACATATGTGTGTGGGTGTAAGTGTGTGCCACTAAGTAATTAATAATTAACTAATTATAAATACATTTAATTATAAATGTATTTATTAAATGTATAAACTAATTATAAATATTTATAAATATGTAAATAATTAACTCAGATCAGACACACAGTAAAACAATCGAACTGTTCAAAAAAGTTGGAATATATATTTATTTATACACACACACACAAACTTTGTCTAGGCACTCTTATAATGCAGCCAGATATTTGAAGTATCACTGACACGCTAAAGCTATCAGCAGTTAAGATGCTGCTATTAGCAGAAAACCTGAGCGCCAATGGCTTCCTTCCAGATTTTTCTCTTAAATGAAATGACAAATTAAAATCTTACACAAAATGGCTCCAAAAAAGTTGGGAAAAACCAGCAACAATAATCACATTTTAGGTAATTAGGTGATTATATCATAAAGCAAAGAGGCAGAACGTGTCCTCATACATCTTTCATACTAAAGCGTGCAAGTTTATGCTGCAACATTACTGATATTGATTATATAGGTCAAGCCTAAACATAATCCGGTAACTATGACCAAAAATGCTCAGTTTTTTCTTACTGGCCTTTATATTTAAACGAACATGCATGACAAAATGACATGTAAATAATGAATAATGGAAATCTATAGTATTTTCCAAAACTGAGTAACTCGAATAGTTGATACCAAATCAGAGCATCACACAAACAGGAAGTCGTTCTAAAACAACCCCCTCTGCTGGACAGTTTTCTGGGGAAAGTCAAGTTTTCATGAAAAAAAAAAAAAAAAAACGACATGAACACGAGAGGGACAAAACTTTCGTCAACAATAAATTCCCTTTCAATTCCTGTTCATCGTAAATAATTTTAACATGTCTTTTTCACAGGGCTCGCCAAGTCCAGTGCAAAACATCCCAGTCCATTCCACAGAGACTGTAATCTCTGCCAGCCTCTGTGCCAAATGCTGATAAGACCTATCGGCTGTCAGATCCAAAGGACTAACCTTTTCAGCCCTGCCCCAAGTGAAGGGCAAGAACCTGAAGATAATACCAAGTGCTGCTTAGCATGTCACCTATGAAGTTCACCAAAGGTCAAACAGGCCCATTTCTAAAACATGCATCAAATTTCAAGTGATTGTGTATTTATAACGGACTGAAATAATGACAGTCCATATCAATAAATTACTTTACAGTCATTTCCATAAATTAAAGCAATTAAAAAAAAATGTGGGTTTCAAAGAAAACGAGTTTTTATTTGTGTGACTTAGCATCAGCTAAAATAATGTGACATGGTCTTTGATGTTTACAATTTTTCACAGTTTTACACTTCAAAAAGAAAAATATCTCTATAACAGCCAATGAATAGCAATAGATACACAACATTACAATAGAACTTCTAAAAATTAGATAAAATATTTGTAAAACTCTTTGTGGTGAAACATTATTAAAAACGTCAGTTTCAAAGAAAAAAAAAACATGCCTAGTTTTCATCAGGAAACTATATTTAAAGATATCGGTTCATTTTAGCTCATTACTTTTTAACCCAATGAAATAAAAAGCAATAATGCACTAATACAAAAATGCACAATTACTGTATCTTTGTTTTATTTTTTTCCAAGTATTAATTTAGATGAGCTTTGTGTTATTCACCTGTAATTATCTGTTAATTTCTTTAGAACTGATACAATTTTTTGTACCAGATTTGCATATATATGTACACACACACACACACACACACACACACACACACACACGTATATCGCACTAAAATAAACCTATCTATGCTAAAATTACATTTTAAGCTAATAGCTCAGTCCATCATCAAGCAAAAAATGTACTTGTTCATTATGAAGTACGTAATACTCTGTATAACTATACATGTGCCAACACAAAGCCTTGATCAAAATAATAAAATGTGAAACAAATTTCAGCGGAAATGGCACATCAGTTGGCAGACAAATCTCCTTGAAGGGCCTGATGAAGCTGCAGCAGAATGAGACAGAGAGCGCGCAAGCCTCAACATGCAAAAAACAAGGTGGTGGTGATGTTGGGGGGCGGGGGGCTGCAAAAGCCGTGTCAGCGGTTTTTAACACACACGCTGTTGTTCACATATTACACCAAACGACTGACCTTATAATAAACCAACACCGTACAGCGGGATTATGTCGACAGCATCTGCACGCTTGTGCGCGAGACACGCGATTGTTGCGTTATATTCCACGGACGAGCTCATAATGTAGCTTAGAAACCATGTCAAATCAGCTCGCGTCAAAAACATCAGTGCAAATCTAATCAATGCCGTGACTGAACCGCTAATGCACAGACGGCGGTAAGACATAAAACAGAAGACTGATGTGGTTTGTGAACACATGCACGCGCTGGCCGTTTAAACGCGCGCGTCTGAACCCGGCTGCGCGAGAGTTGTTTACCAACCTTAGCGCGCCCACTGAAATCTGCTAAGAGCGCGTGGTCGAGAGCAATCCCACATACACATGATTCGCTTACTATTTCGCAGCTATTGAGTGATCAAATCGACACCAATTCGACACTACACAACGTCAACACTGCACATGTCAGCCCAGAGGAGTAAGCACCTAGAGGTTGCTTAATATACACGTTTAAATCGCTCGTCCCCCACACAGAGCACGTTAATAGGTTAAAGCAGCATGCTTGAGAGATGGTCAAGAAAATGCTACAAGTTTAGATGAAGCAAGCCACGTGCTACACAAAACGCCGAGAAGATGCAGGGGGTCAAGAGTGATCAAGCTAATTATGACGGCAAGCTAATAACGAAGTCCCCCATCCCCCCCCTAGTAAATTCCTGGAGAACGCTTACCAGATAGAGTTCTTGATTTTGAGCTGCAAAGCACTCGCCTCTGCCCCTTGCAGTCCTTGAACCGCGGCGGGTAACTGTCCTATTACGTGTCCAGACTGCTGGTGCTGCTGATCATCGGCCATTACAATGCGGCTCGCGAGAGATGAGGGTAGGGATCTAACAAGTAGGCCTTAACCTGAACCTGGAGAACGCAGCTTTCCCCCGAAAATAGAACATCACGACCATCGCCGGTCGGCTTCGCGGACAATTCGATCCCAACTCTCATAGATCACGAAGGTAGTTCCTGGCTCGCGTTTGCAGCTGAGATCGCCAACGTCGCGTGTGCATCAAACGCAGGGAAACAGTTGGAGCTGCAGGTTCGCAGTCAGTCAGTCAGTCAGTCAGTCGGACCCTACCTACCAACTACTAGCTCGCGCTGCCGAGCCGACCACTGGGGAAGCAGCTCGAAGTGCGCGTGCGCAGTGCGCCATCAGCGGAAACGCACGAGGGCGCTGGGACGAGTCTGTCTGGTTGTTTCACTTGCACCGAGAAACACAACAGGTCCATAGCATGATATCAAATAACTGTAAAACAATTTGATTCTTTTTTGTAATGACTTCTTTGTACACGTTTAACATTGACAGCATAAACGTGCCCAGTTTTGACCAGTTAATGCATGTTTATGTTCTTCTAAATGTATTTTGTTTGAATAATACTCGAAGTTGACAAGTCGTTCAATGAGGCAAAGAGTTATTAAATCAAATTAGAGTCTATTTTTTTTATCTTAAAGCTAAAACAGGTATCGTAAAGCGGTTGCATAGCAACGAGGTCTCCACAAAAACAAAGATGGCTGACAGCACACGGGGACCATTAGCAATCGTAAGTCTAACGAAATGTTTTGTTATACCTTTCTGCGTTCGCACTACAGTAATTCGAACTTCATCATTTAGTAATTTCTTTGTGAACGCTTTGTGCAGTCTTAATAAATGTGAAACTGTAGGGTTCAATTCATAGAGAAAGCATGTTCAATACTACAGTACATGATACATTCGAATTTAAGTAGCTTTGTATACATCAACTAAATGAAAATATGAAATGTATAAGGAAAGACGTAAATACATTTTTTTTCTTTCTACTCAGCTGAAAAGACCAGAAGTCAGCGTCTCAGAAAAACTTTTCAGACCCAGATTCAAGCCTACATCTGTCTCTTCAAAGAAGCCTCCACAAATGGATTTATTAGCTAAAGAGGAGGAATATAAGTGAGTTTAATATATACGGACACAAACTTCTCTAAGATGCTTTGTGTTTTACTTGTACTTAAAATTGTTGTTTATAAGAGATTTATTTTTATTTCAGACGCCTAAATGCAGAGATAGAAGCAAAAACTGCGGAACTGGTTCGACAAGCTGAGAAAGTTATTGTAAGTTTTGTTATCATATAAGAACAATAAATTGATCAAATAAATATATATATATATATATATATATATATATATTGAATTTGAATTATATACTAACATATTTTTCAACACAATGCTTTCAGAAAGAACAAAACGAGGTGCTGTCAAACCCAATTTGCTCCGTTTATAGTGATTTACAAAATTCTTGGTAAGGGTCCGCAGAAGCAAGATCAAAGCATTCCTTCTTCACCTGCACAATTGAATTTGCCAATACATATAATGATAATTTTCTACTATACTGATATCTAATGACTTCCGTTTTTTAGGAAGTATAAACCAGCTTCTAAACAACCTACTGCTGAGGTAAAGTTTGTGTGTGTATGTGAGAGAGAAAGAGAGAGAGAGAGAGAGAGAGAGAGAGAGAGAGAAAGAGAGAGAGAGAGATACAATTGTCAGGCTGCTTAATTGCATATTATACAATTCTATTTTTTAGGACACAAAAAACAAGAAATACACTGGAAAGTCAACAAAAATGAGCAGTCCCGGTTTATCAAACAAACAAAAAGTCCAGTAAGTGTAATGTTGACAATGTGTGGAAGATTTATCATTATTCATGTATATGCCATTGTTCACTTTTCAAACACGGCAGTGCTAAATTGGTTCATTTATGCTAAGATTTTCTTTTTAATTTTACTAGAAAGGTCTCACAGAAAGATGATGATTTTTCTCTTCCTGAAGACACTGGCAATTTCTCACTGGCTAAGACAATCAGTATAATTGAGGAAAGAGTAAGTGATGATCTCATTGAGGAAGACTTACAAGATGACATCATGCCCGGAGATGAGATGAGTGCGGGTGGGTTAAAGATTTTAGAAACTCTTAAACATTACCACAGTTTTTCTAATTACTTAATGGATAACATGTTGATGAATCCCAGAGTGATTACAATTTATTTATCTGAGAGTATTGATCAAACTTCACAGAGGCTCAGATCAGATTTTTGAAAGCTAATCTTCGAATATTGCAAGAAGAATTTGACAGACTCTCACATGAGTACCATAAGAAGGTAAGCAGGTTGAAAAGATCTTGAAATTGATTATTTTTTACAAAAAAGCTTTCTCACTGTTGATAAATATTTCTTTTATCCTAAAGGAAGATGAAAATAGTACTTTCATTAAAAATATGAAGGATTTGGAGGAGGAAAGGGCCAGATTACAAAGGACAACAAATGCCCAGCAGACTCAAATAGAGAAACAAAAAGCTTTGGCCGAAGAATTCAGCAAGCAATGTGAAGGTTTAAAGCAGCAAGTGGCAGCATTATACAAGGTAAAATTGCTCAAAAAAAAAAAAAAAAAAACAACACAAGTCCACCACAGCAGGGGACATAAGGGGCCAGTGCAATGTGAAAAGGTTGGCAATGTTGTGCTCACAGCAAACTAGTTCCTGAACTACAAATGTGGATCAGGATATTGAGCTGGAATGAGCCCAAATTTGTGCTGAAGGTTGAACAAAATTAGGTATAGATAGTCGGACACTTAGCTTCTTTGGAGCTGCCCATGAAGATGCCGTATTCACGGAAAGTGCCCCAAACATGCTGTTTCTGGACCGTGAAGTTGACTCATTTTTTGGTGACCATCAGGTCTCCAGACTGACCTTTGTAGAAGCACAAGAAGGAAGTGTGGGTATCTACTTGATTATCCAGCTCATGGACTGAATGATTATTCACAATCCACACAAATGGACAAATAACAGCCGAAGCATTCTGCTCAACAATCACCGTATTTTCGTGAATATAAGAATTTTTCCATCTTTAGGAGCTCAAAAATTTGGGTTTCAAAAATGCACGTAAATATAAGTGCTTTTGCGTCTTTACGTAGTGGTGCGCTTTAAACATTAGCCAGTGAATAAATGTTAAAAATAAATTTAAACTAAGAACAATGGAAACAAAGACGACAAACCAAATAGCAGGCTTGTGTCTAACAGCTCGAAATTAAGTCCATAAGCAGACGAAAACGTAGAGGCAGAAAGAGAACGCTAGAGAATGAAACGAAGAACACATCCAAGGAGTCAAAACTAGGGAACAAACACAATCAAAACGCTCAATGTGCTGCACAGGACAAAACAATACTTTCAAATAAAACGACACAGAAGTCATACAAGTCACAAAGTAGGTTTGTTAAAAGAAGAAAAAAGTATTTTTTTACATTTTCTACCTGAAAAATCTGGGTAGTGCTGTTATTCCCAGTATATTTACATATGAGGCACATGCTTTTTAGGCTTTACTGTAGATAATTTCCGATTCCTATTAATTAGAGCTGGATCACAGGCATTGGAATTTCTGGCATTGGCTCTTTAGCCTGATTAGTCTTCCTAGTGTAAAGTGAGATTGTGCCACAGCTGCTCAGAAAGCACAGCACTTTACACTTATGGCTGCTGGGACAGATATCTTTGGAAGTGACCCTTCCCCTCGCGACGAGAACGTGAAATTAGAACTGTGAATAATAGTAGTCCACTGGAATGTCAAAATAGAACACGTTATATCACATTGACTGCAGTGTTATTTCAAGACAATCACATTTAAGGGGGATTTTATGTGGGTTAAGCAACATCCTTGTATATTTTTACTGTCTAGGAACTGGAAGGAATGAGAAGAATCCAAAAGCAAGCAGCCAGTGCCCATAATGCTACAGAGGTACGGCTGAACAGAGCTGTGGAGGAGGTTGAGAGGACCAAAACTCAACTGGCCAAACTCAAACTGAGCAATAAGGTAAAGCCTAGGTAAACTATAGTAATTTTACACATTTGTGCTTAAATTATATTTTTTACATATTCTCATAATTCTTTGTTCTCAGCTAGTTCTTGTGTGTAGGTAGTAATGTGTGCCTGGGAACTAACAGATTTTCTGCCGAACAGGATTTGACCAGTCAGGATCATCAAAAGATCGAAGGCTTACAAGCTGAAAACAGAAAACTGGAAAGACAAAAATCTGAGCTAATTGTGGCTTTCAAAAAGCAGCTTAAGCTTATAGATATTTTAAAGCGACAGAAGGTAAAAATTGAAAAAAATGAAAAACTTTATATGTATTTATGGGAAATATTTATACATGTATATCTTTATATATAAAACTATATGCATGTAAGCTATATTTATGATTTTATATTTATGCAAACAGATGCATTTTGAAGCTGCCAAGATGTTGTCTTTCACTGAAGAGGAGTTCCTGAAAGTTTTGGATTGGGGAAGTAATGGAGTGTAATACAGCATATTGAATTATAAAATGTGTTATTTACGAGTTAATTGTCAAAGGTTTATTATCTGTTTAATATTCCTTGACGGTGTTTTTTTCATCACTAATTCTGTGAACCTCAAAATGTGTATCCTTTTTAATGAACCAAGTTATTTAACATTTAAAAAATTAGGAAATAAACAAATCAGAATTTCAATTTTGAAATGAATTCAATGTTTTGTCGTGGAAAAAAAATATCTGTTTACATGAATAATTCTTTATGAAGACGTTTTACGGCTCTTGTGCATTTGTTTAAAATAAGATGGTCATGATCGCCATCTACTGGTGAAAGATCAGAGGAGACTCCTAGTGTATTTTTTTTTAATATACTTTTCAACGTATACACAGAATATAGAAAAACCCAATCACTGTGTAAATCAGTGACTGTTTTGTTAAATAAATGCATTAATTCTAGCATGAGTATTCATTCATTTGTAGTCTGCTTTCGGAAGGGTGACCATTCTGGTGAATTCCTCATAGTGAATCAGCCCGTCTGGTCCCACGTTAGCCTCTTTAAACAGCTCATCCACTGGATAAAGAAAACACTTTATTTCACCAATTATTTTAGATAAGTCCTTATTTGAATCCTTATCTTAACTTTTAATTCCAAGCCATAATAAAAAAAAAGTTAGTATTCGTGTCCAGGCAAACTGTACTCTACCTTCTTTGTCAGTCAGCTTTTCACCCAAACCAGTGAGTTTAGCACGGAGCTCAGACGCCAAAATGTATCCCTTCTTCTGCTTGTCCGTCATGCGCATGGCTTCCAGAATTTCAGTCTTAGGATCCTCCTGCTGCATCTGTCTGTGCATCATGGTGAGAAATGTGGAAAAGTCCAACTCCCCCTTTTTATCTGCAATGAAAAACAGAAGTTAAATAAATCATTTCATTCTGTGAGCTGCATGATGGTGTTCATATGGCTGAAGAAAAATACAAGCCCTGCTAGAAACGTTTCTATATGTCCATTCTAAAAGTCCAAAAAAACATTTAAATTGAGAAGTGGTTCAGAAAATGGATGGATGGACTACACAAATATGTGTTAAATTCAAATCCAAAAAGTTAAATTAAGTTCAACATTTTATTTCCGGATTACCGGTAAATAACTTTGAGAACAACTTAAAATAAAATTACCTATTTTATGAACTTGCAGATGTCTGTCCACTTCATTAAAAGTGGGACTTGTGCCCAGACAACGCATGACTGTGATGAGATCTTTGGCATCAATCTTCCCTTTTCTTTTCTTGTCATACAAGGAAAAACATTCTTTGAACTCTAAAGAAAAATACAAAGTGACAGTACAGACTTCATTTAAAATACAAAATGAATAAATGGCCACTAAAAGGTTCAATTTATTTATTTATTATTTAAAACTCTTTAAAATGTCATCGACAATAAACGTTTTCTGTGATGGCTCACCGTCAATTTGAGTTTGTGATAAGAATTTTGCCTGTTTAAAAAAAAAAGGTTTCATTGATAAGAAATGTTTAGGATTAAATCTAAAAAGAAAATAAACCCTTCAAAACTCACCATGTTGGTACTATTGGAGTTTTAGTTCTTCTAAGGAAGTCACTCCCTGTGGATTACCTGCGGAAACTAAAGTCCACTGCAAAGTTGACGTAACTGATAGCCTTGTTGTCATAGCAACAATGATATATGGTTACACGAATTACAATGAATCGTCTCAATGAATAATTGCAACTCATTACAATCAGTCATCAATAAATGTTTATTTTTGCAAACACAAACAAATTTATAACATGTTAAAAATACAGTGAGTGAATGAAACATTTTAAAGCCACAATCACAAAAAGATCATCATAAATCACACACAAAATGTGAAACAAAATCATCTATTTAACACATTATTAAACTTGGTTTAGCAAAACACAATGAGGAGAATGAGACATGGTTTGGTTTTAAACTCTGTTAATATTTAACTACCTTTAACGTGCAAGGTATAAAAGGACCAGGGCTCCGGCACATAAATTATACCAGGATACTTTTTACGCAAAACTTTGTCATTCCACAAATAGGCCACCCATATTAACACTAATCCCAGAGTAATGCTGAAGTTGTAGAAGAGGAAGCGTCCATTGCTGTCCAAAACAAAACCCATTCGCCTCTGCCGCATCACAGTGGCAACCATCGCAAAAAACGTGAAGACATACAGAACAAAGATCTGACCTTCGGTAATCAAATACCTGTAAAAATGTAAACAATCACAGATTGCATTATACACTACGACTGCATTTTCTTCTGTGACTATGCATTTTAACTCCTATATATTGCAAACAAGTAATAACAACAAGTTGGTGTTGACGTACCAGTAGTAGATGCTACTAGGTCCAAGTAGCAGCCAAGCGGAGTCTGACATCTTTTCATTTTTATCTTTTGTGAAGCAGCCAGTGAAATACAGGAACAGGATTAGAAAGAATGGGATGTACCTATGATGAGGAAAAGTGTTGAGAACACACAAAAAGAAAAGGTAAAGAAGATCCGGAAGGATGGCATGCTTACCACATGCTGTGTCCCAAGTGCTCGTCATAATAATATAACAGTTCAAACGAGTCGATCTGTACGGAAAGATTTGTACTCAATGTCATTAAAAGCTTCAAAATGCACAATAGGAGTAATTTGTAAAATGTGCTACCAGTGTGGCAGGCTTCAGGTCCTTGATGATGGGGTTTTCTCTGACAGAGAGGTGAAGCTCATAGCCACTTAGGATGAGGCGATGGTTGATGGAGTCTCCCACCAGGTGAATGCTGGCTCCCATGACGAAGGTGATGATGCTGAGATACACGGCTGAGCGAGGAAGGGCCGTGGAACTCCGTTCAATCAACTATAGTCAATGATGTAAATTAGTTACCGTATATAGATTAATAAATACTGCATATGCAACACTCAAATAAAATAAAAAAAATACAAAAAAATAAATAAAAAAAAAAAACAATAAAAACTAATATAATCACTTACATAACAATCGTAGTTTTTAATAGGCTGATTTATGTATTAATTATATTCAGAGCTCACATCTCATATAAGATATAAATAATAGTAACTCTTTTATGCATGTTTTGTTAAATAGTTGATCGTTTTTTTTTTTTTTTTAAATAAAAACTTCAATCACGACTAACACAAATACATTGTACAAGAAATTACTTTTCTACACTTTTTTTTTTGTCATTGTGCTAATTGTGTCCATTTTGTTTCTAGTTTGTCAATGAAAATAAATGAAATCATGTACCTTTAGTAGCAGGAACGGTGTAATGACATTATATGCCATGTGAAAGTAATCCCCAACACTGGGTTTATTTAGAGGAAACCAGTCCAGAGGGAGGGCAATCTACGTGAACAACAAACCAAAATGTTTGTGATTTTGTCCTGCAATTAAGAAATAAGAAAATAATATTGCATTGATGTCCTGCTTGTACCATTGCAATTGGTCTTCCAAAGTCCAATATCCAGTTCTGTACCGTGAAGCAAAGCCAGAGATCCGTGTGGAACTTTGACTGAGAAGCGGCATTTCCAGAAGAGCTTTTCTCGCTCCCAGTCCTGTTTCCAATCATAATAACGCATACTATGAATTGTAGCTGTAAAAACCACGCTAGATTTACTCGGTGGTCTAAGTTTAAAGATGATGTTGTTTACGAAAATGTATGGCAACCACAAAAACAGCATGAAACTGGTCAAACCTGAGATGATAAGGCGCCGATAAACCTGCTGAATGGGTTCTTCTCCGCATACTTATTCTGGTTATATTCCAAGATTCTGCAAAGCTGTTTTAGTTCATTTTAAGTTTAGTAAACGATTTTCATTCATTCACACGGGTCACTAACACCGAATCCGAAACGATCTTTAATTATTTAAAATAGACATAGTATATATAGATATATTACGTTAATAATACGTATTATAATTTAAACGGTCTTCGGTGAATTTACAAGTGCACTTATATATTTATCACATAAAAGATACCGTATACGTAGATATTTTTTTTACATTATCACATGATGTTTTGGATCTTTTCTTCTTCAGTTGAGGCTGTTGCACTTGTCCTGGGATGTGCAGAGGCTGCCACCTGCTGTTGACGTGGTCGCTGAACGATTAGCACTAACTTACTTGTGCAATAATATTGTACAGTACTTGGTGTTGTAGAGAAAGAGTACTTTCAAGATTACAATCAACATATCGATAAATATACACGGTAATTATGTTTAAAATACAATTATTGTAGCTACAATTGATTTTTTTCAAATTGATTCATGCATAAAAGCTGGCATTACAACACGACACCTATAATCGATCAATCTATAAATTAGTAATATAGAATTTACAAAACAAAGTTGGTTCAAAAAGTAATAAAATACGAATAACAATTTTTTTTTTATTGTTAGTACCATTTGTTTGATATTGCTTTTGAAATTAGTCATTTAACTATTCATCTACAAGTTATAGTACAAGCAATAATAATTACGGTATTGCTCAGTTGTTAAATACATATAATTAGTGAATTAAGTAATATCTTTATCTATCCGTATTTATATTGCGGTCATTTGTATTTGCTACACCATACTCTCCAAACATTCAATATCTTTATAACCGATCAATTGTAGCAGCCCTAGCCGTTTCAGCAGGACTTTTATTTTGAAGACAGAAAACAAATACAGTGCTGCGATTATATGTGGCCATCTTACAGCTATGTCTTTTTTACAAGGCCTAGCTAGGCGTTTCTCTCTTCATGTCGTCAGTTTAAAGCTCCCTGTGCTGGATTAAAACATCACTGTCATCTTCGCCATAAAGAGGTATCACTAAGATCGTGCGTTATTTCATTTAAGCACACTTTTATTTAGCGGTCTCTTAATGGGGTTACATAAGCGTTTAAGTCCAGCTGAGCTCAGTTCAGTAAGCGATGTTTGCTTATGCTGCTGTCAAGATGGAAAATCAGTCTGTCAATGCTGGTGTTTAATAAACAAAACGTGTTAAAGTCTCGATGAAAGGAAAGTTGTTTGCCGTGACTTAACGCTGCCATGTCCCCTTATTCTGTCTTATTGCGCAATACGGTGTTTTGTTGATGCTCGGGCTTATTATTGAGCTAATTGTGCTGTATTTCCCCCCACCAGCTTTGTTTTACTTCGATTTTGTTGAATTATTGTATGTTTGCAGTTTGTTCGATGATCAGTGCAACTCTGGGGGATAAACGTCATGCTTTTCGAGTCAATTTAGTTAAACTTGGTCAATCTCAAAGTTTGGACTTCCATGGAGATGATGTTTCCTAAGAAACGGATATTTCTCCAAAGCCGTCATTTTCACCATTACTTTAATTTACTTTAAATGTGAAGAGTGTTTTTTTCAGTATGTCATGTTTGAAACGACCAAACTCTTTATCATGTCCGTTCAGAGCATTTATTACACATTTGCTGTTAATGGAAATTTGCCAATTGTCAATGATGCTTTTTGCCAATTTATATACGTACTTTACACATGCTGATTTATCTCTTTGCTAATTTATTTTTAATGTATTGATAATAAAAAATATATTTACTATATTTCATGGCTCTTGTAACTGTAAATCTACCGGTACATATGCCATTGAACAAGTAAATGACTTAAAGTCGTTAAATTAGGCATTAACTTGCTTAATTGTGTCATATTTTTAAACTATTCATTTTGGTTGCGAATACATGTCATGTAGATTCTGATGTTGTGCTGTGGCAAAGAATGGTTTTAAACTACTGTATTACTGGTGTTTATATATTATTGTTTATGCATATTATTTTATTATAGTCACATTGATGATGAGAAGTTTACAAATGGAACACAACCTTACCAGCAATTTGATTGTATGTAGTTCCAGCTTCTCTTAGTTCTATAAATAGTAAGCACTTCTTCCTCTTCATTCTCATGACTGAATTAGAGGAAGTTTGTACAGAACTGAAAAACACCAGTTCCTAAAAAGTGAAAAGGCTTCACTTTTACCTGTTTATGAACTTTTAAGTGCTCTTTGAAGATCAAACACATTTAAAGATGGTTTTAAAAAATAGAATATTGAAATTCAGAGTACTCCTAGTGCAGTAATGTATTATACTTCCCATTTTGGCAGCATATTGTGTCTGTCCGCTATTCAAATCAACCTGCCGTTGACCCGAGTTACTGGTTTACAGGACAACAGGAACAGCCCACTGATAAGTGTGGAACATTGGACATTGCATGAAGCCACGCATTAGTTTACTTTAGGTTACGTTCAATGTCAGGAGAATTCCTGTGTTTCATTCAAACACCATTTGAAATGTATTTGTGAATCGCAGAAGCCTCGAAAACTTGGAGACTAGCACTACAAATGCCTTCTTGATTATTCACTTGTTATTGCTTGTTTGTGTTCCTACGATATGTTTCGTTTTTATTTGCATGAAATGAATTTTATAACAAAATGTCCAGGATAAAATGATTATAAATAATATAAATATATCGGCAATCAAAATGTATAATTTTGCAACAACATGGGTGTTATGAAAGTGTGAGTGTGTGTGTGTGTGTGTGTGTGTGTGTTATCTAATGTGTTTATGTACATTTTATTTATCTTTTGTGCTGAGTTTGTACGTTGGTTTAAAACAAATCTGCATTCAGGTGAATAGGAATTGGAAAATTCGTATGAGTGAGTGTGAAAGTGATTATTATATATTTTTATTATTATAAAATATATTTATTTGAATAGCTTGCTGTTTGCAGCTATATTTTTTATTTGTTATAACTGTATAGTTTTGCGTAACCTAAGTTGGACTTTGACTTGTTCTTGCTGTAGGCGTCATGTTGGGTGGATGAAGTATCAGGGACGAGCGATAACTTGGTTTGTTTCATCAAAGATATTTTCCCACACTGCAAAGTTCCTTAAGTGCCTAGTCTGAATTGTGTAAATGACCTTTTGTATCATAATTTATCTGCAGTGGTTTTTTTTGTGCTTATTAGGCCTTATTTCTGCCAGTTTTTGATTTCATTTTGTGTGAACGATGCGCTCTGGGTGACACACTTGGAAGAAAAAAGGCCTTGAGTTCAGAACCCAGTGGGGATTTCACAGCTATGTGAATGACCGATAATAACCTCCAGAATGTCCACTTGCTCTCTTTCTTCCCTCTTTTTCCTACTCTGTCTCTCTCACTCACTTACTTACCTGGCTTGCCTTCTTGTGTTTGTGTTTTACTTGCTTTCTTTAATGCTCTCACTTCCTTCAGAACAACTTTGTATGTATTGAGACTTTATTGAAAGATTCTTTTCTTCGGGTTGCTTTACAGTCGGCTTGTTGTGGCGGAGAAGTCTCTTCTGATGGCTGCCAGACTATTGGTGAAGCTACTACACATGTGCTGCTAGCGAGACGGAAAACATGGGCAGACAATAACAAATCCTCACTTTGGGGTAAGTGTTTGTGTTTGACACGTCATTTTGTTTTTATTTAGCTTTCACACACACACACACACACATACACACAAACACGAACGGTTGCTGTGGTCAACTACGTCCGTTGGAGTCAAATTCACTTTATTATTTAACTTTTTAACACATTTCAGTGTTAGGAACAGATATAGTAATTCAGATATAAATGTCAGATCAATTAGGTAAATCAAATGTATTATGTATTAAATTATAATTTATTTTAAGAAATCTGACTTTTGAATATTGACAAACACAAGACCTTAAACAAAATTGATTCTATTTGTGTTGTACACAAGTTAACATATAACAATTAACATTAACAATAATAAAATCTATTTAAAGCAAAACTTGTATTGTGAAATGTATGCCTGTTTGCTTATAATAGTTATTTATTACAATGTTAATGAATTATTAAAAATTAGGTGCTAATTCTTTTAGTGTATTTAATTTCAGACTTGTTTTTCAAAATGTTTCATTAATTCAAGCTTTTTTTCAAGATTATATTCTGTTTGAATGAATCAGCATATTTACTGGATTTCTCATGAACTGCAGAGCCTTCCCAAACTTCGTTTTCATCTGTCCAAAACAGTGGAACACCCAAAAGTGACCATCCTTGAATTTTGGCACTTTCATTTCCTTTTTCTTAAATCGACATGCTTAGTTAACTTAAAACATGCCTTCACGTTGATGGATGTTTCTCAATTTTAGCTGCTTTGCTCAATTTTGCTGAACATTTCCCATTATTCGAAAGCATGACTGGGTAGATTTCGCTAGTTTTCGTTACTGGAGTTTGATGACTTCTGTTTATGCGACAGCGCTGACACCCTTTATAAAAGTGTTGTCATCAGTAAAGCTCAGTGTTGCATGTGTCTGACCAGCGAGAGTTTCTGTAGATGCATTTTGTCTTTGTGCTGGTTTGTACAGGTGCAGTGTTGGTGCGTAATGACAAGTGTCTGTGTGGAAGATGTCCACCCTTTCTACGACTGATATCTCAGATGTTGGTCATGGTAAGGTTCTGGTTGTACTCTTCAGTTTCAGTTTTTAATGTTTGAACCGTCGATATTATGTTTTTAGTTGTCGTGCTCTTATTGGTTGTTTCATCTTTCAGTCAATAGAACTAATACAAATAATTAGTATTATTTAAACATTTGCTTAAACCGTTCTTGTAATGCCATAAAGAAATAATTCACAAAAAAGTAATGGACCAAAGGGAGCAACTATGCACACCGTCATTTTGGGCTTGAATGATTGTTGAAAAAAAAGTGCTTTTTTTTTTTTTTTTTTTTTAATTGAACCTTTATTCATATCGTATCAATATGAAAGAAAGACTGAAAAGTACACAATTAAGTTTTTCTGAGAAGACAGCGATCATTGACTTCTGGTATAATTGGCTTTATTACTGACTTGTTAAAAGCAGTGCTCATATCAAGTTTATGTTTTCTTTTACATTTCCGTATTAACATACACATTCTCAAAGCAAACGGATTATATTGAAACAACGTCATGCTTTCCATGGGAAATTCACTAACTTTGATGTTAGAAAACACAATGTTCTTCTGACTGAGCGACAGGATAACCGTTGTATGTTTTTATAGCCATTGTGTTGTATTTTTACATTTAAAGTCACATTTGACTCTTCTACTATCTAGCTGCTGGTTAAAGTGATAATTAACTACACTACTAATGCATCTTTTAATCTTTTTGCTGTTGTGGGCAGGGGGCTCTTTGCGCTGTGGCAGTAAAGAGGGTTCTTCAGCGGCAACAAAAAAAGTGAAAGAGGAGACGACGTCGTCTTCTCTCAGCCAGACAGATTCAACCACACACCATGAGCTGAATGACACACTGCCTATTGAGTCCATAGACGGCAAGATGTATTCTTCAGAGGACGCACCGGCTCCGGGTGAGATAGAGTTTCTGTGTTCACTCAGAATGTTCATTACATTTGCATTATTGTTTGGATGAAGCTCAGTTAAAGCTCAGTCTAAAGTTGTACTCCTGTTTTCAAGCTTTAGCTAATAACTCCATGACTTCTATAATTTCACAATAATTATTAAAGGGCTAATAGCACACATCTGTTGACGTTATTGTTTACTTGAGTGCTTAAATATTGAAATTAACTCAAACGTTTAATCAAAACTTTAGAGCAATAGACAGAAAGGAATGCTGACAATATGATTATAAACTATGATTGGGAGGTTTTGTTTTACATTTTTGTTTCATTTTCGTAAGATCTGGCAATTCAGGATTGTTTTTGTGTTCTGAGAAAAGTGGGTGTGACCCGATATATTCTAACAACATTTCTTTATCTACTCGGTGTCTGATTGGTTTCTAGTTAGAAAGTAGGTGGAGCATGTATGTGTGGGTTTTGACATCCCTTTTGTTTTGTGATCCACAAATATGATTCATCATTTGTTAGTTCTTATAACTGAATTCTCAATACAGTTGGTTTGAGGTGGAATATAATTCATGTCCACTGTGTTCAACATAAACAAAAATGTATTCAAAAATACATATCAGAGAATGTTATAGTGTAGTAAAATAGTAAAACTCTTAACATAATAACATTTGAACCATTTCAGGTGACCTTACAAATCAAGCTTTCAAGGTAGTCGTTATCTCATCTATGTAGCTTGCGTTAAGATCTCATATCTTATCATGGATCAGAATATGTATATATCTTTTAGTTTTGCCTATTATAACCATTTAGTATATGATGTGTCTTTAAAGATTTTTAAAAGATGATAAGACTTCTTTTGCATCTCTGATATTTTTAGGAACACGTTCAATTAGTGTCTTTCAACCTTATGGCCTATTTTCAACTATACGAATACGTTTTAAAACCAAACATGTGCCTAGACCGGTACCATAGTGTTTAGTATCGAATCTATAAATATGTAAGTGTAGTTTTCACTGGCTTAATTCAGTCCAAATACACGATGTGTATATAATGTAGGATTCAAAGTTTGACTAATATGATTGTGTATGCGTTTGTGTGTTTGCTCAGAAGGTCAGCCGGTGAAAAGAAAGAAGGGCCCGGCTCCAAAGATGCTGGGGAATGAGGTGTGCAGTGTGTGCGGAGACAAAGCATCGGGCTTCCATTACAATGTTCTGAGCTGTGAAGGCTGTAAAGGTTTCTTCAGACGGAGCGTCATCAAGGGAGCTCAGTACTCCTGCAAGAACTCTGGCCGCTGTGAGATGGACATGTACATGCGGCGCAAGTGTCAACAGTGTCGTTTGCGCAAGTGCAGGGAGGCGGGAATGTTGGAGCAGTGTGAGTGATTTATCCTTATCATCTTGAATGCCTTGTTTTCTTTGTTTCTTACTTTAATATTATTCTCTGCTGTTTAGGTGTGCTCTCAGAAGAACAGATACGACTGAAAAAGATGAAAAAGCAAGAAGACGAGACGGCTCGCACCTCTGCTGTGGCCACCCCCAGCCCGGCCCCGGACATGCCCCCTCTCGCTCCCGAACAGCACGAGATGATCGAAAAGCTGGTGGCAATGCAAAAACAGTGCAACAAACGTTCCTTTCTCGATCGACCCAAAGTAACAGTACGTGTATAAATCAGTTATGCCCAACCTAAAGCCTGATCCATAGTTCACTAGTGGTTTTAGTTCATTTGGTAAAAGGGTTTATAAGTAGACTAACTATCTTAATATCTCCGAAGGTCAAATATACGTATATGAAAATCTATGCCAGAGTTTTATACTGAACTGTTACCAGTGACTTTTCCAGTGAAAGTTTGTGTAGGACTGATCATAACTATGGCGTTTGCAAACAAACAAACAAAATAACAAACTGTTTCTCTGATGACAGGTTTGGTTTTGATTGTCAAACAGATTTGTTGTCAAAAGTGCTTTCAGAAACACATTTAAAAATAAGAACAATACTTTTCCAAATTAAATAAATTGGTTTTGTATTTAAAATTATTAAAACATTTATTGCAAAAACATCTGGCAACCATTGGATATGAATTACATTTTCAAAAACCTTTTTTTCCCTTATAGTTACGTGTTTTTTTTTTTTTTTTTTTTCTTTTTAGCCATGGCCGCAGAGTCAGGACCCACTTAATCGAGAGGTTCGACAACAGAGATTCGCTCACTTCACTGAACTGGCCATCATGTCTGTGCAAGAGATTGTAGACTTTGCTAAACAGCTGCCTGGCTTCCTGGAGCTCACCCGAGAAGATCAGATCGCACTGCTGAAGACCTCCACTATAGAGGTCAGTGTTCTGACTGGTTCCGACTGTTGTTGATGTTTTTGTGACTGCAGATGCGAGATGCATCATGGAAAAATATATAAATATAAATTATATATAAATGTGTCTTTTCGTGTTTCTCTATGCCTGCAAAGCTTAACATGAAATGTTTCTCCTTGGTAGATTATGCTTCTTGAGACTTCAAGGCGCTATAACCCAGCAATAGACAGCATCACATTTCTCAAAGACTTCAGTTACAATAAGGAGGATTTTGCCAAAGCAGGTTTGTTTGTCTTTTTTGTTTTAAAACTTTTATTAAATGATTTGTACCCAAAAATGTCTTGCAAAACCGCTAAAACGACAACCAGTCAAAGTACTAAAATATATATTATTTTAGTTAAAATGCATTCTCTAAAATTGTTATTGTTATTACAATAGAAAAATTGAAAAATTGTTATTATAATTGCAATATTATACAGATAGATATTTATAGATTATAGATTTTTGTTATCTATGAGTATTGTGAGCCCCATATAAATGTATGGCGAGTCAAAAACGGTTTTTGTTGATGAATTGTTTTTATGAACAATAAAATTGATTAAAAAATCTTTGATTATTTAAATGTTTCCCTTTTTTGTATTTTTGTAAGTCATTGTATTGTAACACATGATACTGAAGTTAATCTTCAAACATGTCTAGAAATACACCAGGCAAGTGTATAACATCATATACAGTTCATTCACGGAGTAATAAAGAAGCTCTCCCTTTACGTATGTGCTTTTACTAGGATAAATAATTGCCATATTTCACCCCAATGCGCTCAAATCTTGGTTTTAAAAACTTTGTGAGCCTTGCAGAAAATGACAGTTTTGTGACGTTTGCCTGCTTTTAGTGTTTATTCTGTATTCTTTCTGGCTTGACTACAGGGCTGCAGTTTGAGTTCATCAACCCCATCTTTGAGTTTTCAAAGGGCATGAATGACCTGCACTTGGATGAGGCAGAATACGCTTTACTCATCGCTATCAATATATTCTCAGCAGGTCAGATTGACATATAACTACACTGTCCTATCTACAGCTAACCATTTTGCCTAATCAATATCAGTATTTCGCAACATTAATACCTGGTAGAATAAAACAAAGCAAGGCAGCAGAACTGGTCCAGTCAAGTAACAATTACCTGTTTTCTTTTTTTACAACAAATAAATATGCATCTCTGACGCTAATATGCATTCTTAGACCTGATTGGTCGGTTTCTGTTTTCCGTAAAAATCACTTACTGGATTTTGTATGAGACTAATGGGCGTCTGGTGTGCCATTGGTTTATTTTCAGAGATTTTCAGTGATCTTTTAAATATTCCCCCAAAGCACTTTGTCTCAAATCTAATTAAATTCATTGTCCAATTACTGTTGCTATTTCTGTCTCTTGTGTGTGGACCAGACCGC
Source organism: Paedocypris micromegethes (assembly GCA_028031935.1). NCBI lineage: Eukaryota > Metazoa > Chordata > Actinopteri > Cypriniformes > Paedocypris > Paedocypris micromegethes. Next base: position 7,369,548 of record CM051499.1, read on the forward strand.
CCCAACGTTCAGGACCATGACTTGGTAGAACGACTACAACAGCCATATGTGGATGCTTTACACTCTTACATTAGAATAAAACGGCCCAATGTGAGTATGTTGTACATCGAATATTCTGTACAATTTATTTTCTTAATTTCTTCCTGGTCTTAATATTTTTGTGATTGTTTTTTTTGTGGTAGATTGTTGTTTGCTTGAAAGGCAGCAGGTGGCACTGTTCACTTTCCAGAATCCACCGGTTGATCACATTGGTCCATATTTTTTTTTCTCTAAAGGATCATCTGATGTTTCCTCGGATGCTGATGAAGCTGGTCAGTCTTCGCACACTGAGCAGTGTCCATTCCGAGCAAGTCTTTGCCCTGCGCCTTCAAGACAAGAAACTGCCACCTTTACTCTCTGAAATTTGGGATGTTCACGAGTGAGCTGGATCTCCAGCCCAAAGAACATCAAGATCCAATGCGAGGTGGTCCTCTAAAGACATCATGGTGGGGAGTCTGAATGTATCCTGCTCTGTTTTTGGAGCCAGTCACGAGAAGCCTGGTTTTGTTTGTTTCATTAAAGAAGACATTTTGGACCCAGTGGTCAATGAGCTGCTTCCGTTTGAATGTGCTTTTGATAGACTGAATGGCCAGAAGTAGCTCAGGGACCTTCCAGAACAGGTTGAGATTATTTGTTCATCATTTGAGCTTGGGAATCTGGATGTGTTTGGACTTGCACCACAGAAAATGTGCTGATGATTTTTTTTTTAATACAAGTTGTTCTCAGAACCAGGTTTTTGAGCAGGTTCTGATTGTGATTTTTCTACTTTACAACTCACAAAAGTCAACGTCTGAAAGATTTATCAATACAGAACTATTTTTTTTTTGTGATTTTAATAATGGCTAAGGTTTAAAGAAGCTGTTGGATTGGCGAATCTACATCACACTCTGCATTGAGAATAGTCTTCTGTTTCTACATTTACGTTTACTCTTATTATGATATGTTTGCCATATTTAGTCTCTCGATTAACCTGAAAATGCAGTTTTATTAAGCTTTTGGAGAAAAAAAATCAGTACTTTATCAATACAACACTCGTTATTTGTTCCATTTACCCCAAAAACAAAATCACAATAAGAGAGAATGATTTATCACAAAAATAATTTATTCTTCACATCAATTTCATGCTAGATGTTTTAGCGGTTTGATAATTGATTATCGGTTGATGGTTATTGGTAAATGTCACTGGACCTTTAAACCAAAATCAGTGTGCTGCTTTATTTGCTGCTACTACTGAAATATGGATAGAAAACCTTGTGAAACTTTCGGGAATTATATTGCACACAATGTAAATTGATTTTTATTATCCTGTTCAGTTACTGCAATTTTTAACCTAAAATACCTCTGTTCAGCACTTGCATGCCACAGTCAAATTTTTGAAAAACCGAGAACTTTCCTGTTAAATTATTGCCCCAGAATGTAGAAAAGCGGGTTAATTTAATTAACTAGCCTGAGCCATAAATGTCGCATTGTATCGATTTTTTTTTTCTCTACATTGACATATTTTAATATTTCATTACATCATAGATTCAAAATTATTCACAATAGATTTTAACTTAATTTATGCATAACATGTAATTTAATTAACGTTTTTTTTTTCTTTTATTTAGTGATTGCAATGCTCTTTAATAACCTGTTTCTAACAGTTCTGTTGTACCTCATTTGTACAAGTTATGTATGACAAAAATGTTTCTGATCTAAGTGCACTCAGAATAAAAAGATCAATGACTTAAATCTAATGTTCGATAACTCTGGTATAAAAACAAAGTCTTAATAAACATCTGTAATGGATGAGTTGAAGCTACAAAATTGCAATTTCATTCATCTGTCATTATCTTTTTTCCTGATTAATTGAAGTCATTGGAAGTTAAAGTGATGGAAACTCAAAATTGAAAACCTGACGGTGGATTTCTAATACATATGGTGTTCTACTGCAATCTTCAATTGAAACCTTGTCTGTGAAACTTTGTTTTCATGTTTATTTTATGGGTTATTAAATTGTATTTCAGTAATATCACTGGATTTCCAAAGCCTAGTGGTGTTGCGAAAGGCCTATTTTGTGTGGGTTTCAGAAGCAAGTAATTTAGCTAAGCAACCAAACGAAGACATGTACAGTTCAACAGAATACACATCGCAGGGCCAAACCTTTCTGATTTTCCTGTTGGTTGTGCAAACTTTGTGAACATAGCAACTCTTCCCACCAAACTCAAAGCATGGATACTTAAAGAATGCTTTAGAAAATGTGTAAAAGTTGATTGTATAATTTATTTGTGAACTTGTACCTCTGTACATTGATACACATTATTGTTTAATGCCTTAAGTCTTTGGGTGTTCTGCTTTATTTGTATAAATTAGACTCAATTTATCTTCCAGTCAGAATATATGTATTTGTCAGATATGAAGCAAAGAGCTTGCTTATATATATATATATATATATATATATATATATATATATATATATATATATATATATATATATATATA
>CM051499.1:7372084-7389461 GCA_028031935.1 Paedocypris micromegethes
TTTTAATATTCAATATTAATATTTTTAATATTTTAATCTCCTAAATGAGGATTCTGTGTATGTTTTCTACTACATGTTTCAATATCCAAACTAAATTCATTTTGCCATGTTATTTGCCAATAGAAAAAAATGAGGCTTTTGCTTTTAAATTAAGTTAATTGTATTGAGCTAAAAAGCAGGTTCACGTGTTTTGCTGCAAGCATAAACGTGAAGTTAATTCCCCTTTTCAAGAGACGAATGGTATAGTCCAGCCTCCGGCTGTATGCGGAACTCACGCTGGTCTTTTACACTTGCGATCAGGATTCTGGCTCATCATCGAATCGATTCCTTTGAACAAATCTTTTTTAAGCCTGCGGTATTAAAGGGTCTCTTGTTTTACTCCACCACGTGGTCCAAATTCACTGTATAAAATGGCAGTGAAATGCGCTGTTAAAACTGTAAAATAATTAATGCAAATAATACAAGTGTATGTGTCAGCCCATTGTATTCAAACAATTTTCCTGCAATTTGGTAAAAATATGTTGTTTTAATCTAAATACATAAAATACACATTTGTAGCATCATTTTGTTTATTCGTTCATTTTATGTTCAAATGTACAAATCTACTTAAAGCAAAAAACAAAACGCACTGAAACGTGCTTAAACGAAACACAACCAAAATATAAATTGAAAACTGAATAGATTTTCATTTTAGGATTGACTTATCACGCCTTTTAGTTGAAATCTGAAGACTACTGAACAGCTCTCAAATACAACACGTCAAACTAATAATTTTTGTAAGAAGTTCGAACACGTGACGTTGAGCTACCTAGCGTCACTTGTTCAGAACAACACTGACTGATTGTAAGAAAGATTCGACTCGTACGGACGAATCATTCACGAGTCGGTCATCATCGTCTCACGATCAGTCAGTCTGCATGTCGATTCGTTACTAGAGGAAGACAAGTGGCGTTTATTTACAGAGACAGTCGCCACTGTATCACTTTTCAACGAGCGCTCGTGCTACACTGACGCGAAACCGACAGACGCTGAAGTTTTGTCGAAACATAATGTGCTCGCCATCGTTTGGAATGAATGTGTTTTAAACGCTGTTTTGCATCAGCAGAAGCAGGGCCAGGAGACGCGGCTCAGGCGAATAGCACTGCTGCTAGTTCTCGAAGGTCAGTATTATCCCTGTTATTTCTGTGTCCGTGTTAAACCTGACAGATCCGCGGTTAGAACGCGGGTTTGTTTCGCAACAGCGATGCTGGGTTCGGCCGGATGAAAGTGTTTCGTTGTAACGGTATGAGCCCGTACGCAGCTGGTTGTGTAAGCAGCTTTGACAGTTAGCTTGGTGCTGCTATTTGATCCGGTTAGCTGCTGGTAGCCGCTTATCAGCAGTATTCATTCCGTTTAAAGTCGTGTTATGGTGTTTTTCTGCTAACAGTGCAATACCGAAGACATTGAATGCCACTAATAATCTTGAGGCTACTCGTCGGATCAATAATTTAAACGGATCGTGCATCCGGTTTGTTGCAAGAATTCGTATCTAATATATAGGTCTTATGAGTATTATTTTATTTTATAAATATTTGGACATCGCAAGATGTCCGACTGTTTGCTCTCCAGAGGTCATAAGTACATGGGCTCTCTCTGGGGATGAGAGTGCTGTTCTCGATGGTGATGATGATGATGATGGTGGTGGTGATGATGCTGGAGACGACGACCTGACCCAAGATGAATTTGCCTGATTGAAGTGTCACTTTAATTTATTTATGTTGACTAAACCAAGTGTGCCCTTTGATGAAATAAGACACTTTAATGATGGTTAAGATCATGTCTAGAATGACTTGAATTTCTTTAGCCAACCTAGACATAATTTCTTTGTGGCCAATCATGAATTATAGTCGTGATTGTGTGATTTGTGGAGCTTTCCGTTTATTTGCTGCTTGAAGATTTAGGCATAACATTTTAAAGTCTTGTTAAAGTGTAAAAGTCGATGGTTTTCAATCTTATGTGTTTTATATATTCAAATTGAATATTAATATGATATATGTAGAGTAATAGATGTTAATATACATGTATATTATTCTAGATGCACATTTATTTAGTTGAATACTAGATAGTATTCTAATCTTTGGGAGTATTTGATGTTCAATTACTAAATACAAATACTATATACTTTATACACTGATAGTACATATCGTCTGTTATATTGTATTAAGAATACTAAATAGTATTTTTTAGAACAATTAAATGGAGTATTAGTTCAGTTACAGTATGAATATAGTATATATGTAATATAGCATATAGTGTTTCTATACTAATCTGATGGATTAGTTCAGTTACAGTGTAAATATAAGATGTATCACATGTATGTATGTATGTATGTATATATATATATTAGTAATTTGTTGGGGTATTAGTTGTGTAAGTACAATGGAAATTACTATATTGTACTACAATTCTGCTAATTAATAAAAAAAATAAAGTTATGTTAGCATTGATTAAAATCTGTGATGAATAGCTGAACGATGACTAAGACACATTGAATATTGACTTAAAATACACTGACTTATGGGCCTTCTTGTTTGTTTGCTGTCTTTTATTATGTCTGACATTCCCACATTTGCATTTTAATAAGTCCATAATTTAGAAATTTGCATTCTGTAGGTTTTCTTTCATCTTTGACTTTTATCTCATTCATTTATTCTGCAGTAGCTAAATCACTTTTAGAGGATATGCTGTGACTGTTTATGACTGTTATGAAATAGGCAGAAATTAAAATGCTGGATTCAAATCGGATCATTTTGCTGTGTGACGTTCATGGACAGTTTGCTTGAATTTGGTAAGTTTAGGAGGAATGGATTGCTATACGCAGCATCTCCTCTTTAAATAGCACCTTGGTTATTTTATAGTGAATTCTCCTCTATTTGTCTCAGGTTTCAGTGACAGAGTAACCGTTCTTTCAATCTATGGTCAACAGATCATTTGCACAGGCGATCGTTGGTCTGGTGTAACTCAATGGGGTTTAGATCGGGCCCTCGGCGCAGCCATTTGTCTTTGGGTGTGGTTGTGCTGTAAATCTCCAGAGTGAAAAAAGATGTGTAAGAAAGAGATTTGATCAGGTTTTCTCAAGGCAAGCTGTCATGAGACTGAGTATTCTAAGCAGATTACATGGTTGGACTCACTGGATCCTGTTTCAGAATACATATGAGGCAGAAACCTGGGATCAAACTTTGAGAGTATGGGGTGGTTTTATTTAGTTATTGATTTGGGAGAAAACCAACAAGACTACTTTCTAAATTGTTGCTCTGATATTGATTGGTGGTCTGATAGCTGTGCCATATGACTTGTTTTATCTCTCACAGCGGTAGTTTAAGGGGTGTGTTGTGAGCATGTGTGCGGCCAATGGGTGGTGGGATAACCTTTATGGATGTTATGGGGGATGGGTTCTCACTAAGTTATCTTATTAACTGGTGCTTTGTTGTTGGATTTTTATGTCTTATGTTGGATTGCCGATGTCTTTACAAACTTGAATATTATTTATTATTGGGGGATTCCTATTTGTATTGGCCTAACCGGGTGGTTTGTGTATTTTTGCACTAATCAAGAGTCCATGATGGTCTGATCAAGCTTGTCATCTGAGTATTTTTGGTACTGTACTAGATGGTTAAGAAGATCAAATTTTAATTCCAGTTTGTATTTTTGAAATCCCACTGTTCCTGTTGCTCAATGAGTTGAGCTGGTTTGAGAATAACAACTCTATTGTTATTGGGGTTTTTTTCCGGAGAAAATATGAAAGTGGTGAAATTTGTGACATTTTAATAGATGTGTAATTTATTGCGTGAGACTTTGAATAAAAGCCTCTGCTGAAAATAATGTCAGCACTTTTAAATCCTTAGCATCTTTTTTGCATTCATAACCGGCATCTTTTTTTAAATTGATGTTACGTGATGTTAAGGTTGGGAGAAAAGAGCATTATCATAGATCAAAGTAAAATGTCATAACACAACATGGTCTTGCTAGTGTCCAGCCTCAAGACTGTGTGAATTGTTCATGCTTACCTGTATTATATCTTTCTTTATACAGTATATCTGTGTGTCTTTAAATGAAGCAGTGTCTATTTGTCTTCTAGGTGGAGGAATAGTTTCGTGTTTGCTTTATTATTTTTTAAAATCATGCCCTGGGACATCAAGATTACAATTTCTTTTTATATTCATTGTTTTAGTTATCTTGTTGTTATTCTTCTTTTAATGCAGCAAGAGAATCTTTTTAGCTTTTTAATTTAGGTTTCCCAGTAGGTTAGAAGCTGGTGTTTGAAACACTGCAGGATTTTGTTGAATTGTAAAAATTGTAAAGAAATAAGTCGGTTAGGATAAAAGCATCTGCTAAGTGACTGTAAAGTAATTTAGAAATGTAGACTTTTCATTTTCAACTGTAGAAAGGTAATTGATCACGGTATAAATGTTAGACAGTATTAGTCAGTATACTTTCTACATTATACATTATAGAAATGTTAAGTGATTCTATTAATGTAGCAATGTCAAATGATAATTTCTAACTTGGAAATGTAAATGTAAAAAAATACTGCAGAAATGTAAAGGGTCATTTATTAAGGTATAAATGTATAATATAGATCTATCTCGTTCCATCTCTTTTCTTATAAGTATATCTAGAATGGTAGAAAATTAATCTGTTACCGTAGAAGGATATTAAATTACTGAGGAATTGTGGAGAGGTAATGATTAGTGTTAAAATGTATAAACGTATTAAATTACGTTGGAAATTTATAAAGGAAACATGCCTTGAAGTGCTTTGGTGAAATGGCACTTAATCTGATATTTTTGGCTCACAGAGACTCTGACGCTCTTAAAAAGCATCATTTACCCTCAGGCTTTCACAGAAGCTTTTAAAAGAAATCCATGTCCTCGTCTGTGTTTAAAGTCTGACTATTACTAATATTACTCTGTTCTGTTCTGTTTACTCAATTTCTGTGTCAGACTGGACGCATTATGTTTCTGGCTGATCCATTAATAGATAGTGAAAGCGATTCTCTGCGTGAAATAGGAAAATAAACTGTGGCTACTTGATACAAACAACTTTAGTTCATTTTTTTTAATGGAAAATATTTAACAGTTAGCTGTGCCTTGACTGATATATTAAGCAATGGTTGTTCATTGTCTTATTTGTGTGTGTGTGTGTGTGTGTGTGTGTGTGTGTGTGTGTTTGGGATAGTGTATTGTCTGTTTAAAATAGCCGTCACAGCTGTGCTTGTGAAAGGAGGCAGCGTGGGTTTCCACGGTGACGGAGTGGAATCTTATTACCTCAGGCTTTGTGGAAGCATGATGCAGGCTCTGGGTGATTGACAGGGGATGTGATCATGTCACGTACATGCATGTGTCTGTTCTCTGGAGCCAGTGGACTGCTGTATTTGTTCTCCCATACCTCATTACCAGGTACTTAACTAATATAGATAATAGATCATTTTGTGAGTCATTGCTTTGATTTGTTTTGGAACCGATTTGCTCTCTGAGGAAGTAATCTATCATTCGAGGTGGAAATGTGGTTATACTCGGTAAGATAACTCGCTGATGTTTAGTCACATCATTTTAATATTGTATTTTCCCAAGAAATTGAGCAATTGTAACATAGTTTTTTGAACTGCAGTATCAAAATGGACAGAAATCACAACTTAAACCTGCTCAATAATAATATCACAGAAAAATAAAGTCATCATTTCAAGTATAAATGAATGTTTAATCACTTTTGAAAAGTCGATATTTAAGTATAAATGTGAAATTTGAGTTGAGTTGAACTATTGAGAATTCTGATAGAATTTGAAAACTTGACATCAGGATTACATTTTCATTGCACACAAATTCCAAAAAAAGTAAAAAAATCTGCAAAATGTGCAAAATATTTGAGGGGAACAATGCTCAATTGGTTGATTTAATTTGCACTCAAACGTTATCTCCTCGACAGCAGCCACTTGTTTGAATAATTTGTCCGTATGGTTGTTCATTCTCTTCTGTGTCTTCTTCCACTACACTACTATATGCTTAGACAAGATGGAGGAATAGCAATGTTTGTACTCAAAAAGTCAGAGCGCTTTACGCGAGAGCAATTCATGTTCATTTATATAAATAAGCATACAATTGCTACAGTTTTTTTTTTTTGTTTTCTGTAAACCTGATCCATATTTGTGGATTTTTTTTTATTAGTTATCTAAATAAAAACACACCATATTTGTATTAAACACAGTTTAATGCTTTTAATTGAACATTAAAAATATAGATGAATGCAATTCATCACATGGTTTAATGATAAAATAAATGCTTTTAGTTTTAATTGAATGGATTGTACTGCCTTTTTTCCAACATCCCACGGTTCAGCAAAACCATGTGATTCATGTAGGGTTTCTTCCGACTGAGGGGAAGAACAGCATAGAGGTCTAGGTGTCAGATGAAGCAGATGATACTCTGAGGAAGATAGAGAGGCGTTATCGATGTGTTAGTCACAAACCATCCGTCTTCTCTCCTCCATTGCACCAACTCTTTCTTTCCAAGTTGTTGAGAATGATGGAGAAAATGCAATGTGTGCTGATCTAGCATAAAGGAGAAACTACAAATCAAGAACTAGATCAAGAACTCCAAACTAGCGAGGTAATCGTTTTTTCCATACCAAAACTTTCTGACTGAACTTAATTTAAAGATGTCGGTATAGATCTTGTTTGCAGTGGAAGGACACAATATAATATACAGTATTTACTCGACTATAAGTTGAGGATTTTTCCTAAAAAATTCGGGCTGAAAGTGGGGGGGTCAGAACAGTGCGCAGATATTTCACCCTTTCTCACAAAAATAAACAGCAGAGACACAAGCATAAATGAACATTTATGGCGCGAACTAAATACATCTTTCAGAAAACGGCACAAGAAGGAGCAGCTTGCCGCTGCTCCGCGCTCTCACAGGCACACACGCACACGCACTGTCTCACTCACACGCTTTCGGCTCAGCGCTCTTCTGTCTTTAGTCTTACTTTGGCGCGGGGCTTCACAAATAACCGAGCCACACGGTGGATTTTGAACGTTTTATTTATTCCCAAAACACGAATTAGCATTAGCCGTTGGATTCTCGGGAAAACGCTCTTAAAGGGGCACGGCACTTTTCCCAGAAATCTTTAAAATGATAATGCAACCATACCAATGACAAATTAAACTTAAACATAAATTAACAATAGCTTAAATAAATTAATTCCAACATAAACAAACAGGGTTACTTGATTTTTAGGTTGCCTTTACCACCAAGCATGTCTCATGTCTGAATACTTTTATTATTTCTATAGTAAGGATTAAAGAGCATCTGAACAGGTGTTCTATCATTATTTCCCTGTGCCGCTTTAGTGTCTCCGTCGGCCCCAAATAACCAGAATTGACTTTATATGAAACCAAAAATTGGGTTTCTACTCATTTCTATTTTTTCCACTTCTCTCATTTCTTTCCCCCGACTTATAAGGGGGTCTAAACAGAATACCACAATCTCACAGCTGAAGTGGGGGGTCGACTTATAAGCGGATCGACTTATAAGCAAGTACATACGGTATATATATATATATATATATTTTTTTTTTTTTTTTTTTTTTAAATTTACTTTTAATACTACCGTCTTTTCTGGACTATATGCCACACCTGTATATAAGCCGCATCCGCTCTATTTTTGAAATATAAAAAAAAAAAAGATAAACAAGCCGCACCTGCATACAAGCCGCATCCACTCTATTAAAAAAGTTCCCTTTCAAGTCGTTCACTCCACACTACGGATGGGGACAATGGTACCTGTAGTGTCTCGCTCCCTCCTCTCAGAAAACAAGGATTTCAGTCGAAACCTGGACAGTTTTGCAAGTTCGACTATTGCAGATTCACTGCTTCGCTGATTTTTTTTCTTTATTACATATGTTTGCGGAGTCACGGCCTTGCAGATTTTTTATTACATATGCATACATTTTAAAAGAAATATATCGAAATATTCGTGCACGACCGCGCGGTCCGCTGATGTCATTTTTGAGCCTTTACCCCCGAAAGACAAACGACCGCGGGGCTCGCCGGCCAACTGTTACTCGGCGGGTGATTCTTGTAGCGGCTCGAGAAGGGCCTCGGCGGACGCATCCTGGCTATCTCGGGATAAACGAGGGTTCACTGTATTTACTACAGGAACTGAACGATTTTGAATTTTTAATGTACATGTATGTAACTAAATTGATCCTTTCCTAACCTGTATTTTGACACGGCAGTAACTTCGCTGATTAAAACTTAGAAAAATTATATCTGCTTAGAGCGGCCCTAGCAGTGGAAAAAAATCTGCAGAATAGCCGCACCTTTGTATAAGCCGCATGGTTCAAAACCTATGAAAAAAGTAGCGGCTTATGGTCCAGAAAATACGGTATATTATAATTATATATTATATTTATGGCTGTAATTAATTAAATTTGTTAAATCGCGTCAAATTTTATCAACGCCATTAATTGCACTTCCGGTTTTTCCGGTATTTTTACCGGTATTTTTTTTCCGGTATTTTAGTTTCACTTCAAAACCATTCAGTATTATTTGTACAGTTTTTTTGCAAAGCTGAAATCACAGCGCGAAAGAATAGAGTGCAATTCAATTATTTGCAGTCTCTCAGACGACTGCGTATGCATGCGTACTGCGCACAGACCATATGTCGAACTTTAGTTGCTTTAGATAAAAATGTGTGATCAGTCTTTTCAGCTAGACTAATTATCAGTGCCATACTTTTGCCACACAAATATACAAATACATATCCGTTGTCTCTTATTCTCAAAATAAATTACTTTTCTTTTTTAATTATTATGACCGGCTTACCCATTGTTTTCTTTAGTCAAAAATTACAGTATTTAAACAAGTGTTTATTTTGTGTTGAGTTTACATTAATTTACATTTTACACTTCAGTATTCAATTTTACAAGATTCTATACTTGTTAATGTTATTAATACTTGTTAATACTAAAGAATTGTTAATAATAAATTATTATTATTATTATTTGTGATTTAATCACGATTAATCACAATTAATTTGGTTGAGGAAGTGCGATTAACTAGTTAAAATAATTTAATCGTTTGACAGCCCTAATTATATTATAATTAATATTTATAATTTACTAATTATATTATACTTTTTTAAAATATTTGCTTTAGTTTCTCTCTCACACTAACACACACACACACACACACACCTTAAATTCAAATTGTATTGACAGCGTCTGGAATCTAAAAATACATTCTTAAGAACGCGGTTCTGTATTGCACATCTGCTCCTTTTTTTCTGCTGAGAAATGTTTGAATGCAGAAAACGTTTAAAAAAGTCTGTATGCAGATTACTGAATACATTAAAACATAAAACATTTTTTAAACCTTATCTGTAAGTTAGTTTTCATTTTTTTTAGCAGAGGATATGTACAGCATCGGACATCGTCTGCTCAGTAAAGCAAATTCCAGCTTTGGCCTTTTTGTTAATAATCGAGATAATATTATTGAACTAGCAAACAGATGGAATGACTGTGCAAGGGCTGCATTGTTTCTGAATGACACCGGAGCTTGACTTTGTTTGTATTTTCATTAAGGTTTGTGTGTGTGCATGTGGGTGCTAACACAAAAGCCAAACACTAACCCGAAGAGTGCAAACGCCAAGAGAGCGCAGCTGGTCTTCAATCCATGGACGTGTGTGTGTGTGTGTGTGTGTGTGTGTCCGTGGAAATTGTTTACTTTTGTTACAAAGCCTTCTGTCAAGTGTTGGAGAAAAATGCCATGGTTTGACTAGGTTGGACTATCTGATTGGCTGAGAACAATAATCTAATTATTGGACCCCGACCTTTCATAATATGGGGTAATTTTGCTGGGGCTTTGACTTTGCTGTGAAGTTTGCAGACCACAACATATACGAGAATAAAATATTAATATATATAATTATTGTAGATGGCAAAACGTGAGGGGGGGGGGTGAAAAGGAGTTACTGTCGGAGTCGCCATCTGCTGCGTATTCTATTATAGTGATGTCTGACGTTGCTTTTCACTGTTTATTGTTTTGGTCGAAATTTGTTGCATTGATTCTACCACAGAATGAAGATTATTGTCTAAATGTAAGAGGACATGCACATGCTTGTAATCGCCGTGGTCATTTTCAATATTTTTTTTTGCAGGTTTGAGAAAGTTCAGTGTAAAGCTCTTTTTGTACAATTGGTCTTTTAGGATGTTTGAAAGTCATTTCTGATTTGAAAGGTTTAATTATATTAGAGTGTACTCATAATAACCATTTCTTTCAAATGTACGAAATTCAGTAAATGAGTGAAACAAAAGAGCAACCATATGCACCTTTACGCGCCAGTTACGGCTTGTAGTACGTTGTTTGGGCATCGCCAACATAGATCTAAAAGAGATTTAGTCAACTTCTTAATGGATATCTGATTAGTAATCTTATTATAGTTAGTACAGTATAAGCATTTTGTGGTCTTCATGTGTTTTTGAGCTTCTTGTATCTGTTCTATTGGTGTCAAACCGCATCATGCCATTCATGTGTAAACCGTTGTTTTTGACCATGTCAAAAGAAATGCATATCAGCTTTCTTTATTGAGGAAAAAAAACCCTAATGCTTTCCTTGGCAATGGAGCAAATGAATCCACTAGAAAGGCATTTTTGGTCTTTTATTAATATTTTCAGGAGTTTAAGCTGTTCATCTGCAGAGTAATATCTCTGTGAAGAATAGTTCTGATGATGCTGTTTTTTTCTCTCTGTCCTTCATTTTTACAGGCCGTGATGATTGGACACTTCCCGTCTCGTTCAGCAAACTCCTAGTTCTGCTGCGTCCGGTTAGATTATCCTCATTTGCTTGAGCGCTGGTCCTTGCCACAGTTACCATGACTTAGAGACTCTCTTGGTTGAGCGATGGAGAAAAAGAAACAGTGTCCCCGTCTCCTGGACTACCTGGTGGTGGTTGGAGCCAGGTAAGAGACTGTTCACACGTTTCACTTTTACTATGTCGTATGTTCTGTCGCTTTCTGTATGTTTTGTTCTGTCGCTGTCTGTATGTTTTCTGTTGCTGTGGTTAATCAATAAAAATAATTACAAAAATAATTTTAAAAAGTCAAATTGTCTTGGGAAAATTTGTGATTAACTATTTTTTTTTTTTACTTTTTTTTAATTATTACTATACTATCAATAATAGATATACATATTCCTGATGAATGTTTAAAATGTATTAAAGTATATTTAAAAGCCTGGAAATGTTCATCTCTATTATAGTTTATGAAACAAGTTTTTGAACAACTATCGATTTCATGGTTTCTTGAACTTACTTCATGAAAGGCTCATTCTGATTAACTGTCAAATGACATCATAACATTTTCTAGAAATGCAAGTGTTATTCCAAATGCTAATGTAGCGTAGTAAACCAAATATTAAGAACTTTGAGTTTTTTTAATATGTAACTTTGCGTAATGAAATTGTGCTATTTGATGCATGTCAGACCACTGATCTAAGTTGTGCTACGTACACAGTTATTGGTGTTGTGCTACACAGTAAAACGTTTGTTTAAATGAAGCACAGTATTCTGCATCATATAAGCATGTTTATGATGTGATATTTTCCTGTTCTTCTATGGACTATAACAGTGCAGATTTGACAACACTTGGTAGAAAATGTCAAAAAGTAATAGATGTGGAAAAAGTTGTTCAAAGAAAATAGTTTCAAATCCCTAGCTGAGTTTGAGTGTGTTGAAGAAATGCCAAAGCTTTTTATATAACGCTAATGTCGAAAGAATGCTTCTCCGTTGAATCTATATTCCATGTTGTGCTTGGACTAACAACATTCATTAAAGCTCCAAGACTGAGAAATGTCAGCATCTATTTTCCCCTTCTCCCAATCAGGCAACCCTGCAGTGACAGCGTGGCCCAGACCCCTCAGCTCCTGAGACGCTATCCACTGGAGGACCACTCCGACTTTCCTCTGCCACCTGATGTGGTCTTTTTCTGTCAGCCCGAGGGTTGCCAGAGCATCCGTCAGCGCCGGGTCAGCCTCCGAGACGACACCTCCTTTGTCTTCACTCTGACCGACAAAGACTCTGTGATCACGCGTTATGGAATCTGCCTCAACTTCTACCGATCTTTCCAGAAGGGACATCATCGACAACGAGTTGATGGGAAAGGTTAGAGATGGTTTGAAGCAGGATCCATATTTTACAGGGGCAGTGTTGGGTGTAACGCTTTAGGCTTGTTTACTTGGTAAATAAGTAGTGTTACTGTAATTAAAATTCTTTTCCACTAAAAAAGTAATGTAACCATTTTGATAAAATTCTGAACTTTCAATTAATCCCACAAGGGGATATTTCTGTGTTTAACATAAGCAAAAAAAACATAAAAGAAGAGAAATTTAAAACCAGTGAAGAACACCAGCCAAAAAAATTAAGCAACGACTGTCAAAGACTATTTTGCAAAATGAAAAAAAGGAAAATTACAGTTACTTATAATGTGCTTGCGTTATATTGTAAAATAATGATATATTATATATAATGAATTTTAAAAATATTCTTATGGTAATAGTTTACTCTAAAATGTTAAAATGCCGCTTAAAATGTTTTTTCTTACCTAAAAGAAGGTTACATTTTTCTACTAACAACGTGTTTTATAACATAATGTTTGTATTTACATATGTAATAAAGTTGATTCAGAAAGTTAAAAGGCTAACTATTTAATGTAAAGAAAAGTATTTTTTAAAAAAGTTAAGTAATTTGTAATTAATTACCTTTTTTTAAAGTAACTTACCCAAAACTGTACAGGGGTTAGTTAAACACATAAGGCTTTGATGGTATCCATATCATCATGACAATTTTGTTTTCTCTTTCTCAAATGTTTCATTTTGTAGGAGAAAAGGTCATTTCTTTAGACCCTGCTGTAGAAGCCACAGAGAAGTCGGACCCCACCACGTTGACTCTGTCTGGTGAATCCACCGTGCCCTCAACCGAAGATGGCACAGAGGAGCAAAGCAATAGTGGAAAGTCTCCTCGGCCCAAGCGTCCGGGCCGAGTGATGGCACAGAACAGGAACAGCACCTTGACGTCGCTGTGTGTGCTCAGCCACTACCCGTTCTTCTCCACATTCCGAGAGTGTCTGTACATTCTCAAACGGATGGTGGACTGCTGCAGTCAGCGACTCATCCAGCGGCCCATTTCTGTCAAGGGCACACAACGGTAGGAACCGCCATGTTTGTTGTTGCGCTTGCTGTTGTTTACTTAACCATATGAATAGATTCCAGAGTCTAAATCGTCACTGTACTATACTATTACTGAGTATTAAGTGCAGCAAATTTGACAGGTGGATATGTACATTTGAACTTTTGAACATGGCTTGTATTCGATCATGTGTGCAAGGTAAATAAGGTTGCTGAGCGGTTTGGAGTAGTGAAGTAGTTTACTGGAGTTTGGTACTTAAATTCAAAGTAGATTCTGTGTTTAAGAGAATTCAAATTACACTTTTCTCCTTGTGGAGTTATAAGAAAAGGCTCTTTTGAAAAGCAAATATTATAAATCTCACTCCATCAAAGTTGGCATCAAAACCCAATATGCATCCATACATTATGTAAATGATAAGTATATATTTAAATAAATGAAATGTATTACTTAAAACTAATTCTGTGAAGTATGAGATTAAGTGCAAGTATGAGATGGAAACTGATGTTTGAGATGACTTTTCACTTGTAAAAACATTAGATTGGTCTCCATGTGTAATGATATCGACAGTCAGGAACCATAAGTATCTTTACTAAAATACTGACTTTTTAGATTTCATCTCCACTGAAAATGCTTTACAGTATAATCTCACTTTTCTTTTAACATGTTTAATAGATACCATGTCAATTATTTTGGATTTACTGTAAACCTATACCATTTTTAATTTTGTTTTGCATATTTTGAAACCCTCCCTAGCAACAATTCCACACAGTGTGTCTCTGGAGAACTGCTGCTATAATAAGAACCATTAATAATAGGACGTTGAAGGATGAAAATGAAATAATAAATCACAAGTGTAAGGATAAGTGGCGTCCCTTGCAAGGAGACTGCGACTAGTGAGAAAATATATTGTGTTAGTGGGAGTGAGAAAGTGAAGGGACAATTTTCTCTGAAGATTTATATATACCGGAGCTTCATGATGCTCCACGCGGCTTTTCAACGTCTCGCGTGTCACTGTAGTGATGCTAACTAATAGCTTGAGTGCTATTATCGGTAAACCTTCTCCACACTAGCCGTTTGCTGCAGATCAATACGTGTTGAGTAGAAGGGTTTTCATCTCTGTGATTTCCTCAGCCGAGTCTCTTCTTGTGTAACCTAGCAACAACATCCACAATGAGCCACAGTTGCATTTGCAGGCCTCAATTTTTTGTGCCGTTGAATTTGCTGCCAAGCTCTTTTGATTTGCTTATAAAGGCAAGGAATGATTTATTCGGCATATACAGATACATACTTACAAGAGCAGGATCGAGAATTACTGTATAATCCCCAGTTGGAATCAACTGATCTTACGTAATCACCCATTTACTAACAATTATTAATGCTATTAAAATGTTTTTTTTAGGAAAAATGGTAAAAAAAAAGTCAACTTTTTCAAATTCAAATTTAGTTGTGGCATATGCAATAACATACCTGGTATGATGTGCAGTGAAATTTTCCGTAACAGTTTCACCCAACAGAAGGGTGAGGTATCAACACAAATGTATGTACAAAATGTATAAATGAAAAGAGAATGTAGTAGATTAAGTTTGTTCTGATGCGAGTCATTTCATAGTGAGCCCAATCTGATCCCCATTCCCAAAACAATACTTTTATTTACAAATGTAACACACACACACACACACACACACACTTGTGTAATGCAGTTATATACTGTACATTTTTACATGTTTTACAGCTGCACATTGTTTGATGATAATATTTTTTCGAATGCCTTTTATATTTACCATTTTCATTCATACTTGGTGTGTTCAATTATTTGATTATATTCTTTTTTTACGGCTAGGTATATTTCAAATTGAATAGCAGAGCCTATGATTGGTTTAGATAGGTTGATTTTAGATTTTGAAAAACAATTGATATAATTATGTGCTTTTAAATCATAGAAAGATACTGTAGGCATTTGTGGTTGATGATTTTCTTTTGTTATGTCTCTGGTAAAGCTATTAAAAACTACCTGATTTTCTTTTCCGTTTTCTCTCTTTTTTTTGTTGAGGCTGACAGCATAGTTGAGCCACGAGTTTGACAGAAATTATATGCTTGTGTCATGCTTTACAGCAAACAAGGAACATTTTTTTTTATTAAACTTCATGTTTGGCAGGTAAATTGTTAGTCTGTGTTTATTCACTGTAGCAAATGTGACTTCTAGGTGCAATTTGTGAAACAAACATGATGTTCCCTCATTACCGAGGTGACCTTGGCCTTTAACACAACTTTTCTGTTTCACTATTCACCATTTTAACCATGTAGTAACGTCTTGTGGAAATCATGTATCAAATATGATATTTGCCACGAAAGATACAATGATAACCAGAAATATAGGTTTAAAAATGGTTTCACAATGTCAAAACATATGACTAATATTTCACATAAGTTTTAAAAATGTCATGGATAAAATGTGTTTTTCAGGCACGTGCATCTGTTGCAGAAATGAACATTCCTTTTTAACCCATTTTGTAATAAATCTGAATGTCTGAATACAGACTTGACCGTCAGAGCGATATTTGCACACGATTGTGTTACATGGGTGTCTATGGTATTTTTACTGTCTACATAGGGATCTTTAACGAGCCAATATTCAATGGGATTTGTGTGTTCAACAGGGCTGTGTCAATATGGAACAATATAACTGAGCAGAAACGTCAATGATAATAAAGACACTTCAATGCTTTTGACCTCATAAATTGGCCGTGTAGAGAAAAGCTAATGGCGGAATGAGAAATAACTCAATGTGATAAGAGCAGAAGTGAGATGGAGAGAGACAGACTGTGTGACAGATTAAGGCCACCGACTGTTTTCGTAGAGCAGCTGTGAGAAGTGGGAGTTTCAGAAGAGGCATTTCTCCTCGTCCATACAATTACAGGACATTTTACAGTAATACGTTCAGCAGACGCCTTTGTCCAAAGCGTCTTGCATTGCGTTAGCAGTCAAACGCCGAACCAATTTCATGCTTTCTCTTGTATTCAAACCTGCAACAGCTCTAAGGATGGAGCTAGAGGAAAGCTTCTAGGTTGTTTGTACAGTAATTGTGCATTTTATGAGTTGAAGTGTTTGGTAAAGTACATTTCTTTATGCCACTGATGTGAATCAGGTGTTTGGTATTTCAATGTTTTATTGTACTTTGTGTGGAGAGTTTAGGTTAATCCTGCTTTGTTTTTGTGCTGTTTCTCTCTTAGTGAACTTTGTTATGTAAATTATAAATGTAATATTATGTAAAGTATAGCTGCTTTAGACAATCCTAAGCCAACTGAAAAAATAGTGTGCATAATTAATGAACATTCCGTTTACTATGGAATCAGATTAGTGCCAAAAATATCAAGCGTAAATTTATAAAAAAAAAAAACAAATGAAAATGTTTCTCTTTTACGTTTTTTTTTTTTTTTTTTTTTTTTTTCTCGCTTGGAATCTTCACGTTTTTTGTTCGAAAATGTTTTTGTTTGTTTTAATTTTTTTTTTTTTCCGTTTAGACTTCTGGCACTAGCTTGCCGCCCTTACTCTGATTGGCTGGTGAGAATGTGTTTGGCAATTGCTTGACCAGGAAGTGGTGGAGGAGTTTAGTGAGTGCTTAAACACATTCAGAATCCGAGCATCTTTATCATCCGTTTGTAGTGTGCTGAGTTTCACGTTATATTCTAGTTAGCACGGAATTATAAGAGTTTTTAAAACAAGCAGAACATTATATCGTTTTATATCGTTCATATTTTTATTGTTGTTGTTTATTATTAATAATAATAACAACAGCAATCAGAATAATTCATTTTATCTGTAAGGCGCCTATCGGGACTTTTGAACAGACAGTTTCATAACACAGTATTTCGATGTGTAGAAACAAAAATGTATATTGTTCAAGTAGTATATAAAGTAGTCTACCACCACAATAATTTTGCTATATTATGCAGAAAAAATCTTTAATCATAGTTTATTGCATACTACTATTATAAAAGCAGTGAATGACATGGTGTACGCTCGCTGAAATTATCCCACACTTCCTGGTCCATCACTCGCTCCACCAGCCCCAATCAGAGTAAGGGCCGACCCAATGTGAAGCTAGTGCCAGAAGTCCAAAAATCTGAAGTTTCAAAATAAAATATAAAAATTGCAAGCGAA
>CM051499.1:7389485-7458025 GCA_028031935.1 Paedocypris micromegethes
GCGAAAAAAAAAAAAAAAGCACATATATATGAAACATTGACATCTGATGTTTTTATCACAAATCTGATTCCATAGTTTACAGGATACATTGTCTTTAATCATGATGTTGTGGTGTGTCCATCTGTAACGTTACAAACGTATCCATGTTTCTGTTTTTCTGTATACAGGGACACAATGTGGCGTATTTTCACTGGCACTATTTCTATAGAGGAGAAGGAGAAGGGCAGTCAGATGCTCCAGGACCTCAGGGAGATCGAGTCATGGGTTTACCGACTGCTGCGCTCGCCGGTGCCAGTCGCCGGTCAGAGGCGTGTTGACGTGGAAGTTCTCCCCCATGATTTGCAACCTGCGCTGACCTTTGCACTTCCAGACCCCTCGCGCTTCGGCATAGTAGACTTTCCTCTTCACCTCCCCCTGGAGCTGCTGGGGGTCGATGCTTGTCTGCAGGTCCTGGCCTGTATTTTGCTAGAACACAAGGTACGACTTTGAACATGACCTGTATTGATTTACTGGAGTTAATTGCCAGGAAAAGCGTCTATGAGATGCTTAAATGTAAATATAAGTACAATATAAGTACAACACTACAGTAAAGCAATGTACTGTATGTTAGTGCTCCCACTCATATCTGATCAATAATGGTAATGGTAACAAATATACAAAATCTGCAAGCAGCATTGGCTGTTTTTGTGCTATTGTATTGTTGTGTCAGAGAATAATCATATTTGCTGTCCTGCTTTTTTTTTGTATTTAAATCTTATTGCTCATTCAAGCCTGAAGGGCTAGTGTAATGTTACCCTGTTGTAATAAAACATATTATATGACAAATAATAGGGCACTTTTAATAATTCATTTATGCATAAAAATATGATTTACGTACTAAATTGGAAAAAATAGAATGTAGCTTATTTAACTTGTACGGCTGGTTCTGCAAGTAAGACACTGCCACGGCTTGGGCTGCCCACTGCTCCGGGTACTTTACATATAAGGTAAATGATAATGTTATATAATGAACCGTTAAAGTGTTTCCGACGTATGTAGGATCAGAGCATAACACAGCCAAACCAAAAGACGTTAGGACACATGAAGTGTGTGAGATGAGCAAGCCCAGGGAATTCCCCTCTTAAACCTTTTCCAGGAAACTAACGGCAACATAAGCAAGCGCATATATTTCTAGTTCATGACAATGCAGCCAGCTTTGATTGGCTGTTGACTAAATTATTCATTTAGACCAGTTCCGAAGGTTTGAGCAATGTGACAGTAGTATTGATCATGCTGTGGCAGTTGCATCATTATACCACTTGCAAGTCAATAGTTCTAGCCAGTTGATCAAACGTCATAATTTCCTGTACACACTTTTGAGTTTATTATTTGCAAGACTTTTTCATCAGAAGTCCCTTGGCATCAAATTTGTACTCTTAGAATAAGCAATCAAATATGTATAATGATAATACAAATTTAAGTTTTCACCTCAATGCTTTTAAAAATGTTTTGCTTTTTTGAAACAATTACTGGTTTTATTATGATGTTGTTAATCCCTGTTACACTAAGCAAATTAGATTTGTCTGATTGAATTGTTTTAGGATTTTATTAACATTTTTGACACCTTAAATCAATTTTTGGTTGGAAAAAATTATTTCAGTACAGTTTAGCAGAAAGAAAGCTGCAACAATAAATCAGAATCAGGACCATTTTAAAAGATAAGATACCTAATAATATTATATTGTGACAACAGTTATAATAAGATTAGACACAAGGTTATGAAAAAAGTGACTTCATTTTGCCCCCTTCTGTTTTCAGGTGGTACTGCAGTCTCGAGATTATAACGCTCTTTCAATGAGCGTCATGGCATTTGTTTCAATGATTTACCCACTGGAGTACTTGTTTCCTGTCATTCCACTGTTGCCCACCTGCATGGCCTCTGCTGAACAGGTAAAATTGTGGATAAAGGTATTTTTAACTTCTACATGTTTTATTTTAACCCACATCATTTAACCTTACAGCTCTTACTTGCCCCAACTCCATATGTTATTGGGGTACCTGCCAGTTTCTTCCTGTACAAATCGGACTTCAAGATGCCTGATGATGTTTGGTTGGTGGATCTGGACTCCAACAAGGTATTTCATGGTTTATAAAATAATTCATTCTCAGATCCACTAATACATGCAAATGTTTTCTGATAGGTCAATGCACCAAGCAATGCAGAAATGCTTCCTCCTTTACCCGAACCTGAAGGCACTGAGCTGAAGAAACACTTAAAACAGGTAAACTAACACATGATGACACTATAATTTAAGTTATGAGTTTGAGAAATTCTGGATGTATTGCTTGACTGTATTTTTCGGACTATAAGGTGCATCATATTATACGTGCTTTCCCTAATGTTTTTCCACATATAATGCACACATTTTTTTCAGAATAAAAGACTCTAATTTAAGAGTTTAAGAATTTTAATTGTGCCATTAAGTCCAAACAATACGGCAGCCGTGGTCAGGTGTGACAAAAAATGCTGAAATGGCTACAATATCAGTTAAACTTCATTTTGTTTGATGGCATAAAAACGGTACAACTGTGTGGATTGCACTTGAATGTGTTTTAACAGCTCTGTTTACTTTTTTTTTTTTGTTTCAGCTATTAGAGGTAAAACATTTAGTTTTTTTTCCCCACTTTTAGTCCTAGTTCTAGTGCTTAAACCTTAACAAAAATCCATGTTTCCCCTTTGCCCGGAGGTTTTTGTATTGATTGTGAAAATCTTCCTTTTTCACAAGATTAAATTGAAATGAATCATAAACACTAATTTTCTTTTCCGACTTAATTGACTGACATGTATTGTTGTGTTGTCAGTCTAGCAGTCTTGGTCGGTGTTTAGAAAAAATGTCACCTAAAACTGTTTAGCTCTGTTGCTTAGCGACAACTCCTGTGCTGTCACTGTAACTGCTTGAGCTGATGGAAGTCGATACAGTGAATCATCAGCAGTGTCTCACAAACCATGAGTCATGAATCTTTGTTTATTGTTATGAATCACAGGGACTATGACTTTTCAAACTAAATTAAAGGTCAAGTGCTCTTGTGGTGTAAAGATTACAGTTTCTAAGCTGTTTTTTTTATAAAACATCTTATGTTTATAATTTTCTTATATTTACTGTTTTTTTTATTTACAATATAACTTATTCACTTGTGAAACTTAATTTCATATTGTTATTATTTTATCAAAATGTACACACAGACAATACATATATTGTAGAAACATAATTGTGCAACTTCTAAAACTTCATAGTTGCTAAAAATAAAGTACCTGATAAATCAAATCAAAACACAGATTCAGATTCTGATCACAACTCCTATCTAACTCACTAGATTTTCCGCAAACATTCCATTTTCAGCACCATTACTGTCGTTTTGATTGTTCCTACGTTTCCTTCATAGTGTCACTCTCAGCGGTGGTAGTAGACTAGTAGTGGTTATGTGCCCTTCCTGTTTTCTTGTGCCCTTCAGTGTCTGGTAAGGTTGACTGTGATCACCCAAAAGCAGATCTTCAATTCCGATTCCAAGGTTCACAGATCTTTGCATTTTGAATGTTCCATTTTAAGTTTGCACTCTCTCCCCCTTCCTCCTCAGACTTATACATACTGCTTGTAGCCCTACACTGAGCCAGAAGTCTCTACATACTTACACCTATTAAACACTTTCTGACAACACCATACTCTATGCATCCCCAAACTGCAGCTCGTCTGATTGAGACATGAAGGGTCTACAAACCTCATGCTTCTTACAGCCTTGTTTAGCTCGAGCTTGTTCAAATGCATCTTGCCGCTTACATCCTGCTCATTAACCCAAAGCTAAAGTCATTCTAGGGAGGAGATGGATGATTACTGTGATGACGTTCTGGCCAAATGGTGTGTCACGTGCAGATCCAATGAAATGCCAGCAGAGAAGCTTCAAGTCCGCTATGGCAGAAGTCCCAGAGTGCTTTGTGATTTGCTCTTCGTGCAATGGCTGCACTTTCTTTCTAACATCTTGACTAATGACACTGACATCTGAGGCATTGAGCAGCATTGACGTTTCAGGCAATAGTTTGAGTCTTATATGCTCTATTTTATGTATAAACACATTTATAGGTTTAACGCTTATGCAGGTTGGCTGATGATAAAATGAGTCAGATGATGAACTACATAGTGCCTGAAGCAACAATGCTGTAGATTCTTACATATGGGTTTATTTTTAAATCTCTCTCTCCTGTTTCCCATCTTTCTCCATGTCTTTCACTTCTGTCCTTGATCAGGCTCTGGCTAGCATGAGTTTGAACACTCAGCCTATTCTGAACCTAGAGAAGTTCCAGGATGGACAGGAGTTGTCTTTGTTGCCTCCTAGTCGAGACAAAGCCTCTCCCTCCTCTACCGAGTTCAATCCACTCATCTATGGAAATGATGTGGACTCTGTGGATGTTGCAACAAGGTAAGATTGTATCTGGTTTGCAAATCTACAATGTGTTAGTGACAGTGGTGTAAATTTTCGATCTGTTATTTTCTATCATTTTAAAACATCGAGGTGTTAAATTTCATTTCTATTATAGGAAATCCTCACATTTCACATTTCATTCTTGTTTTAAGCCTAAATTCAGTACGAGTACAATACTTAAGTTTTAAAATGGCATACACAAAACAACTTCATATCAAATTCATCTTCATGAAATTGGTGACTTGTAATGGAGTAATATTTAGGTATTCGTACTTTTACTCAAGTATGGTTTTCAGGTACTCTTTACACCACTGGGATGTGACTATTCACAAGAATATACCATTCTTTTTCCTTATAGGGTCTATAATTGTATTCAATTGTATTTGTTCTTTTGTTTTTCTTGTGGACAGGGTGGCAATGGTCAGGTTCTTCAACTCTCCAAATGTTCTCCAAGGTTTCCAGATGCACACACGTACTCTACGTCTTTTCCCCCGGCCTGTGGTGGCGTTTCAGTCCACGACTTTCCTTGCTTCTCGGCCACGGCGTAATGGATTCACAGAAAAGCTCTCACACACTCAAGCAGTGGAGTATTATGGAGAGTGGGCTCTGAACCCCACCAATTTGGCTTTTCAAAGGATTCACAACAGTAAGAGAAATGCCTTGAAAGAGAGAATTCATTTTCTTTTCTCTTTGGTCTTTTTTTTGCAGCACAAAGTCTGTCTGATGCAAATGATTTCCATATTTGCATTTTCCTGTTTTATTGTTTTGCGAGGGTTGCACTTAGCCATTGCTTTTAATTGCTTTCTGAAGTAAGCGGCAATCAAATAGCATTAGCTGCTATTCGCTGCAGCTAATAAATAATGGATGAAAGGCCATGCTTACAAATAAACTGGTACCCAATGTTAAAGTGTTAAACAACAGTTATTTGGTAGAAAGGTACACGTAATGATTCAGCTCTAATTTGACCAATTGTGTCTTTTCAATATCTCTTGGGTTTGTCAAAATGTCATAAATTACATATTATTTGTGTTTGTGTGTGTGTGTGTGTGTGTGTGTGTGTGTGTGTGTGTGTGTGTGGCAGATGTGTATGATCCATCTCTTATAGGTGATAAGCCCAAGTGGTATGCCCACCAGTTACAACCAGTTTTCTATCGTGTTTATGACGGGAACTCTCAACTGGCCGAGGCTTTGAGTGGACCACTACAGGACGAAGCCAATGATTCAGACCCCACAGATGACAGGTGTCTACGAATTTTTGTAAATGAAATAAAGCTTAAAAACGCATATGCACATTTTGTCCCATTTATTTATGGTATTGTTTGTGTTTATTTCAGTGGCAGCGACAGTGAAGCATATGATGACTCCAGCTCGTCCTACTCGTCTCTCGGAGACTTTGTGAATGAGATGATTAAGGGAGACATTCAAGGAGACACGCCAAGTTAGCGTTTCTGATTTAATATATTTTTATATATTATATATACTGTACCTTTTTTCCTAAAAGTTGTTTTATTTCTCAGATGTTGACCCCCTGACACATGCTGCGCTGGGCGATGCTAATGAGGTGGAGATCCATGACTTCCATGAGTATAAAGGAGAAAGTGGTGACCCAGAGCCTGAAGGCCTTCCAGAGGCCACGGACAGTCAGCCGCTGCGGTCCAGCTCCAGCACCACGGCCAGTTCCAGTCCCAGTACAGTCGTACAAGGCGTCAATCATGTCAGTTTTTAAGTGTAGAATAAACCCGGCATTTTTTCTTATTTTTAACATTTGATTCGTTATTTTTGTGCAGGAACAGAAGGAGCTCGTTGAACCAGAGGGGTCTGCAAGGGCACCTCCACAAAACGCTGTGCCAGTTTTAGGCCCTTCTCCTTCGACTAGGCCTGCACCTGAGCCAATCCCAGCAGACGCGAGCATTAAAAAGAAAGAGTATGACAATCCTTACTTTGAGCCTCAGTACGGCTTTCCCACTGAAGATGATGCTGAAGCAGATGAGCAGGAGGAGAGCTACACACCACGATTCAACCAGAACCTCAATGGCAACAAGTCTGTTTTTGTTCCTTGTTGACAATTTTCATCTGTGTTTAATATCTTTTTCAGAAATCTTTTACTGACTTGACTTGCTTGCTTTGTGTGTATGAAGGCCTTCTCGTCCTCTGAGACCCAGCAGCCTGAAGCTTCCGGGTGAATCTGATGGAGAGGGAGACTCAAGGAATGCCTCTCCAAGCTCCACTATTTCCAACAATAGTAGCGATGGCTTCGGGGGACTCATGTCATTTGCAAGTGAGGAGCTATTATTGTTTATAAACAAAATTGAATGTTCTTTTCTTCGGTAGTTGCTGTAAACCACATTCATTTTACACTTGTACACTATACTTACACATTATATTACCGTATTTACCAGCTTAAGACTTCACTTCACTTAAGACACACATTCACTTATAAGACGGGCCTGTATTTTCACCTTGGATATTCTCAGTATTCTGTTTAGTCCTGTTTATAAGACGAAAGAAAGGAAAGCAGGCAACGAGAGAACCTAATTTAGAGGTTTCATATACAGCATTTCGAGTTCAAGCATGTCTCATTGACATTTGTTTGTTCTCTCTGTGGATGCAGTGTATGGAATCAAATTACTGCCTAAAAGATTTTCCTGCGCGTGCACGGAAGTCTGTAGACCTCGTTTATAAGACTAGCCCCCCAGTTTGAGCCATAAATCCAAATCTATAAAATCATATTATATATATTTAAAATAGTCTTATAAGCGAGTAAATACGCTATAAAACATTTTGACCTTGTATTCATAGGTAACCTGTATAAAAATCACGGCACCAGTTTCAGCCTGTCCAGTCTGGCTCTTCCTAATAAAGCGCGAGAGAAGAACACACCGTTTCCCAGCCTCAAAGGTACAAAAAACTGAGAGATTAATCATGTGACCTTCCTTGTTCAGCCATCTGTCCACCGTCTCATGCCTCATGTCCAATTATATGCATTTCTTTTTCTCTTACAGTATTTGTTTGGTTATATCTAAGCTTTTGTTTATCTTTTTTTCTGTTAAAATAGATTTGACATCTTACCTAAGGTTAGCTGATTGACTTAAAAATAAGATTTAATAGGGTTACAGGAACACTATAAGTGTAGATTTCTGCACACTCTAACTGTAAAAATCACTCTTCTCAGTTTAATAGTTTTTAAATTCTTTCTCTTTTTTCCTCTCTTCTTTCATTATACTTTACCATCTTTAAAGAATATTTTAATTTTGATTTAGCAGAGGACACTGATCAAGGTTTGTTGGGAATGCTGCCTCAGTCCACATGTGTGTAACCCGGGTTTTGTGTCTTTACTGCAGTTCATGACTTTTTTTTTTCTGTCTGTTTATGATTTTGGATGATGTCTGTAATTCTCAGACGATGATGATGACAGTCCTGAGAGTCCTGGTATGTTTCATCTCTGTAGCCTGCCCTAATGATGAACCGATTTGCTGTGTGTAATAGTCTCACAGACCCTTCTAAATCCTGAGAAAATGAGAAACTGCTCATTTGTCTCGCTCTGAACCTAATGCGCTTAGACTAATTCCTTGCATTAATTCCTATTTCCTGTCTTAGGTGTTTTCTTTTACATCCCTGAAAATGTATCGATATCACTAATCACCACTTTTCATATCCATCAATGTTGAATCAGTGGAATGTAAAAGAAATCGCTGTGTATGCTGTTTCCAACATAAGAGATAAGGAATATATCTTTAAGTATATTCTACATCGCATATTCCTCTCCTTTATTACTGCTCTGTGCTCCTCTGATTGCTAGTCACCGGTATAAATAGCATCAGTTACAGTAAATGAGAACAAAGTCTTGTTTTCATTTTAGGTCGTCGTTTCTTTCTATAGAGAAAGAACGCTTTTGTAGTAATGAAAGTTTCTATTACTTCTGTGTGCAGTGTGTTTTTTGTCTGTGTGTGATAGTTGGTAAAAACAGAGTTTAGGTCTTTTTTTAGACCTAATCCTGTTTGGATTTTTTTTCTTCTGAATTCCGGAGTGAAGATTCCAATCCACACTGAGTAAAAGTGCTTTTCAAGCTCTGATTGACTTCAATACTGAAATGCTGCTTCTACTAAATTTGAATTGCTAGTTTAGATCCAATGAAAAGCAAACTAAAGCTGAAGAGCAGCATGCTATTAGTATGTATACCTGAGTACCTGAAAACCATATTTGAGGAAATTTATCAATACCTTACTGTAAAACTTACTCCATCACAAGGTACCAATTTAAAGAAGACTTGAGCAAAAGTCGTAAAGATTCCAAGTTTGAAAAAAACGTTAGTATTTTACTCGCTCTGAATTTAATAATAAAAAAAACCCACCAAGTGTAAAACAAGAAACTCTTTATTTGTGAGGTTTTATTTTCTAATATAGAAATGAAATTTAACACCTCGATGTTTCAGAATGGCAAAACAAAATAGATTAAAAAAAAAGTACAAAAAGTCACTAAAAATCAAATGTGCTAAAAAGTGCAACCGACAATTTTTACGTTTAGTAAAGAGTGCTCAAAAACGTAGTCAAGTAGAGAGTAAATGTTTCTTATATTTTTTTATAATCAGTACAAGTACAAAGTAGCCAAAAGAAATAGTTAAGTTCATTTTCTCAAGTACTTTACACCACTGCTTGTTATGATCTCTTTATTTGGTGTACGGTAGGTCTTTTTTTAAAAATAGGAACGAACCGTTGAGGAAGGTTATTTGCATATTCTTCAGACACAGCAGCAGTGATGCGGGTTAAAACCACCTTGCATATTTGGACTTTCAAAGTGGGTCTATTTTAAAAATGTCATATTCAGACAACAATGCCACCCCTGATTTATTTTGTTTAGCAGTGAAATTCTTTCTTATTAAGGATGTCAGTGTCAGCACTGGGTAACAGAGATATCTTGTTATTTCAGCAGTTGCTCAATAGTCTGACAAGCCTATTAAATTACCAAATATTACATAAGAGCTTTTTTGTTTTTAAAAGACTGACATTTGAGAATAAAGCTCTAGCTCTCTCTCTCTCTCTCTCTCTCTCTCTCTCTCTCTCTCTCTCTCTCTCTCTCTCTCTCTCTCTCTCTCTCTCTCTCTCTCATACACACACACACATTCTGTCATTCTTTCCATTATTCTCTTCAGCTGGTTTTCTCGTTGTATATGTACATGTGTCTGGCTGTGGGTGGATGTTTGGACTGGTTCTGTCTGGGCCGGTGTTGTTCCCTGTCCGCTCTTTGACCCCTGCACTAATTCTGGCTTCTGTGTCCAGTATTTGGGCTAAATTCCCTTATGGAGATTGTAACAGAGATCGGCCCGGGGAGCGGAGAAGGTGGGTTCTGCCCTCTGCTGCGTGAGCTGCATGCTTCTCCAAAGCCAGTCAGCTACATCCCCCAGCATCCTCTTTCACCCTTGTGACCTCATCAGTCGCCTGCCATTGGTTCACTGTTGAGTCTGTTCTCATTTTTGTTTTCATTACCATTGTTTTTGTTGGTGGTGATTAGTGGTGGGTCACTGGTGGAATTCCACTATTTCGAAATCTCTAAATTAATTTTGTTTTGATTTGTTGTTTCAACCGTTTGTTGCATTTTGGCATTTTAATATATTATAATGTGTGTGCCAGCGATTTTTATATACACAAATTACACACAGAAGTAATATGTCTTGATGTTATAACAAGATTTAATTGTCAATGCCGGTATTTAATACAGAAGCATTAGAAGGTTTTTTTGTTTGTTCTTTTTACAGCACCAGTTATTATATTTTTAGATACACTTACAATTAGGCCACCATACAGGGTGGTGTGTGCGAGCGTGCGTGTGAAAATGGCCATCTGCGTGTGCCCTCCGAGAAGAGTTTTCATGCCTGTCATTGTTCATATGTGTTTTTGATGCCGATATACACAAACCACAGCAACAAATTAATATTGGATGATAGTTTTAGCTCAGTTTCTGTATGCTGACAGTTGGAAATATTAGTCTATTTTTGGCTTTGTTTTTAGTATTCTATTTTTTTGTTTTAATGTTCCACTTGTTCAATCATTTCTCATCCTTTTCTCTGTGTGTGTATGTGTGTGTTCACACTAATGTAGCTCATCCTACAGTTCCTCTTAATACAGTAATCTGCTTTCTAACTTTCCTCAATGTAACAAATAAATTAGTAAAAATCCTTTATACGCATTAGATTTTGCTCGTTGTATTTTGACTGAAAATCATCAACTTGTAAAAATGGAGTGCGCAGATTTATATCTGTAGCGTTGCCACAGATATACTGTATAACAAGACCTATAAGTTGTCCTGAAGTTTTTTTCTTTTGATTGATATGCTTTTTTGTGCTTTAAAAATTGATTTGAAATTACTATTAAGTGACGTAGGATCCATTGGTCAGTATACAGGCATGTCTGACCTGATGGAGTGATTGGTCTGTTGTAGGTGCTCGAGCGCCCAGAGCTCTAGTAGATCAGAAGTCTTCTGTCATCAAACACAGTCCCACCGTCAAGAGAGAGTCTCCATCTCCTCAAGGCAGAGCCAACAATACCAGGTACAACTCAAGGCAAGAATACGTCAAAAAGGAAGACGAATAAGACTCTTAAGATGAAAAACAAATTTATTTTTTGTCGTATTCACACAAAAATAAGCACCACTTTTTTCCCAATTTTTGAAGCTCAGATATGTATGGGGGTGCTTATATTTCTGCGCCAAATTAAAATTTGAAATATGTAAATATAAGCGCCCTTGTTTTAACCAAATTTTAAGTCAGGAGCAATTAAAGAAAATGGAACGTGCAACTGAATTTAAAATATACAAATAACATATTTACTTGAATAACAAAGATAAAGAAAGGCAGTAACACTTAGCAATGGCTAAATAACAGTGGAAGAAATAAAAACTGCCTCAGTTTTTTATATATTTAAATAATTACTGATTTTTACGTGAATCCATTACTGTATTTTGAATCGTATATTCACGTAAATATAGTCATTAAAAAAACTAATTTCATTCTTTTTTTTCAGTGTTTTTATTTATTTTTCTTTAACTGGGTATTCTAAAATGTGGGCATTTGTAATTGACAGTGAGAACCAGCAGTTTCTGAAAGAGGTGGTGCAGAGTGTGCTTGAGGGCCAGGGTGTGGGCTGGCTCAACATGAAGAAAGTGCGCCGCCTGCTGGAGAATGAGCAGCTACGTGTCTTTGTTCTCAGCAAACTCAACCGGGCAATTCAGTCGGAGGAGGATGCGCAGCAGGAAATCATAAGAGATGTGGTAAGTCTGGAGTCAGGCAAAACTGTTTGACAGCTCTTTGAGAAACTGATTTATCTACCACAGGAGATCAACAGGAAGGTGTACAAAGGCATGTTGGACCTCTTGAAATGCACAGTGTCCAGCTTGGAGAACTCATACACTAATGCTGGTCTTGGTGGAATGGCCAGTGTCTTCAGCTTGCTGGAAATCGCACGAACGCACTACCAAACCAAAGGTGAACCACTTATGTCACGTGAACTTTCCTCTCCATGTGGAAGTTTCTTGTTCCTCTTCATCACAGCGGTTGGTTGCGTCGGGCCATGGTTAAATGATTTGTGTTAGATTGTGATTCATGTACAGAACTCTTCAACATTTTTCTTTCCCAACAACTGTAATGTTGACCTTCCATCTCTTGTGTCCATGCCTCTTTGCTATTGCCTCTTTTCTTCTCTCCTGTGATTTGTTCCGTCGGTGCTCAATTGTGGCTCACAGACCCAGAGAAACGGAAAAGGAGCCCCACAGAGGGGGTAAGCAGCCCGGGCAGTAAGGAGAGTCCGTCGGGCAGAATGGAGAGCGCCAGGGCAGCAGGTGTACTTCTGGTACCCCGCATCCAGCTGCCGCCCCCCTCTTCTGGCAAAGGATCACGGCAGTTTGACACCCGGAGTCTGAATGAGGAGAATTTTATTGCCTCCATTGGTGTGTAAACCACAATGCCGTGCACTGCATGCCCCTTGCTGCGTGTTCTGTTCCCTGTGCTTTAGGGAACGTCCCCTATTTCACTAACTGTCTAAACCATCTTTGTGCCAGACACTGGGAGCCAAAATTGCTTTAAAAAACTAGTCTTTGGCACACTGGCTGGTGTAGACACGTTACTGGAATATTGTGATGAATATGAATCCCGTAGACACCTTCCTGAATGTTAAACGTTTGTTTTCGTTTTTATAAATCCTGTTTGCCAGCCCTACCTTTTAAAACCATTGGATGCATGTCAGTGAAACCGCCACTAAACACCCAGACCTGCAGCTCTGCGTAGCTGAGGAAAAAACCTGTACCACTACTCACCTTAAAAGGGTCCCGAGCTGTCGTCTCCCCTGTTAACAGTCCTGTGATGAGTCTCAAAGTGAACCACAGACCACATTGATGTTTATTAAGTGGCTCGTCATGGTTCTGGATGATCTAACCTTCTGATTGGCTGTCAGATCTGGGCCTGTGTACAGGGGAATGTCCATCTCCTCCTTCCCCAAATGCCAACCTTCATAACCTTATCATGTGATAAAGCACCTTCAATTCTACGGAATGTCTCCGAGACTGCACCCTGCTTTTGCAACACCTCATTCCATCCACCAGCTGTGTGGCTGCTTTGTTGTCCTCATCTCACGCCTGTCGCACCTCCCAGGCCGCCCATTCCTGCCTTGGAGAGCCATTGGCCATTATGGATGACTTAGGATGGGGAAATATAGGCATGATATCCATCATTTTGGCTCTTCAGGAACAGGATTGCAGAGTTTTGGATGTTTTGAAATGGAACTTCACACTGGTTACCAACAAGCATTGGTTAGAGAGTTTAACGTGAAGAACTCGTGTCATTTTTATG
Organism: Paedocypris micromegethes; assembly: GCA_028031935.1. Lineage (NCBI taxonomy): Eukaryota > Metazoa > Chordata > Actinopteri > Cypriniformes > Paedocypris > Paedocypris micromegethes. The sequence continues at coordinate 7,402,777 of CM051499.1, forward strand.
TAGCTTGTTTTATTCTGTGTGAACATTTCAAAACATTCAGGTTTTGGAAAACATGAGACTTTGCACTGTTCGGTTTTGTTTATTGTTTTGTTTTTCTTTTTAAGAGACGCACATCCTCCATATCTGACAATTCAACCGACTCTCTGACTCTCTCTCTGTCTTTCTCTCCTTGCTTGCAATGCATCTTGGGTAGAATTGTGGAGCAAGCACCAGGATAACAGAAAGCAAAAATCTTTGGAAAAAGAACAGAGTAAGATTCACTTCCCTAAGCATCCGAATTAGACTGTCCTTTGAAATCTGCAAGACCAAGCTGTCTTTCCACTTTCATCAGAACTTTTCCCAGTTTCAGCTTTGTATGGAAAGAAATTCTGCCTGCAATTATTCTTTTTTTTTTTTTTTATGAAAACGGCCAGTTTAGATGGATAAAAAAACAGACAAAAAATATCTTTTATATTTTGAATGTAGAGATTATCTGGTGTCAGAATACATTTAAACCATTATTTTTCAAGAACACATCTTCTACCCGTATGGAAGCGTTTTATAGTGTTCTGACTGCTTGACTGGAAAACATTTTATTTTTATTCAGGACAAACGCTGGCAGTTTATAAATCAACAAGATTTCTGTATTCTTCAGTGGGCCTCTAAGCAATTTTCCAGATAACTTTGGTTTCATTTTTGCCATTGTTCTGCTTATTAAAGTTCTATTTAAAATACAGTCAGACCAATACATTCAGACCAAGACTGATTATATGGCTGTTGGACTGAAATTCAATTTAGTTTGCTAATTTTACAGAGGATGAATCGGACTATTAGTTGTGTTTTTATCCATATTCTGACATTTTTTTTTATATCTCGATGCCTTATGATGAGTATATAAGTTGGGGCATACGTGTTTTATTTGAAAGAGGAGAAGATCCTAGGTTGCAGCTGAAGCTTCCTCCTGTCTGAGTGATGTGTTTGCCTGCATGTGTGACTGCCGCTGTCTGTGTGAAACCTAATGCAACTGTGAACTGAACTGGCCCACTGTCGATTGATCTGCTTCTGTGAGTTTCTCCATTATGATCTCCAGAATTTTCGCTTCTCTCTGCCTGCTCTGCATAGTCCGATGAGTGGCAGCTGGCTGAACAGACACTATTACACTCGATAAAGCCTATGACATCAATGTGACATCAGCCTTTCAAGCTTCGGCCTGCTGCTAGTCATGTGACAGGCCACAATGCGGTGCAGAGAGTTAATGAACGGAAGCACTGATCCTGTGTTTCCTGCAGGGGCTGATGGCGCTAAACAACGTCTGGAGGGAGCGGACACTGAAGAGAAGAAATCTCAGATCAGTGCTGACAGCGGACTCAGTGTGACTTCCGGATCACAGGTGAGGGGTCCATACTGTAGCTCTGCATCGTAGTGTTGTCAAAAGTATCAATATTTTGATAAGTATCTATACTGAAAAATCTGAAACAATACAATACTGTCATCCAAAAGTATCTATACTATTTGCGCTTCCGGTCTTTCAGCTTTGCGCATATGATAAATATGGTCAGCAAGTTCAGAGTCCTCGCGAGCGGTTTAAATCGAAATAAAGAAGAAGTTTTGCCCTATTAAAGAGAGATTATAACATTATGTGCTTATAATATTTAATGCTCTTAAAATGGGATGTGTGTTGTCATGGCTTACTTTATCATTTATTCTTCTCTTGCCGTTGCAGAAGAGTGACACCGAGTCGCTGGCGAGCTCCGAGCCTCCAGCTCTGACCAGAAGCACCAGTCAGGACTCTGAGGCCAGCACTGTGGTAGGGCACAGCCATTACGGCCACAGACACTACACGGTTTTCAGACAACAATTCTTTCTTCAAGGTTCTACTGCTCCTTGGACAATGGATAATTTTTAAACGCAAATCAAAATAAATTATTTCACCGTAAGGCCATTGTCATGGTTGAGTGTTATTCCCTTTGAGAAAGCAAATGGTAACAAGGTACAAGCCTCCAAGTCGATAATATTTATTAATCGATAATCTCATAAAACCTCTAATAGCAGGCCATGTTCTATTTTTCAACGCTTTCAGCATGGTGGCCTTCTATTGGAGGTGGCCTTCTATTAGCGGTTTACAGTAATATATATATAAAATATTATTCAATAATTATAAATAATATATACATAAATAAATATATAATTTATTATTTATTTTATTTTTGGTGCTTTGTGCATCAGTCCCTTTTTACCGTCTTCAGTGAAGGATCTTGGTGAAAAATGAAGGCCACAATGGATGGAAACACATCTTGTGACACTGCAGAAGCTTTCAGAGAATGCGTGCCATAGTCAAATGTTATTTCTTAACTAATTCTTTTGTTATACTTAACAAAGTATAAATGTGATTTTGTGAGTGTGTTTGTACGTGTATAACAGTATATGTAAAAATGTGGGTGTACAGTATACATAAATATACAATATTTACGATATGTAAAAAAACAATGGGTGTTTAAACAAAGTGCAAAAACAGAAGTATTCTTGAAGGCGGAACTGATGGATGATTGTACTTGTGAAGGTGAGTAACAGCTCCGGAGAGACGCTGGGAGCCGACAGTGATCTGAGCAGCACGGCTGGAGACGGACTGGCCGGCCGACACGCTGCTCATCTCAATCTGTCTCGTGGAACGCTGTCCGACAGTGAGATCGAGACCAACCCGGCCACTAGCTCTGTATTTGTAAGCATCTCTCTTATATTTATAAAATACTGGTGTCACAGTGTCGGGTGCTTGTTCCATTGTTTTACTTGTATGTTGCTTATCTACATGTCGAATTGGCGTTAACTTTTATTAACCTATTTTTTATAAACACTTTCACATCGGCAGGGAAAGACTCACAAACTGAAGCCTGGAGTGAAGGAGCCTGTAGGTGTGAACAAAGCTTTACCTGTTGAGGATGTTAGCACAAGGATCTATCTGTGCGAGGGGCTGCTGGGTAAGAGCTTCTTCTCACTCGCCAATGGCTTTTGTCTTTTTTTTTCTTTTCCTAAGAAAATAAATCTTGCTAAAGTTGCTAAAAATTAACTGTTGGCTTGAAAGACATTTCTGACATAAAATATTACACAATTGATAATTACTTTCCGTTCTTTATCAAAATGCACCGTGATGCCTCTGCGTCTTCTGTCAGCGCAATAAGCTTCTTATAATATAAATGTGTGTATGTTAACCTTCCAATCCATGATTCCGATTATGTCTAAAATGCACTTTTTACTTTTAAATTTTTAATTTTTTTTACCCTCTGGCAAAGTTTGAAAGTGAAGCTTGTAATAAACTTGTCAAATGAATCCAATGCATTAAAGAGCTAGTTTTGACAACACTAATTTTAATGTTGTAAAGAAATTCGAGAACTGCGATTTTCAAATATTTGATCCCAAGTCTTTGTAACCATGCACGTCTAATTTAAATGTTTATTACCCATCTTTTAATAACTATGTTTTAACGTTTCTAACATTCTAAAACTGACTTTGCTTTGGTCTTTGGCTCCTCTTTTCTCCGTTCTCCTTCTCTCTGTCTGTTTCTTTCTTTTTGTCTTGCTTATTTCCCCTCCATTAATGCTGCGAAGGCCGAGATAAAAGCTCGGTATGGGACCAGTTGGAGGATGCGGCCATGGAGACCTTTTCTCTGAGTATGGCAGACTTTGACTGTTGGACTGTGTGTGTTTTTATTATTATGTTGACATATTATTTTAATTTGTATTGCTTGTTTTGGAATCCTTTACATCAACAGAATACTTTCAAATGCTTTTTTTTTATGCATGTGTTGGACTTGTTCATCAGTTTAGATTTGTTGTTCCTGTACACATACCTTATTTAAGTGAATAGCCAGACATATCAAACAGGCTTTTTTTTTATTTGTTTGTGTGAAATGAAGTGCTAAAATGCTGCGTGCGAGTATGTGAATGCTAAAGCAATCAACATGTTGGACGGAGGCGTGTTATTTCTGTGATCATTTTTTCACTTGTGGTTTGGTGTTTTGTTCTGGCTACTTTCTCTTTGCCATTTGGCTCATAAATTGGCTTTGAATTCTACATGTTAAGTTGATGTTAATGTGTAGATGCTGCATTAATCAGCCGTAGTGTTACGCTCAGGTTCTGAATTACGCAAGATTAACATTCCTGTGTGTGTGTGTGCTCCCACGCTTGTGTGTTTAGGTAAGGAGCGCTCAACTCTCTGGGACCAGTTGCAGTTTTGGGAAGATGCCTTTCTGGATGCTGTTATGTTGGAAAGAGAAGGGATGGGGATGGATCAGGGACCTCAAGAAATGATTGACCGGTTAGTGTGTGTGTGTATGTGTGTGTGGGGGGGGTCTCCTCGTGAAGACAACAATATTGCAAGTGCAAGTAAACAATATTTTAAAAAAATTATAGGTTACATTTATATCAAATATAATTAGTTATGTAGCGCTAGAAGTAGTGAATCTTTGAATACAAATGTTATCCTTTTGTTTTTATTTCAAAATATTAATCGATAAAGAATGATTATTGTACACATCAACGTTTTTTCCCACCCCAAAGAAATTGTTTTACAGTATTTCTGTAGAGAAATATGTCAAAGTCTGTTTACTTGTATTTGTATGTATTTTTTTACCAATAAAAATATAAATCTGGATAAAGTGGATGATATGATCGATTGTGTGTATTTTTTAGTTGTTCTGGCACTTTTACCAGAGTTGACATGTTAGTTCAGAGTTGCCATGTTAGTTAAATGTAGGTCTTTCGATCATATTATGTGTTTCTTTTCGGCTTTTCAGGTATCTGTCTCTCGGAGAGCATGACCGCAAAAGACTAGAAGACGATGAGGATCGATTACTGGCCACACTTCTATACAACATGATTGCCTACATGCTTATGATGAAGGTTCTCGATTGATTTCTAATTTCAAGTTTAATTCTTCTCAAAGCTAGTCTCATCTTGCATTCTAACATCACAAACTCAAATTGAATATCGAGCCAGGCTGTAATACATTTTCTTCTGTGGTCTGATTCTTATTCTGATGTGCTTCAATCATATAGGTCAGCAAGAATGACATCAGAAAAAAAGTACGCCGTCTGATGGGCAAATCTCACATTGGACTTACACACAGCCAAGACATCAATGAAGTTCTGGATCGTCTTCCAAATTTGGTATGGTTTGGTCGATGAAGAGTTGAATGTTTGATCCAGGTCTTGAGAGATGGACCGTTTTCTTGCAGAGTGGCCGGGAACTTTCCATCAGGCCGAGCGGAAGCAGGCACATTAAAAAGCAGACCTTCGTTGTGCATGCTGGGACTGATACCACAGGAGACATATTTTTCATGGAGGTGCGAGATTTATATATTTTGTCGATTTTCTAGATTGTGACCAACACATTTTGCTGTTTCTGTAGGTTTGTGACGACTGCATCGTCTTGCGCAGTAACATTGGCACAGTCTATGAGCGTTGGTGGTATGAGAAGCTGATAAACATGACATACTGTCCCAAAACCAAAGTGTTGTGTCTGTGGAGAAGGAACGGCCAAGAAACACAGCTGAACAAGTTTTACACCAAGAAGGTAAAAGCAAGCGTAAAATGTGTTTTTTTTTTTAAGTGTGTGTTGTTGGCAGTTATTGAAATTAGTCACCCTTTTTTCTTCTGTCGTGAAAACTTTTTGAAGTGAACCTTACCTAGCTGTAAACAAAAGAATCCACTATTGTTTTGAAAACAGAAATTATCAAGTTGTTTTTATGAGATGCATAATTGACCACTCCAGAATCACACATTTATATTTATTAATGGGTGAAGACACTTTGTCTTGTCTATAAAGCATATTTTAATTGAATGTGATAGATTGTGGGATATTAGACGACAGTTTTACTTGGAAAATAATGTAACAGACTTGTTTCACCACAAAGGAATTAACAATTTTTAACAAGTTGACGTAAAAGATTTTGTACAATTTTTACAAGTTCTATAAATGTGTTTTGTGTCTATTGCTATTTATTGTCTGTTATAAAAAAGTATAAGTAAAATTGTGAACAACAAGAACCATTATTATATAGTATTATTATAACCATATATATGCCTAAGATGGCATAAAAGAAAATCTCATTTTGTGTATTTTCCTTTTCTTTTAAAGTGTCGTGAGCTGTACTATTGCGTTAAAGACAGCATGGAACGTGCTGCAGCGCGACAGCAAAGCATCAAACCAGGTGGAGTTACTAGCAACTAGATGAGTTGCGGTTGTGGTTTTTTATTTTTTCAAACCGTATTTTGGTTTCAGGTCCAGAGCTTGGAGGCGAGTTTCCTGTTCAAGACATGAAGACCGGGGAGGGTGGTCTGCTTCAGGTCACACTGGAGGGCATTAACCTCAAATTTATGCACAGCCAGGTAAAGGTTATCCCTGTATTTTTACCACAACATGCTTGCACAAATTTCAACATTGTCCTTTCGGTCACTTTCAATCCATCAAACCTTTTACCCACCACTTTCTCTCTGTTCACTTCCTCATCTCCCCATGTCACCTTTTCTCTTCCCTTTTTCATTTTCTTAATTGTTACCATCTTCCTCTGAGAATTCTCAGGAACAGCAATAAGAACAACTAAAAATCCAATTGAGCATGAACCACTTCCTGTTCGGAAATGAAGCATCCACATGGTTGTTCCTGAGTCAATTCTAAAAGGAATAATGTCGTTGTCATTGTTGCTTGGCTTATTTTCGATGAATGTTGTTTTTTTTTTGGGTTGCATAATCACAAGCAGAGATCGACTTTTTCCAAATCTCAGAACATTCCACCCGCTGTGTGTGTGTTATTTTGACGTGTTAATGGTCACGGCGTCTGGCTCTGGTCCGTACCGTTTTGTGTTGATGTGATGTCGGTTTGTTGTGTCAGAGGTAAGCTGTAGAATCTTGTGCAAAAACATTCCTCACTTTAAACCAACATACTGAACATTCTAGCAAACTTGGCATGCTGTGTGTTGATGTTTTACATTAATTTAATGCAGTAGGTGGTTTTATCATTGATTCTCCTTTGTATAAACACAAAGGCTGGAATTGTTGAATGTTCCTCCGCTGGGATCGTAGGGTTGTTTACATTTATTTAAATCTATTAAAAATGAGAAAAATTGTGTTTACTATATTTAAAGCAAGATCTGGTCCACTTGTTTAGTAAATTCTTTGCAAGCTTTATAAAGTAAAACCTACTGTATTTTTCAGACTATAAGGAGCACATAAAAAAGTGGAAAATGTGTAAAAAAAAAAAAAAAAAAAAAGTAAAAAGCAAAAAATGCAATGTGTGCTTTATATATGGGGAAAAAGATTACGTAGACTTTTACGTGCTTCATAAACTGGAGCGCCTTTTTGTCCAAAAAATACGGTAGCTAAAAGCAATTATAATTATTTTATTCAAAGCTGTAGCTCTTGTACCCAAGGTTTACCCATAATCCTTTGTACTGATGTGTATCACACCAGGCACTAGTGTGAATGAAGACTGGCTGAGCTTGACAAACCTACTTATTAAAAAAATAACATACCGTCACAGAGAGAGTTTGAAATCTGTGTGATAATGCAGTTTTTTGCTTTGGCTGTAGTGGTCTTCGTTGCTGGTGGAGGAGGCATGGAGGGTCATGGGGTGGGGACACAACAGTGCTTCCAAAACAACATCCACATCATTGCAGATTACATTACAGACCATGTAGCAAACCTTTGTTCAGTCGGGACGGAACCAGGGCTCTTAGTCGTATCCCGTTTTGTGGGCTGGTTGCACCCCAGGGTGTATTGTGCTCTTGTTGTCCAATAATAATCCAAACCGTTTCTCTTCCATGCTCTCTCCCCCTGCAAGGAGCGGAAGGTACACAACCTCTGCAGTCTTTGCTTTTTAGCCGTTCATTTCCTCTTTCTGTACATTTCCTGGCAGACGTCACTCTTGTGTGCTTTTTTTGTGTGTTGTATTATTTGACTTTTTTTATTTTTTTTTTTTTGAGTTCTCGTCTGGTTTTCGTTTGGCGGGGCGTGGGACGGTTTCTGTTAATGGAAATTTCCATGGATGTCTTTGCATGGGCCCATTCGCGTCACCAGTAGGTCCAGTGCCGCCATTTCATTCCCATTTTAGGTGCAAACGGTCAGAGCTCATGCTGATTCATCAGCGCTTCAGAAAAGCTGCTTGCCATGTTACAAGAACAGTCTGTATTTTGGCTAGTTATTTTTCTCCTGGTGTTATAACATACTGTGAGTTTTTTGAAAGAGAGTGTGTCGATTCACTCGGGATAGTTTTAAAGTGGCAAGAGAAGCTGAGGTAATTTCTTTTTTTTTTATTGTCATAAAATGACATCATGCCATATTGCATCGCCGGCCCATGTAATCCTCCGCATGGAAACTTCTCTGTACAGTCATGTTTAAGTTCTACTAGCGTTTCAACAGCTTGTCTGTCATGTTCTTTCTTTGTTTCTCCCTAGTTTAACGTCACTAACTGTCCCGATTGTCATTCCTTTACTCTTTTACTTTGACTTGTGTTTCTTCAAGTGTGTGATTGAGTTGGTAACGGTGTGTCCTGTTGTTTTTTTTGTTTGTTTTTCTTTGTTTTTAGGTTTTCATAGAGCTGAGTCACATTAAAAAGTGCAATACAGTGAAAGGAGTCTTTGTCCTGGAGGAGTTTGGTAATTTCCCCCGTTTTGATTCTAGGCTTGTACGCGACACAGCAGTAATTCAGTCAGATTTGGCGCTTTAGAAGCCGAGCGAAATGGAGCGTAGTTTATGCAGATTATTGCATTGCTTTAGAAATGGGATTATACAAAAACAGTTTCATTGAACAGCCAAGTCCCATTTCAGTGCAAATGCAGTCGACTCCTGTTAATTGGGACACATCGGGACACAAACATTTTGCTCCAATAATGTGGCACAAGTTTGCGTAATGAGATGTGATTTGGACTCTAGGGTCCAAAAAAAACATCTGCCCCCTTTAAGCCCAGCCGACTGTATATATCTCACTTTATAAATACCCTATAGAATTAAAATAGTTTTAGACATTGCTTACTTTATAAAAATATTCTTGAAGGATTTTCATTTACCTGCCTACTACACTAATCGGTGAATTATTCTTCTTAGATTACTGTAATCCCTTGTAGCATTAGCATTAGCTTCCGACTGGGTTACTGCTGCGTCTATGTGCTTCCTTTTTGTAATCCGCCCCTCATCTTTGCTGCTATGAAAACCTTCATTCTCCAGCAGGTAAAGTGCTGTCACCTTTATCCTCTTTTCTTCTCCTCCTGGCCTCCTCATTTCTATCTCACTACATTTGATGTCATTTCTCGTGCCTCTCCTCCTTCACCACTAATCACCATGCAGCTCATTTGCACTTTATGGCTTTGCACACACTTGCTCGATGGGAAAACCCAGCAAACCCGGATTTTCTTCCAACGATTGGCAGCGATGTTCCTCCTCACTGCATTCTCTGATTTCTCAGATGTTCTCCTCTTGTTCCTTCCTCTTAAACTTCATTCCGTTCCCCATTACATAAGTTTCTCAGCCCTATGGGAAGCGTGTACTGATGATAAATTCTGCTCAGTTTAATGGCTCTGTGATTGATGCACATGATGCAAGAGGCCTGGTGTTAGTAGTCGATGGTCTTTAAATCTGCTTGAAACGTGGTCAGTTATTTATCTTCATTTTCTTTGGGCCATTCTCTCTCTCTCTCTTTACTTTACTTTACTTTACAGTCATTTGGCAGACGCTTTTATCTAAAGCGACTTACAAAAAGAGGAGCTCTCTCCCTCACTCTCTCTCTCTCTATCTCTCCCTCTCTCTCCCTCTCTTACTTTTTCTTTTTAGAAATATTTAGTGTGTCATACAGATCAGTGATGCCCAACTTACGAACCGAAGGTCATATCTGGCGGGTTTTATGTGGCCCATTTTTTTTTTCAGTTTTACATTTACTTGTTTAGTGATTTCTATCTTTTTGGAAGAAAAAGTTTTGAGTGTACGCTAATCTCAGAATAAGGTTTTTGGAGATGACCTTCAGACGTCTTTATGAAGATATATAAATATCTATTTAGTGCTAAACTGTCATCAAGGAACTTTCCAAATTGTTTTAAGTACCAACTGAAATGACCTTGACGTTTGCAAACACCTACATCCCTGGTTCACTTGGGGAGTAAACATGAGCATTTAATGGTGAGTCTGACAATTACTGATTATTTTTCATATCTTTTCTAACATTTTGGCAATTTGACTCATTTTTAATTTTATACTCTACATTGTAGCTGCAAAATTCACATCTCATTTGCCTCAGATTATGAAGGTTGGGCAGCACTGATCTAGAATAACCCCAAACGACTAGGTCTCCTTTACCTTCAGCACGTGTCAAATTAATCTGAAAGCCATTGTGTGGATAGATTTTTTTTCAAGAATTCCTTTAGCAGCCAATTTCTTAAGGTGCATGTAAATCTACCGTGGGTTCTTTGTTTGCTCCTCAACAATTCTTGCCTTAAAATTTAAACCCACCTCTATTTGGCATCCCACTGCTGTCGGACGTTTTTAACTTGTGTTTTACACTGGGATTTGCAGTTCCTGAAACTAAAGAAGTGGTGATCCATAAGTACAAGACTCCAATGGTAAGGCCAGATCATTCACACCGTTCATCACAATATAGTTGTGTCTTTAGATTCTTCTCACGCTTGCTCTCATCCTTTCACGTTTTCCTCACCAGGCACATCAGATCTGCTACTCCGTGCTTTGCCTCTTCTCCTACGTGGCGGCCGTGAAGGGGAAAGAGGCAGAGGGCAAACCCAAGATGCTGTCTCCTCGTCCAATTCCAAGCTAGCACACTTCTCCATCTTCACTGCACTTCAACTTCCTGCAATACTGCTGCTCGGCGCCACCTGACATTCCTCCCAAGCTTCTCAACATCCCAAAAATGAAGCAGCTTCGTTAAAATATTCCATTCCAGATATGAGAAATGACACGGACCAATCAGGAAGAGGCTTTGTGCTTAAATCGCTCTCAGCTGGTGTATTTACCGCAATCACGTTGCATTCACTGGCATGCAGACGTCCAGCGCACGTGTGCAACCGATCCCACTCTACAGGCTGTGTAGTTAATAGTTTTGTGCTGTAAATGCCAGTCTGTTCTGTCCACGGTGGGTGAAATGTTCAAGTCTGTGCCACTTGCGAGGGGTGTGGCTTCACTGCCCCGCGTGTAGACCCCCCTTACCATTCGTAAGTGGTCTTAAGGTCAGTGTTTCTCTTTTGCTCTGATATACGGCTCAATCTCCTGTGCTAGTTCTGCTGTAAAGTTCCCTGTCTGTGATCTGCTGTGTTGAATTGCATGTCACTTTAAGAACCCGGAAAAAAAAATCAATTGATGGAGGTAAAAAAAAAAAAAGAAGAATCAGGAAAAAAAAATGATAGAATTCTGTACATTCTGAAGCAATGATGGCAATGCGGCTAAATCTACTGTAGTTTGTTTTCTAGATGTGCAATAATTTAAGTAGAGGGATGACCAGGAGTGGTCCGGTCCTTTCCTCTGCGGTCAGAGAGGGCGAGTGGCTCAGGCATCAACTGCGGTTGCTTTTCTTGTCTTTTTTTATTTTATTTTAACAAAAAAAAAGGCATTACTGAGAGAAGAACACTGCGTTTATTTATCGGCGAAGGTTTTGTCCTGTTCCTAAAATGCTGAAGAAGCTTAATGTTTGTCTCCTGATGTCTTAAAAGTGTCCACTTCCTGTGTGTGTGTGTGTGTGTGTGTGTGTGCTTGGAACGCGTTTGGTAAGAGAGCGTGTCTATTTATGGAGTGTGACGGTGGGGATACTGATGTCTTTTTCGTATTTTAATGGGGCTTTTTTATGTTGGCTCTTATGTTTGAATATGCACACAACGGAGCGGATTTGCATATCGACGGTGTTTTGTTGATGTTCGTAGACTGTAAATGGACCGAAGTCCGCTGGCTGTTGGTTTAGAGATGTTCATAGCACAAAACTGATCCTAAACATCTCGAAATCACGTGTCTCAGAGCGGAACTGCAGGATCACGTTTCTGATTGAGAGCGAGAGATGCACGTGTTTATTTAAGCTTTCGTCATTCTTTAGAAAAAGAGGGAAAGATTAAAAAAAAGAGTTAATGGCTGTATATATTTCAACATTTCAACATATTTATAAAATCTGTACAGCTTTGGCAATATGAAAATAAAAGATGTCCATCCCGTTTGAGTGTGAGGAGTTAGTTACCGCTTCTGCATTAAAAACAGAAGAAACATCAATCTCTGGCTTTATTTTTTTATTTTTAAAAAAGGAAACTCCATGAAAAGATCTTGGGAATAAGTAACAGCTCGGCAGATTTATCAAGACTACAATTCTGTGAGTGTACAAGTAAAATCCACAGAAATAATCCTGAGCGCTTTAAACCCTTTCTAGAAGCTACACACAGAAATAATCTATAGCAAGTTTGCAGTTCATTTTCATGTGACGTCATCTTCACCACGGCGTCTTAACCACACCAGCTATATTTGCATTGTTATTGCATGTGTACAAATGAGCCAATTCAAGTTTCAAGAGCAACTACTGAGATCAAGTTAGAGCTTTACGTAATCCACTCCATCTCGGTTCAAGCTTTATACTGTTTCTCTCCTAAATTTTTTACCTATCAAGTTTTAAAATGAAAATAAAATAAGTGAAAATATGGCAAAACTTTTTCAGATTAATAACTATATAAAAGAGAGGTACTCATTACGTTTGAAGAGGTTTGCTAAAAGTCACGAATTTGCAATATTTGAAAAATAAATTAAAAAAAAATGTAAAAAAAAGAGAGGGGGGGGGTCTAAAAAAACTTTTATCAAACACTATTTGATTAAAAAAAAAAGGTACCTGGTTCTAATGTTTCTTCATAGTTGTTTACCATTATTAAATGGTTATTCACTCTACACACTAAACTATTCATACACGTATTGGAAATCTTAGTCCATCATGTGTCGTTTTAGTTTAAGACCACGTTAGTAAAAGTGCTTTAAGATTTAAACAATATATCTTCTAACAGCTCCATCAGCATAGGCCACCATTGAGAGTTCATTGTTCAAAGACAGGGCCAAAATAATGTTTTCAACCTCTAAATGTGATAAATATGAATACGTATTTCGAGAAATCTGTAGCGGGTCAAACACTGGTGCAGTGAAATATGTCTAGATGTCTCCACGAACAGACTTCCGGAGGATTCTGAGGCGGGACATGACCTCGTCCCAGTCCAGATACGCTCCTTCCAGATGCCTGGAGCACTCGCCACGTGACAGGTAACTCTTCCGGCCGTGCAGCAGGCGCCAGTTATCAAAGGTCACCAGATCTCCTGCGCAGAGAACCAGAGGTTATTAGATGGTTTCCTTATGTGCAAACACCATAAAATGAGCATCAAAGGAATATAAAAGGAAATTAACTTTTATGAGTTGGTTAGTTTGCTAGTGTCACTTGATTAAGGGATTGTGGTTAATATGCTCACCACTAGGGGGCGTCTATGACGGTTTTTAGTAAATAAGCTTTTATTAATGAAAACTTTATTAGCAAGACTCTAATTTTTTAAGCTTTTTACCTGGTTCCATTCTGTACGTGAAAACATTCTCAGGCCGGTTGAGCAGATTCACAAATGCTTTTAAAGATGAGTAGAAGGCCTGGACCTGATGGAGAGGCAGATCCAGGACAGAATCTCGAGTGGCGTTGTTATAATTGATCCTCGCTACCCTTCCCTCAGAGTCCACACTGTCAGAATAATTGTAAAAAAAGAAAACATTTAAGACTAGCCAATCAGAGGAAACGGTGTATGTATGATGACGTAAAATATTTTTTTGTGTTCTTGCACTTTGCTAGCAGTTTGTTAAATATTCTTTTAGATTGAAAAGAATTTGCAAGTTTGATTTTGCACGATAAATAAAATCTTTAAATCTATTAAATCATCTTGTCCGTACGAAAAAAAAAATGCTTTTGAATGTGATCGTAAGCATGAAGTAAATTTTAGCGTACATTTTAAAGTACAGTACTGTAATCGTTTTCTTTAACTACTATCATTAAAAATAAAATCATAATCACAATACATATTTTCTGTTAATATTTTACCACATTATGTAGATTAACTCTGAGCTTTGTGGATAGGAATTGCAATCTCATAAATTGAAATGAAAGCTGTTTCCAGGAATGCGAGGAATGAGGACGTCTTCACCTTCCTGTCAAGCTTCTACAACATTTTTATCTGATAACATTTTCTACATTTTCAATTTTAGTGCGTGCAGTGGAATCCTTGTCAGATCGAGTGAAATATCTGCTTCCACAACAATGTCGACCGACTTATGTGAACCATTGACTGAATAATTATATTTATGAATATTATATATAATATTATATACTATATAAATATTATATAGTAATTATACATATTAATATAAAGTATGTACATGACTTCTAAAGATTGTTTAGATTATTGTGAAGAGCGTTTTCACGAGTATTCACGTAACCAATTACTGTGTTTTCGACGTGGATACTGTATAGTTTATTATGCCTTTTGGTGTCGCCAAAATGTAGAGCATTTCAGGAAAGCGTTTTTAAACGTTTTGTCCAGGACATGACGTCTAAATTAATAGGTAAATTAATTAAAACAAGCGCGTGTTCAAACGCAACGTTGAGTGTGAATATAAAAATCACAGAAGTTTTGAAGATTTTACATTTTACGTAGAGTACACATTGTACTTGCTGTATTTCGTGTAATTGTGCCCATAACCTGATGGTGTCGCTGTTCAGCACGTTATAACAAGGTCAGTCAGTCATCTTCTACCGCTTCATCCTTTACAGGGTCGCGGGGAGCTGGCGCCTATCTCAGCGTCTTAGGGCCGGAGGCGGGATACACACTCTGGATTGGTGGCCAACCATTCGCAGAGCGGGACACACAGACAAACACATTCACACACTCACTCATACCTATGTGGTCAATTTTCCAATTCCAATTAGCCTGAAGCGCATGTTTTTGGACTGTGGGAGGAAACCGGAGAACCCGGAGGAAACCCACGCAAGCACGGGGAGAACATGGTGACGTGAAAAATTGTAATTTGTGTGGTTGTGTGTGTGTGTGTGTGTGTGTGTGTGTGTGTCTTACTCGATGATGTGATTTTTTGACTGCACGCTGAAGTCACAGTAATCAGCCCCGCTGTCGGTAAAGTCAACCCGTAGAGAAGAGAGGGTGTTAAACGCCTCAGGATCTTCTCGCCTCAGCAGCTCGGCCATGTGAAACCCATCCACCGCCTCACTCTCACCGCCCTGCTCGGCCTGTCGAATACAGTGTAGGAACTGCACCTATACACACGTTACAGGGACGTCAGATTCACATCAACAGTCTTATAAAGTAATGCAATGAATCTACACAGATTAGAGATTAGACTGACTTTATGATCCCATGGTGCAGAGATTCCAGTGAACCAACACCAATAAACACAACAGCATTCAAACAATATTTTCTTTCTGCTGTTGCGAGATGCAATTTCCCCGTTGTGGGACAAATAATGCATTTTCATTCATTCAATGTATGATTCAATTAATATTATACGTACTATCGATATGCTGTGATTGTGTAATAAGTTCACTATTATGAAATAATGATGCCTTCAATGTCGCATTGGTATGAGCTGTATTTTTATCTTATTGTTTTTTTTATTATTATTTTTCCTGCCTGGTGCACTGAAATGTCCCCACATGAGATAAATCAAGATTATTCATCCATTAATGAATTAATAATTCAATAATTATTAATCCATCCATCCATCCATCCATCCATCCAAGGGCTTTATAGACAGACAAAACAAAAGACAGACAGATTAGCGGATCAATCAAATGCCAGACAAACAAGCAACAAACTTAGACAAGGGATGTCCAAACATTTTGCTGTCAGGGCCAGACGCAAGATAGCCGACTCTGTTAAAGGATTGGTAATTAGTGAAAATGTGTGAGGACTAACCATTCAGTCTGACCTTTTTTAAACCTAGTTACAGTAAATGCAAATCATAGAATTTTTGAAAGAGGCTGTGGGCTAGTGAAAATATAAAGACGGGCCACAATTGGCCCTTGGGCTGGACTTCGGACACTCAACCATCTAGTACACAAACAGACTGACAGACAGACGGGTGGATGGAAGGAGAGCCAGATACAGATAGAATAGTTCATGATGAATCTTGCCTTTGGTGTGTGTGTTTGGACATTTATATCATAGTTGCCCCTCAAATACTACTCTTTTACTAAAACCCGATAGTGTGGGTACTTGTGGGGACCTTTTGTAGGGCTATATGGTCCTCACAACTGTGACGGCCTGATGGAGGGTCAGGAAGGGATTTCGTTTAGAGAATGTAATTACGTTTTGGTTAAGATTGTGAATTTTAGGGTTAGAGTAAGTGGCTAGGGAATGTGTTGCGTCATCGGCAAGACCCCACTTTGATATTTATGCAAGAGTGTGTGTGTAAACTCACTCCGGGTGGATGGTGCAGGGCAGGGTAATCTGTGTGCAGGCTCAGTTCACCCGACGTGTAGGCTACGTTGTTGGCCATAGGCTTGTCCTGAACCTGCCACGTGTGCCTGAGTAAGGAGAGAGTAGTAAAACCTTTACAACAGGTGACCACTGGCTTGTAAAGTTTGACTTCATCACTGTGTGTAGTATTTATTGGAGGAAACCACAGCTGTTAAACGCTTCCTTGACTTAGTGCCATCTTGAGAGTCGTTCTGAAGACGAAGGTATCACAGCGATGAGCAAAACAGATATGGTCTCATGGCGACGCTGAAAGCGATTGTATGCTTGTGTGTGTGTGCGCACGTATTAGTGCATAGAAATTATTAGCCCCCCTGCAAAATGGTCATTGTTTCAAAAGTATTTCAAAAGTGCATTTAAACCGAGCAAAACACAGCTTTTACACACATCAGACATCCTAGTTAGATTGTTCGTTAAAAACCTTTTTAATAATACTGTATTGTATATGTATATTTATACACACACACACTTGCTGAACCGTTTTTCCATTTCTGGGTCACGGGGAGCTTGAGCCAATCCCAGGATAATTAGGCCAGAAGGTGGGACACAACCTGGATTTTTGACCAACCAATCACAGAGCAGGACACATACACTAATGTCCACACTCTCAATGTTGTTGCTATATGAATAACTGAATAAATGTCTCATGCTCCAAAAGAGTAGCTCAAAAGTAGCATGACGATTTTTTTTCTTCACTAAAAAATGAGAGAAGATGAAATTTATCTCCAGGGCTTCTCAAAAGGAAATTGTGGAGATTACTAGTCTCAAAAAAAGATAAATTAAGGCCTTATTATAGAGACCTTGGCCTTTTCTATCACACATATCACAGCTTCCTCCGTTATCCAAGGAAAACTCAAGGCAAGAGATTGCCAAGTCTTGAGCTATGGCAGATGCGTTGCCTTCTGGTCCAGTCAAGGTCAGCTGAAGCTGCTTTTTGGCCAGTTCCTCTTTCTTCCCACGAGTTCCAGCTAAACTCCCGAGCTTAGCGCCGAGTTAAATCATTTAGTCTGTCAGCGAGCAGGTGTCAGCTGAGACCGAGCGCACAAGCATTTCTGTGTGATTACGGCCAAAAACTCATAACAGCCTGAAATGTAATATATTCATTCAATCACCTCAAAGTTATTCTATAGCATTGAGACACATTAAACTTTAAAATAGTTCATGAATCACACCTTTTGTGGGTTGTAGCTTCTCTAAAATTGTGAACATGTTTAATGTTAGTACTGCCGCGCGCTATTTGTCTTTGTAGAACAAAAAACTATTTGTCTTGGGTAAACAGGGACAGATGGTTAGTGTCATGATGGTACGCTGCACTGTAAAAAATGAATCCAAAAGTACACAAAATACCCGTAAAATGTGAGGCGCAGATAGCCAATTCTCCGGCTCAGTCTGGCCACCTGGCCCTGGTCCACCGGCGCCCCCTTCAGGTAGACGATCCCAGTCCGTCTCAGAGCTTCCAGCCAACCCAGTGCAGCCTTGTCGTCATGAAGAACCGCTTCAAAGTCAGCCGAGGGGATCTGAAGACTCGAGTCCCAGTATTCACGCTCTGTAATAGAGACATAAGTTCATTTTTATTTTCATTTGTGTTAACCGATTAATTAATCTCATTTTTGAGTCGCCAAACGTGCTAATTATAAAAGCATATGCTATAGTGCTATTGATAGCATGTAATCAGAGTGTGTAATGAATGGAAAGAGTACCTGAAAATATACTTAAAAGTAGAGATACCTTACTGTAAAAACGACTTACAAGTTACAAGACACCAATTCCAAGAAGACTTTAGTAAAAGTCATAAAGTATCCCATTTTAAAAGGATTTTTTCGTACTGAATCTAGGCTAAAAAAACACCCAAGAAATGTGAAAAACAAGACACTCTAGATTTATTCCCCCAACAGAAATTAAATGTAGCACGCCGATGTTTCAAAATTGTAGAACAAAAAAGATTAAAAAAAGAACTGACTTCACTGGTTACAGTGATCTCTCCGATTAAACGGCTGCGGTGTTTATCTAGCCGATAATTCACGTTGACTTGTCGCGCATAATCACAATGACGAGTAACGATAAGTGTCTATTCAAATGTAGTGGAGTCAATCTGAAATGGAGTCAAGTATAGAGTAAAAGTTGCTTATATTTTTGATACTCAGTACAAGAATAAATTAGCCAAAATTAATAAAGTCCAATTACTCAAGTACTATACCACTGTACGTAACTGAGAAACGGCCTCACCGTGACCCAGAAATAGAACTAGTGCCACCAAAAACTAATAAATCAAGTCCATAATTGTATGAATCTAGAGATGTTTATTATTCATAATTAGAATAGTACAAAAACACTGCAGTACATTTATGAATAAGGCTTGTGTGTGTTGATTCACAAAACGTTTTCCGAGTAGCAGTTCTATAAAAAAAAAAAAAAAAGGCTTTTGCTTTTAGAGCTGGGTGTGTATCTGAGCAGTCTGTGCGGGCCCTAAAAAAAGAAGCCGTACTGGAAACACTATGTCCCTTTATGTTCGTCTCCAGCACAGCACTGTGTTTCTGCCTGCAGTTCAGTGTTCGGAGCTCAGCTGTATTTTTATTCCTTTTTAAAATGTTTCTCAATTAGCAAAATTATTCTGAGGCACATAACCAAAGAACTTCATCGCATTGTCTCTTTTCTCCTCTCTTTCCTTAATCTTAAAATCTATATGACCCTATCTCTTCCAACACCAACAAATCGGACATTTACATGTTACAAAGCCATTTAAAAAGTATCAGAAAGAACCCGTCAAAAAAAGGTTAGTTGGGTAAGTAACACTTAGACCATATAAGGGTGTAATGTTGAATTTTCTACTGGCTGAGGTTTTCTGGCAGGCCTAGTGATGATTGTGTCATGACGTTCGGTCCGGCTGGGACGCTTTCATTAAACCGACATGATTTTTCACTAACCCTTTGTCAAAACGAGGCAGAAACACACATAATGATGTTTAAACACACAAAGGCACGTAGGAAAAGATAAGTGTCAGATTTGGTGTTCTGTAAACGTTTTCCAGAGATGGTAATGTGAGGCTGTGGCTGGCGAGTCTGGCAGGGTTACATCCTCTCCATCATGGTGAACAGACTTCCTAGTGCAAGCTCAGCACACGCAGCAGACTCGGCCGCTGCAAACCGCTGATGGAAAAGACATTCATTCCTATCGTTCGCGTTGCCTTATTAGCATGTGCCGAGTGAACTTGTGTTGTCTCAAGAAAATTAGGAAAGACAGTTCCAGAGTAAAACAAATGATTTTCCATAAACCAGCTGGAAAAAGCATGTTTTGACTGTTCTACACTAGAAGTTATTTAAGTAATTATGGAATATGCCAGTCTAATTTTGACAGGGTTTCCCGATGCTTTTAAAAGGGCTGTCATTGTTCACAATTTAATGAAATGTCTAACCTTTAATGTTAAAAAAAACTGGGAAAGTTGTGTTTAATATAAATTAAATTAAGAAACACATACACAAGTGTGTGTGTGTGTGTGTGTGTGTGTGTGTGTGTGTGTGTGTGTGTGTGCGTGCATCCGTGTAAAAGCATACACAGATATCACACAGTTATTTTTGACAAGAGTAACTGATCTGTAAGTGTAAATGTGATTAAACTAATGAACAAATCAGTTTCTCAACTTCTAATTCTTCAGGAAATTGGCTAATGGCGCATTACTGTCAGAGACAGACATATTGTAGTCACCTTTGGGCTTTACAGGCCTCTAGTTGGCAATTTAAAGGAAGTTTAACGGTGAGTATTTTAAGGAGAGGCCAAATGTTCACATTATGTGCCAGTCAAGGTTGGTTCAATTCTGGTGTTGTTTTCAACCATGTCTATTCTATAATGATAAAAACGCAATTCCGACAAAAATAGTACATTTTTTTGTACAAAAGTTTGCATTTTGTTTTTTATTTGACTCCAAGGCAAATAAAAGAGTTAATAATACTAAGAATACATAATAAATACATACATTTAAAGATACGATTATGTTGATCTGGCGTTACCGGTACATCTCTCTAGCTTGGAATGCAAAGGCCCAACAGCTCACTCTTCTCAAATTGCATTGAATCACTATTCCATGTGGCAGGAAGTGGAGAGACTTTCCACACAGGAGCGTTTCTAGGGGGGAAGTGCCTGCACACTACAAAGGTGACTGCTGTCCAGACCACCACACTAGAGAAACAACCCCTATAATCAGCCAACACAAAAACGTGTGTGAACTTCTTGAAAAATCTCTTTGACACTGTCTGGGTTCAAACTGTGTTTATCTAAGTAGATTATTTATCTTTTAGTTAATGTGCACAAAAAAAAAGCATTTAATAACTGTACAATATACTGTACATCTTTGTGTAGCAGTGTACTTCTGCATTGTGTCCTCTTTTACTTCTTTAAATAATGGTTCCAGAGGCAGACGTGGATATATGCTTTTTTGACATAATAACAGATTTAAAGAAACATTAGCCACGCCGCAACACTTGTGTTAAGTGGCTAAGCTACGATACCTCGCAAACAAATTTTAAATAATTTACCTAAACATCAGAAATAAAGTAACCTTTTTCACGCAGTGACAGTTGCTGGCAGTGTAAAAACCAGATAACGCCGATTTATGGACATAGCAAGTGGAATCATAACACCCCTACTGGAGATATGCATTACTACATCTAGAAATAATATTTGACATTCTATTTTATATCTATTATACAAGTCACAAGTTTGTTAAAATAAGTAAATGAAGTATTGTTAATAAAAATATTTAGCCAGAATTATAGGTTTCTGGAAAGTCAGAACACCAAGCAAGTAAGAAGGTGCGTATGTTCACAAATTAATCAAATTTTTATTTTGTGGCTGAAAAATCAGCAACTATAGCATAAAATAAATAAATAGCTGATGATGCAAAGCTAGAGCTGAACCCACCATTAAGGAAGAGTTCTTCTTGTAGAGCCTGTCGGGCTTCTGTGGAAAAGCAGCGTTTCTTCAGCCAGTCGGCCTCAAACTCACTGCTGTGCTGATCGGGCCATGTTATGGAGACCTGAGGAAAGACAGACTGCTTGAGAGAAACGAAAGCTGAGAAATAGCAAAAAACCAAAGAGCTCAAAATAACAAGAATAAAAGGTTTAAAGCAGTAAATCAGCCAAACGGCAGGATCAAGTCTTGATTTATTCCCTTTTGTGTGTTTTAAAAACATGAAGAAAAAGAAAATTGGATTTAAAAAAAATGTTTTGTTTACATACGCTCTAATTCACTCATCAAAAGATCAAGTTCTATAAATCACCACATCGATCTTTCATTCGGCTGATGTATTTCTTCAAACTGTGCTTACCAAGACCAACCTTATTGTCCATCAGCTGCACATGGTCCATGCCAGTGTCCACATCCAGATGTGACAACAGCAGACTGCGTGCCTGCGCCGACCGCAGCGTGCAGAGTGGACACTGGCAGTTATCCCTCAACCAGGTGAAAGGATACAGACTACAACTCCCATCATCCCACTCAATCTGCAGCAGCCTGTCCCGGTCCAACGCCTGTGCCTGCCTCACTGCACTCGCCCCAGCCAGGGGAAGAGGGGCTGCTGCCAGGGTCTGGTTCTTAATATGGGGCGTCTTGACCAGCTGGAGTCGGCTGCCGGTTCCTTTCAGTGCCTGCTGGGCACTTTTGGACACCAAGCGAGAGAGATAGGACAACATCCTGGTTCCGAGCAGTCGTGGCAGCTTTCTGTAGCAGTTGATCTGTCTGAGGACACGTAACAAATGAAGTTAATGATCTTGTATAACAACCGCACCTCTGCTCATCACCTTTCACCCACTGAAGAGAGAAACCAGCGAGGCAGAATGAGCTCTAGCTGTGAATTATGCTCGAGTCGGGCAGGTCTGACGTGTTTATAACAAACCATTATCATTTCATTTCAGTATTTAGAATGAAATATGTACATATGTTCACTTGGCAAATGCCTCAATCCAAAATATTTTACAAACATGGAACAGTTTTCATGTTAAAATGTTGTAAATATGATACTGTATCATTACTTTTAAGGTCAGAAGATAACAGACAGCAGACAAGAATTATGTGTGTGTGTGTGTGTGTGTGTGTGTGTGTGTGTGTGTGTGTGTGTGTGTGTGAGAGAGAGAGAGAGAGAGAGAGAGAGAGAGAGAGAGAGAGAGAGAATTAAATAAGAGCATTTTGTTTAACCCTGCCAAGCGTTTATGGAAGAACTCAATCTTCTGTGCTTTTATTATGTTGTAATGCTGATGTCTGATACTTAGGATTAGACAAATCCATTATTGATTTGAATGTGAGTGTTCCAGAGACATTTATCATAGGAACATTTGGTATAAGTTTCTTTTTTCCATTATATTTGTAATCTAAACATGGCAATTTTGAATTTTACAATGATGCTTCTGCTTCATTTATAATGAATAATTATACATAATGAAAGTTACCTTTTAATAAATAATATTAATAATGCATTATTCCTTTTTTATGAGGATTTAATAAACGGGTGCTGCATGTGTATATAAAAGATAAAGCCAATAAGACTAATTAGAGCTAAAAGATGGTCTTCAAGATCATGATTTTGGGCTAATTCCTTTTTTTCTTTTTTTACTCATTTTTATCTTTCTGCAGCACTCTGAGATTTGCCTGCAAATGTAAAGTATATTATAAATAAAATGTATTGTTGTTATTATTATTATTATTATTATTATTATTAATAATAATATTATTATTATTATCATTATTATTATTATTATTATTATTATTATTATTATTATTTCTCACACAAGCATCTGTATGGACTTCAAATGTCAATTTTCCCAAAGCAGAAACCTCTAGTAAAATGACCTTATGTTTCTGTGAAGTATTTTTAAAAATGGATTAGACACCCAAATAAATGCAATAGCACAGTGAATTTGATAAGAGCGCGCTGTCCTTTGACTCAGTTTAAGATGTTATGGATAAAGACACAAAGGCAATATACCTTTGAAATAAAACACTGCTTCGAAAGTAGTATAAAGTATTACACAACAATTGATTCCAAGCAATGCGGTGTACAGTTGGTCCGTCTGTTGGATGTACGTTGCTCCCTACAAGCACGTAGCCATTGATGAATTACGTCATTTCCATCTGAAAGATTGGCGGAACTTTGGCACCCATAAAAAGCAAACATTATTACATCACAGTCACCTAGATAAAGCAAACTAAACCAGGAACAAGACGACCGCTACTTTTGCTCAGACTGATCTTACTCTGGTTACAACTTAATGAAATTCGCCATTTAGCATTTTAGCACAATTTACCATATTTTTGGCAGATTTTTCATCCAAAGCAACTTGACAAAGAGAGAGAGAGAGAGAGAAAGGGGGTGTGATATTCACTTGTATTGTAAAACAACAACAGCAACAAAATACAATTAAGTAATATCTTCTACATAATGCCATCAGAAACCTTTACTTATGTAATACGCTGTCGTTACATCTCACGTTACCGATAGACGCTATAGGAAACTAGGTGAAAGGTCTCTACTGCGTTACCTCCGAAAATAAACAAATCACCTCTGCTGTCAACTCAACTCAAAAATGCAAATGAAAGCGAAACCAACATTAAGGTTACACATGTCGAATTTTCTCGACATGACTTTTGAAATTCAGACGCTTGTCCTCTCGGTAATTAAAACACTTTTTAATTAATTTCATGTTTAGGATGACATGCTACGTAAAAACGTATAACGGGTTATACCACATGCTTTAAAGTCGTAAAATAAATCTTACGTCGTTATGTAGCGACTGCTGTGACGCATAAAACAAAAACAAACATTACAAAGCGATCACTCATTCATAAAAATGGTAGAATACGCGCGAGCTTCCGGTTTCCTAACAACAATGTCCTTACGTGTCACATAACCGACAATGAAGTCAATAACATTCCACTTTCATTGAACAAAATCGAAAGGCAACGGTAATATGCCACTTACCCTGAAGATGAGTTTATGCAGACGTGGCTGTATCAGCTTTATATTGGGCAGGACGAGCTGGGGAGCGTGAGAACTGAGAGCTGGAAGTAGGTAAAGGGTCACTGCTGCTTCCCGCTTCTCGCACGCGCGCGCACATTATAATCACCGTGAGCTCCTGCTATCAAAAACAGCACACAACGTGCACTACGTGTTCCGCGTTTGTCCTACTGGTGTGTTTTGTTTTTAATCGACGGCTGCAGGACAGGCACGCGCACACGCACCCTTTTTGTATGTCTCCTTTTTATTTACCGGTTTTCATCTCCATTGCTATTTAACTTTTGTATTTTCAAAGCTATTGTTTTTATTTATTGTCATAGCTATTCTTATATAATGATTTTTAAAGTGTGTAAGGTGTTTAATTGTTTGAAAGTGTAAGCTACATTTGGTGTGTGTGGGGGGTGGGGGGGTGGAAAGTTGCTGAGGAGTTAATTTCAATTGGATTTGCCTTGTTTTGATTCTCAATTCTAACCAGGCAGGTGAATCAGGGGTTTGAAAAGTCACGACAAGACATGGACATTTGTGGATTAAAATTCTTTGTTAATTATAGAGTTATAGGTCAACGGCCAGAAAAGAGACAATAGAAAGTCAAAAATGTAACCTGTCTTTGTAAACAGGGTTTATATCATCTCCAGAAATAAGAGACCAGACAAGACTCTTCTGTAGACCAAAGATAGGAAAAGTTTTCTAGTCTTCTTTGGCATTACCATAAAATATGGTCAGAAAAATATGAAAGCATGTGATACGCATCTCTGTCTTATCTCAGTGTTCCAAGCTGCTGCAGAAGTTGTGATGTTCTCTTGTGTTTTCTAGCATGTTTTCAAGCTTGTGTTTTTTGTGTTTTCAATCGTGCGCACGTTCGCGTGTGCGTGTGTGTGTATGCGTGTATGTGTGTGCTGTTTTTAAACTGAATGATCACACTCTCAACGTCAAATGTTTTTGATCCAGAATGTTTTTCAGGAGAAACTCCTACCACTTCTGGGAGTCTCCTGCTTTGCAGCAGATGTTAGAAAGTGAAACAGATGGAGAAACTGAAACCCAGAGACCAGTGTTTTATTTTTTTTAAATGATCCTAATAATTTAATTCTTTACTGCTTATGTGTAATCCCATGGTCTGGGTGGTTCTCAACAGAAGGTCAAGGCTTGGCTTAAACATATTTGTGCATGTTTTCAGTATAGATTTTCTTTTATTTCCAAAGTCCGAGTAAATAATTTGTTTATCCTTTCATCTGAAAAGTTTTCTTTTTCTATTATAGTGCTCCTATGTTTTTTGTTAAACGTATAATTTTTATATTCATATTTAAGTCTTTGTTTCCTTGTTGTTGTTCTTGCTTAATGACCTTTAGTGCTCTGGAGCCAAAACTCAGAAATTCCATTTAAAATTAGCTGCATTCCCCAACTGCTCCTGAAATGGTTAATTTAGTTTAATTAAACAAAAAAGAAGTTTATCTAGCCCCGCTCTGAACACGCTATATTCTTAATGGTGACAGTGGTATACATTCACACAATCAAACAAAACTTAAAAGATTTCCGACATGTTTAATTAAAAAAGTAAATATACACAACAAGGATAAACTACACTTGGTAGAATGTGTCTTATTCCTGCCTGCAGTCACTTTAAAGTGTCTGGAATATCCAGATGGTCCTATTCCCATTACATCTTTAAGGATTTAAAGAAGACTTTACGTATATAACAATATATTTTCTAATAAATGAATGCAGCTGAGCTGTTCCATAAATATCAACAATCACAGTTTAATATTTCAGAAGCTCAAAAAATGGGATAAAAAAACATTTTGACATTGAAAATGTCTTTCTTCCTCCAAAATATATATATTAAACAGTAATATGACAGGTAATAACAATTGTTCTGAATATATACATTGTATATATTTTCTGGAGGACTGTCAGAGTAAAACTAAAACGATGCTATTTGCTTTAATCAAAGAGCATTATACGTACTCCCATAATAGCCTAGTTCTTGTAAAACCTAATCGCCTTCTATGCACCAGGTATTGTCAATTTACAAACAGGTAGGCTATTAGTGTTTGTTCAAGCACAGAGCCATCTTCCTACACTTTAATGTACTCGTTTTTTAGACGACTTAACCGCGTCCCGTGACTCCGAATGATGAGTGACAGCAGCTCGTGCTTGTCCTTCAGCCCCAGCGAGATGTCCAGGGTCTCCTTCAGCACGTCGCGCGTGTGCACGATCATGTTGAGGAAGTCGTCGCTGATCTTGTGCTCCTCTTTCAGTTCGTTTTCTTGGCTTTGTTTAAATTTCACCTCCAGTTCCAAGAGAGACTTCTCGGAGTTGGAAAACGCCTCGCCGATCTGAGTGGTCTCCCGCCTCAGGTATTTCCCATAGCTATCTTCTCCATCCAGGTCGAAGGAAATGCTCTTCCCGATTCCTTCCAGAACCCGCGCCGCGTCCTCGATGTGACGTTTGATAATGGTGAAATCGTCTCGGATGACCGAGTCCTGGTCCTCGTCCAGAGTGCATTTGCGATCGTCGGTCATTTTGAACAGCATCTGACATTTTTCGGGGTCGTCGTTTTCTTCGTAGTAGCCATCCGGTACGAAGTAATGATGGAAGGTGCCGTTAGACATCTCAGGATACAATGGTCCCGAGAAAAACGCTCCACCAAAACGCCATGAGACTAAAACAGCCAAAAGAAGGAAGAGAGTGGAAGCCATCCTGCTCACCCGGGTCTTCTCACAGCCCAGTGCACTTCAGTCCTGCTCTTTAAACTTCACACACGCCTTCCTTCTCCGACTTCACGCATATTCGAAGTGTAGAAATGTCCATCAAACGCGACACAAGCACCAAATCGGGGCTGTGGAGTTCGAGCTTCAAGCTGATCTGTATCTGTGTTCGCCTGGAGAACTCGACAAGCCCTCACAGTGTCCACGGTCTTGTCTGTTTCAACATCTGGACTGTTCAGACTCGGCTGGGTTTAGATAATAATACCCCCGGTCAGACTCTCAAATTACAAGCCGTCACTCCTTCACTTAAAAGGCAGCACACATAACAGACATAGTCCTCAACAGGGACCGTCATTACAAGAGTTTGCAGAAGCTTGAAAACTCCTAAAAGCAGCATCTAGTGCTTGAAAATTAATGTTCCGCAGTTAATAAATCACTAAAACAAACTATTCTGAGCTTAAGGGTAATTTGGTGATAAAAAAAAAAAAACTCGAATTTACTCAAAATCAATTTTAAGTCACAGGGTTCAATTTAATGCCTGCAATTAAAAGGCAGGACCCATGGATGACCATACTTGTTTCAAGGAGGGTTAGAGTACCTGAACCATACTTGAGTATACCTTACTGTTAACCCATAACAAGTTTCAAGTCACCAAATCCAATAAGACTTGTGTAAACATTGTAAAGTATCCAATTTTGAAACAACTTAAATATTTTACTCATAGTGAATTGAGGCTCAGAAACAAGAGACACATTTATGTGAATAACAAGAAACTCTTTATTTATGAGATTTTATTCCCTAATATAGAAATGAAATATAACACATCAGTGTTTCACAATGACTGAACAAAATTGATTAAAAAAATGAACAAAAAGTCAGTCTCAGTCAAACTCAAATGTGCAAAAAAGTGCAACCGTTGTTGTGATTAAGCTCATAAATAGCATCCAGCACCTTCAGAATCCTGCAGATGGCGATATCGCCTCATCAACATATGTTATTTATATGTTTGATACAAAGTAGAAAAAACAACACAAAGTTAATTTACTCAAGTACTTTACACCACTGCTTGTTTTTCTCTTTAACATGTCTTTAGAACTCTTTTGCTGCAAGTAAAAAGTGGCCCTTTCTTTATTGGAATTCTTATCTTTCAAGAAGATTCTGCTCCACGTGCTACATATCTAAAGAGGATAGCTGAGTGATGACGTCTGATACGTCGCCTGAGATTGAACAGAAGCTGCTCCAGCTTCAGAACGTCCAACTTGTTCTTTTCTGTACGACATTGAACACTAGTAATACAGTGATTATTGTGCCCAAGACATTAATAAACCAAACATTCCAAGAAAACCAAAACAGACGCTGTGGAAACTGTCTAAACGTGTGACGCTTGATATATGAAAGAGATTTTTAATCCACTCCAAGAGTTGGATAACAGAGGATTACAGCAGAACACTGGTCATGGAAAGATGTGTTAGATTTATAACGTCTTGACTTTTCATTTTAACAGGCACAGTACAAACACTTCCAGGGTGCTTTCATTCGCCATATGGTTCTTAAGAAAACAGAGATCCCACACAGCAGTAGACGCAAGCACACGCAGCCCCGCACAAGACAAACCATTCAAGACTCTCACATGTGTTTTTTACAGCATCAAAACCTTAGCAAATGGTTTCAAACTCTGGAATGTGTCTGAGAGTGAGGTAATACTTCCACAGTGATGTACCTCCACTCACGGACGTGCCCATCTTTACCACTACAGCTACAGCACTTCTTCTCAATCTGGATAAAAACAAGCTCACACAGAACAAGACATGAGTCAAAATAGATGTGAAAACAAAGAAAATAGTAAGAGAAGACAAAGTCTTTTTTCCCCCTACTACGCTGATAGTTGTTCTATTCTTCAGAGAGCATTGGAACGTTCCGGTCTTCTGAGATGCCTTATACCCCTTTGAACCTGGTTCCCCCAATGTTCCTCCTAGAGATCCACTTCAAGAGGGCTGTCTCTTCCTATCCGCGCACAGCCCGTCTCTTAAGCCCTGCTGGATGGAACGCAGCCAGCTTCTAGCAAAATTCCACAGCTCATGCTTTGTGTCTTAATAGCAAGGCTGCGTTAATAATGTTAGCTTCCTGACAATTACTTTTAAGACGTTTGTACTTTGTGTTGTATTGATTGTGCGCTCAAACTGTGCAAGGTTTTGTACACACCTAAACACGTCTTTTATTCTCAGAAGATCCATCATGGATTTTACTGGTCATCAAGTCGCTCATTGGGTGGCCACTTAATATATGTTTCCTTTATGGCATCAGCTTGCCAAGGAAGAAATGGGCAGAGACTGAAAGGCTGTGAACCTTACGTGAACTGGAACACCAGGCTATATATTTAAAATTGAATTATGAGGAAATATTTGTTTCATCAGTACACTGTGTGTTTCGTAAGGGCAATACAAATGTTGAGGCTTTTGAGCAGGTCGGTCATAAAATATACAGATGCAGAGGAGCACAGCCAGTGAAACCATGGAACGATCTGAATACACTGACATCATGTTCATTATAATTTTTTAGAACTCAGTTATGATTTATTTCTCTTGATTGTTTCAAATCAAAAACCATTTTTCTACATTGAATGTTATTTCTAGCCAATTTAAGGAGCGACAAAAGCGTGTTGTACTTTTTTTTAGTTATGATTGATTTACTGCTCTTCATTGTTCCAACTTTTCCAACTTTTTTCTACTTGCAGAGTTTTTTTTAACGATCAACATCAGCAATACAGTATATGTATAAAAGGAAGAAGTTTAAGACCACATCACTTGACTAAAGTTTCTGAAGTTTATATCTAATAATACATTTTTATTTTTTTAATTTATTATTAACATTTTTGTTTTAAATAATCTATATTATCCTAATCTGAAACATAAAATTTTTTTAATCTCGTGTGAATTTAAAAAAGTGTGGTCTGCAAGAAGATTCTTCAAGGCTTTGAAGATCATGGAAGAAATGTTTTATACATTATTTAATGGTGACTTAACACCACCGTCACTGATGGCAACACTTTTCTTCTCTAACACTGCCCTCTTCTATAAACCTTTGAGTTTACAAGTCCATTATTTTAAAAAGGCCCAGTGACGCAATTCTGAGGCATGTTGATCACAAAGGAAACAATTACACATTACACATTTATCTGCCTCAGTTAAGCAGTAAAACTAATTTACATTTGAGACTTAAGTAGAATTAAGGCATTGGGATTTGACATGTGATATTGTTATATTGTGGTATAATTGTACAAATTATATTTTAAATGATGATTTTTTTTTGCAAATTTTTTAAATGAGTTAAAAATCTGAACATAATGCAGAATAATGAGCATCACAAAAATAATTCTGTCAAACGAACACCATCATTATGCTTTTAGAAATATTTAAATCTAAGCCAAATACGAATACATTGTTCAAAATCAAAGAAAATATCTTTCCCTCCGTAAACATTGATCATTTCAGGCACGAGAAAGGTCGAAGCACAGTATGTCTCCGTGGATCCTGTTTGTTGAAGTGAACTTTTCCAGCTGTTAACAGCAGTCAACAGCCTCCCTTGCAAACTCTGCATTCACTTATATTTTATATTTTATATTTAAAAAAATACTTTGGTTTTTTCACTTCTGTAAAAATAACAACACATTTTTTTTAATGAGTCTTACTTTATTGTTTTATGAGCCTTTGTGGTTCAGAAGTACCAAAGGATAGATGCATTTCAACAAAATAATTTATTTAAGATTTTATAATTCAATAAATTGAACTTTAGAATTATAAGACGTCAGGGAATTGCTTAGGGAAGAACAAAAAAATTGACCATGATGTAAACATGTGAATACTTTTTCAGCGTCAGTGTAAACTGGTAAATTCCCAAAGCACTAGTTCATATAGTGAGATCAGAGAATGTGCACATTAATAACAAACCACCAACGCTAATATGCTACACATGGAAGGAAAAAAGATTATTTTCTTTCAATGAATCAGAACGAATTATTGAATTTCCCATAAGGACTTAGAGTAAAGTTGTTATCATAAAATACTTGCTCTAAAAATAATGGACATGTAAAAAAAAACAGTTGCATTCTAAATCTTGAAATGCAGTGAGAAACAAGTTGTGTTGAAGAAAGAGCGTGTATTCTCTCTATAATACTGTAAATGTAAATATGTGTATAAATATATATGTGTGTGTGTGTGTGTGTGTGTGTGTGTGTGTGTGTGTGTGTGTGTGTGTACATGGTATATAAAATGTGTATATATAACAATAATTATATTAATAATAATTAATTATTAATATATGAACATAATTAAACATATTAACAGTATATTCAGATACTAATTAGGAACAAATACTGAAATTATTAGAAATTAACTCAACAACCAAAAAGGCACAAATCAAGCACATGAGTGTAGTCTACTGGCACTTTAAGTTGTTTGTCAAATTTAGTTTTTTTTTTTTTTAACTCTTGATTGGTGAACCAGTATGAATTCTGAAACAGTCATGGGGGAAAGTTTTCTCCGTAGATATTCTTTAGACGCATATTGTACATTTGCTGTTACAAAACAATAAGAGAAAAATATACATAAAACAATTAGTGAAGAAACTGAGGGGAGCAGTGTATATACAGACAAACACAAATATAGACTAGACAACTAAGTGATGACTTGTCTGGCAGGGAAGACATTTTCCATGTTTTTGCTCACACAAGCTCCAGCTTCATCACTCTTGTTGTGGAAATGGTCGGCTGAAAGCTTGAGAACTTTATTGCTAACACATTTTAATATTTTGAAGTTTGCTTTTGATTATTTTTGCGCTGGGTGTATTTGGAAATGAATACAAATAAATCTATATGAGCTCATTTAAATGAACAATGTTCTTTTCTCTTTTGTTTTCACTTGTCCATTGTTTCATTTATTATAAGGTTTCAAATGAAGTTTCAAACGAGTCATGATCTCACTGTGAAGAAGACAAAAGTGTGTTTGGAGTGAATATGGCCTCACTCTAAACAATGCTGTGATGTTTTGTAGTTTTGTCTCTTTGAAATATTGAAATAAGCCGCGGTAGAAAAAGATGCCGACTTGTTGTGCACAATTACAATGTAACAGGTAATGGCAAGTGTCCATTAAAATGTAGTGGGGTACAGAATACCTCAATCAACAATGTAGTCGAGTAGAATAAAAGTTGCTTATATTCGTCATTCACAAATCAAGTACAAAGTAGCCAACAAAATTATAGTAGTCATCATGTCTAATTGCCATTAATTTGCAAGTTATACAAATCCAAGACATAAATCAAGACATAATATGGTTATGGTTTATTACTCAAACGCATTAACTCTCATTGAGATCTACTAATGGTCAGCGTGTCATTCATGTGTCAAATCAGTTCGTTAACTGTTCCATATGAGATGCTGGTAAAAAGAGTGATGTCAAAACTCACCGTGACGAATGCATTTAAACCCTTCAAACAAGCAATTATTCAGTACTGACGTATTTGTCTGAACTGGCACAGAGAGCTTA
The DNA here is from genome assembly GCA_028031935.1 of Paedocypris micromegethes. Taxonomy (NCBI): domain Eukaryota; kingdom Metazoa; phylum Chordata; class Actinopteri; order Cypriniformes; genus Paedocypris; species Paedocypris micromegethes. The sequence continues at coordinate 7,435,527 of CM051499.1, forward strand.
AAGAATTATCTCATGCCAAGTATTTTGAAACTGTAGTACTCAACCAGGTCAGAGCATCTCTTAGTTCTTATTTAAAGAGAAATTGAAAGAGAATGTTTTCCGTATGTAGTAAGTGTTAGACTCACTAAAGAAGTTGGCTAGGCCTGGTCACAGTTTGGCCCTGTGTTCACTGGGCTTCTCTGATGGAGTAATGCTTGGAGCTTGTTCAACAGGAATAATTGTGGTATAGTGTTCAACCTCCATGCATCTGGAAGGAACGCCACCACAGAGACAATTCTGTCTCACAATGTCTGAGTTCTGTAAACGCTGGGATTGTACATATTAAACAGCAGACTTTCAAATCACGCCACCACATCCTGTCATACCTGCAATAAAGCTGTATTTCCATTTTCCAGTAGGCAGAACAATAGAACCCAAAATAGAATAGAAAAGTCAAATGGTAAAGCTCTTAACTAAATCAGACACATGTACACACACTCACTGTACAAAAACATCCAGAACGTTTCTGTGCGGAATAACCATTCACAAGTTTAACATCGCACAAAATTGCGATTGAAGAGTTTTAAAAGCTATTAATACTGTAGTAGCGAATCTAGTGATACTTTAACAGCAATTGTATTTACTGTAAAACCTTGATTAGAATGCCATGTTCTATTAGAGGTGGCCTTCAAATGGAGGTGGCGTTCTAATAGAGGTTTTACGGTAGAATATTTTAAGAGCAGTGTAATGTTACAAACTTAATAATAATGATAATGTTTACAATAAAGAACCTACTGTGCGGTGATGTTGTACAGTAGAATTGTATCATACATTTCAGAACTGTTAATTTCCCTTAAGTCGAACTAACCAACTTCTAAGCTTTTGAAGGTCAGGAATTTGGAAGAAATGTCATATTCTCGATTCTTCGCCAAGCTTAACCAGGATTCTAAATGTTTTAAAAGCTGCCTAGCCTCCTCGGGGCATCAATCAGCGCTGAAGTATCCGTGAAGCAGGATGCTGAGCTCATGTCTGAGGAAGGTCTCTTGTTCTCATTATCTTCTTCTGTCTTTCCTCCAAATCTGGAAACATTTTAGGGCCTGTTATCTTTCACTAGTGTTTTTTATTCATATTGCTCTGACAGAACCTTTTCTCACCGTCTTTCTGTATTGTTTTTCTCTTTCCCTTGCCATCTTTAGCACTGATTTTTGTCTTTAGTGTTTATAGAATAGTAATACTCTTATTACTAGTAGAATCCACATAGCCTGTAGTGGCCTGTTGTATTTCACTAACTAGTCTCTTGTGTTCACTATATGTTCATCTTCCCCCCTCCCCCCCCCAAACCGGTTGTCCGTGCAGTCTTGTAAAACGCATTAAGAGAGCGTAAAGCAAAGGATGTTGAAATTATCAGGTGCCATTGAGAACTGTCTTTGCCTACCATCCCATAATCCATCACTTGAGATGGTATTTGGCTAAGAATGGAAACTTCACCTCCACATTTAACAGGGCTTATGTAATACTGTGATAGATGGGGAAACCAGCTGCTGAAAATGTGGATGGAGAGCGAAAGTGAGCGGAAAAGAAAAAGTGACCACAGAGTTTCTGTTTACTTGGTCTGACAGATTCCAACTATAACATATCCTCTTATATATATATATATATATATATATATATATATATATATATATATATATGTATGTGTGTCTGTTTTCCATTTCTCTTTAGCTGTTGCCTTAAAGTAACAGTAATACAATATACAATAAAAATAGAGACCTGGCATTATATTTATTCACACCTGACAATCTACAAAATTTTTATTTGCATTTTATAGAAGCAATGCTATTATGTTTCTTGAGGTTTTTTTTTTTCACATAAAAGAAGCTGTTTTATAGAAGAAAGATATGCTAAGTTGAATTGATGCTGACATAAGGGAGCAGACCAGTGATTTGAATTCACACATATACCAATAAAACAATATTTTTTACACAGCCGTGAATGTTGTTGCAAGTTTGTGGAAAGTTACTGTTAAATTATTAACCATCTCTGGGGATTGTTCTTTAAATGCTTTATGTGGTGTAGTAAATACCTGATGACGTCATATTTTTTCTCCACTCAAACGCAGTTTGCAGCTCCCCCTGTGGCCACAAGAAGATGTTCAGAAAAAAAACTGCTAAAAGGAAGCAAGATTATTACTGTATACTGTGATAATGACTGTGATAGTGACTACAATGGTCGATTGATGTTTAATTTCACCTGAATTCAATGTATACAGCATACTGTGCCTTTCAAATGCACTGAGGTTTTCAGAACATGGTTCAGAAAATTGAGCTGTTTTATTGCAGCTTAACAGTATAACTTGAAAGCCTGTGTTTATTGGTCTGGCACATGTATTTCTGTTCTCAAGGGGGAGTTTATGGCTTAATTTTATTTTATTCATCGAAGCGTTTAGCAAAGATCCAATGGCTGTATAAACTTCAGAAAATAAATACTACTGTAGCTTCTTTTAAAAAGGTCAAGAACTCAAGTAAATTAAATTTGTTGTTGGTCAGTTTATTTTAGAAGCAAATTTTCAGATAAAACAGCCAGCACTGACTAATATTTCCACAGGGTTTGTTCTTTCTTTGTATTTATTACCAGTAGTAATAATATTACAAATAATAGTTTTATTGGTTATAGGAGGTAAAAAGTTTTCAATAGCACATGAATGCCAATTATGTGCGATGCTAAACGTGAGAGACTATACATAAAATAAACCTTAGACAACATGTTTAGAAAAAGTTATTCCATAATTTAATAATGCTGACTGGTTTTCCTTTTAATGTTCTTTTCATTCAATTAAAGAAACAGTAACAATTGTAGTAACAGGTACAAAAATGCTAAATTCTGTTAAAAATGGAAATTAAATTACATGTTAATGTATTTAATTATAATATTTATAATACATATTTTATTTATCTTTAATTTATTATTAAATTAATTAACTTATTTAATAAAAAAAATATTCGCATGATGCCATATGTAGAATGATGTAATAAAAAGTTAAATTAGGAAAAAGCAGTTACATTTTTAATACGGTACGTATGACGTGGTTCTAAGTCTGGAGTGATGATGTGGAAGAGGAACGTACGTAGACGAGCTGTTGCTGTACCAATGCAGCATGGGAAGAATTCTTCTCAGAGTCGCACCTGAGGGTGTTTTACCCCTTTAAAAGACCAAACTCAAACACCCAGGACAGCCAGGATTTCATTGTGAAACAGGAGTTCTGACATTCTGACGCACATGCATTATTTGGCTGCTTGAATCCAGGACGTTTGATGCTGAGGTGTGGTTTGCAGGTGCTTATTCAGGTAGATCCAGTTTCCAGAGACAGATCCCTCCCCTCACCGCGCTTTACTCAACACGCAGTCTCCGAGAGACTCAAACTAGTCAGCTTTAACTTGCCTCTATCATCCACGTTACCTGAAAGTCTTCAACCAAGTAAGTACTTTTTTATACAATATAATGTAGCATTGATTTATTTTTTGTAATTTCAAATGGATTAAAAGTAGGCCACAAGGGAAAAGCATTGTATAATAACATTCTCCATTGTATAATAACAGTGATAATGGTTAAAGATTACTTATGGCCTGTGCTGAACCGGTTTGTTTAAATCAAACGTAATATTTTACATTTCCAGAGGTTTTTGTAGTTATGTAATTGTTCACAACCTTATTTCTTTTTAAAAATCGGGACTTTTGGGTTTTACACTTGCACATAATTGTTCCATAATTGGTTTTATTTCTAATCAAACAATGGTGTTTTTTTTCCTCCCTGGTGTTATTTACTTGTATCAAAGTGCTAAATTCTTGTAGAATCATACTGACACACCACATTCTAGGAATCCTGTTGCGGCACATTCATAAATTTTTAATGATATTTGCCTTCAGGACATTTAGCAAGTTGTGCTCTAGCTATATATATATATATATATATATATATATATATATATATATATATATATATATATATATATATATATATATATATGAAAGTGGGATTTAGTTACATTTGTATTTCATGTTACAGTAATTCATCTTTTTAAACACTAGACAGTTGTAACAAAACTATAGATGTTAAAGTCTACAACATTATCAAAACTAAAAAGAGTACTCAAACTCAACTCAAAAAGATACTCAACTACCAGTTTTTATTCAAACCTTTAAACGTATTGTCTGGGACATCACCACAGTGTCCTGATTTGAAGAGCAGAAGAACTGGCCAGACAGGAATTACTGTATGTGACATCAAGATGGAAATAATTTCATAGTCACATGCGATGGATTGTTTCTTAGTGTCTCATCTAAATACTTCTAGTGATTTAGTATGAGACTTATTTGTTGTCTTTATCTTTTTATATCGGGTTTCACTCTTAATTTATTCTGAAACACAGGCGTTCGGCCTTTCTCCTGAGATTATTGTAGTGCAGTGACGGGGCTGAATGGTTCGCATCACACTCACATCAAGAGGGCTTAGATACACCTCAGTGACAAAGACTGGTAGAGGTGTGACTGATGCCTTCAAAAAAAAAACTCTCCTAACGTCTTTCTTTGTTTTCCAAAATGTCTTTAATGAAAAGGTTGTGAGAAAATTGTGGTCGTTTCCATTTGCTTAAACAATTGACTTTGTGACACAAAAGTTTGCATTGAAGAGATGTGATATATGAGTGTTTTTGTGTGTGCGTGCGTGTGTGTTTGTAATGTGTGGGAATTGGTGACTTGTGACTTAATGAAGTAATTTTTACAGTAAGGTATTCGTACTTTTTCTAAAGTATGGTCATGTGCTCTTTACACCTATAATAATACGTGTTGTGTTTACTATATCATGATGCGCATTCACTTTCACACATTTAACCTTTCTCGCTCTCTTTCTCAACAGCTAGAATCATGAAATCTCCACGTGTTGGCATCTCACTCGTGTTTCTCGTGGCCCTTCAGAACTTTCATCTTGCATCCACAATACCGTACGGCTGGCTGAGAAACAATGGCACAAACCACAAGACCAACTGGGAACTACTGCCACCTAGCGACGGAAACGCTTCCGACCTGACGGGGGAATGGGTCAGCGAGGGCAGTTCGGCAAACGAAGGCCATGCATTTGGCTCAATTTACATCAGTGAAACAGCAGAAACTGAGCAAAATCCCAAATCAGAACAGATTCTGCCTTTCAGAGAAGGGCCGGTGGACAACGACACCTTTCTGCCTTTTAGAGAAGGGCTGGTGGGCAACGCCACTTTTGAAGGAAGTTCTGATGGTCCACCTGGGCAAACACCACCAACCTCGATTCCAGTGTTTTTCAACTACTCGGACCTCTCAGCAGACTTCAGTGAGACACAGATGCATGGGAGTTCTTTAAACACCTCCACACTAGAGCCCGGACACACACATCAATATGCCAACGACACTCAAAACAGTCCGATAGCAGTGACCAGCGGTGATGGATCAGGTTCTGGACACTTTCCTCTGGATGAGCTGCCCTCAAACAGCACTAACCTGACCTCCACAGCTGAGGATGCAGAAATACAGTACAGAACCACAATCCTGCCGTCTGAATCACCTGTCTACACATCCACGTCACCGATGACGTCAGCCAGCACACCTGAAGACGTCACAGCAGTAGCCTCGGACCGTGAAGGTGCAGTGAAGGAAAACCTAACTGGACCGCTTGACACAAGAGGGTTTTTTGAAAAAGGTAAACACTCAGCAGTTACAGTATATTCTAAAAGGTTGAACATGTCTTAAAGCTATTAACAAAAATAAAACACATTCCAAGTTTAAAGTAAATGAATGTTAAATCTGCATCACAGCGACGCTTTTTAATGATTACTTTTGAAGTCTTTGTTTATATTAAAACAAATTATATAGAGAATGATAAAAAATGTTTTATTGTTTATAATAATATTTATTTGTATTATTTAAATAAAAATACAAACACTAAGCATTTCTTGTAAATGTACCCAAAAATATGTATTGTTATAACATTACCATCTAACAATCACTTATTTATTACACTGTTATTTTTTAAGTCTATTTTTAGCAATTTAAGGAAAAAACAGTTAATATTTCACCAAGGGGGTGTATTTTGATTTCTCATAACCACACTCAGGCTCACTCACTTTTTCCTTTACGTTTTATCCTCAAGCGAATGTTCTCGGCCATTCAGTCATAAATGCCATATGTGTGTCTGCGCCTCTTTGTTGGCTTGAGTTTCAGTCTTTTCTTTGTTCTCTGAGAGTGTCTAGTTACTGACGTCTCTCCTCTCACAAAAAGAGTGTGTTCACCCCACAGAATTTGGGAGAGGATTTTTTTTTCCGAGGTCAGGTGTGGAACAATGTGACACAGAATACCTGTCCCAAACCTCTCGTGTGTTAGATTTCAGACCATGTGCTGTTTGTTCAATTTAAGGTTGCATAATATATATATTTCTTAAATTTTTATGGATTTTCAGATTCACCTACCGGAAGCATTACTGGCAGTAAAAGTCCTCAACCGTGGGTTATCATCCTGGTCGTTGGAATTTTCGTGGGGGTCATCGCCTTGACAGCGTTTGTGTACCTGAATCGACGAAACACAAAAGACTTCTCACACAGAAAACTGGTGGAGGAGAGATCACCTGATCCAGGTAATGGAACACTCTCCATTGTTGTCCTAATTTGGACACTTCCATGTAGAAAGAAGCATCATATGTTACCAGAATTTTACCAGAAACTTATTCTGTTGTTTTTTTTTCCTTTGATAAAAGTCCTCAGGCTGGATAACAGCGAACCGCTGGATTTGAAAGGTTACTACAATCCAGGACTACAACAGGACAACATCCAGATGACCAACTTTCCACCCGGACATTCAAAATGAGAATGATGCCAAAAAAGACATTTTTTAACACTGAATCATGAAGAGAAATTTACCAATTGTTATTTAATAATTTACGTAATTCTGTCAAGCAGAGTATATTTTATGTAGCCATATCTATCCTCAGTCATTATCTACTTTCTTAAAATAGTGTTTTCTGATTGGATTTTGTTGAACTTTGGGGGACAAAAACGATTTCTGATATTTCTCTAATGGTCTATTTGAAGATTTGTGTGCCTTTATTTCAATTTATCAGAGAACGTTTGCAAACATCTATTAGCTTATTGTCTTAAATGTTTGTGCTAGTTTCGTTTACTTGTTCAAAAGTAAATAAACAGAATGACATAAGCACATTTATTTTCTTATGAATTTTAATCTGTTAATAATTTATTTGACAAATGCACTTTTGTAAAGGCTGTAAATTAAATAAACTCTTTGTTTTCTATCTGAAACTCGTTGTCAGGGTGTTTTATATTAAAAAGTGTAGAGGGTTTTTTTTTGTTTTGTTTTGTTTGTTTCAATAAATGGTTGTTCTTTTACGGTAATAAACTAAAAAACGTAGCGTAACGCTTCGCCAGTCCTCTAGGAGGCGCAAGGTACACTAGGCAATGAAAATAAAGCGAAGAAGAACAGAATGTTGTTGTTGTTGTAGTTGTCATTGTAGAGTGTGCTTCCCTCTGAAAGATTTAGCCATGATTAAAACAGAAAAGGTTTTGATTCTGAACAGCTCGAAGGGGAAGAAAATTCGTGTGGTTCGTGAGCACTATATCAGGACGCAGGTACCGTGCGGAAGCTCACTTTGTCAGGCCGGATGTCCAAGCGGTAAGAGCATAAGTGGATACACTTTACTGAACACTATTAAATGTTGTAATTGCAACTTTAAAGCATTATTATCCACCTGAGAGAAAGGGTATTGTCCATATATATTGTCCATACAAGATATGCACAATTGTAAATGAAAATAGAAACAAAGGTATATGAAAGTAACTGCTGTATATACGAAAAGTCTCATTGATTAAATTTCTATACGTACCGTAATTATGTGTGTGTGTGTGTCTGTGTGTGTGTGTGTGTGTGTGTGTGTGTGTGTGTGTGTGTGTGTGTGTGTTAGAGAGAGAGAGTTTGAGAGAGAGAGAAAAGTAAGATTTAAAAACTTAAGTTCAAGTATTATTGTCATATACAAATAATATATAATTTGAGGTATCAACATACTGTTGTTTGTTTGAATATTAAAAATTATAAAAAATTGTGATATATGTCATGCTTTATTACCTCTTTAAAATTGTACATTTTTTTAATATAATCTCATGTTTATTCCAATAGATGGAAAGTTGCTGTCCAGGGATGTCACACATTTTGTGGTTCCGGATGTGGGTGTTGTTCGGGATTTTCTGGAGATACTGGAATTACGAGAGATGCAAGGAATTGTTTTCACCCAGACGGCTTACCAGACCATCCAACACACCCGTGGACGCAGGTCACTCATTCTTCTCACTTTTAGTTGTTTTTCCCAACAAATAAAAGTTAAGTAATTAATATTGGGGTTTATTTATTATTATTATATCTACAGGCACTATAACAGACTACGTGCTTTGCTGAAAGACCCTCGTCATGATTGTGTGCTCTTTGCCAATGAGTTTCAGCAGTATTCATATTGCCCAAGAGAAAAGGGTGAATCACACGACAAATGGCACACAAGGTCAGTCAAAAAGAGAAAATTATACATTTATTAACTGCACAACTAAAAGGAAAACAGTATTCATGGATAATTATAGCTCATGAAACTTGCTCTTTCGATATGTTTAAGTGCAGTATGTAAAATATTGTTTGACTATTTATTCTTCATATTATTTATCTTATGCTTTATCTAATTTTATTAAATGTTTTACTCTTGTCTCTTTGTCTCATCTTTTCCTTCCAAATATTTCTGTCTCAAAGCAACTGTACCTAAAATTAACAATTTGGATTATTAAAATGTTTGTAAATTAAAATTATATTGTTGCTCCAGAATATAATACAAATCTATTGTTCACTATGCTCCAGAAATGTCTACCATGCAGCAGTCTGGTATTATAACCACATGGCCGGACTTATGCCTGTGGTTATGCTTACGGAAGATGAAAATGCTGTTTCAGAGTATAGTGCTTCAAACAGCGGAGTCTATGTTATCTCCACTAAGGTAGTTCGGTTTTTACTATTGTTTTGCATTATTTCACTTTCCCAAATGTGGGATTTTTAAGTGTACTGTATTTTTCGGACTATAAGATGCACCAATACTGTATTTAACATCTATTACCTAATTTTTTATTATAAGGCATGCAATCAATTTTTAAACATTTTGTAGGCCTTATAAGTGCGCCTTATAGTCCGAAAAATTTGATATTTGCAATACGTAGTGCCTGACTGTTGTAGTGCAAATGAAGGCACTTTTTATTACATAATTTTGTCTTGTCATTATCTTGTCAATATCTTCCAGGAATACCTTTCAAGTTTCTGGCCAGAGCTCCAGGCGGCCCATGACCTGTACAGCTCCATTGCTCAGACCCTGCAAGACAGAGAAAACGAGGCTTTAGAGAAAGTCTACACAGAACACCTTTCTGCTGAAGTGCTGGAGGCTGGTATTAAATCTACCAGGTACATCGAGGTAAGTGTAAAGTCTGCTGATGGTGTCAGACCGAAGCTCTTCATATACGCTCCATTTTAGGGAATTCTCAGTGTAAACAAGCATCGAGCTCAGCATGAAGCCTTTGTTCGGTACGAGGGGTCTGCCCGCAAAAATACAGGTGGTTGTCAACATCATTTCCAGACATGTTTCTAAAACTCACATTGAGGCGTTTGATGTCATTTTTATTCTGAACTGTGCATTTGTGTGAAGAGCTGAACAGTGATGTGCTGATCAATGGAATGAAGCATCGTAACCGGGCAGTGCATGGAGATCTGGTGGTTGTGGAGCTGCTATCACGTAGTGAGTGGAAGGGAAGGACTATGGCTCTCACGGAGGATCAGGGTGATGAGCAGTCTGTCGATGAAACCCAGAGCCAGCCCATGCCCACAGGTACCTTGGTTCACTATTAGTTCCAACAAGTTAGTGTTAGACATGTATGTAAAGACATAAAAAATATTATACTTAACGTATTAGAACAGGTACCCCTTTTCAAAAGTTTATTTTCCTTGTTTACTTGATCAAAAAGTATATACACATACATAACTACAAGGACAGTAGTATGAATATAATAGAAACATAATTACAGTTCATACCATCAGCGTTACTGATAAAAATTCGGTACTTATAGTATGTGATATTAAAGGTAACGTACTGTATACTTTTAAGGTTTGCATAGATGTTAGTTGAAAGTACTGTGTAATATAACAATAAAACGAATATAGTGCTAACTGTCAGGTACAAATAATATACATTTTATTCAAATTAAAAAATTGAGAATTGAAAATCTGTTGCCTAATATCCAAAAATTGTTTGGTCACCACCAGTTAAACATTTTTGAAATTGTGGATTTTTCTTTTACTTTTTTTTTTTTAATGTTTTGCGTTGTACTTTTTTTAATGTTTTCTTTTTACGACAGGTAGGGTGGTGGGTATTTTGCAGAGGAATTGGAGGGATTACGTCGTAACTTTTCCTCCTCTTGAGGAAGTGCAGTCCCAGAGCCGAAATTCACAGAAGATTCTGGTCATACCGTGGGACTACCGCATCCCCAAAATCCGTATCAGCACACAGCAAGCTGAAGCACTGCAGGTAGAAATCCATTCTATGATTTAGATTAAAACAATCAATCAATAACAATAAAGACGTTATGGTGAATTCTGTGTCATCATGGCGTCACAAAACACTTGTTAATGTTTTAAAAAAAAACAACTGCTTTAAAGTACCATTGTTGTGTTATACAACTATATTGTATTAATTTAGCATTTTAAAAAGTGTCAGTATGCAGTTCATAGAATCTTAAACCATCGAAAAATCAGCAAAACTTAAAATTTTCCATCTTTTTGGCATTAAAAAAGTGCGTTTAAAATCATTTTTAAGGGTTAAGTAATTACAATTTTGCATCATTATTGATCATATAACATATTATATGAATTTATACTTAATTATTGATTATTTGTAGTTTATTCAATGAATTATTGAATTTCTAGAACTCTGAACTTTGAAATCAGTCTGGGCTGACTGCATTGTTAAATTGATTTGTTTTGGATTTTACTCAAATATAATTCACAATCCGTTTTTATGAAACCGCAACGACTTTGTTGACAGGACCAAAGAGTGATTGTGCGTCTTGACTCTTGGGAGAGTACGTCTGTTTACCCGAATGGTCATTGCGTGCGAGTGCTTGGGAAAGCTGGCGAACTGGAGACGGAGATCCAGACCATCTTGATCGAGAACTCCATCTTTGTACCAGCATTCTCAGAGGCTCAGGTGAAGCCTTCATCCCCTTAAATACCCACGTTAAAATTGTGGATTGTCCAACTGTAATCCATCTCATCTTATTTCTTAACTGTTTTATAGTTGCGAGAGATGCCAGTCAACACCAAAGAGAATCGGTGGCAGATGGACAGAAATGAAGTGTCTTCCCGACTAGACTTGAGGGATACTCATTTGGTGTTCAGTATTGATCCCAAAGGATGTGAAGATGTGGATGACACCTTGTCTATACGAACTCTTCCTGGAGGGAAGCGGATAGAGCTGGGCGTCCACATTGCAGATGTCACACACTTTGTCAAGGAGGATTCTCTTACAGACCTAGAAGCGCGCTCAAGGTGTGCTTGCAGAAGCTTCTAGATGTCTAATTTACATCTTGTTGGACTTTTTTAGGGTTGGCAACTTCATATTGCAATTGTAAAATTCTTTAAAAATTAGAACACAGCTCAAACCGTGAGCCATAGCACAATGAAACTTACAGAAGGTTGTAAATATCAATATATCATATATAAGTCAATTTGAGTTTTAGTTCAAAGAAGTTTGGTATTTAGTTGATACCAGTATGTCATATTAAACAGCTCGAACACTGCTATTGCTTCTTACATATGTATTAATGTATTGGGCTTTTTTTGTTTTATTCTCTTAGGTCAACCACATACTACCTGGCTGACCGCAGGTACGACATGCTGCCAGCAGTTCTCAGTGCTGATCTCTGTTCCCTTCTTGGTGGAGTCGACAGGTCATTTTTTTTATCTAAAGACCTCAAATTATAATTTACATGTAGATTTATTTGTGACTCCCTGTCTTGTTTTTTTTTTTTTTTAGATATGCCATGAGTGTGATTTGGGAGCTAGATGCACAGTCGCTAGATGTTTGTACAGTTTGGTACGGCCGTACTATAATCCGCTCGTCCTATCAGCTTCACTATGAGTTGGCCCAGAGCTTGCTGAACGGAGAGCAGGTTGACGTGCCGGAGCTGTCCGAGCTTGACGACTCCAAACGGGACCAGAAGCTAGCTGAGCTCCTGCAGGCTCTGGAGATGCTCACGAGGGTGGCCAGGCACCTCCGGATGCGGAGAGACAAGGGCGGGGCTCTGGAGTTGGAAGGGGTGGAGGTGAGGGCTCAACTGGATGTGGAAAAGAACATCACCGCCCTGGTGCCCAACCAACACCTGGAGGTTCACGAAACTGTGGCCGAGTGCATGATATACGCCAACCACTGGGTGGCACGCAAGATACAGGAGAGCTTTCCGCGCCAGGCGCTTTTACGTCATCACCCTCCACCCAAACAGGAGTTTTTTAATCACTTAATTGATAGTGCTAAAGCCCGTGGCTTCAGTATTGATACCCGGTAAGTCACTATTATATAACAACATTAAATCTCTTTACGGTATATTGTGCTCAAATTACATTTTATAATGACATTTCATTCATGTTCAATTAAATAATGCAAAATCAAATGCTTTGATATAATTAGAGTATGCAATGTTTGTTGCATTTAAGATCAAACGGATTAATTGTATAACCAGATCTGCTCTGTACTGTATTAACTAGATCAAATAGAGCTCTGGCTGATTCTTTGGAGCGAGCTGTGGACCCTCAGGACCCCCTGGTGAACAGGTTGTTGCGAATGATGGCCACACAGGCAATGTCCAATGCCCTTTACTTCTCCACGGGGGCCTGTTCGGAAGAACAATACTATCATTACGGTAAATGTCGTCATTCTTGTTTTAATATCAATGTCTAATTCAGATTAAAGTTCGATTTAACAATTCATCAGACAAAAATTACAGAATAATGTAAATAATGTAAAGAATAAGAACATAAGAAATTAGTTAACATGACATTATTAAAATAAATGTATTAACAATAATTGTCAAGAAAATATGTCATTCATTCGTTATTAATTGTAAATGTTTCACAATAGATTAAGTGAGTTCATTCAATCTTTTTTTTTCTTGTGAATTTCTAAAATATGTTACTGAAATGATTGTTTGGAATAAATCTCTAACTAGTGTATTTCGGTAAAGGTCTTGCTCTGGATCGCTACACTCACTTTACCTCACCTATAAGACGTTATGCGGATGTAATCGTTCACCGGCTCCTCATGGCTGCTATTCTTCTGGAGAAGGAGACGTTAGGTAAAGCTCTGGCCAGTAGTAAAGAACTTGAAGAGCTGGCTCAACACATCAACAACAGAAACCGAGTAAGCTGGGTTTATTATTTTACTGTTAGTATTATTATTTAAGTAATTTCTACTGAACTTGTTTCTTGTTGTGACAGGCATCGCAGCATGTGCAGAAGCAGTCCACAGAGCTGTTCCAGTGCCTCTACTTCCGAGATAAAGACCCTCACAAGGATGAGCTTTGTGTTGCTGATGCGGTGATTTATGCCATCCGAGCCAATGGATTTCTCGTCTTTGTTCCCAAGTAATCATTTGCTTGTTGCTCCATGTACAGTATGAGGCTGGGTATCGATGGTTTTGTGAATTTAAGGAGTCGTTTGAAATTAGTTTTTAGTTGCAATTTGTGTTTTATATATTTTTTATTTTTATATATTTTTAGGGCAATTATATAATTTATTATGATTAAATAACAATGCCCCTGTGATTTAAGGGGAAATCACATTTTTGTGAATAAAATTCATCATTCAAGTAGTTCAGGAAATGTTTTTTCCTTATTATCATTATTTATTTAATCTATTTATTTTTTAATATACAATTACAGTATTTTATAATTATGAAGACACTCCACTTTTTACTAATTTGAGTGGTAGTTTTGTGTCCGATGTCCAGACCATGTAAAGATTAATTTCAATTAAAGACAACATTTTTTTTCATTTACGCTTATTTCAACCAAACATAATGTGTTGATATCAGTCTTGTAAGCCTTTGCTGTAACAAAAAAGAATATTGACATGTTTACTCACTGAACCTTTGACAATCCTTGTTTTTCAACAAACTAGAAAGCATAATCATGTGAATGTTCGAGGTGTTACTGTAGTTCTTTTTACAGTAAGCTGGCATAACACATGTATCCTGTTCCAGGTATGGTTTACGAGGAGCTGTGTATCTAAAGAATCGAGAGGGTCTGGTGGTCAGCGTTACAGGGCGCGGAGGGTGTGCGTGGCAGGCTGGAATGCTGCAGAGATACCCAGATAAAATAAGCACCTGCACCTCCACTGGAACCCATTTGTTTTATCTGTTCGATCACGTCACAGTAAGTACATTTCCAGAATGATTAATGAAACAAGAATTTCATGGTTTCTGAAATCATTTTTTTTGGTCTTCCACAGGTGCGTATCTCTGTAGAACCATCACGTTGCCATGCAGATAGCTTGTGTCTTGACCTTATCAGCAGCCAACCTCACTGCACCGTGCAACCCAAGCCGCAGCCATCAGGTTGTGGTCGGTCTGAGTTGGTTCAGGAAGTAGTCCGCTGGGCTGAAGAAGCTTCATTACAGGCAGAGGAAGAAAAGGGAAAGAAGCCCAAACTGAGTAGGGAGGAAAAGCAGTACAGACAAAGCCGGAAGCCAAATCTTTACGTTCTTTTGCAGGAGATCAGTGAGCTTGCCTTGATGGATGTGTCTGCCTTGGAAAGCAGAAACTCAGAAGCTGCTATTTTAGAGTGATTGATGTGACGTCTAATCACCATCAATTTTTCTTTTCATCTTTATTGGCAAATCTAGACGTTTTAAAACACTTGAATTGGTAAAACTTGAACATCAGATGGAGGTTTGTTTTCAAACGCTATATGAAAGTATATAAGTAGATGATGTATTTTTTTACAGAATGGTTTTAATTTTTGTTAAAGTGTTAATAAAGATGTATCATTGGTTTAAAAGGTTTACAAACTATAATCATGTTCTTTCAATACCAAGTTTATATTCTTATGATTTATAATTCAAACGCAGACAAACCAAACCTTGTTGACACATTTTTATTCAGAAGTAATCTCTAATAAAACCAGCTTGATTTTATCCTCGCAGAGGATAAAGTTAACTAACGTATTATTAAACTGTGAAAGTTAAACAAACTTGTGAACAAATGCAGTGAGATGTGTGTTTACCCGACAGTGACACTGTAAATAACCCCTAACATGCTAATGGGCTACAAGAATTATTTGGCATACAATGACGTGTATACATTTTACAGACTGGGAAGATTGGATTAGTCGCTATCGTCTTCGATTATGCCATTGGTAACTGGGCTGGAACACTCTTTATAGATAGGTGAATTTTGAAGTACAGTGGGCTTTTGTTTGAGGTGAGTTTCCTCTGAAGTGATTGGATCCAAATTGCTTTGATTCTCTTTACTGGTGTATTGTTCTGAGAAACTGGTGGAAGGTTCATCCTGGTCGTCCTGCACAACACTCTGCGATGATTCTGGAGGTACGTGGAGGAAAAAAACGTGCTTAAGGTTGTAAAAATGAACATCTTAAGTTATATAGATGATCAACCTAGGTTTATCATTATCACAAACACTTCAATCCGAAACTAAAACAAATAGATTTTGAATATGGTCAATATACCCCAATTACATAATAATTACAAATAAAATTCACACCTAATTCTTTCTGTCTTGCTAATCTCCTTTCCATGGCAAGTCGTTTGTTGAGGTCAATGCGACGCTGCTGTTCTTCTGTCAGAGAAGTTGAAGCAGGAGTCGAGTGAATAAACGGATCTTCAGGGAAAATGTCTTCAGCACGTTGATCAGACTCTTCTGGAAAATCCCCGACATTTTCTTAGAGAAAAAAAAAATTATTAGAAAGTAAATCTCACTGCTAACAACAAGACTGAGAGGACCTGAAAGTCCCTACCTGCGTAGTCTTCATGTGTAATTGGCATGTCCAATCGAATTCGTTTAAGGCAGGTCTGATGGGAAGACAAAAGTGCAGCATTAGGAAATCACGTAGAAACGTAATTATTTCCACAATTGGTAAATTGTGTTTCAGCATCACTAAAAAAAAAACCCCAATTAAACAGAACAATTATAATTTGTTTTGATTTAAATAATAATATTTAAAACAAAACAATAAATAAAGAACAAAAATATACAAAAAACATTATTGCACATACAAACACCCAACAGACAATATAAACTGCCAAAAACCAAATGAAAAACAATGACTGTTTTACTACAACTTTCATTGCTAGTAGTTAATCCAGCCTTTTACGAACTCTCACATTTATCGAAAAATTTTTTATATGGTTTTAAGGGGGGCGCGGCCAAAAAAGGATTGAGAACCATTGCAGTATTCGCACCGCACACTAAACCATTCTTTAATATTACAAAATTACTCAGAGCAGTCTTACCTGAACTTCTTTTTTGCCACCCAAACTCTCAACTTTTTCAATGAAGTCCTCAAATTGCAGTTTTGGATACAGTCTATGAGCCCAGTTCTCCATTTTCTGAAGTAGCAGCTTCAGATTCTCTGCCTTTTTGTGGGGAAAAAAAAAAGAACTATAATTTAAGGGCGACTAATTTCCGGATAAACATAGTCAGTGTTTTTACTTGTGAACATTCAGTTCACACAAGCAGTAAATGTGAAAATATAGAAACAACCACAACCTCATGTCCTTTGCCTTTAAACGTCACGTTGTCAAATAAAGTACGTAGAGCTGGGAGACCTTTTTCAGAAATCAGCCTAAATAAAAAACACAAAATCATCAAAAGACAGTAACTTTTCTTTGTCAATGTGCTTTATAAAAAGACGATTCTCAATAAAATGTAAAAGCACCTGTTCGCATCTAGTTTAGGCTGCGGTCTCTTTACCATTCTCTTCTTGGCCACCGGGACCTCTGCTAGCTTCGACACGTCTCCTTCCTCTTCACCTAAACACACAGAAACACATTGATTGAATACATACCTCGTGTTCTGAATGGAATGCGTGAAAGAACATTCAGACAGGATTAATTACCTTCTCCGTTGTCAAATGGTTCTCCTTCAATGTCACCGTGTCCTGGTGATGATGGAGGAGGAAGAGGGGGAAAAGTCTCATCCTCGATGTGTTCGTAATCTGGAATGTCAAACAGGCCATTTTCTGATGGATCCATCATGCTGAAGCGAGTACTGTGTAATAAAAAACAAATTGATTAAATCAAACGTGATAATCTATTGATATGAAATTCAACAATCCAATTAATGTACCTGCCACGTAAGCGACTGATAAACAAAACTATATTAAAACACACATGCGAATCGATTTTTACTGTATTTTGTGTATTGGCTATGGTAACATAGTAAAATAATATTGACATGAATATATACATATCTGTGTATATACATATAAACATAGTAACATGAATATTACACATATTGGTAATTAAATGTATCCGAACGTTAACAAATTAAGATGAATATTCTAAGCAATATATATGAATATATGCTGTTCGATGGTTTGTTATTGTCGCACTTTGGCGCCAGACGATGTCAAAATGATCCCGAAACGATCACGTACCTTTCAAGAAGATTTTTCAAAAGTAACATGCATAAACGTATACATAAATATTGAATTACTTAATTAATCGAACTTACATATTAATTCCAGTTAAAAATCTACTCGTAAGATCCAAAAGAGCAGCAAATAAGATGAGCTCATGCAAAGTTTGAGCCCGGCAGCTTTCGACCTTCGTCTCAGCCAATCAAATTGTCGTCTTCTTCTTCGCTAGTTCAAATGGGTTGGGCGAAACATTGGGTTTATTATGCCACCTAGAGGTTGTATTGCGATAAGCATGCGGAAAGACGAGCCTTAAACGCAACAGTTTCAGGCTTTGAGCCAATCAAAGCGCTACCCCGGTCTGACGTTGTCACGTCATTTCTGTGAGGCCACAAGATTGACCCATCAACGCGGAGCGGTGCCTTTAAAACCAAAACGAACTTGAAAGGTGCGAATTCTGAAAAATGTTGAAACAAACAACAGATTTGGAGTTGTAGAACTTTATTGAAAGCGCATATTGCATTTATTTTGATCATGACATAGCTCTGTTGCGCAATTTTATATTCAATTTATAATATATTTTTTTAATTATAATTCACAGACATGTTTTGTCGCATCGAGTCTGTCTTTAATACAAACGCTAAGAAAAAACACAATGGCCGTCTTTATGTTACTGAAACCTCTCACTTCATGTCAAACACCCAAACCTCAACTGCACCTTCAGTTATTTGACTTAGTAGATATTCACATGGCCACAAATAAGTCATGGACCATTTTATTTTAATTGTCTGTGTGTCATATTTATCAACAACAAATGGAGAGAAGCAAGAAAGTAGAGAAGCAACAGACAAATGCAATGTGTGAAACAATATGGAAGTTCATTGGATGTGAATTCTTTGATGATGCCTTTTACATCCTTGTTCTCAGCAGAAACATGAGGAAAACGGCACTGATGAGAATGCAAAGCGTGCCCACCGTGGGGACAACGATCTCGGTGACCATCTCCATGTGGCTGATCAGTGGATCTGAAAACGAAACACACATGAGCAAGTCTGTGAAATGAAACGGAGGAAAAGCCAAATCCAAAAATGAAGATTTACGAAGCGTAATATGTTCTTTAAAATAATATTGCAAAATTACTAAATAATAATGATTGCTATATTTAGATTGTTCTCTGTAACTTGTCTGTTTTTGAACAATACACACAACACACACACGCACGCCAAGATTATTGCCCTGTACCTAAACTTCATCATGCACAGGCCAAACCTTTGGCATATCTGCATTTTCCTTATTTCCCATGGATTTTCTTCTAGCTGGAAGGGCAAACAAAAGAAAGTTGCTGTTAAGAACCTACTTAATGACTATATGTAAATTGTGCTTAATGGGAAAAAGACTGTTTTTGACAGACTTTTCTTTTATTTGCCCCAGCTAGATGAAACACAAGCAACAGTTCACTAACCTGCAGCCAGGAGTTGATTGCTTGAGGTACATGTCTCCATTGACTTTCTTTTCCAACTTTCTGTCTGTGGTAGAGATGATCATAATCAATTTGTTAAAATATGCTTGGGTCTAACATCCAAGGCATAATTTCGAATTATACAGATTTGATGTTTTAGTCCAAGGTCAACACTCAATCATTAATCATAATCCAGTATATTACAATAATTGTATGCAAAGTGTAAAACTGTACCTCTCTCTGATTTGGGAACCCATTTGAGCTGATGATGCGCTTGTAATACTGTACTGATGCTTTTGGGTAGCGAGGCTTATTCTTGGTTCCAAAATCCACATAGTACAGGCCAAACCTTTCAGAGTAGCCCTCATCCCATTCAAACTTATCAAGCAGTGACCAAGCAGTGTAGCCTTTCACGGTCACTCCATCTTTAACAGCTGAATGGAACATTTTAGTGTCAGTCATTTTAAATAAATGTGTTCATTTCTTGATACAATTTATGTTCATACACATTCACTTGCATTAAGACCTACTGATATATTAAGGTTGAGTATAATGCAAGAAAGCTTTTTATAGTGTTTAAAAAATGTTAATTTAAATATAAAATATTTATTTAAAATATATCTTTTAAGCATTTTAAAGTTGTGTATCTCTTGATTCTGACCTTTGAGCATTTCATTGATGTAATCCCTGAAATAATGCATTCTCCAATCATCACAGAGCTCTGTGCACATCATCTTTTCGGATACACCGTTTCCCGTCACATAAATCATAGGATCCCCATACTCTGCCTGTGAAAAAGTTCTAAAGTTATTTAAATTATTATTTTCCATTTTTCTTCAGGCATTCGTTGCAGTGTCATACCTTCACAAAGTTAAGCAAACGCCGAAAGCCCCATGGCACAGCATAGAGCCACTCGGATCCAGGGTCCGGCCAGTTAGGGTCCACCAACTCTGCAAGGTCGCGATCTGTGAAGTAGCTGTTCCCACGGCTGGCGAGGAAATTCTTTTGTGTGATGTAGCGTGTGGTGAAGTGGCTGATGCCCAGGAAATCACAGGTACCACGGATGTAACTTTTCTCTTGGGGGTTAAAGGAAGGTAGACGGGAACTGCTCAGGCCCTGCTGAGCACTTTTTCTCCCTGTTAGGACATGGAGGAGTGTTGCACTGATGCATTTCAACTTTGCAGACAGAAGACCAAACACTCATATTTAGCTGAAATAAATTCCATGCATTATCAGACTTGCCAATGTAGTCTTTCATTATCAGAGGATAGTCTCCATTGAAGAGTGGCGTGGCAAACCAGCCCAAATAGAACTGAACATATCTTTCCGCTGCTTCTATATCGCGCTGATTGGTGATATCTACTGGTTCCCCCCAGTCGGCTGACAGGGAGATGCCAACCATTCCTGCAATCGCACAAATACTTAAGCCAGTTTGGACCTTTGTGCCTTAACAGCAAAGAAGCAGAGTTTATCGTCTCATGTCTATCTACCTTTTTGCTTGTTTCTCCAGAAAGCGTCATATGTGTGCCAGACTTTAGCGTGAGCCTGTCAGTGAAAAATGGCAGAAGTTTCTGAGGTTACTTTAAATGAATAATACATTCTTTCGTAAACACCAGATCACTTGGACAGGCAGTTTACACTGAGTGATTCAAATTAAATGTCAAATGAAATTCATTGTGGCTCAATCCTTGTTTCTTTTTTATTTTTGAGAAATAACAGTGCATTTTGTAACTTATAGAAATCTTGATTACCTTAATGATGTTGTGGGCAGCATTATAAGCTCCAGTTCCCCTCATCCTAATACCAGGAGCATGTTCCCCGGTCTCGTAGCCCTCCACTGCAACAGACTTAGACCACACCAGTAAATTCTAACTGGGTTCAACCCAGTAATTTAACAATGCTGGTTAAAATCTCTCTTTCAGGAATTCAAGACTATTTTTAAGAAGAAATAGTAATCGTGCAGAGAGTATGAGACTGTGTAAAGACAAATAAGTCAGTGTAAAGTGTTGCTTTTACATTTCTTACCCAGGGGTTATTGAATGTGATCCAATGTTTGACTCGATTCCCAAATCTCTCAAAGCAAAGGTTGGCAAAATCGTTAAAAAAGTTAACCATACTTGCATTTTGCCAGCCTCCATATTTCTCCTCAAGAGCCTGTAAAGCAAAAACAAGATGTAATTATGTATTTTTTAGACGTCTAGTGTTAGCTGCTATTTATGCATTTTTACAATCTGATAAACTGAATTTTAAAAGTTGTTCCCATTGACAAGTTAGTATTACCTGTGGTAAATCCCAATGGTAAAGTGTCACAATTGGAGTGATTCTGTTCTCCAGAAGCATATTAATCATGTGATCATAGTACTCGATTCCTTTTTCATTTATGTATTCCGCTAAAATATAGAGAAATATTTATTGAATTTAATCGTATCCAACTTTAAATTTATATATATAAATATATTTTTGAATGCTTATATTTACTAACTCTTAATTCCACTTGGTAGAATCCTTGGCCAGGAAATAGAAAAGAGGTAGTGGTTCAACTTCATGTCTTTCATAAGTGTCACATCATCCTAAAATATAAATGAGAAAAAAAATTCAATAAAACAACTTTTTTATGTTTTTATATACAGTATTTTCAAATAGTAAATATCAGTACCGTGATTTTGTAATAGCCTTCACAAGATGAGTCACCAGTGTCATTCAAATAAATTTTTCCTTTCTTATGGGAGAACACATCCCAAATACTTTTCCCTTTTCCATCTTTATCCCATGCACCTTCTGTTTGATATGCAGAGCTGCCAGCGCCCCATGAAAACCCTAAGAGCAACACATTTGTGGAATAAGATTAGAATAACACACAGTGGAAAAAAACACAACATTTACCTCAAAAAATCTTTAAACAAGGTTATACAAGGTACTTTTTTCTGCTCCAATTTTCAAGTAACATGTACTGCTTTAATTATAAATAAAACTGATAGAAAAGAATTATGATATACTAATAATTATACTAGAGTAATATACTTTACAAATATTTGTAATATTGTTTTTCATTAAAAAAGTTTGAGTCTGTATTTTTTTTCAGTGTATGTCCCACAATGAAAATGTGCAACAATGTATTGACATCAAAAACGAAGATTACAATAACTGAACAATAACTGTAGTATGTAGTATTGTAAAAATGTAGTAATGTATAATAATTATTGTTTAATGTATTATTGGCAGCGTTAAAGAAAGAATGTTTAATATATTGTACCGTAGAATGTTAAAAACATTTGTTGTTAGAATGTTAAAAAAATATACTGTCCAAAAAAC
>CM051499.1:7458046-7483272 GCA_028031935.1 Paedocypris micromegethes
TATATATATATATATATATATATATATATATTAATAGTGTTTTAAAAATATATATGTATATTATATATCTTTATTTATTATAGATTAAGTCATAGTGTTTACTGTAAAAAAGATTTTTGTGTCATTTTCCAAAAGCTGTACCTGAAGGAAATGTTCCATACTGGAATGATCCTCTCTCATTCTTAGTCCAGTCAAAGTCCTCACTGCCAAAAACACCCAATGCCAATAGCAAAATGTGGCAAAGCTTCAACACACTATGTTGTGCCATCATCTTATTATCACTGGAGTACTTTTTTCACCAGCTATACCTGCACAGATAAAATAAAATCATGTTCTTACAAAGAAACAGATCAAAAACCTTGAAGAGAGTTGCCATAATCCTTGTTAAAGCCTTTAGAGAAAATGATTTGTAAAAATGTAGTTTGGAAACATACTCAAAGTGGTCAGTGTCCATAGCATTTGGAGCAGAGGCATAGAAATGATGCATTCCAATAATAAAAAAAAAAACTTGCAATCCTTTTTCAATCAGCCAAAAATGCAAAACCCGGATTTATACAGAAACGAGAGAGTTCTCATTTCACCCAACTGTAAGACAAACTGACACAAAAGGCTATCAGGGACAAAAAATACGCCAGTTTGTCCAGAGCTGCCAGAATGAAAGACATCTCCAAAGTTGTAATCCAAAGGAATTGTTTTTATCTGAATCTAAGAGGATGAGAATATAAAATCACTCCTTTCTGTTTGCAGGAACCAGCAGCTTTGCCCTCTCTCATGTCATTCTCTCCCACCTCTCGCCCTCTCTCTCTCGCACACAGTCTCCCTCCATCTAGATTTACACCCAAGCACATATACGTGTATACCTGCTTCAGGCCTCACATTTGTCTCCGCTAGAATCCACTCCAAAGTGCCAGAAGGTTACCTAAGCTTCTGGATTTCATTCACCTTCACAAAGCTGTCCAGTCCCACTCTGCCACCAGCAGAAAACAGAAGCGAAGCGTCTAGTAGATCTAAGCTCCATTCAGACCTCCATGGCCACACACAGGCACAAATACCTACTATTCAAATGCATTGGGCTGCGAGGGGAAAAGTGCTGCTCGACATGTTTTATAGAATTGGACATTTGACTTTGTAAGCAAAGTTGATGTTTGTGTGGGCAATCCATCTGCATTTTGGCCCCCCGGTGGGCCGGTGGATACTTTGTAGAAGGCAAATCATTGTAATCCGACCAACAGCTAATGTAAAATTCGTTTTGATGCCATCTTGAGATTTAAATGAATTCCTCTTTGGAAAAGGAATAGAACCAAAACTGCATAACATCTGCCTGGGAAAATTCTACTGGGACTTCTGAGACTATCTATCTATTTATTTATCATTCTATCAATCTATCCATCAATCCATCTATAGGATTTTTATTCAAAAACACATTTTATCTTGAAATTACACAATATTTTATAATTTGCATATACGTCTGTTCTTTTACATTTTGTATTTTCCATAAAAGGCACTCTGAAGCTGAAATGGCTAAAAACTAAATAATCAATTTATCCATCCATTCACATTGTAAAAACACATATTAAGTAAAAGCTAATTGTATTATTTACTTTAACTTTTTATTTTTTGCAAAAGTGTGTCAATGAACTTTCTGAACCCATTTCAATATGTAGGTGAACTTACTGTGAACTCCTACACAGTGTTGATTTGTGTTTCTTGCTTTCACTACTCAAACATACATTTTTTGTAACCCTACTATGGAAAAGCACACATTTTGTATTTTTAAAAGCGTTTCATTTTGTTTATTATGTTTATTTGTGCAAACAACACGTTATTGCAAACAAAGCAATAGAACGTATGTTTAATGTATGTTTTCTTGCATGTGCTACTCGTGTATTTGTAAGAGCTTTTGTTCGTGTCAGAGTTGAGTTTCTATTCTGTGACAAAAACATACTGCATACTGTATGTGTTTAGCATATCAATACAGGTACACAGTACAGAGAGAGCAGCAGAAAAACTCTGAGCATTCTAGCACTCACTGTTACCATGTACGGGCTGTATTTAAGGACCATCTTAGTGGCCATCCTGAGCTGACATGAACATCTTTACTAAAGTCCCCGGACTAGCCCAACAAGCCAGGTATGTTTTTAGTGCATTTGGAACCATCACAATATGTTGTGGTTTGAGTTTCAACCAGTGATATACCTCTCCAGACGACTGTGATAATCGTCACAAGGGGAAAAAGAGTGAAAAAAAAGTCTCAAAACTGGAATTTATTGCACGTTTGTAGATCACCCTCAAAAACTAATATTTGGCAGATTCGTTCTCCACATCTACCCAAACATTTACTGCATCATGACAAATGTAAAATATCTTAACATATCTGCATCATTAATAACGTCCTAGACTTTGGCATTTTAGAATAACATTTACTTTTGGTTTCCTAGACCTTTTGTTCCAAGAAAAGTTTTTATCCTTAAAAATGGTTTTTATGTTCCTGCAAATCTACTAAGCCAAAGCACTAAAAGTACTTTTTCATGATTTTTCTCTAGCAAGCTGGGGTCTGTGCTCCAACGTGCCTTCTACGGGTCCAGTGGGAGGGTAAGTTTGACATTTTAATTGCGACAATGTGATTTATCATATTGTGATACGTGATATTTTAGCCCTTTGTATTGGTTTTTCATGTGTTGGCGTATTGTAGTCTTTTTTTTCATCACTAAGAATGAACATTTTCAACCTCGACATCACAGTTCCACTGTGAAGTTGATTTTACTCTTTTAACGTGGGTTTGTGATGTGCCGGTTTTCTGACAGGTGACCCTTTTCGAGCAGAGGAACTTTGCAGGTCGGCGACTGGACCTGACCTCTGACTGTCAGAAACTAACTGAGAAAAACTTTCCTGACAAATGCAACTCTGTGCAAGTCGAGAGTGGAGCGTAAGTACATGTCCAACAAAGTTAGAGTTTTTTAAACTATAAGGCGCAATTAAAATTCTTCAAAATGTTGACTGTGCACCTTATAATGCAAAAGAATGTTTGCTTTATATGTGACAAAAGATGAATAATGGTGCGCCTTATAGTCCAGAAAATACAGTAGATCTTTTCCAATGTATAAACAATAGCTGTTTAAGTTTAGCAGTATTGTAGAAGTTCAAATCAAATCAGGTACTTTTGAAAGCCACTTTCTCCATGTAATAGTAATGTCACTTGTAGATGGGTTGGATATGAGCATGAGAACTTCCGAGGACGTCAGTTTCTCTGGGACATGTCCGAGAAAGGGGAATACAACTGCACTGAAAAGTGGTGTTCTCAGGGTGACCACGTCTCCTCCGTTCGTGCCTTGAAACAGGTGAGTCAAAGATGTTGAAGTTTATTGTCTCTCATAAGTCCTTTAAATCAACTCGTAGTGAGTTACTGATCGTCTGAATGTCTTTCTGATCGCCGTGGTTGCAGGATGCTAACCCAGCCCGTGCGCAGCTGTTTGAGAGAGCTGGTTTTTCCGGCAAGAGGACTGATCTCCATGATGACATTCCTAATCTGTTGAGCCGCTACAGCCTCAGTAGAGTCTCTTCCATCAGAGTAATGGGTGGAACGTGAGTGCATGACTTTAAAACACACACACGCACATTCATATCCAGACATTTTCCGAAACACATTTTCCACTGTTGGCTCACATGGATCCAGCAATTCTGGCTCTCGGGACACACTTATTCATATTTTTACGCATAAACGTTTTTACGTATATCAATCTGTTTTCTAAATTAGTCACATAATGCTGGCAAGTGTTTGCTGACTTTTTTTTTTCTTGTTTACCACAGTTGGGTTGCTTATCAAGAACCGAACTACAGAGGAGCTCACTACATCCTGGAGAAGAAGGACTACAACAACTTCTCTGACTGGGGTGCGCAAAACAGCACTGTCGGCTCAATTCGCCGTGTCCGTTTTAGCTAAATTGAAATCCTGTGATCGACGCTCAAGACCTGTCAGCTCTTTATACAAACACATGCACATTATAACGGAACCAACCCCTACATAGAGCCTATTTTAGTAATAAACTGCTAAAAAGACAAAAATCATTGTTGGTGCTTTTATCATTTTAGACATTTTTCCTGTTTTTCATAAAAAAAAACCTTTTCATTGGGACTAATTGTAAACGACCGATTGTTGAATTGTTGCCCCCTGCTGGCGGGTTTGTGTAGTGTATATACAGTGACGTCAGCGGGTCTGGTTTATTGAAACCCGGCCTGGCAGAAATGTCACCATCATAGTCTCTTAACACTGATAGAAAACATCCTAAGGTTTGAGATGCTAATAGGAACTGTGAGCTCACAGCTTTGCCCTCTCTCCGATGAGCCTAATACCTTGAAAGAGCAACTGTGGAGCTCATCTGTGTGTATATGAGCAGAGCTTGAGGAATTCACACAGGCTTTAGCTCAGTGCTACACATGCTTCTGTGCTCTCCTAAGGCCGGCGAGGTATTTCTGTGGGTCGTGGGAGTAGCAGTTGCTGTGCCTCTGTTGGGCTGATGACATTATTCTTCATCTCTCAAGCCACATTATGGAGGTATAAACCAGAGCTGCCTATATTTTACTGGCAGAAATCTTAGTTGGGTGGATACAGATCTGCCTTGTTTAGACTGCTCGGATGTTTGAGGAAATGGCATGTGTAAAACAAATGTTTAACAACTCTTACACTAATGACCCATTATTTTCCAGCATCACAACTCTATCACATTGTTAAAGATGGAAGCAGTGAGGAAAATGGCCAGGTATGGTGGGATTCGTAATAAATCACATTTGCTCTGCTCACACAGTTATACATTTTTAACAGATATAAAAAGACTCCTTACCTCAGTTTGATTTTAATAGTCTTTTCAACTTGTTCAGTCGTGAACATTTTTGGAAATCACTGTCATGTTCAGAGCAAAAACCTGTGAAAACGCATCCATGCCAAAATAAAGTGCAGATGTGGAAAAACTACCATACCACCTAAGCTTTTACTATACCTAAAACAAGACTAAGTAATATTAATATACGTATTCAAAGGTATACATAATTTAATCGGTAATGAACACGTACATTGATGGTTGCCTCTTTATTTGAACACAGGACACATGATAGAAGCATATCATACATCAAAAATAGAAAAAAAAATACACTTGTGGCCTATTAATATATATTATTAAGTTGATAATTTGTGAGACTTTTCTTCAGTTTTTGTGAGTTTTCTATTATTAATTTCTCACTCTTTGTGTGACTAAAATCTACAGCCTAACCTACTGGAGACTCTATCCAACAATTCACTGTCATATATTATTTTTCTGCTGCTTCTGTTTAGTGTAAAATGAAGTTATTCTTACAGTATGTTTTGTACAGTTTGTACTCTGAACATGTTACAGAGAAATGTAGTTGCAGATGATGCCCAGAAAATAGAAAATGCCCACTTGGGCTTTTACACAGCCTTTCATGTCTGACAAGCTATTTCAGTATGATAATCGGGGAAATCTTGATGCCGCATTGCACCATGGCGTCTTGTTACAACATGTTTTCAGACTTTCAGTCAACAAAGAAGGGAAATGCCTGGGGAGACTGCATGCACAATCCTAAAGGCATATCTATCTTTGAAGGAATTTCTTCCATATCTGATAAGCAAAATATGATAGGAGAAGCTAAAACTGTGTTGGCTTTGGGGCAGTATTGGCATTACAGTTTTTTTTTTTGTGCCTTAAGGATTTACTAAACTGGTGAAAATACAATGCCGGTTACACTAACTTTACACTTAAGTTAACTTCTTCTACATGGCACAGAAGAACACTACACAGAGTCGAACACTACACTGAGTGAGTCGAACACTACAGGTACACTGGGAGAGTCAAACACTACATGGAGTTAAACACTGCATAGAATAACACTACACAAAGTTGAACACTACATAGTTGAACACTACAAGGAGTTGAACACTACACAGAGTTGAACACTAAATAGAGCAGAACCCTACGTCGAAAAGAACTACACAGTCAAACACTAGACTGATGCTGCTAGACAAACTGCAGTGTTTTCTGCAGTTTGAGAAACTATTTCGGGGTCATAATCTTATTTTCTATTATTGTCTATGCTGTTTATGGTTATCACTTTGAACACATTTTTTTCTTGACACCGGAGTAATGAGTCTTTTTAGAGAATATTTTGTTCATTTTGTGTTGACTGCGCATGTGCATAGTAACACTACTGATTTCAGATCAGTTTTTTTTTAATGGAAACTGTTGTTCTGATGAAACTGAGCGATTGTGTTGTGCAATCACACTTCACAGAAGCAACTTGTGACTTTTTTGTCTTTCTCGTGTTTTGTGGTTCTATTTAGTTACATTTTGGTTCAAATAAGGGTTTATTAATAGGATTAAATATAAATAGGAATAAGGAGCTGCTCTGAATAATAATATAATAATAATGAGTATTTGTAAGGCGCTTTTCACAGTTTTAACTGTCTCAAAGCGCACATAACCAGTGTCCCAATTAACTGGGATGGACTGCATTGTCTCAGGTAGAGAGCACAGTAATCCTCAGAACGTCTTTCAAGCCAATACTTGTAGTGAAAGTGGTGTTAGTGGAAAGCGCTTGCTTGACAGTACAGAGAGCGCAGAGTGAAGTTCTTTAGGTGAGCACAGGCACTGCTGTGATTTAACCATACTCGGAAACAAAGAGTTCTGGAATCTTGTGTTTTGTCCCGGGCCCAGATCTGAACTCAAGCTTGGATAGGCCTGTGCGAGCCACCACTGTGGCCACCTGTGAACCACAATTATCACCGATGCTCGCACAGGGACACAAGCTCACACATCCACACTGGAGCAATTAAGCGTCCCGTGCACTCACCTCCATTCAGGCAGAACTAACCGCTCCGCAGTGATGCCAACACACATTCTCTCACTCACTCCTCTTACTCGCCTGGGCTGTGTGTTAGTCTGCACTGCACCTTCCTTTCGTGTTAAATGTCTAATATTTTGGCCTGTACGGAGTCAAAGTGTCCCAAATGCATCAAAGCACATTCAATCAAAACAAGCAATTATAATATTTGGATTGTACAAAAATCTTCAGACGTATTTGTTAATAATTAATTGCTTAATCTAAATACTTTAGATCCAAGAGATGAGCTCTAACTAGATTAGATACAAAATTTGACAAGGTAAATATAATTTAAGCAAAACATTGTATAGGTGTGTTTGATTTTATGAACCTGAAACTAGCTATTTTTTCCAAAAATGTTTTGTGGAATTTTTAAATTATTTTTAAGAATATTTGTGGCACAGTGTGTGTGTTTGAGACAAATTATATTACAGTTTGCATGTCCTGTGGTGGATTGATTATTGTTTCTGATGTGCTCCTGCCATCATCACCGGGATGCCGGAAATAAAAAAAGTGGCTTTGAAAAGGAACGCCCACCCCTTACGGTCTTTTGCATATGGCTGTTTTTTTGTATGTAATCGGTGAGAAAAGTGCATGTAAATGGAAAGCTTCGCTAAGTAGTTAAAGCCATTTTTTTCTCATTTAAAAAGTTTTGCTGATGTAAACTATGGACGTTTGAGATGGGTTAAACATGAATCTATCTCAATTCTCATTACAGACACTCTCATACACTGTGTAGTCTTTAATTTGAGAAACTCTTCTAAGTACCACAGTTTAGCTTCTGCCTCTTTGTAAAGACGAGCTTTAAACCCACCTCTGCATGGAAGGCCACTGTCTGTTTCCAATTATCAGTGGAGGCTGGAAAGCAGTCTTTTAAAAGCCTCTGAGCATGTTTAGATGTTTACATTTCAATCTTTCTCTTTGGCTTGGAGGCTGCTTGGAAGAAAAGCCTGAAAAACAGCAAGGAGTTGCAGCACTCCATTACCAGAGTCCCGCGCCACCCACTGAGCCCCTGATCCTATCAAACACAAACACAGGCCAAAGTGGTTTACTCAGTATCACAGGAATGCCAAAAACCTCTGCCTGGCTGCAGAGATAGACACCACCGGGTCACTTCAAGACCCTCCGTTTTTATCTGAATTGTGAAATTGCAGGGCAAGATGTGGGTCCTCAATGTTTTCATACACGTTTTTAATGCCATCTAAGAGAACAGTTCCACAGGTTTGATTAATGAATCTTGCTACTTTTACAAAGTCAAATAAAAAAAGTAGTGCCAATTGATACACGTTGAATCTAGAAGATAAATATTCTTTGGAGCACTCTGGACCTGTTTGGAATGAGTTGCCTCATTTATGGAAAGAAAGTTCTGGACTGTCTCCGGCCTGCCCCAAAAATGCTTATACTGACCCCATTATGGGCGTATAAATGTGCATGCCTAAATTAGAGTTGCTCTGCATTCACATGTCATGGCCAATCCCAGC
The DNA here is from genome assembly GCA_028031935.1 of Paedocypris micromegethes. NCBI lineage: Eukaryota > Metazoa > Chordata > Actinopteri > Cypriniformes > Paedocypris > Paedocypris micromegethes. Next base: position 7,466,416 of record CM051499.1, read on the forward strand.
TATGGAGTCTGAGAGGGACCATGAAGCTGTAATCTAGTGCGTGCGTGTGTGTGCACGCGCGCAAATGTGTGTGTGTGTGTGTTGGTGCCAGTCACAGAGTAAAGTGGAGCACAGTCCACTTCTGGCATATAGATGATATTTGACATTTGCCATTTTTTTTTAGATCTGAAGAAGCAGATGTGTTTTGCGCTTTCTGTAATGCCAAATTTCTTTGATTTGTAGAAAACATTTGTCTCGTAAAGAATCCAAAGTTTTATTTTAGAGTTTCCTAAATTTTGAAATCTGATGATTAATATTTTGTTTTTGGTTTTCTCATACAGATGGTTGTTTAAACCAGACATGATTTAGCTTATTGCTGTAATGAACTTCTTATTTGTTTATTTTTTGCAACTTTTTTATTTTATTTGAAAGTATTTTTTTTATTAGCAATCAAATAATTGGATCAAGTTTATGGTTCATTTTAAAGTGAAAGAGATATAACATATATTATAAAAGCATTGTATAAAAAAATACGGTATATATTACAAGTGCCCATAACATAGTTGTTGTAGGTACTTTATTATAGATTTTTATTGTTTTAAGAACATTAGATTAACTTTATGACAAATGAACTTGTTAAAAAAATGGTTGTTGCGTAAATCATCCAAATTTCATTTTTTCCCCCAGAATACAGTTAGTTTTAATTAAATTGAACTATTATCAGTATTTAAAAACTCCCTGTAGTTTGGAGATTGAATGTTGGAGAAGCTAAGATCTGATTTGTTATTACTCATACTCAATAATACTCATTATTATTATTATTATTATTATTATTATTATTATTAAAAATGATACAAAACGAATAGTATAATACAACTATACACAACGCTTTGGATTCTCAAAATACACATTTTAACAGCTCAGCATATCCACAAAAAAATGCTGAGTATTGCAGACTTGTTTTGTCACTGAGCTTTGCATCCTTGGCTGTGTATTTCACACGTTTCTGTTTCAGATTGACTCTCTCACTCGCTCCCTGCTTCTAAACAGGCAGGGACAGGAAATTGGGAGAGGATCTGGTAGTGGTCTGGCCTTTCAACCCTGAACTGCACAACAGTGAGCTTTGAAGTCGAGAGAAGAATCACATGCAATTACTTGCGATATAAACCACGTTCTTCAAAAGCACTCACCCCACAATGAACACACTCTGCTTCTCTCACCGAGGGCTTACATTTTTTCTCAAGAATTATGCACTGGTGGGAGAGTATTTTACTTGCCAAATCCGGAGAATTTAATATACAGTAATCAGGCAAAGAGATTTAGAAATTCTTCAATAAATCACACCATAAAAATATTCCACCCATTCCCTGAAGCATCACGCAAGAAAACACTCTACACATCCAACAAAAAGATTTGTTCTTTTTTCCCCACTAATTATTTATTTATTATTTTGCTCATATATTTATTTATTTTTTACCAGATTATTAACACTAGATTTGCCTTGGGGTTTGACTTTCTACAACAGTATATTTGTTATTATAATGATAACAATAATAATACCAACAATAATTATAAATGGGTTATTTTAATGATAAATCATTATATTAACTATTTTAAGCTAATGCAGTTTTATCTATTAAAGGAAAACTGTAGAATCGGAAAAAGTTGTACTGTTGTCATCTTTATTTCTTTCTCACCTGTCTCTCTTTCTGTTTTTCTCCTATCTCTTTCTTTCTTTTCTCCCTGTCTCTTTCCGTGTCTTCCTCCTATCTCTATCTTTCTTTCTTTCATGTCTCTCTTTGTGTCTGTCTCCTATCTCCATCTTTATTTCTTCGTTAGCTTCTCTTCTGTCTCTCTGTGTCTGTCTCCGTCTTTCTTTCTTTTTCTTTTCTTTCTATCTATCGTGTCTCCTTATCTCACCTGTCTCTCTGTGTCTTTCTCCTATCACTTTCTCTTTCTGTCTTTTTTCTATCTTTCTTTTATCCCTTTCTTTGTCTCTTTTTTGTCCTTCCACCTTTCTCTCTATCAATATTTTAAAGAGTAAAGACAGGCTTGTTTGACCTGTCACCAAACGCTCTCCGTATTTCCTCAGCCTCGTGCATAGTTGCACTTTTCTGTTATAATAACTGTAGATGAAATCAAGCAGTTCAAGGCAGAAGTTTAAACGCCGTCTGCCACTCAGTCTTCACGGCAGCGTGTGAGTGGTGATGAAAAGCACCAGCAGAGAAGCCCTGTGGGTGTCTGGACAGTTGACAGTGAGACGAAGTATGTGGAGCTGCAGAGCCCGGGAGAACAAGCATGTTTGTGTAGGGAACTCAAGCTCTTATCTCCAGCCCGTACTGACGCCATAGTCTTCCTGTCTCAAATCTTTTCCATTGATTTACTCGGCCATGCCACATCACACTCTCTCCCTTCCTTGATTTCTGTGTCTCTCTCCCTTCGCTGAGCTCCCTGGACCAGTTTTTCCCTCTTCCGTCATGGGTTTTTTTTTCTGTCTCTGTCTGCCCTTGCCTCTCTGGAGGAGATTAGATGTAGTCTTTGTACCCACTGACGTAAACACTTGTTGGGACAGATGCACGCAAGGCCTATTGCTGTGGATGGGACACGCCTGTCTCTGGTTATGCTGGTTTACTGATGAGTGCAAACACTGGTAATCTCACTATCTGACTGTCTGTGCCTGTTCGTGTCTATCTGCTGATTTGGGAATTTTTTTTTTCTATTTGGATTTTTACAAGAAAAAATATCTGCAGTGATGTAATCTAGTTGCGTGAGCCACTGTGAAGATAATAGTGCACAAGATAACTTCATTTGCATCGACTGTGCCACACAAATGCAAGTGAAGTGCCTGCTAAGTGAAGACAACTCTTTTGTTTGCACAAACAAGTGAGAGTATGAGCTCTATCTTATGCGTCTAGAACTTTATGGCCAGATCTGTTGGCGCCAGAATATTGAGACTGAAGCAGACTTTTCTCTGCTCTCGTTTACTTCCTTCCTCCATTTCTCAGATATTCTCACTTGCAGAGGCATTGACAATTAAAAGCTCACTAAATATCAATGTGATAAGCTCGGAATCCATAAATAACTCTGACATGAAACATCTTGAGTACGAAAAATATTCACATATTTATGTAACCGTAAATTCTACATTACACCAGAAGATTTATTTCTCGACCTACAGCGCTTACTGCCACGTTAAAGCGCGTACGTTTTTTTGATGGATTTGTTGAAGACTTCCGATGCCTTCTTTTTAACTTTGAGCTGACAGCCAGAATATTCCATGAGAGAAAGCTTACACTGTTAATGTCTGTCTGTGGTTTAGACTTCCTGCTACACGAAGACCACATCAGCACTCATAAATTAGAGCTTTACAAAGAATTAAACTGAAACATTTAGTTAACTTGGTAGACATACATTGATTTCCACTTATAAATATTAATAATGCTGTATTTTTTTGAAAATAGTTCCTTTCTAGCCAAACAGAAAGAGGACTTAAGAGAATATATAATGCCCACTGTTCTTTCTTCTTCACTGTGTCCCTTCTTTCCCTAAAATCTGCCAGGAATAAGAGATGTGATGACAGACTGTTCCTGTTAGGTCTTGTTATGCCTCATCAACGGGACCACGGAAGTCCAGACTGGATGGACCGGGGTTATTTTAGGAGGAGATTTGGTCTCACTGTCTCTGCTCCAAACTTCTGCTGATAGATTATCTTGGAGCCTTAATGGGAGTAGGAGCAATTATTAGCCTGACGCCAGGCTAAAGCAGTTATCACCTTCTTTGATAAGTGAAGGGAGAGTGCCCAAGGTTTCTGCCTGTAACGGACTCATGGTGAAAACCACTTGAATTAAACAAATTAAATGAATTATGTTTACTATTGAGGTTAGGAAATAAAACAGAGAGAGATTTTAATTTAGCTGCACTTTTTGTAATCGAGCTATTTGAATGAATTAACAATATTTGTATATGCTGGTACCTCATATGATTTACAGGTTGTTTTATCATTTAATGTCATTGTTTTTCTATGACAGTACTGAAATTTCATGCGGGGCAAAACATTTATGAAAGTACTTTATCCTGAAATAAATAGAATTATAAATATGAATTCCTTCAAATAGGATTGATTATTATTAGAGGGTGTTGTGTGGCACAGTGGGCAGCAAGAAGAACTGTTTAGAAATTCAAGTTCAAGGCCTTGCTGTGTGTGGTTTGCATGTTTTTCCTTACTCAGTGGGCTTCCTTCAGGTCTCCAGTTTCTTCCCACACTGAAAAAACATGCGTTCAGGAAAATTAAAGTCTGGGAAATTGAAGATACATGTGAGTGAGAGTGTGAATTTGTGTGTCTGCGTGTCCAACAATTCAGGGTGTGTTCAGGCTCACATTGACGACAGCTCTCTGTGACCAAGAAACGGACCAAACATTGAAAAATTGGTCTCAAGCTGCTAACATTTGTGAACTGCAATTCTCTGATTCAGCAGTATAGATTTTCTACATTTTATTTCTGTGTTGGATGTGTATCACTTAAAAGCTATTTTTGTGACACGCTAAAAATGTGTTAATTTAGTATTTGTTTAACGTTACATATTCAAATGCCATCACACAAAACAACAGTAATAATGTAATAAAATAGGAGTAATAAAATGTACTCCTCATTTATTCCTGTACTCACAAGTACGTTACACAAGGACACAACTTTACGGTCTGTTATGCATATATGGTATACCGGACATGGAGAATTTATGCAATGTAACGATAAAGACCCAAAAACTAAATAGGTATGTTCTCAAACGTGGCACTTATTGAGATGCAAATTAATTAATTAATTCTAAATAAAGCAGCAACTTTTATAGGCCATAAATACGGTAAAAACATACCGTACTCAATTAAGTATTTTTACGTTACTGGCGTAAAAACACGTTTGCGTCAATAGCAACGTAGTTTGCGAGTTTATAGTTCCACCTTTTTTCCCCCTCACATCAATTGTTTAAATCGTCCATCGTGCAGAACTACAGTCACACCGGTGACATTCGTTGTGGTCAGCGTACACACTTAGAAGTACGTGTTGCACCTTTAAGAGTCCAGAAACTTGATACCGTGTTTGCGCAACAATCAGCGCAGCTCGTAGCCGCCAAAGTGTCTAGACGAGCACATGACGGGAACCAGCCAATGGCGCGGCCGCTCTCCTCGGGGGCCCCGTGTGTGTATCTGAAGAAGAAAGAGAGTGAAACGGCGAAAGAAACAATCGAAGAATGCCATTAATCTCCTCTGTAACACGGAGCGAAACCTCAAGTCAACCCGCGTCCGCACATCGACTCGGAAAGCGCGCGTCTGCTTCACAAAGCGATTCTTCTCTGACGCGTGGAATGTGAGCGAGGATTACAGTGAGAACCATTCATGTGCTCGGCGTCATTAAAGCGCTGCAGACGGCTTGCTTGAGGACATTTCTGTGTCGGAGATTAGCGGAGAATTTTTTCTTTGCCGCGTTTCGCTCGTCTGGCGATAATCCGTTATTTTCTTTGCTGAAGTTTCGCGTGCTAACGGGAATGCGCCGCGACCGTGTGCACAGCTCGTGCGGAGCGCTGCCATGATCGCGACCATCATCATCTCTTCGCTGTCGTGTTGATATCGAGCAGGACTGGAGTCTAATGGTGGGCTTTGCTCAGGCGCTGCTCAGCTGTCCGTGTAAACTCCTCGCATCATTGATGTCGGACAGCGAGCGCGCGAGCGTTTGCAGTCACCGCGGCTCCGACCAAACATAGGAAAAACGGATGCAAAGTGCTTAAACTGTCGTATGTTCAGGACGAGACGCTCGGGTCTGGTTCGGCGACTCTGGAGAAGCCGTTTGATCACAGGTTCTGAGGGGAGCGATGGAGGTGTGGACGACTGGAGTGACAGGAACCCGGGAAACTCTGGGGCCTCCTGCGGCAGGTTCCTACAGGATCTCGGGGAGCCGGGGGTCGTGGATGAGCAAGATGGACCCCTAAGCGAGGGCAGTGAGGAGAGGACGGTGACGTGCTGTTTGTTTAACGACCTGCCCAGAGCCAAAAACACACTATCTTCTCGTGTCGAGCATAGTAGACACCACAACAACTATAGCAGTCTGAGTGGCCGGGAACGGAAACTGTGGGTTTTGACTGAACAAGAGCTCAAGAAGTGCACTTATGCTTTTCTGAAGAAGTTGAAAGAGAAATCTCTTCATGTTTTACTGGAAGCGGTGGAGTCTCGAGGTGGAATTCCAAGTGGATGTGTTCTGGCCTCCCAGACGGAGGTGCGAGTTGGAGGTCAGCTGGTGACTCCACAGTACTTGCTGTGCAGACTCTTCCGTTGGCCAGATTTACGGCTTTGTTCTCTCCTTAAACCGCTCTGTTACTGCCAGAGCTTCACGGAGGAGGACAGCGAGACCCTCTGCTGCAACCCCCATCACTACAGTCGCCTCTGTGGATCAGCCAAGGATGGTGAGAAACACCTTTTCTACACTCTTCATCATATTAGAAAAACATTTTCCATAATGGCGTGACACTGTCTTTTATGTACGCGTGAATGTCTGTGATTGCTTTTCGGTAAGAAGTCGTCAAAAGGGAACGAAAAGTGGCCTCATGTGGCCTAGACTGGTTTTGTGACCTAAAGTGTCTCCTAACTGGGTCCGTTTTTTTGGTTTGCTGTACAATATTTTAAAAAAGTCCTTATTCTTTACACCTCTGTAGGTGTAAATAATAAGGAATAGCTGAAAACCATACTTGAGTAAAAGTGTCAATACCTTACTGTAGAAATTACTCCATTACAAGTTAAAAGTCACCAATTCCAAGAACACTTTTAAAAGGAATATTTTAAAAGAACTATTTTACTCACTGAATTTAGGCTAAAAAACTAGGTGAAAAACAAGTGTTTATTGTGAGAAAAAAATACTTTCTTATCAGGTTATAAATCCAACCTAATTTTGCGCTTCAATGTTTCAAAATGGCAGAACAAAGTAGATTAAAAAAAGAACAAAAAGTCAGTCTTAGTCAGTCAAATGTGCAAAAAAGCGCAACTGCTAGTTTACTTTCACGTGATTTAGCTCATAAATAGCATCTAGTACTTTCAGCATCATGCAGATGGCGATATTGCCTAACCAAAAAATTAACCGCGATTTGTTACGCATAATCACAATGTAACGAGTAACGGTAAGTGTCCATTCATATGTAGTGGAGTACATAAACTCAATAAAAAAAGTGTAGTCAAGTAGAGAGTAGACTTAAATATTTGATACTCTGTACAAGTGCAAAGTAGCCAAAATGCTTTAGTACCAAATTTAATTTACTCAAATACTTTATTTCTCTGCTTATTTTACGGGATCAAAGGAAACCACAAAACACGGAGATCTTAAGCCAAGAACGTTTAAAAATGCCAAACATTCAGGCTGTTTTAACCGTTTAAGGATCATAGATTTGGCCCCCAGAAACCCTCAACAAATTCTGTTGTACTATACAAATGCCCCCCTCCCTGAAGTGTGACTGAAAGATAGGGAGGAGAGTTGGACAGTGATACTCCTGTTCAGGAAGTGGAATTCCCAACGAGTGTCCCACTGGGATTCTTAATTTCTCTGCTCCCTCCCAACCTCAACCCCGAGACTGTGTAGAACTGATCTGCTGGAGCTGAAGAGCAGATTTGTTTGAACTTTCCTCAGTGTATGAGTTGGACAGAATAAAACATTGCAATTGGGTGTTTTTTTTGTCCTTTGTGCAAGCACAATTGACCTTCAAAAGGCTTTGAAAACGAAACCTTGTATTGTAGTGTTGTATCAAAAATTGTATCAAATTACAGTAAAAGAAATAATGACTTAATTGTGATAAAAAAACTGAAATACTTTTTTTCATAATTTAAACGTCAATTTTATAGAAAGTTACTACTCGAATGCTACTTTATGAACAACGTAACTATCAAACCTACTTGTGAGTCATAATAGTCTATGATTGGATTCCATGGAAGCTTGGAAAATGACAACACGTCAATTGGCTTTTGATGGATGCTTTTCACCTGTAATTTCCATACCTGCTCAACATTCTCATTTGCTGAAAATGCTGGAGAAACTCCCAACCTCTTTCAGAGTCTGAAATCTTCAGTTTGATCTTAACCCCGGCTCGAAGAATCAAGTTTGTGGTTGGAGTTTCTCATTTGAATTTAAATTCCTTCTCTGCTATCTGTGTTTTCAGATACGCCGCCTCCTCCCTACTCCCACTTCTCCCCTGTACCAGAACACAAGCCACTGAGTAAGTTGAGCTTTTATCTGCTGATTTGTACAGTTTTTAAGGAGCTTATTAAGACTTATTTGTGCCTGTTAGGATTATCTGGTTGTGGAGAGTATTTATTCATATTTTTTTCATTTGTTGCAGATTCCTCTCTCCAAACGCTGCCTTTTATAGAAGCCGAGGCCACACTTTCTGTCGGATATGTGGCACAAGACTTTTCAGGTTGGTCAAGTTTCAAAGTTTCAAGAAAAGTGTATTTGGGTAGAGATGACATTCTGAAATCATTTGAAAAAGGATTAAGCATTTTTTATACCATCAAGCACACATAAATCAGAATGAATTTGAAATTAAATCCTTGAACATTCTCTTGGATAAATTAAATCAATAATATAGTAATTAAATGAATAATCTCTTGATTGGTTCTATGCAACTAGATGAATTCTTAGATGTCATGCAGGAACTTTTCAGCACTGGGGCAAAATTAGATTATGAGCAACAATGGGCAGTTTTGTCAGGATCCTTACTGCGGCAGTCGGGCCTCCTGAACTCTTATCTGCTCCACGTCTCCCAGCGCCGGGCTGATTATCCAGCATAGAGAGGTCTGAAGACAAAGAACACGATCTTCTCCTGGCCTGTCATATACGTTCTTTCCTTTGTTATTTTCATGTTGTTGCTTCCTGCTGAGTTTTGCAATGCAAGCCCTAGCACAGCCAGGCAGTCGCATTTTAAAATAAGGTTTAAATTACAGGCCTTGCTGCGGCTTCCCCTCTTCCTGACAGAGCGCAAGCCAACACGCAATTTAACTAATGAAATCCTGCCTGTCTCTGCAGAGATTCTTTGCAGATGTTGACAAAGAACGACTCTATCAATTGCAGGAAAGTTAGTTGCTCCTGTTTTTCCGAAGACCTTTTTTTGATCTGGTTGCTTTTCTTGATGTAATTGTTGCTAGTGCGATTGCGTGGATGTGTCAGCCGGTGATGTTTTTTTTTTCTTTATAGTTTTGGAGTCCTTGTACATGTGTAGCAAACGTAAATCCCACGTTGAGCTGTCATCGTTTGCTGTATAAAAGTGACTGGAAACCATCAAACAGTCCTTAGCTTTTCACATGGTGGCATTTCCATTATCACCTCCATATTCTCCCCCACCACTCACTGGCTCGCTGGAAGGGTCTAATATGCGGAGGGAGATCTAATATTTGGCACAGCAGGAAAGACAAGACCATCCTCCATTCTCCCCTCCCCTCTTTCTTTTTGCGGTGTTGGTTTAGGATAGAAACGAGAACGAAAATGTTTGCATGAGCAGACTATTCTAGGAAAGCTAGATGTTACCGTACTTGAAATCCAGTTTTGCCGTACAGTTTGCACATAAGGTATAACGTGCCTCGACGTGGTTAATTATATGGCTCAAAGTGGAACCAGTTGCCTTGTATTTACAGAGTCTATGCCAAACTACCCAGGTTTGGATATTTTTTGTGTACTTGGTCTCGTCGTGCGGTTGTTGAATTTCCATATTTGAGTGCACATACTAAATCATCAACCGACCAGTGAATCAGAGATAATGATCTTGTGTTTCCGTACCCCTCCTTAAACAAAATGTACTTCATTAACAGTGTGTCCTCTGGTGTCTGTTTGGACCAGAGAGGGTTGAGACTGAGCAGAATGGGGGCACAGGCCGAGAGCTTTAGATCTTCTCCCTCAATAGAGCTCGTGAAGCAAAATAATGCCATCAGTCTGTGTTTGAGTTAATCAGACTGGATAGGCTGGCGGCTGGGGGGTCAGGGGGTCGCGAGCCTTCACTGAGTGGTCAGAGAGCTGAATGCTGGCTCTGGAAGGGGGAGAGGGGGCCCCAGTCGGCCCCGCATGGGGAGAGAGGAATGCTAGGGCAGGAACAGGGGGTGTTAGAGTCAGAGATGACAGATTTGGGCCTGTAAGTGGGGGTTGTTGCTTCTTCAGTTTCAAATTCTCTCCTGATAGGATTGTAGGTTTGGAGAAAGAGTATGGTCACCTAACAATAGAAGGGAAACGGCATTCTGCATGGCGTCAGAAAGATGAGGTGTTCAGAACGATCAGTTCCGAATATTGACGCTGCTCGGGTATTATAAATAATGATTTTTATTTTATTATTTTATTGAAATATTACTCATTAATGCCACAAATATTATATATATTTTTATTATATCAGTGGTTACAATTACTAAATCATTCAATAAATACCATATTTTTCTAACTATAAAGCTCACTTGAAATCTTAATATAAAAATTAATGAATAAAGAAAATAATAAAACATTTAATCTAATATCAAATAAAGCAATAATAATTTAATTTGTTTAGAGAATAATAAAAATAAATTATATTAGTAAAGTAGTAATACAATTGATCAGTTGTTAGAATTACTAAATAATACAACAAAAAACATCTTTTTCGGACTATAAAGCTCACTTAAAATCCTGATGAGTATTTAAAAATTGCATTTTAAATTACTAGACAAAAATATAGCATACCATATTTAAACCAATAATAACTGAAATAATGTTTTTCGTACTATAATGCTGTTTTAAAACCTTTTTAAAAATTATAAAAAATTGACTGTGCACCTTATCTGGAAAAAAAATGCTTTATATGTGGAAAAAAGTCTATAAAATAGCATAATGGTATGTATTTTTGTTCTCCTCAGATGCCAGTGTGTCTCTCTCCTCCATGGCACAGAATCACTGGTGTAACGTGGCATACTGGGAGCTTCGTACACGTGTGGGGCGTCTGTACCCAGTGCATGACACTTCCCTCAGCATCTTCTATGATCTACCTCAGGGTACAGGCTTGTGTTTAGGCCTTCTACCCCTCTCTCCACGTTCCACTTCCGTCCAGCGCACCCGAGGCAAGATTGGACATGGCATCCTCATCAGTAAAGAGCCGGATGGAGTCTGGGCCTACAATCGTAGTCAGCATCCGATTTTTGTGAATTCGCCGACTCTGGAGCATCACCCTTACCTGAGTCTGACTGTGAGGAGAGTCATGCCTGGCTACTCCATAAAGATATTTGACTTTGAAAAGTTGTGCCAAATTCAACCTCCTAGCGAGTTGGTGCATCTGGAGGGTCCGTATGACCCCAACAGTGTGAGGATCAGTTTTGCCAAGGGTTGGGGACCATGTTACTCAAGACAGTTCATCACCTCGTGTCCATGCTGGCTGGAGATCTTGCTCAACAATCACAGATAGACTACACACAAACATCCCCAGCAAACCCATTCGTCATTTTGAACTCGCCCTGACAGCCACAATCCCAAATGTAATCTATCTAAATTTAATATAAAGTTTTATATAAACGTATATATGTAGAATACTTGTAAATACTGAGTCATTTTTACAGCATAATTATTTATGTACGGTGCAATGTCTTTATGGATGGACAGAGGAAATAAAAACAACAGAAACGTATTTTGAATTTCGTGCTTTTAAAAGGTCTCTTTTTCTGATGTGTGAGTTTTGTCCCTTGCTCGTGTGTAATGAAATATACAGTAATATTAGAGCTATGCATTTAGTTCCAATTTGTTTTTACATATTTATATAATTTCTTTAAATTAAAATGTGTTATTCACACGTTTGCTATGTTAGTCAATCAAAGCTATTTAGCAAAGTGTAACAGTACTTAAAAAAAAACTGAGCAGGAATCATGAACATTAAATATTTTGTTCATCAATGTGTCATAAATGAGCTAAAATAATTAACAAAATCACAATATTAATTCAAATATTTTCAAAACGTTTATTTTCATTTAAAATGGGTTCAATCTATTGGAAATTGTTGACCTCTCAATCTGGATATGCATTGAGTAAGACTGTGTGCCTTATTTGTGACAAAAGATATCAAACTCAAAAAAGTCATTTTTTTATTCTTTCAGTTTTTTTCATACATTTTTCTGAATGACTGCCAAAACTGTTTAGCTGCAGCCTTTTAACATTTTGTCTGAGAAGAACCATGGAACTCTGGGTAATGCAGTACAGACTCGTAGTGCATATAAATTTTGATTAAATTATGATGAAATTAATATCATTTAAGGAATTAAGTCAACACTTTATACAAAGGCACTTACATTGCATTATTTTTATACAGTGAAATGTTATTTTCCCCAGGGAATCTAACCCATAATCTCTGGTGTTGCTAACTTCTTATTTTTTTTTATTCTTGTTAATCTATAGATTATTTTTTTAATGGAAAGACCAATAGTCCTACAACACTATATTTTCTGTATGTATTTTTTTAGTGAACAAACATGTACTGCATTCTACAACTGCTCTCCCGACGCCACGGCAGCCCACTGCTCCGGGTATGTGTGCGTTCACTACACTTAGTGTGCATGTTTGTGTGTGTGTGTGTGTGTGTGTGTAACTTCACTGGATGGTTAAATGCAGAGCACGATTTTGATACAATCCCTAGTAGCCATATTGGCAAACTCACTTACTTTTTTATATAGTCTTATTTTAGTGGGAGTCAGGCTGCTGTGGTGGGTCTTTTTAAAATTTCCATTTCTCTTGAACAACTTTTGTGGGTCAATAGGTCAATGTCTTACCTTTTCAAAACCTAATTTTGAGTTTCTAGACCAGAAGAGTTTAAAATCTGATCAACTGTCGCCACACTCGCAGACCAAACAAGCGTCAGCGATGCTAGGCTCCGCGCTATCTGGGTTCCAGGGACACTTTCTTTTAGTGGCGCTGTTTGTTCTAGAGAGCGAGCACGTCGTGGCTAGCTTACTCAGCAGTCTGCCGGCCCCACCTCATCCCTTTTAAAACAGGTCGCTCAGAAAGCAACATAGACATTATCCCTGAGTCCACGCTGCCCCAGTCGCCCAGCTCCAGACACATTCTTCAGCCTTGTGAATGCTATATTATGACTGTCCAGACAGAGGAGGAAAACTGGCACCTTTGAACATTTGTATCTGTGCAGGGAAACGGAAAAATAAATAATGCTGAAAAAGGCCCCATGTGAATTAGCTACTTGTTTGTTGGTGTAAAGCACATGAGTAAATGGACTTCATTACTTGAGTATTTTTGACTGCTTTTTATTTGTACTAAGTATGAAAAATACAAACAACTTTTACTCTCTACTTGACTACATTTCCGATTGAGTATTTGTACATTTTACTCCATTACAGTTGAATGGACACCTATCGTTACTCGTTACAATGTGATTGTGTGCTAAAAGTTTTTCCACCACGGTTAATTTCTAGGCGGACAGCCATCTGCAGGGTGCTGAAGGTACTGCATGCTTTTTTTGAGCTAAATCTTGTTGTTCTGACAAATTGTTCTTTTTTAATCTATTCTACCATTTGGAAATAATGAGGTGTTAAATTCCATTTTAGTAGTAAATAAAACCTTTTCCCACAATTCCTGGTGTTTGTGGAGCCTTAAATTAAGTACAAGTAAAATACTTGAGCTCTTTTAAAATTGGATATGTTTCGACTTTAACTCAAGTATTGAAGTATTATTTTAATCATGTATTCTTATTTCATAATTGGTGACTTGTAACTTGTTATAGAGTAACTTGTAAAGTCGTAGGGTTTACAGTTTTTTACTTTAATTCATACGTACTTTTACTCAATATGGTTCTCAAGGTACTCCAACATCTCTTTCGACAATTCCATCTTTTTGAATCTACACTTTGCACGTCTGTTTTTCTGCAGAGAATAAAAAGCAAGCCGCTTCGATATTATGCGCCGTTCCGCCCTGTTGTCATTAATGCATGAGTGTTTGCGTAATTGACCTCATTTGTCACATCGCAGGAGCAGGATCTCTGTGGCTCTCAGCTGTGTTTCTGCGAGAGCTTTCTGGTGTTTTTAACTCCATGGTGGGCTGACCTCACAGTGAACTGGACTTTCTGCGTGTGGTGATTCTGGCTTGGCTGTTGCTGCTCTAATTTGGTTTTAAACACACCAGGTCATACCAGTTTGAGACATGAATTGTTCATATGCAGAGAAAATAATTTAATTTTCATTTCAATTCAAATATTGAATCTCCTCTTGATGAGGTAAATCAAAAATTGAAGCACTTATTTTAATTGATATTATTTTAGGTGTGATTTAGATCTGATTTTCCTCACTGTTTTATTTTACAGTTTGTAGTTTGGCGTTTAGCACACCCTGTTTTGTTATTTTAATATGCTAATACAGTACTTTGTTTAATTTGTCATTTATAAGTTTTATCGTTCCACATGTGTGGTTTATGATCTCACTCTTGTGTTTTTCTTTACTTTCTTTGTCGGATTTTAATGTGTAAGTTAACAAACACAAATTCAGTGTTCAACTATTTTCCAGATCTTGAACTTTGAGTTTGTCGTATTTTGTTGTTGTTGGTTTTGGACCATTGTGTTTTAGTTTTCTCTTATTGAAATGTGGTCGTTTCAGTTACCCCTCATGGATTTTTGTTTAGTTTTGGAGTTTTCGTTAAATACAAACCCTTTACCTTCAAGCTGTAATTGGGTCCGTCCTTCCTGTAAACCCTGGCAATTACGTGTTATATCCATGTGACAAAACTCCTTCATTACAGTTCTCCATGTACTTTAAGGTTTGAAAGGATCAACATAATTAAATCCTAAAAGCACATTATGGCGGCGAGGCCCTTGGGATAAGAACTAAAGCAGATTAAAGCAACAAATGCAAAGAGACGTACCATTATGACATCAGAGAAAATATTTACTGTAATTACATATCAGATGAGTTACCTTTTTTTCCACATGGCCCCTTTATTTCTATATTCCCACAGTCTAGGAAAATTAATATGATAATATGTTTTCTTTCTTTCATTTTTTTTCGTTTCTTTCCTTCTTCCTTTCTCTCATTCTCTTTTTCTTTCTTTCTCTCTTTCTGTCAAGCATGGTTAATCAACATTACCCCAAAGTTAAGTCCTTTTTTTGTTTTTTACTTAAGTATACGTATGTTTATTTGACTAACTGATATGTTCTTTCTACTAGGTAACACAGTACTAAGAATGTTAAGTGTTTAACGCAGATTCAACAATATACTATTTCATCCGTCCGTTCCTCTATCCATTCTTTTTTTACTACTTACTCCAGTTGTGAATCATAACGAAATCCTTATGATGGCCTTATTGGATGTCGCAACATGTCCATCATATAAATATAGTCGTGTGTGTGGGGTTTCTTTGACGTAAAGACTTATTGATGTTTATTCCTAATCTTGTCTCTGTTTTGTTTCTTTAAGCATGATGTCTGTCAAGCGCTGTGGTAATTATAGTGAGACTGAAAGCCCGGCCCAGGACTCCATTCTCCTTAAACATCCTTTAGACACAACACTGCCAAAAGCATTTCCCTAGCCTAGCCTTTCACTTCGTCTGAAAAATATCTCTGCTCTTCCTCTCTATTTTTTTTCTGTCTAATTTTATTTCTTTTTTCCCTTTGTGTGTGTGATTCACATGTTTCTCTCTCTCTCTCTCTCTCTCTCTCTCTCTCTCTCTCTCTCTCTCCCACTGTCTTTCTTTCACACACACACACACACACACACACACACACACACACAGAGACAGTGTTTTTCTGTCTGTCTGTCTATCTGTCTGTCTGTCTCTCTGCCTCCGTTGCTTTAAAAGCTATTTGTCCAAACCATTGAAAATATTTGTCTTTGTTTAATACAATTAGAAACTGAAATAGGTTGTGGAATTGTGCGAGTATAAACTGTGTACTTTAGGAAAGAGTGAGCCACTGTAGACTATTCAGAATTTCCTGTCAATAGCTTTGCCACAGAGAAATCAATATGATCCCCGTGGAGCCAGACACAGCTCCAGCATTTATCATTCTCCGTCTCACTGAGGCCACAGCCATTTATAAAGACCAGAATCTATTTTTCCTCTCTTTTCTGATGGGAAAAGTGGTATGTGCATGACTCTTTTACTGAGAGACTTTACATTTATGTTTTTATATTATGTATTATGTTCAATACCAAAGTGTGCAGTTTATTAAACTTTTCCACAAGTGTTAGATGGAGTTTCACTGTGTATTTCATTCAATTACGGGTCATTAAAATAATGTATTGATTTGTTGTATGATTATTAACAAATACTGGTTCTGTTTGACCTATACATTTATATATATATATATATATATATATATATATATATATATATATATATATATATATATATATATATATAACAAATTAGTAATATTATATAAATATATGTTACAGTATACAATATAGTTAAAACAATTCTATATAGTATATACATGTACATAGTTATAATTTAATCAAATAAAAGCTATTCAATTAGTTAAATAAAGGTGAATATTAGAAAACTACCTGGAGCAAGAGGTTTAAGTTTGTAAATTGAGTTACACTGCACCCAACCAAGACACACACACACTCTCTCTCTCTCTCTCTCTCTCTCTCTCTCTCTCTCTATTTTCTCACCTTTGCTCTCACTCCTTCTCTTTCCACAGGAGGATCGGATGTTCTGAAATCTCCAGGAGGGCAGTCGGCCGGCAGACGGACTGGCTCCACACTACACTGGGCATCCATGCACAGCCAGACATTTTCTCATCAGTTTTACTTTCAGTCGCCTCAGCTAAACAAGTATGTTGCCCCCAAATATTCACACACTGGTACACACACACACACACACACACACACACACACACACACACACACACA
>CM051499.1:7483291-7505896 GCA_028031935.1 Paedocypris micromegethes
ATCATCATCATCATCATCATCATCTCTCTCTCTCTCGCTCTTTTGAAATCAGAGTGGGGGACATTCCTTCTTAAAATGGCTCCCTCTTTCTCTTTTGCATCCTCTCGTGTTAATGAAGCAGTAATTTAGGACTGTCATAAAGTCCTTGAGGGATAAACTATCATAACTACCAAAATAAGTGTCTCCACAAGCCCAGGGAAACTTGAGATATTGAATCTCTTTTACAATGAGTATATTTTGTGTATAACTATTATTTAAAATTTTTTCTCAATCTACGCGGTATTTTTATTGCTTCATAAAACAGCAAATTACATTTCTATTTTTATGTAATGGAATTTTTGTATTAAAACCTTATTAGAAAATTTACAGGTCAAAAATTTAAACAATAACATCAGTTGTCTGAAAATCCTGCCATCTAGCGGCGATATAGGGAAAGGCATGTCGGTTAAAGAATTCGGGAAAAAAGTAAAGAATGGGACAATACTTTGGCATCATGCTTTGGCAAATTGCCAAGCAGCTAGTCAATATTTTCCTGGAAGACACATTAGATGTGAACGCTCACTGGAGCCCGGCAACCTCAGATGTTTTCCTTTGCCGTTTCTGCTTCCATTCATGAGGAGTTGGACTTCTGCCCAAATAACTGAGTGATACATTAGTGATTTATAACTGTGCTGCATTGTTTAATCTCCTAAATTATAATAGCAGACACTGAAAATGTTTCCACAGTTTCCTAAATGCTTCCTAACCATAATGAATTTTTTTCCCCCAGCCCACATGCTTTGCCGGAGGAATGTGAGAAATATGTTAAACTATTCATAATAGTCCAATACATTAGAGCTGTCAGCGTTTGTCTTGCACGTGTTAGTATACGTGGAATAATTCATAAAGGATTACGGGTTTATATTCACTAGTCTAAATAATGCTTCTTCAAACGCAGTCGATTCTCTGATATACTTCATTTGATGCTTTAGGGGAGAGTCTGTTTATTCTGTGTTTGCAAAGTTGTATTTTTAAAGTATGTTATTTTTTCTCAAGAATAGTTGCAGCAGGGATTAAAAGGGGCTTGTAAAGCTGCTTCCAGCCTGGCCGGAGCCCCTGGTTTCAGGCCCCACCTAAAAGCAGCAGACCTGGATCCTGGATCTCTTCTCACTAAACTACTGTGACATACAGACAGACCCCAACGGCTGCGGATCATTTCAAATGTAGGACCTGTGTGGGACTTATTTTCTCCTCAGCCAATTCATAATTCCAAATTATAAAATATTCTTTGAAAAGTCAAAGGCATAATTTAATGTAGTCAGTGGTTTTGTGCATTACCAACTTAATCTGAATAAATGTATTGGCAAGTGTGATCCAAGCAAGTTATCACCAGTTTGTAGAAAGAAAATTGGTGGTTGTATTTGGGGTATAATGAGAATTAAAATTGAATTTTCTGAATTTTAGAAACCAAATTGAAACCGGATTTGAAACAGCAAAATGGCTCATAATTTATGTGTCTCACAGTATCAACTTGATATGAGAGCGCTAATTATGAGATTGATTGACAGATCAACAACCAATAAGACTTCAGCATCCTGAAATTAGTGAGTTATCGGTTACTTACTAAACAAGAAGGTAATACAGCCATTGAAAACGTCTATAAAACCCTTATCGTGAAAATTGAATATTTATTTAGATGAACCCTATTTCTAGTGGTAGTTAAATATTGTTTTTTTTTTTTTGCCCTTTAAACGTGTGTCCTTAAAAATATGCTGCTGACATTTTTGGCTCTCTTCCCTCAAGTGTAACGTGGCCCCGGGGCCCTTTGGTGGACTTTAACTGATCCGTGTAGGGTAATTGGTAAGTACAAAATATTTTTTTACTTATGCATGACCTAAAACTTCATTGGTTTTAAAATAATGTTGTATTTTTATTCACGTACAAAATGGCAATATAATAATTCAATAATTTTCTTTTGCTTCAAAAATGTTTGCCAGTACTGTTTACTCCTTTTTAAAAGAAATGTATTTAATATTATTTTAGGCTTTAGTTGAGACTTTGCGTTTTCTTAATCTCGAAACGGAAAAAGCAGGCCTTGGTTTAAAAAGCGTCTGGTTTAAAAACGTAAAAACAGAATTGACCACCAGATGGCGTCAAAGACCATTACAAAATAAAAGTCAACAGTTTGGGCCAGAACTGACCCAGCTGAAGTAAAACAACGCTGGAGACTCGGTGAACTTCTTATTTTCATTGTCGTATTTTTTTTTTTAATCTGTGGCGCATAGTTTAGTCAGTGTCTGCTGATCGATATCTTTTTAGTCATGTTTCAGATGCACAGTCGGCTTTAGTGTGACTCATGTGTTCTGGGACCCGCGTGCATAACACACGCGTCATGTCAGCAATCTGCGTCCAGCCTCGCGCGCGCATCAGCGAGTGAATCACGGTAATCCGCGCTGGGTGTGGAGCTCATAACGACTCATAACAGCCGCAAAGTATATGGCCTCTCAAAGCTGGGGCTGCACTCTTTTATCCCGCTTATTCGCAAATAAACAAACCAGGAATACGCAGGGTGAGTCAGCAGCAGTGATTTCGCAACACAAGGGTCTCCTTCAGCAAAAAACGTCACGGCGTTTTAAAATGACGTAATAGGTCTTCAGTCTGCTTTTCCGTGACCCCTTAAAAATGTTCGAAGGTGTTTTTGTTTTTAGAGTTATTCGATTTTAACGATATAAGTAATAGTTTTAGTTGTTTTTCCACATCCGCCCAACAATGTAAGTGTTCTTTAAAAGATAAAAACTCAAGTGAAAGAAATGCAGCTAGCAGCAATGGTGGGGCTCAAGTCTTTTGAGTTGTGTAGCTTTTGCCAAAGCAAGAGAGGATTTGTGGAAATAAATAAAACGTGTGCTCACTGTGGATGCATTTAAAAGAAGATTATGTTGTACACAAGTATGAAGAACGGAGGGCAAACATTACATATCTCAGTAAATGTATGCTAAAAAGAGTGTACAGGTAAAATACAAAAGGGAAAGAATAAAAGCATGTATCATATGTATATAATAAACAAAAAATAACCAAATTGTTATTGTTTTAAAAATACTGATTACATCATGAAGTATAAAGACTCCTTTTAACGTCATCAATTACATTATATTCATAATATTTACACAAACAAGATGAAAATGATGATAATACAGAATTCACAAATCGCTGGTGATAAAGTGTACACTTTTTATGCGGGCCATTTGCAATTAGAAACTGAATTGGAACATTCTCTTATTTTCCCCCGGGTGCCCACTGCTCCGGGTCTCTGTGTGTGTATGTGTGCGTGCATGTGTAACTTCACTGGATGGTTACACAAATGAAACACAAACGCATATGGTGAACATCGCAAGAACTACTGTTGATTATGACTTTGTTCATTGAAAATAAAAGTACAAGTTCTTAAAAAATGATCATAATTTTTTAAAGTAACCCTTATTTTTAGTGATATAAGTCCTTGATTTCATATTGGAACAAATATCATCTATATAATAAGTGTATGGGGACTCTGATAAGTGTATAAGCAGGACTCTGAATAGTGCCCGGCCGCCGCTAAAGACTGCTCCCTGCTTCTTACATATACACGTATATGATTATGACATCACAGGACCCTGTCTTAAAATGCTCCAATTGGCTATTTTTAATTTGGTCCGGCTCTAAGGGTTTAAACTATGATTTTTATTTATTTATATATGTATTTTATTTTAGAAGTAGATATTGATAATGAGCCTTCATAGATTCATATGACACCATTATTACACCACAAACTAGTTCGAATTTGGATTGAATCCACCTTAAAGAAATTAGTTAAAACGAGTAAATATAAAAAAACATGTTTATTATGACAGGATCTTGATCATTACTACTTTGTCTCAGATAGGTTAGGAGTGACAGAGGTGAATTCTGCCCATGGAGCCAGAATTTATGTAAAATAGAAATCTATACAAATGAGTGATTCTAGTGATTCAGTCTCAAACCCAGAATAATTAAAGCATTCACATTGATTAATGCAGTACATAGTAAATAATACAGTAATACAGTGAATTTCAAGCCACTATAAAAAAATTCACTGAACCATTTTAAAATGCTTATAGTGTTTTGTGTAATATAGTACAGTATTTATGCATTCATCAAGTACATATCCAAGTCAACTTTAATTTTTTAAATATTGGAATTATGAAA
This sequence comes from Paedocypris micromegethes, assembly GCA_028031935.1. Lineage (NCBI taxonomy): Eukaryota > Metazoa > Chordata > Actinopteri > Cypriniformes > Paedocypris > Paedocypris micromegethes. The sequence continues at coordinate 7,487,492 of CM051499.1, forward strand.
AATATATTAAATGAGTTTGACTTTGACCTTCACCGTCATCATTGCTGAATTGCTTTTTCTTTATCTGTATTGCAAATATATTTATTAAATATAGGATATAGAACGAAAAGTTAGGCTGACATTTTGAAAGTGACTAATTGTGACTTTTGCTCTTGAAGATTATATTTCTTTGGAGTATGTGTGTTTGATGGTTTTCTTTTTCTTTACTTTTGAACCAAGAGGAACATATTTGAATCCCTTTGCCTGGATTTTTCATGCTGTCATGTTTTGACGCCTCAGAGCACACCACCCTACTTACGTCTGCTATAAAATTGGACTTAATCACACACCATGGAATGGCATTCTGCAGGTACACTCGTAAAAAAAGAAAGAAAAAACACCCGCGTACACACACACAGACACACACATACACGCACATAAACTTTTTTTGCTCGCTTTCTCAAAACACATCTTATGCACTATCATAAAGCTTCAATTTATCTTTTGAATATATTGTACATTTCCGATGAATTGAAAGCACAAATGTTCAAGAACAGATGTACGACTGTGGACTTGCACAAACATTGCTACTGAGATCTGCAAACCCTGGAGGTTCTTGGCAGGTTTTTTATTTTTCTCTGTGTGTGGCTACCTGTCACTTCCATAACCGGGATCATGTCATCACTCTTTCCAAAACGGTTTGGTCACATTTAGTTGCAGATGTTTTTCTCAGCAGCAGACTTTACTTATGATGAGATGAAATAGTCAAGCTTTCACTACACATTTATGCCTTAATGTGAATCTTCACAGGGAAATTAATTGCAAATTATGTGGTAAAATCTAAAAGCCTTATTATGGTGGGTTTTGTTTTTTTAAATGAAGCCACAAGAATTGTCATCGTCCACCTGTTCTGTAGCTCATTGATGGTTCGCATTATCCGCTACTGATACCAAATCAGCTTCATCTTATCACTCGGACACATGTCTTCCACAGAGACATGCTTGGTTCTCCCTCCCCTGACCCTCAGGGTCTGCTGAATCCCAGTATCCACAATACCCTCATCAGCAATCAGATTGTATAGGGTCATTACTCATTCACGCAGCCATGCCTTTTGTGTGAGACAATTCTTCAGACAAACACATGCTTGCACGCGCACACACACACGGTCAGACACACCACAAATCCCCCCACTTCTTTCCTCTACATCCCATCTGCCCCCATACCCCCACACTCTTAATGACAAGCCCCCCACAGGCTGTGGTCTTCATCCCTTCCAACACAAGCACATATCCACACACCCCTAAACCAGCTGTCTGGAAGCTAAAGCCTCTGAGGGAATAAACAGGTGCTGAGCTTGTGTGTTGACCACTGCAGTCAAGCTGCACATTAGAGTTTCACGGCAGCCATCCTGCCACACGCTGCCACATGGTTGCTATTTAAATACCCTACCCTTTAAAAACTCTTAAAGCCACACATTTAAATGAGCTATTTTTGTCTTTTATTTAAGCTACAGTGACAGGAATAGTCAAAGAAAAGTGTACAAAGGAAATTGACGTGATGTTGGGAAAGTACATAAAGATGACAATTTGGGTTAATAATCGCATTGATACAAAGGATAAATCTTCAGCGTATCCAATTTTGCAGCACATACTCTTCTAGATTCTTGAGTTGTTTGTCACACTGCAGCGCTGTTCTGTCCTTATATAACATTTTTTTGCCTAACCACATGGGAGGACACAAAAGAAAGGAAACGTTGTAAAAATACACTTTAGATGCTCTTTAAAATAGATAAAAAGAAGCAAACTCATGCTAAGCTGCTGTATTTTTAGAATTGCTGGTGAACTTTGTGTGCACTTAAGCTTGTCATTTAAATTAAATTTATATAACGGTTTATCTGAATGTGTGTGGCCAGTATCCACTACTGCTTTCAATACAGACATACGTACATCTTTCTTTCAGAAAATATGTCTTTTAATTTATTGAAATGTGATTTTAATTGCAAAAAACTATTAAAAAATCCTTGGTGAAAAAATATCTTATTTTGTGTAGCATCTGGCTCTTGGCTGTGCACACTTCTTTTGACTCGAATGACCTAACCCCATAGTAGCAGATGCGTGAGAGTGTGTGTGCGTGTGCGTGCGTGTGTGTTGTGTGTGTGCGTGTGCTCCCGTGTGTGCGTTTTCCTTATTTTCAAAACAATAATACATATAGAACTGTAAACAATCATGCTTTAATGCCAGAGCAAAAAAACACTAATTTTAAACGCATTATCTTATCAGTTGTCTGGGTTGAAAGCTGCAGTTATAATATTTCTTACAAAGTTTCTTACACGTTTTGTCAAATACATGCCATAGAATGCTCCCAGCAAAAAGTTCTTGTGTAATTTTCACCTTTTTTCATCTTGAAGCAAAAAGTCACTCACGTGACTTGATTCATTTTCACTGTCCCATTAGAACAATTCTGATATCAGAACAAATACATTTTTATACTGTTTTGTATATATATCGTTTGGTGGCTTAATTAGCCATAACACATGGAAAGAAGTTTGAATGTAAGAAGTTATCATCCGCCTGAGCTTTAGATTGTGATTTTGGTATGATGAGTCTCGTTTCCTGTGTGTCATTGTTGAATAGCCAATGCTGAGCTAGTTTTATGAGTTTTTACAATAGCACAGGAAGGAGAGCAATAAAAGAGTAAACTGGTCAGATCATTTCCATCAGTAGTTCCACAAGCTCCTAATTCCACCATTATTCCATCCAAAACCACAACACAGTGTTTATATTTGTAAACATCCAACATTTAAAGCATATAAAACAACATAAAGAGTAACTGCAGCTTTCATATTTTATATTTGAATTTTGCAAGCAGGTCTTTTTTTTCTGAAAACTGGTTAAAGGTTAAGATCTGTGATGAAATTGGAAGTAATCCCCAACCCCCATGAGGCAAACACTTGACTAGACTATAAATTGTAAGAACAGAGTTTAAATTACGAATTCGTTGTTAAAAATAGGTTTCCGGAGTATAATCAGTCTTCTTGCCCCATTTTTACGATTTAACTTTTAAAGGAAAAAACAAATGACTAGATGCAGCTTTAAAACCAAAGCTTACGTCACCGAGAGCCGTAGCACGCCTCGCGGCGGATGATTTTAAACTTGCGAATCTCTCTGTTGCAGTATTTTTCTATCATGACGTAACAAACGCGAATTCCAAGCTGAAAGGCAAATGTTGTATTATGAGTTATTCATTTATTTTGTCTGACACGCGGCTGTGAGAGATGGTTGGGGGGGGGGCTATTTTCTCTGTGCGGAGGGATAGAAGTGGTCTTTCAGTGGAATGTGGCGCGCACTATGTCGATCTGGAGAAGCAGACGACGGAGTAGCAGAGCCGAACGCTGAACTTGAGACGGCGTCTCAGTCACGTCTCAAGTGCTTGCACTTTTAGAATCCAAATTTGATCGTTTTTACACCACTTTATGCTGAACTATCGGTCTCGAAATACATTTAAAATAAGACTGTCTGGAATTTCTTTCCGAGTTGCGTGAAAGACAACGCAAAAGGATCGCTGAACTGCAGTCAACATGTCTATTTTACCTTTCACTCCACCGATTGTAAAGAGACTGTTGGGATGGAAGAAAGGAGAACAAAACGGACAGGAAGAGAAATGGTGCGAGAAAGCCGTCAAAAGTCTGGTGAAAAAGCTGAAGAAGACGGGGCAGCTGGACGAGCTGGAGAAAGCCATTACAACTCAGAGTGTCAACACCAAGTGTATTACCATACCACGGTTTGTGTAGTTTTATGCTATCGATTCACCGATCAAGCGTCGCTTTTGTGACAAAAAACATAAGATGTCTTACTTCCACAATGCAGTTTATAACCCTAGAATGCATTATAAATTCATTGACAACAACTACTATTAAGCGCGAATGCCATCCATAAATGAACTCATTGATTATTACTATAGATCAAACGGCATGTGGATTGACTGTAACGACTAAATTATGTCTCATCTAATGTCGCATTAACAACGATCTTGTTTACTTGAACTTGGTCCCTTTTTAAACCTCAATTGTCTTGCCTGGGGGTCGTCATATAGTGTCTGATGAGGTTATATAACTCGCCCTTAATCTGGCTGTAGCTGCAGAATCTGGGCCAAATAGTATGCTGTGATTCCGTGTTTATGAATTAGATTGAGGTTAGATTGGTCTCTGAACGCTCGGAGCCAGATTATTCTATGCAAGTTTGTGGCGGATGTTGGTTCATTGAAGGATGTTGACTAGGGTTGTTTTTTTCTCCTTTCACTGTTGCAACGACTGGTTAATCTTGTTATGTCACAGCCCTATACTGGCCAAGTGCTCACAAGCCTGTGCAACCCAAGTGTTTGTCCCTATACTAAGCAGATCTCTAGCTTTTTGGACATCAACATATACAGGTTGAGCGTGACGTTTGTAACACCAAAGATCATGGGTTCAATTCCCAGAAAAAGAGTGAGGTTCATGTGTACAAATGGTCTAAAGAGCATCAGTGTTACAGTCAATTTGCACCTGCCAAATGCATAAATGCAAGGGGTTAGTATTATTCAAACTATATTTGCATTTGTTATAGTCATATAGAAGTCATAAACAAACTGATAAATAGGCCAGGCCGTATGATCAATATTTGGTCATCTTTAATTATTGGCCTTTGATTACGTTTGGCCATTCATGCATTCACTGACTCTGCGCTTGCTGTACAACAATTTATTCCCCTGAGACAAATTTTAGCATAGAAAAATAGATAATCAAAATTGTGTAATTTGATTCTGTTGGTGCTCTTTCCAAGCCAAAAAATGTAAGTAAATCTTACATTTTTATTAACTAGAGATTGTAAACCAGCTTTTCAACTTTGTTCAAGTATTTGCTTTCCACTCCCTCATCAACTGACATTTGAACTTGTGAGAAAAGCACTTTAGACCTTTTTGTATGTGAATTCTAGTTTAATATTTTTTTAATAGAGCTCTGGAAACAGACCGGCCATTTTATTCTGACTTTTAATCAATAGCGTTGATTGCTAAAATAATAATAAACTAATAAACTCTGAAAGTAAAATGAGTAGTTTTGTGCCCATACCGCTCTCAATTATTTCTGTTCCAAGTTTGTTCTGGTTGCAGTTTCCAGTCCAGTCCAGTGAAAACACGACTTTAAGCCAGAAATTAGACTGACTCACTCTGGTGTGACGGAGAAAGAGAGAGTCGGTCTGAATCTGTGGATTTGTGGTGACCCATAGTGCATTTGGTGGAGTTTGTGTTGAAAGCAACCACAACATACAAAGACCACTCTTGAGCAGAAAACAGAGAATCTGCTCTTGTTTATTGCAAATTAAATGTTGTTGTGACATTTCTTCAAGTGAAGCCGATTGAATGGAAAAAAATCGGAGTAGTGTAACGTGATGAATCAGCACAGTGTCCTGTTTAAAACTCTATTCCTGGCTCAATCTCCAATAGCTGTCCTTCATTTCTGTCTATGATACAACATTCTGCCTTTCCCTTCTGGAGGATCCAGATTCCTACAACACACTTGGCTGAAGTTGCTGTAGGCTTCTTCGTACCTGTCCTGTTCTCACATGCAGTATAGCACTGAAGCCTGTCTTGGCCTGCGAAAGATTATGGGGAAAGAGGAAAAAATGACAAAGAGGACATATGAATTGTTTGGAATAGAACAGTTCAAAAGAAGCGGAAAGAGCAGATTGAAGGCAGATTGTCTGTGTGCAAAGACAGGATACGGGAAACATAATTAGACCATAAAGTCACACTTCCTTCGGACTCAGGCCTGTTATACACCTGTTGAAAGCGTATCAGGACGTCCACATCGACTTCCTGAGGATGTCTGCTCCACATGTGTATCTGTTTTCCGATATCCCTGCAATATCTCAGCCTCGGCCTTTGTTTGCTTTTACACTCACCTTACAATTACTTCCAAGACGTAAGGGCTGTGAAAAAAGACGTTTGGCCTATTGTTTAGGTTCAACCAATTTTCTAAACAATTTGCCTGTCAACCTTTGCTTTTTTTTTGTTTTGTTTGCTTTTTCATACTGAATGTCTTGAACAGAGATGTCTGGCTTCAAGTCAGACGTGTTCAATTTCAATGTATATAGTGAATCAAAGGCGCTTTTGATGGAGGGAGGTGAGTTGGCTTGTAATTGATGTGCTGAGGGATGTTTTGTTTCAATCGGGGTAAAGCCTTCAACGTGTCAAATGTCTGAGGGAAGTGAATCTGTCGGATGATTCAGAGTTATTGTGTGGCAGCTGATGGAAAGGGAGTGAAAGGCAGCGTGACACAATTTCACAATCTTTTCAACTGATGCTTCCAACTAACAGTAAAGAGACTGCCTGAGTTGTGACTTGACACACTGCCAAGCACTTTTTGCCAAAAAACATTTATCAGAAAGTCAGTGGTTTGTTGGGTTTTAGAAATGTTTTGGTTGGCCATACATCAAGCACAATTTGTCAAAACAGGTTAATGTGTCTGTGTATCATATATCTTTTTATTAACAATATGGATATGCGTCCCATGCACGTGTTTACAGTCGACTCCTGTTAATTGGGACCCACCAGGACACGACCATTTTGCCCCAATAAAGCGCCACAAATTTGCGTAATGAGATGTGTGTTAGATGAGATGTACTTTAGTCAAGCCAAGACAAGTCAAAGTCAAGTCAAAGTGTTTATTGTCATGTGTGCAATGAAATTCTTACTTTTCTGTTCTTACATTGAGTGCCAGTGGTAAGAAACGTAGAGTATATGCATGAATTATATTATGAAGTATATATATGAATATATATATATATGAGTATATATATGAACTATAACATGAAGTATATACACAGAAGAGTACAGAATATAAATGAGATAATAATTACAGTGCAAAAAATCTTTAGGATTTCTCCCAGTAAAGTGGCTGCTCCCTTTAACCGACGGCCCCATTTAACTGTATATAATTGCAAATGCAAGTTTCTTATGCTTTAATATGGGCAGATGAAATTAAAAGTCAGAATAGACCACTTGACATTGTCTAAATTTCAAGATCACTTTATGTTACAGTATTCACAGTGTTTCTGTTGTGGTTTGTGGTGGAAACATTACTCTTGCTCTCTGTTTACAAGCCACCTGTTTTAGACTGTTTACACCTTAATATAACACATAATCATATTATAATATATTATTAGAATAAATATAAAACATAAAATAATTTATTTTTGTATTGTGCCATCTCTAAACTGCACATGGATTGGTAAAATGAGTGTACCATGTCTGTAACGCTCAGACAGCGTTCTTTTTGCCTCCGAGTTTGTGTAGAGTAAAAGCGTTGTGCACACACTGTGTTGTTTTGTCTAAGCAAGTCTTTGCACTGGAAGCAGGTATTTGAGAATCTGTTGTATGTGGGCTTATGTGTGTCTCTCCTGTGTGTGTTGTTTGAGGTGGGGTTAGTCAGCCCTCAGGAATGCTCTGTCTGCCCAGGGGAGGGCGTGGGCCGCTTCTGGGTTTGTGGCTCCTGCCGGGGTTGAAGGTTTAGAAAAGCTCTGTGCCGCCTCCATATCTACTGAAATAATAGACACTCTGTACAGCAGACAACAAGACTGCTTTGTGCTTCTCCGCAATCACTAAACCTGCTGCTGACCCTCCGACTGATCCCGACCACCGTGAGAAAATAGCTTCTTGAGTTTTGAGCTGTGTTCACATGGCTTTTTTCTCTTTTTTGAAGAGCAAAGAGAGTGTGTTCTGTAGAATGTCTCGAAGTTTGTCTGAAGGCTTTGAGAGACTTACTTCAAAGTCTACCCTGAATGTACTCTGTCACTGGTCAAAGTCGACTGCTGCCATATTTAACTTCAACTTTGTTTAATCTACATACATTGGGACAAGGTTCCATGGCAGAAGCAATTTGAAAAATTTGGGATGACAAAAACCAAGTCATTTTTTTGCAAACACTTTATGTACACTTGTCAATTGATTTCATTAGTGTGCAAAAAAGAAAATAGGTTTTCCATTGGCTGTGTGTGTTTTTGTTCAAGTTCCTTCAGAATTCAAAGTACAGTGGTACCCTGACTTACGAATGTCCTAGGTAATGAAAATGCAGAGTAATAAAAAGTTCTGAAAGGTTTAGCTTTTTAGTTTTTTATCTTTTTCTTACCGCTAGCATGCAGATGAGAGTCCAGACGTGTATAAACTAGTTGTTTAATCATCTTTGCATGTCAAATAAACAAAAACCAACAAAAACACTAGTTAGTTTCAAAGATATTGCTTCCAAAATATAAAATAAGGTTGTATTCTCCCAGAATTGCAATGTTTTATTTCTCCCGTAGCATGAGATTACCAACATTTCAAGGGGTTGCATGGCGTCATTTCAAGATAGCAGTTACTAAGCGAGATTGTCCGTACATCATTATATGCTGTACCTTTATAAACATCTGCCAAAGGTCAAACTAAACAACGGCTATGTAACATGTTTTTATTACGTTTTATTATGAAGTCATGGCACGTATTAGATGGATTACAAATGCGGTAAAATGCGGCTCAGCTAACATAATTTTCGACAATTGAAACTGTATTATAAGTATTTTTCCAAGTGCAAAAGAGGTGCTGGTAACTTAAGATGAATTGTATAATGAGTGTTAATGTTGAGTGTTAATTTTGGACACTGTTACATTAGCGTGATACTTTTGCAGTTCCTGTCGGACATTTAGAATAATGCTCTCCTGCTGGGATGGAGCCCCTGTAACCACATCCAATCACCTGCATGTGAGACCCCTGCAGGGTCTGTTTACTTAACGAAAATTATAATGACTTTAGCAGAGAGGAAAGCTGAAACCTTTCACAAAAAAAATAATACTAGTGAAATGAGACTTCTTCCAGGGCCTTTACTTCTGATGAACCAAAGTTCATGCTATAAGGATTAGAAATAATTAAAATAACATTATCCAGATTAAATAAAGTGAGTTTCATGTTAAAATTTTAGTTTCAAATGTACTTATTTCCTGATTAGATACTTTCCAAAAACTGCCAGATGATCTCTCACAGACAAGTCTGATCTATACGTACAAACAAGTCAGTGCAATTATTGAGCTATAGGAAGGAACAAATGCAAGTTTAAGGCCACACTGTCAAAATGGTTTTAAGTCTGTTGTAAGTCTGCTGCGTGCCGTCTGGGTTGTTTCTGGGGGAAGGGGGAATAGCAGTGGTCTTAAAGTGTTTTTAAAGAGGCCTGTGGGGGCTGGGTTGGGGTATGTTCCACTGGGTGAAATGGTCCCACAGACGGTCTAGTCTGACGTCAAAGTTTCTTTTGTGCTTCTCTAACTCGACATCAAATTAGCATGAAACCGAGTTCACTGGGTTCATTTTTTTTTTCAAACTCTCTTAACAACATTAGAAAGTATAAACTGAACTTTAAGTGCATTTACAGTATGTGTAAAGCACAACAATCTCCGAATTCCACCTGCTAAGTGTTAAAGCCAACTTTACTTTGTGTTTTTAAATTTACTCTGAACTTTCTGCTTTTTTAAGAGTTGTTGCACTTTGTAATTGATTTTTTTTATTCAGGACCTGATTTTAAATCTCTGCGCAATTTTTTAGATTAGATTTCAGATTAAATTTGACGGACTTAGTTCAGACTGTGTCAAACCCCTCCATCCCTCCAGTTCACCCCCTCCCCATCCCCTTTTTTTTATTTCCTCACCCCCCCACACTAAGCAAATCTCACCCCTCTCTCTACTCAAGTGATCGCTGTCCTCCATGTGGGGGAGAGGGCAGGCCAGACTTACCCTTTAGGGTGTGTGTGTGTGTGTGTGTGTGTTAGATCTGCCTCACTGCTGACCTAATTTGCCCTCTGCTGCTCAATCAATAGTCATTCAGAGCTTCCTTTTCACATGCGCTCTGCCTACGCGGCAGCAAAGGCAGACGCTCTCTCTTCAGTAAAGGAATGTAATGGGAAAACGAAAGGTTGACAGTACAGTTTTCAGACAGATACTCTGAAACTCTTGTCATCACAAACCTTTTTCCCCCACAAGTTGTTTATAATGATGCTGTCGTGAATAATAAATATGTTTGTCTGCCTCTTTGTCTGTCAATCTATGCCCAGTTATCTGTCTGTCTGTCTGTCCGTCCACCTGTCACACACAATATTGAATAGGACATCATGGATCAGTTCCTACTTCTGAGTTTATGCTCTTTTTTTTCTTTAAGAAATATAGATCTCTCTGTGGTGTTGCTTTCAAACTTCTCAGTCAAACATTGGACAGCGCTTATGTGAGAAAATCAAGAGCTGATAAATAGTTTTTGCAGATTGTTGGTGAGAACTCTCAAGTTTCTTTGGTGTGTGTGTTGAGTTTTCTGGAAAAAACGTTGTCTTTGTGAAGGGGCTGATGTAAAATACCTGTCACTGTCATCAATCACCGCTTCTCTGACAGTCAGTCTGTGGTTTTTTTAATTACATTCTCTACATTTTTAGACGGCTTAGCAGAAACGAATCGGAGCCACTGTGTGATGAATTACAATATAAACTTGTCTGTGTGGTCCTGGTTTAGAATTTTTATTTATTAGTCATTATCTCGACGTGTAAATGACCGTAACCACCAAAGGTCTATGAAAAGCTCAGTTACAAATTTACAGCGAGTCGAACAATCAAACAAGCTGTTCCTATAGTATAGACCTACATCTGTTCAGTGATGCTTAGTTATGATACAAATGTATTTATACTTGAGGACGAAATGTATTTTAATCTTTTAATGTTTGATGGATGGATAGATATGGACGGCAGAGATAACCGTACGCCTCTCTGTGTTCTCTCTTCTTTACATCTTTTTATATCTCTGCTTTTTATGGAGTGTGCACGCCGGATGAATAGATCGTCATGTATGGTATCTGTGTCCTGGATTCCTTTAAGGGTTTCTGAGCTTTGCTGACCTAGTGCACAGCTTTCCTTTCTATCGCAGAGCCTGGCTGCTATTGCATATTTCAAACACACAATGTAGCTGTCATGCATAATATATTGTATACTGCGGGGTTTTGACTTTACAGTACAGTCCGGTTTTAGCACACTTGTGTACAATGTGTTGGTGCGTTTGACCTGATCTCCGTCCTACTTTCGACGGCACCGGGGTCCGTGCATATGTTGGAGTGCAAAAAGGCGCTGTGTCGAAATACGGGACAATTACTTGCCCTTACACAAGAGGTTCAATGTGAGGTTGTTGTTTACACTCTTGCTTAAGGGCTTTAATCGCAGTGTTTTAGGAGATGATAGTCCCGTGTGGCAAAGGAAACTATCTCAAATTTGCCTGAAGTGAGAAACGAAGCAGGTGAATAGACTCGAACGTTTTGTTCTATTTGTTCCTCATTCTTTGGGCTCTTTTCTCTCCCTGTTCATATTTCATTTCGCCCTTTTCTAGCATTCATTAATCCGTGTTTTTGACTGGTGCGGTGTGTGTATGTGTGAAACAAACGGAAATGATTTGGCCTAAGTGGGGGAAGAGTGATTCTCTTAATGTAATTTATATTTCACTTTATTGCATAATATTTTATTTTATTTTTCAATTTCTGGGTTTTTATACAAGAAAGCACCCATTGAGACACCGTCTCTCGCTATGGGGCATCTGGATTTTACATCATTATTTTTTTCCTCCTGCAATCTGTCTGTGAAGTGAAAGCTCTGCTATGAAAAATTAAAAGCATTTTAGCTGCCGGGAGAGTTAAGAAGCCTCGGGCAGACCGGCCTGGCTCTCTTGATGCTGTCTGGGCTCGGGGGGTTTTAAAGGGAAACGGGGAAGTGGGGGCTTCACAGACGGAGCAGACCTCTCCACTTTCTGACAGATATGCTTTAAAGAGCTTTTGGGATTTGCATTATGAATCTTAAGTTGCTTTTCTATATAGCAATATGGCTATAGCCTTAGAACAGATGTTGATCAGTGGTAAACTAGAACACAACACCCCTTACACACACACAAAATTTATTGACCATTTTTGGATTTCCTTCTCCTTTTGTTTGACCACATATAGAAAACACCACATTCCGCAATCTGATTCACTTTGCTTCTGCTTTATTCTCACATTGTGAGATTCATTGTTTGCCAAAATTGGTCAATTATGAAATGAGATTGTGGAAACATAGTCTCTAAACCTTTTGATTTGTCTTTTTTAGGTCGCTAGATGGTCGGTTGCAAGTGTCTCATAGAAAAGGTCTTCCTCATGTTATCTACTGTCGCCTGTGGCGATGGCCAGACCTGCAGTCCCACCATGAACTCAGAGCTGTTGAACTGTGTGAGTTTGCCTTTCACATGAAAAAGGACGAGGTGTGTGTCAATCCCTACCACTACCAGCGTGTGGAGACACCAGGTAATTCACACTCACATTCTGACCAGTGCTGCAAAAGAAAGGCTTTAGTCAGAACCTATAATTATGGCACTAAACTGTGTCTGTGCAGTCTATTATTTAACAAAAATACTGATAATCTAAATCAGAAAAAAATAATGTTCCTAAAGAAAGGAGTTTTTTTCACATGCAATAAATATATTGTTTAATGGTGATGGAAACTCGAAGTTGTGGGTACATAAATAACTTGTAGATAATATATATATATATATATATATATATATATATATAATCTAAAGGTAATATATTTATTAGTAAAAGTACAGACTCATAAATATTATTAAATAAGTGTTATAAATGGTTTTGCTCAGTATTTGTGTAATAATATTTTGAGAAAACACTTTAGTGCTTTTACAAACAATGAAATGGTTTTCATTAACAAAAAAAGCATAGAAAATGGAAAAATAACCAATATCAAATAACTAACCAAATCATTTTATTCTTTCTATAGTTCTTCCTCCAGTGTTGGTGCCTCGTCACACTGAAATTCCTAGTGAATTTCCTCCTTTGGAAGATTACAGTCACTCCATTCCAGAAAACACCATCTTTCCTGCTGGCATCGAGCCCCAAAGCAACTACATACCAGGTAAAATATAAATTACACACATATTTGGTGGCCAATTGGCCGCATGTCCCCATGGGTAACTTGAAAAATGGCGAGCCAAATGACGCCAAACTGCTGCTGAAATGAATATCGTCATCAGCCGTCTCACAACAGCATGATTTGAAATGCTTTCCAGCTATTGTTGTTGGCATACTAATATACCGTTAAACAGCAGCCACAATTGTTTGGTTGGTACAGGGTGGGTTTTTCTGCTTGCACTATGCCCGAACTGGCCGGAGTGTCAGTGAGTTTGTGTCATGCAGGTAAAATGCTGAGAGCACAATTATCAACCAGACGTTGATAAGGCTTTCTGGACAGTACAGGACTTATTTTTGCCAGAATTTACCTAGCTAGATGTCATTGGTTACAAAAAAAAACATTTCTTTGTATCCCTAATATTGTTTGTAGGTCATCAATTACTTATTTTACTGATGCATTTACCGATGCAAGTTATTTAAAAAAAATACTACAATGTGATTTTATATTTGGATTTTTTTGCTCATTTTGTAGGCCCCTCTAATCGTTTTAAGTGGGAGAACTTGCAAAATTGGTGGCTGACTAAATACCTTTTTGCCCCATACTAAATACTGTATGCAGGAAAATATGAAAATGTGATTAGAGGGTTTCTGCTGTGAATCTATGTTCTATAAAAAGAACTTAAACATGACTCAATTGTACATGCTTTGTTTTTTTATGACAGTAATGATAATTGTGATAAATATGTATCATTGAGGAAACTCTCATTTGCGGAAACTCTCATTTGCGGAATCATTTGCGGAAACTCTCGGAAATACACAGAAAATATAAATGCCATTGCAAAAGCATTTGAGTTGACTGATCATATTATAAATGGATTTGGACAAATTAATTTACGTTTTAAGTCAATATGATCACACACCATAACACAAGCCCAACCAAGACTTTAAATCATCAAGCAACGTGGTGAATAAAATACAAGAAGGAGAGCTGCAAACACATGCTCTGGCAAAGAAAAAAAATAGAGAGGCGTGAAATCAGCATTGCATCAGACATGGAAATAAAATCTTTGGATTGTCCACAAAAGGGAAAGATTATCCTATGGGGTCTGTATGTGCATATACTTGGAATAGGATTACTTCTGTTTAAACGGTATTTGGTTTAAAGAGACAGTCTGTCACTGTAATGGTGTGTGTGTGCCTGTGTGTGTGTGTTTTATCTTGCTGGTGGCACACAGCCTAACACAACAATTCGCCGTTTTCATGTCTTTGAGAAATATATAACCGTTTTGATGTTATTATCTGTGCCGCACCTGGCAGATGTCGCAGGATGTGTTAATTGGTTTGTGTTAAATTGGTTAAAATGCGTTTAATTGTTTGATTGTGTTTGCTGATGTCTGTGCTTCCTCTCATCGCTTGGTTACTATGATCTCAGTGTGTGCGACTTTTGTGTTCCAGAAACACCACCTCCCGGCTACATTAGTGAGGATGGAGAGACTAGTGATCATCAGATGAATCGCAGCATGGACACAGGTGATGCCCTTTTCTTGGACAACATTTACAACATTTTGTCTAAACTTTAGTATTAGTATTTTAGTATTTTATGGAGTTTTGGTTACATTTTTATTTTTTGTGCATTCCAACATCATTAAATCTCTGCCTTTTCTTCTCCTCACAGGGTCTCCAAACCTGTCACCAAACCCAGTGTCGCCTGCCCACAATAACCTTGGTAATTTAGCAACACGTGTGTCAGCAGAACAAATACTAAATAAACTTTATTTACCTGAAATATTTTAGCAGTGAAAATTACTGTGCTTGATATGCTTGCACTTGGTATTGAGTAAAAAAGAACATCATTTAGAGTGTTAAGAGTGATTTGTCACATTAAACTGTTGCAATTTTAGATTGCACACACAAAAAATAGATATAGATTTCTAATACAGTGTATGTACAGAATTTTTCCACTGGGAAATGAATTCCCTTTTTTTAAAACCGTGAGACAACCTTTTTTTTTTTTTTTTTAAACTCTGACACTGAAAGACTTATTTCTAAGTGTTTTCTCCATCAAAGATTTTAGAGTATTTTTAGACATATTATCAAACTCATTTAAATATTTGTATGTATATGTTTATGGAAATGTTTTTATAACCTTATCTTGGCATGATGCAATATAAGTTTATTTAAAATGTTGTATATATCATTAAATTGCCTTGGAAGCTAAAGTGGCACTAAACAAAAAAATTAAATCAGATCCACTGGGAAATGTACTGTACATGTTTAATTTACAAGCTTTTATTTTGTTAGTACAAATTAAGTAGATTTCAGAATTTCCTAATTAAAAATCTCAAAGAAACGTAAACATTTCGTAAACATTTCCAATGTTTGTGTGGTATTGACAAAAACCTAACATAAAACAAAAGAATTGTATTTTTTTCAATGCTATCGATGACTCATAATCATACCTGTATATCAAATTTTACAGTCCAATCCCAGTGAATTTGTCTGCACTTCTAAGGCAAATATGTATAAATGTCTAGGAGAAGCTGGTCATAACAATGTTCTATAATTTACATCCACGTAATGATGGTATTTCCCATCGTCCGCCTTTATTTCTGGGAATCAGATTTTGCTGTTGACACCACAGTTCCGTCAGTTCCCAGCTCATGTGCTCTTGGGTCTCCGCTAAAACCACCTATTTGTATGTTTTTCTTTTCCTTGAAAATTTCCACTGCCGCCTCTTGGATTTTTTTTTTTTTTCTTTTCTTATATCTGTCGGGTCTGTCTGTCTTTTTTTATTTTAATGAACGGCAAAAGAAATAAGCAAAAAGCTCTTTATTTTTTAATACATGTTTTTATATCTGTTGTTTTTTTTTTTCTCACATTCTTAGATCTACAACCAGTGACATATTGTGAACCAGCTTTCTGGTGCTCCATCTCATACTACGAGTTGAACCAGAGAGTCGGTGAAACTTTCCATGCCTCCCAGCCGTCCCTAACAGTAGATGGCTTCACAGACCCGTCCAACTCCGAGCGATTCTGTCTGGGCCTGCTTTCCAATGTAAATCGCAACGCTGCTGTGGAGCTGACGCGAAGACACATAGGTACACACGACTTTTCACTCAAATGACTTTTCACTGCTTTTAATGCACTGTTCATGAGACACTTTGTCAAACTTGTTTTTTCTTTTCAGGACGAGGTGTTCGTTTATATTATATTGGGGGTGAGGTGTTTGCAGAATGTTTAAGCGACAGCGCCATCTTTGTTCAGAGCCCTAACTGCAACCAGCGATATGGCTGGCACCCTGCCACTGTTTGCAAGATCCCACCAGGCAAGAGATTTTAACTATAAGTAACTGAATAGTCATTGTAAATGTTCCTATAGTTACATAATATTTAATTGAATTAAGAACTTCATTGTTATTAAAAAACAAAACTAAAGAGCATATGTGATTAAGATCAACTAATAACAACACTTTACTAAATAAAATGAAATGAAATACACAATAGAACTTACTAAAACACTTAATTAAAATAAAATAATGGATTTGACCTTGGTGACTTTCAGTTTATAGAATTCAAGGGCAAAGTCTTGTTTTTGGTTTGAATGCTACATTTTAAGTTAAGCTGAGAACATGATTACATGAGCCTTTTTCTATTCACATTTTAGACATATTTACAGGTGAAGTAGCTCATATTTAAACACAAAGCAATTACTGTAGCACTCTATTTATAAATAATTCTTGTTAACATTTACAAGCTTTGTATTCACTTTCACTTTGTATCAACTAATACATCTATCAAAACTGAAATTTTTTTTTTTTTTTAGTTCTTTCTACATTGCACAAATTTGTAATGCACAAGTTCTGCAATGTAATTTTTTTTTAACTTCCACCACAGACAGGACTTGTGTACTCATGATTTTTAGCCCAAGTTTGACTGCTTGCAAGTAGCTCTTTTTTTCCCTAACACTTTTGCACTGCACAATTTGTGTAGAAAATCGTTTTTTGCTTTAAACAACCAACATTTTGTTGGACGGTTCCATAAACGTATTACAAAACAGTTACTCTACAGTTGACTGTATCTACTAGGTTAAATGATGGAATAGAAGTGATAATCAACCACAAAATGACTTTTCTAGATTATTGAATTTAACTGGCAAACAGCCAAGCAAAGTTAGCAAGCAGTCAAAATTGTGCTGCAGCAGAATTTAACTGTTTGCAAAGCATAACTCTATAATACACTATTGGAAAGTGTGTGAAGAAGCAACTACATGCTTCATTAAAAATGTGCTAAAATTTGAAACCTCAAAATTTGATCCACGTTATAACTTGCGTCACATGAAGAGTCAGTAGGTATCTGCAGTTCACATGAGACTTTCTGGTGAGAACCTTTACGCTATTGTCATGTCAAACCTGCTGTTCTTGACTAGGTATCATTTTCTGGGTCATATCTTTCCTCGATCTGCTATTTTCAGGGAAACCAGATAGTTTTAACCTTTGTGTCATTTTACACTGTTGAGCTTGATTCTAATTATACACACTTTGTTTTAAACAGGTTGTAATCTGAAGATCTTTAATAACCAGGAGTTTGCAGCTCTGTTGGCCCAGTCTGTAAATCAAGGCTTCGAGGCCGTGTACCAGCTAACACGCATGTGCACCATTCGCATGAGCTTCGTGAAGGGCTGGGGAGCGGAGTACAGGTATGCGATTACATTCGGCCAAAATCATTTCACATTTTATACATCTGTCATTTCCAGTGCCGCTATTGGAATCTGGCCTTGTTTTGACTTGCTCATACAGTATACTTTGCTTTAATTCAGGTAATGGAAGCCAATTTGAACTTTCAATTGTTTTTAAATACATTTTTATTCTTATGCAAATAGGAAATTATAATATTCTAAATATGATATAATACCATACAACATATTTTTATATTTTTGTCATTTTTCAAAAATATTGTCACAGCCAATGTTGTTATCAACACTTGCATTTTGTGGCCTTTCTGTTTATTGAATATTTCAAAATAGCTGAATTTCAATTTAAATTTGTGGTTATATTGATTTGATCGTGTTTAAAAAAAGAACATGTTTTAAAATTAAACAAATGGAACACAACTTTTATCTTTATTATATTCAGTTGCGGTGGAAGTATAAAACCATTTTGTAGCAATAAATGATGTGAGTTCTTCTATCCTGATGCGTAAAAGTGTGTTTTAGCAGAAGACACATCTGTGAGGTCATGTGACTGGTCTGGCTCGCTCTCCTGTACCGTTCTGACATAGCTAGGAAACCTGGTGTCTGTATAAACTGTTAGGTCTACACTGGCAGAGCGTTCCACACCAAGCGGACACATGTCAGAGTTTCCTGTTCGTTCATATGATCAACTAGAAAAAATAAATCTATTGCATTGTTTAAGCTCAAGAACAAACAGTTCTAATCAGAGGAAGTTGTTTTTTTTTT
>CM051499.1:7515110-7557141 GCA_028031935.1 Paedocypris micromegethes
CCTGCCTGCGTGTCATCCATCCATCCATCTAACCTCTCTCAATCTTTTCTCTTTTCCTATTTGTTTCTATTTCTTCCTCTTCCACTCTTTCTATCTGTTGCTCTTCAATTTTAACTCTTTCTGTTTCTCGCCTTCTCTCTCGGTTTCTATCTGTCACTCTCTCTCTCTCTCTCTCTCTCTCTCTCTCTCTCTCTCTCTCTCTCTCTCTCTCTCCTTCTTCTTTCACACTGTGTCTATTGCATCTCCCTATCTCTTTCTTTCTCTTTCCCTCTCTCTCACTCTCTCTCTTTCTGTCTCTGTCCCTTACTCTTCCTCTTTATTTATATTTCTCCCTCTCTCTTTCCGTTTTACTCTTTCTATTTCTCTTTTTATCTCTTCATCTATCTCTGTCTCTGTCTCTCTCTCTCTCTCTCTCTCTCTCTCTCTCTCTCTCTCTCTCTCTCTCTCTCTCTCTCTCTCTGTGTGTATCTTTCTCTACTTCCAAGCCTCTCTAAAATCACACTGAAGTCAATTTATCTGGATGATCATCTCCAATTTGCATGTTTTTAAAGGTGGCACAATTCCTCCCACCACTTGATGGACACGTTGTGTGTGTTTGTGTGTGAGTTTTAGCAGGGAATGGGATCTTGGTGCTCACCTGTGGAGAAGGAAGCAGGCCAGCTCACTGGGGTACTGATGGAGTCATGCCGAGTTAATCAGAATCAATGACACTACTGATTCCTTCATTTCCTGAGATGGAGGATTAGATGTTATTGCAGTCTGCTGGAACTTTGGCAGCATATGGTCTGATGTACTCCATCGGGTGTAAACGCTTCCCATTTGACATAACAGCAGTCTCTAAAATGGAGCTGAACTTCAGAGAGTCATCACATGGAGAGTAGTCGTGAATGTAGTCGGGTAGATAATGATCGTTTGATGGATATTTGACATGTCTGGGAGATTAGATTTAGTATTTACTATTATTCTACAAAAATATTTAGGTGCATTGGAAAGATCAAATAGCTTTTTTTTGCCATAAGGCATACTGTATGTACAAAAAACACACATTATCACTATTTGATTGTACAAGTAAACCTGTGATTACCGGTAAAACGTTTATCGTTGATTTATTGTAATTTTTTTATTTAATGTTATATGTATATTTTGAGAGACAGAAGTTAAATGTTTTATGCTGCAGTAATAGACCCTTCAGTTAATTAGAGTAATTTGGTTTTAGATTTTATTTTTAAAATACACGTTGAAAAAGCTTAAATCTCCATTGCTTAAAATGATTGTCAAAGCCACTGTAATTACCACAAATTTAATTAACAAAAATTCTTAATTGCGTATTAAATACTAAAGTAACCCCGTAACTACTATTCAAATACTAAAGTATATTTTTCATAATAATATTAATAATATAGCAGAAAAGCTCACTTTCTCTTCTACCACCCATCTGTCTCTCACCTTTTGTCGCTCTCTGTATCTTTCTCTAAAATAATATATATAATATTCCATGACGTATTGTATTTCAATATGACATGATTATTAGTTAAATAATATAAATAAATGTAGATTTGTAATTGTCTGTTACTGATTTGAAAAAACAAATGCCTGCAATGGTACATAATAAATAAGTTGAAGTTCAAGGCAGTTAAAACTGTCTCAAAGCTCATAAATGTTATTGTATTTTTTAAAAATCTGCCTGTTATGGAGTGAACGACTCAGACCTTAGTCTAGATTTCAGGGTGACATTAGTAAGCATCCGTCCCAAAAATGTTGTGCTATCTGCACTGTTAATTACTGAAGTAAATGGGTGAACCGCTGCCAAGGAGCCATTGTGTTGGGGCTTTGAATTGTGTTTTTACCATCTGTAGACCTGGGAAGAGTACATAGCTTAAGAGTGAGCTCACAGCCTCGGGGTCCGGGGCCATATGGAGCTTGCACTTTGCCTGCACTTTATTGCACACCTTGCTGTTTTAATCAATGGCAAGCCTGTTTGCAGGACACGGTGTACGGAGGTTATTGCACTGGCTGTACATCAGTGACCTTGTCACTACTTTTTGCTTAGTTCACGTAGACAACTTTAACATTTGTCATTGCCTTTTGTGAATTGATTTTGATTCCTCTTTGTATACTGCAGATTTATTCACATTGTTTTCTAAAAAAATGTTTGTAGTTTGTAAATACTGCGTTGAACAGTGCACAATCCTTGTCCTGTCTTGTTCTGTGTAAATTGATTTTGGAATTAGTTCCTCTTTTGTATGATTTCATGGGGAAAAAATAACGTTTTATCAGTCATGCTAACATGCTAATACATGCTAACTCATTATAAGCCTGGTGTAATGGCGTGTGTTACACTGTGAGCACAATCCTTTTTGCGATGCTGTAGTTTGTGTTAATGGGGTAGATGGAGCGTGTATGTGTGTAAATGCTTGACGGGGTTAGTCAAATGTTATAGGTTGTGTTAATGGCGCATTAAGGGTGTTAACTGCTGTAGCTCCAGCTGTAGACGCTGTTAGTCCTAGTTTCTCCTCTTACACCCAAACCCGCCTCAAAGATGAAAGTGACTCCTGCTATTCACAAGCAAGTGTGCATATTTTAATTATTGGCTGATGTGGAAGCTCAATAGGAGGGACACTTAATCTTGTATATCTTAAATCTTGTAGAGAGGTTCTTTAACAGGCTTCTTTTTAAAGATAACAATATGTATTATTAGTATTACTATTATTAATAATGATAATAATATCATCATCATTAACAACAACAATAATAATAATAAATGTATTCATATTTTTGGTGACACACATATGTGTATAATCTTGTTAAATGGATGGATGGATGGATGGATGGATGGATGGATAGATAGATAGATAGATAGATAGATAGATAGATAGATAGATAGATAGATAGATAGATAGATAGATAGATAGATAGATACATAGATAGATAGATAGTTGGATGGATGGACAGGTATATAAATACAGTACAGTAAATAACATTTAAATAAATATCATGTCAAAAGTTGTTGTAAAAAGTTACTTTGTTGTTAATTATTCGTAGTGAATTTTGAACTTGATTTATTGCCTCTTTCTTTTTAAAGCTGGGTCTGTTCATATCTACAGTGAGTTCAGCATGTTTCTGCCTCTTATTTAACTATATGCATCAATTTCAACCTGAGTTTGAACAATTCTTTAAAAGCAATGTAAATAACATCTTAATCAACAACATTTAAGGCTTCGGGATCTTTAAAAATACATTGCCTCACTCATCAAATCAAGCAGATTGCTGTGGAGAATATCAATAACTCCTGAGAGAGCAGGTTAACAGTGAGGCCAGCAGCATTCCAAAGCAGATGATCATTATCGCTTGACTCGACTTATTGAATTGCGAATAGGTGCAGCGCGCCCGGAGTCTGCGTATGCGGCCACCCTCAATTACTAACCTGAGGGACCTCCTGCAGAAATCTTAACACAGCAATTAACAACATAATTAAGTGACAAAGTCGTTGTGCCATTATACGACGACAGAAACAAGACTGCCATTGACCAACTGAAGGAGGACTGGCCTCCGATTGATCGTCTGATTGACTTGCTTGCACAGGCATTTATCACTCTACCCGGGATGGAGAGAGAGACAGAGAGAGAGAGAGAGATAAAGCGGCAGGAGAGAGAGGGATGGACAGAGAGAGAGCAAGAAAAGGGAGAAAGAGCGAATGAATGGGAAAGAAATTGAGTGAGAAAGAGAAAGGAGAGCAAGTGAGCAGTGAGAGAGTGAGCTACAGAGAGTCAAAGAGAGAAAGAGAAAGGAAAAGAAAGAGAGAGAGAGAGAGAGAGAGAGAGAGAGAAAGAGAGAGAGAGAGAAAGAGTGCATGTCTGTTACTATTTGAGTAATGTGACATCAGGCCTTTTGCTTTTTTTAACAGTATTAGATCATTGCGTTACTGACCTGTCATTACCAATCTATACTGTATATTTCTAAACTGACTGGTCTAATACAACATTACAATTCACCAACATAAGTCACAACAGACGTTGATGTAGGTTGCGAATGAAGGACTTTTCATTTACTGCTCCAGCAATATAATGACTGCAGATGTCTTCTTTATCAGAGTTAAACATTCTGCTTGAATGTGACTTGATAATCGCTATTTCTTTCTATGATTTGGATATGAAGGAACTAGTTTATTCAAATACCAAATAATTATTAGGTTTCCTAGTAGCTGAATCTAGTAGATGGTTTGGTTCACTAGATTACAAACCAGAGTTTGATTTCCAGGGAATGAAGTTGATAAATTGCATTGAAAAAAGCTGTAATGGAACTTACTGTGGATTAAAACGTTAGCTAAAAACATTCTGTCTGTAAAAATTGCTGGTTTTTCCTGTATTTTTTGCAAGAATAATGTGTTGTCTGCAATTAGAACAAATTAAATTGTGAACAAACAAGTGACATTTTTTTATGTTATGATTTTTAATTCACTTTCACTTTTGAAATTCACTTTTTGAAATTTCCAGTTTAAATTTACAGTAAAAAGCAGTAGAATAATTTAACAGGATGACTAATGTACAAGCACTAAATAAACTGCTGCCAACTCGCCCGCCAGCCCTTTACTGTTATTTTACAGAACAATTATTTACAGTATATCTGTATGAACTAGAATTGAGCAGGATAGTGTTTTGCCGCATTAAGACATCTGGATCTAGTGTGATCAGACTAAGAGCTAAGAAGCCTTGACTTGTTTTAGCTGGCATGATAGATTTTTCATTTATAATGGATACTGTTTCTCTCCCTCCCCGGGGATCTGTGAAATTGAGAGGCAGACAAGAGAGGGCTGAACACGCTGTGATGGAACATCAAATAAACTGCCAAGCCTTATTGTGTCAATAAACTAATTTCTCATTTAGGTTCCGACCTCTGACCTTTGCCGGCTGCCCGGACTCGCCCTGGGAGTGACAGGACAGTCTCCAGGGCACAAGACGGGCGAAAGAGACACAGACAGGAGTAGATTTTTTTTCAGTCAAGTATGTATTAACAAAAAATGTTTCCTACACATTGGTTTTGGCAATCAGAACGTTCCTTCCTGTTTCCTCTTGTGCTGTTTTGTTCTACAGATGGATCCTCTTCTACAGATTTAGCACACCTAATGAGCCATCTCCTATTTCCTGCACACATTCGAGGAATGAGTTCTACTTTGAGCAACTTTGTTTGCTCTGAGTCTGTATCTGTGTTTATTCTCCACTTCACGCAAAGGACTTTTATATCTTCTCCAAAAAAAAAATGTGGATTGCTATCGTCTCAACCAGCAGAGGGCACTATAATATGGCCAGAATGAGGATAAATCCATTACGTTTTTCATTTATTAATTTTTTTTATTATTTTAATTTAATTAATCTATTTGTTTTGCATTATTAATATTTTCTGTAGTTGGGAAATTTCTACTATACATTTAATGCAAATGTCAATTGCTCATTATATTGATATTAATTCTTCACACCCAAAAACTGCATCATCATTTGCTTGATTCATGACCATTTGCCTCATTCCTGTTATTTTTCAATGGTCTGTTTACGTTTATACGTTTATCAAACGTAGAATAGAACAGTTAGAACTCAAAATTATTTTTGATACATATTGATGTTTTTTATTACAATCAAGCCCACAATCTGGTGTTCTCTAAAACTACACTCAACCTGGGCCACAAAGGGTTTGTTTTCGCTTTCGCTTCTCATTTTTCACAAAAAATAGCAGTCAGATATTGTATTTCTGTAATTACACAAAGGTTCAGGTGTGCGACACAGAGTCAAAAGCCTAATATATTGGGTTAAGCATCGGAGGTTAGTCAACAGCCAAACATCTGTTTAATGCAACTTTCATTCATTTTAAAAGCATGACATTCAACAAGCTTATGTTATGTTGTAGTGTATGTAATTTTAGCTGTTAATGAGTTGAAGTACTTACAGAGCTCTTTAGCGTTCCCTGTCAGCCTTCTGCACACAAAGAATCCCGGACATCAACAAAACATTAAAGAAACCCACATAAATAAAAGCTCAAACATGAGTGCTGGGACAGATTTGTGGACAAACCCATTACACTGAATGCCCCTTTTAAATTCTACCCTTTCGCAGTAACCCCACCTCAATGTATCTATTTATTTACTGCGTTTGGTTTTTTGAAGGCTAGCATCGGGTCTCGTGTGTTTGCCCTTGTGTTAGAGGGCTGCATTGTGGTTTTCCCCGAGGCTCAGCTGCAGGATAGTGGTTTTTAATGAAAAAGTGACGCCATAGAGCACAGGTACAGCTAGGGCTTGTATTTCAGCAGCTTTTGTAATATTTTACAATGAAGCTGTGCGGTTGGATTCTTGCAGACACTGTAAACGACCCTCTGGAGCCTGTTCATCATTGCGTACCGCTGGATTAAGCTTCTTTAAAATCGATACCGGACTGCATCAGACACCCATTCCCCCACTCCCGTACCTCAATTTGTGAATTCATATTTCTGTTTGTAATTCTCCCCTGTAAGTCCATCTTCTGTCCAGTTCCTGCCACATCACTCCGTCTTCTGAAACCTGAGATGGCACGAGCTGTGAAATGTGATCAGTCTGATTGAGGAGAAATGCTTGTGTGAGCGTTCATATTCTGAAAGCCCTTTTAGACCTAGTGTAAGTATTTTTAAGACCATTAAAAAAAGCACAAGCATATTTACGTACGTACGTGTTGTACTTTTTACAATAAATTTTCTTTCTTTTTTTTTTTTTTTTTTAATTTTAGCAGAAAAAACAATTGTTGTTAACTGGTATTCAAATATTAATCTCAAATAGAAATAAATACATCAGCTTTTATTACATTTCAACTGGGAAAAATCTTGTTAAATTAATTTTGATTCATGGTTACATTCCAAATAAATCTTGATGATGTTATTTATGTGTAAACGAATGCCTGTAGACTTTCTGAAAGCGTGAAACAATTTGATTAAATTCCAGATGACATTGAAAAGGCTACGTGGTGACGTAATTGAAGGTGTCTAACGTAATGTCTGCCGCATAGGTCAGATCTGAAGGCAATGTTGTGAGTACATTAGCATACACAGTGGCAGAACATTTAAGGTGACAAATAGGATGGACTCTGAGGACTGTGCTACCTGGCTCAGAGCTATTACTAGACCCCCTCAAGCTTGATTTATCAACTGCCTCCAACACTTTCTATTCTGCTTATGACTGTGGAAATGTGCTAGTTTAAACACAACACCTTGATCCTGCTGACCTTTTAATATGCTTATAATGATCCCATTTAACAAACAGATGTAAGGGCAGACGCAGCAAAGCCAGACCAGAACATGTGGTGCTGGCCGTAGACACATTAGTATCGGCAGCTATCATGGAGTGGCTAGCTCTTGGATGTGACTCAGTTAAACAATTAGATAATTTACTATAATATGTATAAAATATCTTGTTTTAAACACAAACACACACACATTTAGAATATAGTCAGTGTCTCAACAGGTGATAAATGAGCTAAATAAAAAAGTAATGAATGTTTATGTATTATGCATGTACGTTGTCATTTTACAGATGTGACGAAGATGCCATTTACATATTGTTCTCGGATTAGCCAACGCAATTAGTGTCAAGCAGCTATGATGGCCGATGTTAAATTCAGCTTGGATGAAGAACAAGTTCAAACCATTTTAATTAAATAGTTGAATGTCAATAGCTAAAGGTTTATTAAGATGGCGGTGTGAAGTTTGTGTTGATTAGCGGATTATAACGTGAAAGGTTAAATGTGATTAATTCATTACTGTGTTTTTTTTTACATGATGGAGTTGCTTCCTCTCCATCCAGATTCCCCACTGTTCGATTTTTTAATGTGTCTGCTGATGTAGCATATTTTCAAGTACTGTACTTGAAAAATACATTAACATCAGGTCCACGCTGGTGAAGAAAAGCCAACCGTCCCTACTTTTTGTTTTCTAAAGCACTTAGCACTGCGCTTACAGTGATATTAGTGTCCCAAACACAATCAATGTCACGCAGAGCAGATGATGACTTGTTCAAAAAGATCTTTGAGCATGGAGGCTTTTCCTCTCATTACGTCTGATTGTGTATTTATGAGCCATGTGCGATCACGCAAACTGTACGATACGTTTATAATATGCTGACTTGTCTAAAAGGCTGATTATTTTAATGGAAGGCTAAAAAATAGCTGTACAACAGTGGTGTAAAGTTTTTAGTAAATGGACTTTGTTACTTATCCTGGCAAGTCGGCATCTTTTTCTATAGCGGTTAGTTTCTTGGGTGGATGAGGCGATGTCGCCATCTGCAGGATGCGGAAGGTACTGGATGCACTTTATGAGCGGTTGCAAATTGCCAGTTTGTAACTTGTAAAGGAGTAATTTTTACAGGAAGTTATCTGTACTTTTACTCAAGTATGGTTTTCAGGGTTTTTACATCTACTTACAATGCCTTACAATTTAATTTGATAAAATATCCTGTCACATTACATTGAAATAATAATAAATCTGATTATTCTGTATTGTGTCCATTACATGACTTTATGACTTGCAGTTTTTGTTTCGTGTTTAAAGATAACAAGTCAAACCAGGGGTCATCTTTTGACTCCTTTGGACTAGTTTGTTTCAAATTGTGCACTCCATTAAAGACTTTTTGTCATCTGAGCAAGCTAAGTAAGCACAACTGCATCAGTTTTTTTCATGAAACGTTTTCAAATATAAAATGCAATGTAAGTACATTAATAATTAAAACTTTGTAGACATTATTCTCTTAAATAAAGACACATTTGCAGGTAGAATTTGATGTATTTAATTTCGAGTGAAACATCCATTTTTCGTTTACCATGAGACTTTTATTCCATCCGCGTGAACCTTGTTTCCGGGTTTCTGGATGATACACTTCCGCTGAACTTCTACTTTGATTGTTGACAGTTCCTCAATCATTTAAAATGCATTTATGACACATAATTTTCTCCGACAGTGTGCAGTTCGAGCGTCATGAACGAAATGTAGTTCGCCTGTTATTCCGAGTGGTCGTCGCGTCCGCTGCGTTGAAAACGCGCTAGTATTTTCTTCACTGTTTGCTAAACAATTAGCCGACTAGCCTGGACATCAGCTGCTCCGTGGAAAACCTGCACCGAAAGCTAAGATTATGTTTCCCTCGGTGCTTTTGTTATGCTATTACTTGTTTTAAATAACCAGTGCAGCATGGAATCTGAGGGAATCGTGATCCGGATAAAGACACCGGTGGGGGACATGGACTCCTCGGTGGACTGTCCATCACATCTCAACTTCAGTGATTTGCTGGTGAGATATTGAACGGTTACTCTGACTGTTAATGGGTTCATATCCAGGTACATTGATTACAGTGACTTAATTATAGCGACTTTTAAATATTTCAGTTCGAGTCTGAAGTGCTGTGTTTACTGGATGGTTCTCAGTGAATGTGTTTCTTTCTGACAGGCTGCGATCAAAGATGTAATGCCTGACACGACTGTCACAGCTTTTGAATGTAAGCTAAACATTCTGCATGTGCGAAATATATATAAAACAAGTGAAATATGAATGCAGTAGACTCCAAATCATATCTCATTACGCA
The DNA here is from genome assembly GCA_028031935.1 of Paedocypris micromegethes. Classification (NCBI taxonomy): domain Eukaryota; kingdom Metazoa; phylum Chordata; class Actinopteri; order Cypriniformes; genus Paedocypris; species Paedocypris micromegethes. Next base: position 7,524,694 of record CM051499.1, read on the forward strand.
AACTTTGCCACTTTATTGGGGCAGAATGTGATGTTTACAACAATTGTTTTTAGAATATTTATTTTAATTTGTCAGGCTTTATAAAAGTATAAATATTTCAGCTGCTTTTTTTTTAAACTGGGATTTGTAGATGAAGATGAAGTCGGAGACCGAATCACAGTTCGCAGTGATGAGGAGCTGAAAGCCATGCTGTCTTATGTAAGTGCAACAGAGATTGATTGTGTAGCTGAACCTTATTGGTACATTTAATTGCCACTACCACCTAGATTTAGCGAAATCAAAACATTTACCAAGACATTTTTGAATCACATATAGATTTATATGTGCATATAGATGTATATGTTATTCTCTTACCGTTTTTGGATGTATTTTTGATTGGTTACAGACTCATGCAATCGATTTTGTTATTTATATTGGAGCATATACCGTAATTACTCACTTATAAGTCGACCCCCCCCCCCAATTCAGCTGTGAAATTGTGGTATTCTTTTTAGACCCGCTTAAAATTCGGGGGAAAGAAATGAGAGAAAAGTGAATAGATAGAAATGAGTAGAAACCGAATTTTGGGTTTCATATAAAGTCAATTCTGGTTATTTGGGGCCCACGGAGACACTAAAGCGGCACAGGGAAAAAATGAAAGAACATCTGTTCAGATGCTCTTTAATCCTTCCTATAGAAATAATAAAAGTATTCAGACATCCTTGGTGGTAAAGGAAACCTAAAAATCAAGTAACTCTGTTTCTTTATGTTGGTATTAATCTATTTAAGCTATTGTTAACTTATGTTTAAGTTTAATTTGTGATTGGTATGGTTGCATTATCATTTTAAAGATTTCTTGGAAAAGTGCCCTGCCCCTTTAAGGGAGTTCTCCAGAGAATCGGACAGCTTATGCTAACTCGTGTTTTGGGAATAAATACAACGTTCAAAATCCACCGTGTGACTGGTTTATTTGTGAAGCCCCACAACAAAGAGAGAGATTAGAGTCAGAAGAGAGCTGAGCCGAAAGAGTGTGCGTGTGCTGTGTGCGTGGAGCAGCGGCCAGCGGAGTCAGTGCTCCTTTGCACGGGTTGTGCCGTTTTCTGAAAGATGTATTTAGTTTGCGTCATAAATGTTCATTTAATTACCGGGCTTGTGTCTCTGCCGTTTCTATTTCGGTAGACCGCGCATATAACCCGAGCCCCCCACTTTGAGCCCGATATTTTTCGATCCTTATATAATCCTCGACGTAATTTTTAATAATAATAATTCCTTAAATTTTTTATTTATTGGCGCCTTTCACAACACGCAAGGTCGCCTTACAGAAACACAACAACATTCACACACACACACATACCAATTGCCCGGTGAAATAGCGGCAGCCAATCTGCGCCAGCGTCCACTTCACTCAGGCATACACACCATACACGCTCACAAATTCACACAGCCAGATTAACTTGAAACGCATGTTTTTCTCACTGTGGGGAAAACCGGAGCACCCGGTGGAAACCCACGCAAGCACGGGGAGAACATGCAAACTCCACACAGAAAGGCCACGACCGGCCTCGAACTCACACCACGAGTCACAATCGGAACCTTCTTGCTGTGAGGCGACAGCGCTACCCACTGTGCCACCGTGCCGCCCAAATAGTAATTTACGATAGTTTTATCTTGTGGATTAAGTTAGAAAAAAATCAATAGTACCTCCAGAACTACAACACGCACAAGTAGGTGGACACAGTTGCACTTGGTTACAGTCTGTTATAATATCTTTTAGATTTCAGAATGTGTTTTGTTGGAAAGGAAAAGCTATTACAAATCCATTCTTTCAGATCTATTCACCCTTGGGGGAAGTGTTCTCATTACCTTACTGATTGGCAAGGATGTCAAGTGGCTTAATATTTTCTTTTTCCTTTTCAATTTCACCATATTCTCTATTTTTGCAGACAATACCACTTGATGTTTCCATGGCAACACGTGTCTGTTTTTTTATTTTGTTATTTTAACTCTCAGCATATATATATATATATATATATATATATATATATATATATATATATATATTCAGGTGTAACCAATCAAAGTTAAGAAGGGCACTCTAATAATGCTTGTGTTAGTGTTTATACTGTTAAACAGTCTGACTTCTAGTACTTCCTGATGTGTATAACGGTCCACTTCCTGTCTAACTATTGGGTAGCAGTGGCCTAGTGGTAGGAGGCTTGATGTCCAAAAAGCCACAGGTATCGGTTCTCCAGCTGAACTGTCCTTAAACAAGAAAATAAACCAGATCTGCTTCCCAGGAGCCACGGCTTAAGGCTGCCCACTACTCTGGGTTGTGTGTTTACTTGCTTTACTGTTCGGATGGATGGGATGTGGTTAAGGATGTTTCATTTTGTTTCGTTCTAATTTCACCGTATTTAATACCCAGTACGTATTAAGTAATTACAATTAAGAATCTTGAATCATTAAACCCTAATTTTGTCTAGTGTGCTGAAAAAGCACAATCAGCTTTTCAGAGGTATGACTTTTGTAGCAAAATCCTGTCCTTTTTGATTACTATTTTGTTTTATTTCTCTTCGTTGGACGTTTTATTTCCATATTCCGGCAGGTTGCTGAGTTTCTTCAGTCACACGGCAGAAACCTAATTCAATGGCACAGTTTTTTTTTTAATTCCACTGCAACTCCGGTGGAAGTTTAATGAACTATCAACTTTTATTATTTATTATTCAATACTTAAAGTTTCGCCTCATTAGAAGCATCGCACCCCTGGGCAAAGAAATTTTTCAAAATCCACTTTCAGCTGCTGCTGTCTTTTACCCCCCATCAGCTCTCCATGACTGTAGAGTAGCCATAGGCTTCATAACAACAGGAAACGGAATCCTGTCGGTTTGAAATGTATGTATTTTTAGACGCTTTATCAATGTTCCTCTTCTCAAGGCCACCGCAATCATTAGCCAGATTGGGCCTGAAGGTGACACACTTACAATGATGTCTTGAGGGTGTCTTTGCTGGTGCCGTTCCTTTTTTCCCTGCTTTGATTAATTCTGCGCTTGTTGTGTAGCATCCCATTGACTTCTGCTCTTAAAACGTCTAATCGGTCTTTGGTGACTTTTAAAAGAAGTGCGCAACAATCCTGTTTGTTTTAATGCTAAAGTCAGTCCTAGCTGAGAAACCTGAGATCAGACATGGAAATAAAGTAGTTTTATATAAAGTAGCTGTTTTCTTCTGACGTTGTATATTAGCTTGGATTGCAGATTGCCTCCCCGCCGTATTTTGGTTAGCAGCACAACAGAGCACACTTTCTGGAAATGAGTTTTTCCTCCCATGATGCCGTGGTCTCTCTGGGGAGAGCACCAGCTGCTGAGAAAGGTGAAATTTTGTATGTGTGTAACATGTTCTGCTGTTATGGCTACGTTCACTTGATGACTTTGGTCACATTTTAAGCAAATATTCTTTGGCTGGCTGACTCTTGGATCTCTGTGGGGACTTTTTAAGAAATTTGATTCAATTAATTTCATGCCCGGGATCCAATGTTATGTGGACTTAACAGGAATTAAAGGATGACTTCTTGCTTTACAAGTGCAAAAGCTAATTCACTTAGTTCTCTGGTGAAGTTTGACCTTCAGACTGTCTCCTTGGCTCTGGCTTTTTTTTTTTTTTCTCCAGAAGGGATATTCGGTTTTAGGTCTCGGAGATGTACCTTGTCCCTGGTGAACCCTCAAGTAGTGTTTCTTACCGTCAGCCTTTTCAGGATGTTGGTTCAAAGTTAAAGACTGGCTCATGTCAGATGCCAGACACACATACGCACACGCTCTCAGTCTCTCAGGCACAGAGCTCCCAGGCTGGGCCAGCTAATTACGGAGATCTTTACTTGGGTTGTGTTAATGATTGGGGTCCAACAGAGCGGAGGTCCGACTCTTCTGTTGCCTCCAGCTCTCATTTCTCTTTCCTGTGATCAAACTGCCTTTAGTTATTGTCCAGCAAAGGGAGCTTTCTTTTAATACACTCTTACAGATTAGTTAGGTAATTGCAGCCCTAATCGATAAAGCAGCCAAGTAGAAAATTAAAGGTGTGTGTTTTGGTGGAGCTACAAGCTTTCCGAGCCTGCAGGCATCGCAGAGAGGTGACAGTGATAAATAGGGTATTTAATAACAGCTGCTCTTACACCGCTTTCTCCGCATGTCCTCGTGTGTACTCCGGTGTATTCACCCGGCCGAGGGACGGCACTGTACCACTGGCCCCGCTTTTAGGCTCGCTTTTGACCTTTGTCTTGTTCAGCCTTTGTCTCAGTCTTTCTGTCCTCCCAACACTGACACTCTCCCCTCCTCTGTTGTCCATCTGGATCTGTGGTTTTTAATGGCTTTATTGTGTGTGACGGGCCTCTGTGTTTGGGCACAAAGGTCTCGTGCTGGACTTGAGAGGAGGGAACGAACAGCCAGATGGTTCTGTTAACTGAAACGTCAATTGGAGCGTCCTGTTTGCAGCAGCAGCCACAGATTTCCATGTGTGTTTCAATAAGCCGTTTCCAGAGAATTAAAGACATTTTTTTAAATAAATAAATATTCATCAAAAAGTATTTTTATTAAATTATAAAAACATGTGTGTGTGCGTGCAAGTGTGTTATATATATATATATATATATATAATATATATATATATATATATAATTTATTTATTTATTTTTCATTTGTAAATAATTGAACAATTTATAAAACTCATATTGTAAATGTTTTAATGACTGATTTTTGGTTGTCTGTGAATGGATCTCAGCTAATGTATAATTGACTCAATGCTGATGAACAAAACGTGATCCAGGCTATTTTTATTCACCCAATATTCTTTTGCTTTTTTTTTTGTTGAGTAGTACTGCAACACTGTGATGGAGCAGCACATCAATGGACTGCTTGCTGAGCCATTACAGATATTTCCTCGAGGTTTGTGTGTTGTGTGTTGGCGTTTATCAATGTGTTGTCAGTCTGAATTACAGTTTATTGCCGCAACTGTAACTGTAAGAACCTCATAGATCCAGGGTCACATTTTAGACTCAATTAGCATTTTTTTTTATTGTTGCAAATCAATTTCCACTTCTTCCTCACCAACATGTGTGTGAATAAATTTTTAGTCCCATTTATTTATGAAAATTTCACCCATGTTTAATGTTATATTCTCATGTTATTAACATCTACACATATTGTGATTTAAGCAGAGTTTAGTTAATTTATTTTTTAAATTGCTTTTTGAGTTTGAATGATTCATTATGTCCATTTTCATTTTCAGCCGGTAAAACCCCCGGGATTCGGAACATACACGGCCTGAAGGTGTGTGTCTAAAAGATCATTTCGGTTGAGTTTTCAGGGACTGGCTGTGATTTGTAACACTTGAAATGCAGATTGAAGTCAAGACTGAGTCTATCACACTGAGTTGTATTTTTTTCTTTTCATGTCTTATTATATGTGTATTGACTGAAGATGTTATCAATACAAATATAATAAATACAAATATAATATGACAAATACTAAAGAGGTTTGTTTCTTCTGTTGTTTTTTTTTTTTGTTTTAAGTTAATTTGAAGTAATACAAAATTAATGAATACATTTAAAACATTATAATTAATACATTATATTATATATAAATATAATTGATACCCAATTAAAACAATGTATAAATGCAAAAGCCATAAATTGTGAATATTGCAATAATATTAATTGTATACTGTTTAGATAATTAAGTATTATACATTCGAACAATATGTATATTATAACAATAAAAATGATAATTTTACTTGATAGTCTCACTCTCAAGCCATTCTAAAATAAATGAGGGTGGGGGGTGTACTGGTCTCAATCATGGCATTTAAAGAACTCAATTAAGTCTTATTTATATAGTGGCTTCTTTTGAGCGTTTGAGTTCATGCTCCTACTGTGATCTGTTAATGTCTCTAACACCAAGCAGTCTCTTCAATCCTTTTTAATGCGTTAATGACAAATAAAGGAGGTGTCTGTTTAGTTTTTTTTTTTTACCAGGAATGTTCCCAGAGTTGTATTGAATTTCTTTTTCCCGATGGATAAAATGACCCCTTTCTTTAAGCTTTCATCTTCTCTCTCACAAAACCCAATTAACCTTGCAGCCAAACCAGGCTTTTTGCTGTTGAATCACAGGTTAATTAGCACTGGGTTCTGATTGTCTTTGTTTGCCTGTAGGTGAACACACGACATGAATCCTCGAGTGGCAGAAGCTCTTCAGCAGCAGCAGACTCTCTGTCCAACAATAAGTGAGTGATCCCAGGAAATGCGTGTGTGTGTGTTGATATATATTGTTGTATATTATAGATTATATTATGTTATTATAGATGACTTTCAGCACAAAAATGTATATTTCACAGCTCTTTTTGGGTCTGTGTGTTGAAATGAGATTTGAGCTTTATTAATGAACCATTTTTTCTAACGCATTTTTAACCTGTTGGTTGCGAAAATGAAACATGTCTTTGAGTAATTAAAAGCATGTCTTATTTTATAGATATGTAAGTACATTTGTTTAATCAATATGGCTTTTAGTAAACTTCGGCAAGTTTGTCTTTGAAAATATTATTGAAGTCGAGTTTCATTGAGATTGTTTTAATTCAGGTCTATTTTGTACCTATGAAGACCACAGACGAATATAAATATATATTTTTTAATTGAAAACCCTTTTGGCAAGAGAAATGCGCATAATAACATTTAGTTATTCTGCTGAACTTAATCATTCAGGGGAAACATTTTGACAGTCTTAATTAGATATTAGAGAATACAAATCCTTGCATTGAATAAGAGCAGAACAAAGCTCTGCCAACTGAAGGCCAGTGATGTGAGTTTATATTCAGCACAACAATTAGGCAGGAATTGAAGGCATCAGTACGAAAGGCCTGCATCATACGATGATCTGCCGTCATAGAGAAGTGCATTTAAAGAGAAGGCTAGTTTTCAAGTCGTTTGTATGAGCTAATTAACATGCACACTTCTTTTTCTTCAGTAGTTTAAAGAAGTCTTCAGCTGAGCTCAAAAAGATCCTGAGCAATGGACAGGTAATGCACAACACACTACACACTTGCTCTAGTTTTACATTATTTACCACAAGATCTCTTTGGCTTTTATAGAAGTGTGTTACTCCTTAACTGACTTGGCGACTATTAAGCCATTTTGGTTGTCGCTGCCCTCTGTGTGTGGACGCGAGAGTGTCTATTGATCGATTTAAATGGCTTGTTCAATGACCCTTTCACTATGGTATAGTTCAGGTCTTTATCTGGAGTGGTCAGATCCTTATCTAAGCGGCTGTTTTTTTTTTCACCTACTGCTTTTACTTCTTTGTCACCTTTCCCCTTCATTGAAGCCAGTACTCTAGACTGCCATACGTAGTTATTGAGAAAGAGTTTGTTAATAAAAAATCCCATTTAAATGCAGTTGCTAAAAAAACCCTCAAATTTTCACTTGCTCTATCAAATTGATATCAAATTTTCTCTTACACAGGTTTCTTTTGCTGGATTGAAAGCATGTTTCCTCTTTTTGCCATGTACTACCCACATCCATCATGCAACTTTATGCTTGCTATAAAACTGAAAAAAAAATGGTTTGACTGATTTTCTAACTGGTCATAAGACGAGATTGAATGATTGTTTGCTTCTGATCCTGGTTTTCTTGTGTCTCCATTCAGGAGGCTTTACAGTTTGAAAGTTATTCATCAGAAAACATGAAGTGGCGATTGTGTGGCTACATTGAGCGTCATGTGATTCATGGCATGTACATAATTGCACCAAGAAATGCGGACAAAGAAACCCTTTGCACTTGTAGACATAAACATTTGAAGATCGAATTGTTTGGGTGTATAAGCAAAGACGCAGCGGCTTTCATTGGAAATCTATAGGATGTAAAGAAAGTTTGGTCTTTGTTGTTTGTTTAGATAAATGAACATGACCTCCAGTACCAGGAACAGCTTGGCCATGGAAATGGCGGAACAGTTTACAAGTGAGTAGTCCTCTTGTTATTTTTACCTTGAGATTTAATTAGACTGATTGTGGTGAGCCACTTTAAAGCCCTTCTTTACCATTTAGTACAGTACCTATAGGTTTTAACCACATCCTAAAAACTAAATTACAAATCTATCCTTAAAGCCAGCTCTTTGTTGTCTGCACTCGTGTTTTGATTAATTTTACACCAGTCTAACATGTAGTCATGTTTGTCAGACATCATTCAATAGAGTCTTTTCGGACTCATTATATGTCTCGGTGCATGAAAATTTGAAGTTACTCTTTGTGACCCATATAAAGCCTCTTTGTGCGCCCATTTTAGCAGCACGGACGACCCGCGCACAAGCAAAAGGCTATTGTGACTAGACAGGGCAAGGTCATCAAATGTGCAAACAAATAATTCCATTAATTTCCTTAACCTAGCGAGTCTTGCAGGAGGCGCTCGGCTTGTGTGGGTCAGCAGACACTCATTAAATGCCTCTCAGACCGATGCAGGAGAGACGTTTAAAAAAGCCTTTTAAAAATAACCAAGACTGCACCCCAGCCGTCTTGAAATAAAAATGTGTGCCTTCTGCCTGGGAGTATTTCTCACCTCGAAGACAAGAAATATAAAGATTTTATATTATAATGTACTTATTTATTTTTATATTAATATATATAATATTTTTACACATATGTCATATATGATATAAGTGACAACCCATTTAGGTGGATAAATATCGGGATAAAGAATTGTAGTTTATCTGCTGGTTAGTCCTGTGATCTTCAGACTAAAATCTGCTTTTCGAATCACATTTATTTAGTCTAGTTAGTATATGTATTACTTTTACTTTGTTGTTATTGTGACCAGTACTCAAGTGTTCTATTAATGTAGACAAACACAAATCGCATATTATATACACAGAACAATTCTTGAAAAAGAGTGTAATGAGTGCACGCGTGTCATGTAATCAATATGCGCAAATAGTGGAAAGTGGAAAAAAATCTCCAATCCATTTAGATTTTTCTGTTTTTCAAACGACAGTTTAGAATATGAATGGTTTTATACCTGGCAGTGCTGGTTTATGTCAAGTCCAAATATTGATCCAATCGAGCTTACCTAAACCCTTGGAAATAACGTATGCATGCATATTGTATAGTATAATTGGGATACATTATTATAATTTTGTACTGTGAAGACCAGTACAGTTTATTAATTGACATAGGTCTGAAATTGTTTGGCCATACATCCACGGTGCGTGTCCGACGTCAGGCTGAATGTAGCTGGGATTGGCATCAGCTCCCCGTGACTCAGAAATGAAAACAGAGGTTGAGAAAGTTGATAGACGAGGGAGTCCATACTTCCTCTGAAATTGTCCATATACACTTTTTATTTTTACCATATGGATATTGTTCATGTCATTTTACATAACAGAATATCAGGAGATAAAAGTCTTCTGAAAAATGTCTACCATCGCACTTTCATTAATGGCAGGCCGTAGTGGAAAGTCTTGAATAAAGGGACTGGGTACAGAGTATCAAAAATATAAGCAACTTTTACTCTCTACTTGACTACTCTTTGATTGAGTACATGTATTCTTTACTCTACTACATTTGAGTTGAAGGTACTGGATGTTATTTATGAGAAAAGAATCATGTGGACATGTTACACTTTTTTGCACATTTGACTGAGACTGCCATTTTGAAACATTGAGGTTTTTCATTTCTATATTAGGAAACAAAACCTCATAAACAGTTTCTTGTTTTTCACATTTGTTGGTGTTTTTTGAGCCCATGTTCAATACAAGTAAAATACTTAAGCTGGGTTTACGATTTTAAGTCTTCTTGTAATTGGTGACATGTAACATTGAGTAGTTTTACAGTAAGGCATTCGTACTTTTACACCTGATGGCAGGTTCATTCAAATTGCATAATTTATACCTCCATTTCACTTTTTCGATAGCTGTGGTATTTTCCCTCCGGTCTATTTGTGGTTTACTTTCAGACAAGGTGATCATCTGGTCATCTCGGGTTAGACAGCATCGAAAACGAGACCGAGAGGCCAGTCTGGTCTGCAGTGGTCACTGTAATCCAAACCAGTGCGTGGGGTTGTGTTCGTGTGTGTTTGTCTGCACAACGGGCATTCATGAAATGGCCGTCTTTGAGAGGACAATAAATACTGCATGACAAAGCTTTCATTACCTGAGGCTCTGGAGAGTAAATAACAAACAGAGAATAGGGACACATTTACGAGGGTCAGGACCACACGTCACTACGTCACCTCAACCTGACCATGCATCTGTCAGTCTCCAGCCATCACGGCAAGACTACTCAGTGGTGTTGAAGTTCAAGGACTTTAGCTGAACTTGGTAAATAGGCTTAGCAAGATCCATTACTGTGCAGGATGTCCTTTACCGACCCCTTAGAAGGCATCGTTGCTTGTGTGGGTATTAGCGAGCAGTAAGTAGTCATTTAGCAGATGCTTTTTCCAAAGCAACTTATCGTGCACATATCACAGATCCAATCCCTCCCGAGCATCCTGGGGTTAAGTGACTTTATCAGGAGCAAAGATGGCACGGATTATGACCCGCTCCCACCAGTGAGTGAAACAAGCCACTGTCCTGTTTCCAGTGCTTATCTGTTAGCCACTATAAGACTGGTGTTTTTCTCACTTTGCTTGAATTCGTCTGACCTTGAAAGCTTGAGTTGCCGTATTTTTTTTAATTTAGAAGGTGCACAGGATTATAAATTAAGATGTAATAACTAGTGCATATAAAGCACTGGATTATACACCACTCGAGGAATTTTTTTAGATTTTGAACTCGCCTCATAATCGGAAATTTACGGTAGTTTTAAAAGCGCTTTATTTGAAGTTATGATAGTTTGTTTTCTCATTGTTTACCCATTACCGTTAAGCATCGGCCTGCCGTATATCACTTGGAGCTAATCAAAGTGTAAATCGTACCTATATGGGACACCAAGGTGAGATGGGATTGAATGTCGCAATCCTAAATGAGGGATGTTACGTGTCGCATCACTTAGAGTGACATTAATTAAGGCTCGCGAGGTTATGAGGTGTCTGAAGCGGTAACCAGATCTGTCATCTATTTCTCATAAATCACTCTTAAACAAGTCTCAAACGCATCACTCCATTAGAAACTATACACGGAAACCTACAAAGGGTTGTAATTACGGAACTTTTGTTGTTTTTTTTTCAACACATTCTTGCCTCTTTGTCTCTCGAGCAGATACGCGGTGTTCTCGTCTTGTCGAGTCCGCCCTCATTTGGCAGCTGTCTGTTGTTATAGTATATTATCTGGTGGAATGGACCGTGTGTTATTGTAACCCGAGCCTTCTCTGTCACCTACTGCTGTAACCAGAGCCACTGCTTGGAATGAGCAGGGATCATAATTAAATAATTGCGGCTTTGCCATTAATTCGACCTGTAACAGGAAGCCCGTCTGGGAGAGCTCACGCTGAAATGGGAACGGAGCTGATAACACTCCACAGCTCAGAATGTCTGAGGTTTCGCAGGTGACTGGCTCAGGCTTGACCTCACCTGCGTTTGACGCTTACCTTGAGGACACTCCTGCTCGGAGCTCCTTTTCTTAGCGATTCAGCCACTGATAACGTGTAAATAAATTCAAATGTTTAAAGCAACTACCAGTGTCTCACTTGCTCATATGGCCAAACAGTATCAGGTCTCTTTAACTTTTTTTTTTCTCATATGTAGTTTTCACTAAATTATCAAAAAGTGAAGCGTCTGTGATGTATTTTTGGTTGTATATCTGTAGATTAGTATTGAAAGTATTGAATGTGACCCAACAGTATAATTTTTATAGATGATAATTATTATCTGCATTTTTGCCTAGTTAATTTGGTGTTTTCTATCATAGTTGAATCTAATTTCCGTCAATCCATTTCTCAACCCTCTTTTTTCATATCTGGGTCTGGGGAGCTGACGCAAATTTGAGCATCTCTGCGCATGACGGTGGGATTCAGAACTGATGGCTGATCTCACACACACTACGCCACGATTTAATAACTACAATTTATTAAATATTTACATATTTTGAGATGATATTTGTTATTTAAATGATAAACTTTGTAATTTAATTCCGTAAAAATTACCGGGAATAAATGTGGTTTTGTTTATGTTGTGCACTGAAATTATGCTTTTTAAATTTCTGGTTGCTGCTAATATTTCAGAATGGTAGAATGCTTGATGTTAACTGTCTTTTTTGTTTGTTTTTAGAGCCTATCATCTGCTTGGAAAAAGAATTCTCGCAGTGAAGGTTGGCATACACGCAATCTACATGTGCAGAATATATTTTTTCAAAATTTGAAAAACAATATTTGAAAAGACAGACCATATTTGATCCGGTATATCCCCTAATCGGGGAACTTCTAGCACCTAAAAACAACTCCAGCACACACAAACTTCGGAGCAAAAAGAAAAGAGTTCAAAAGGAAGAACACCAAAGTCAAATGCAATCCCAATGCTCTGTCTGCGGCACAGCAAACAAAAAACCGAGCTCAGCTTGGTCTGGCTGGCAGCCGCATGGGAGGCTCATGGAGGATTATGGGAGTTGGAGTTTTAAAGACTAGGATGGATTTTAAAAAAATATATTATTTAAGTAAAACGACATTGAAGTTACATGAGACACGAGACACGAGAATAAAGAAGAGTGTTTTTTCAAGAGAAAATTATTGTAATTTAACCTGCAATTTTTATTTTGCGGCTGGAAAATCAGGGGGGTGCTTTTATTTACGTAAATACGGTAATTTACATTGTCCATTTCTGACTAATTCAGTATAGATGGCACATTGTCTTATTATTATGTTAGTTTTACATGAACGCATTAAAACCTTTTGCCACAAATACCCAGCTGTGAACTCTGGTCTCAAGAGCAGGATTTTATGGCTTACACACTTTCATTAACCGCTAAATCATACAGCCAGTTAGCTTTCTAAGTGCATAAAGAACCTGCAGAGCAGAGGTGAGCGGGGAGCAAGACCTCAGCAGCTCTGTAACAGGTGGATGTTCTGTAGCAGGAAGTGGTAAATAACTGCCGGAGACTTTAATAGCACACGGCTAATTGAAGGGCACAAAGGAGCAAATCTTGCGGCGTCGCTGTCCGTGAAGGCACAGCTAGACATAATGCTCCTGATGGTTTTATCGGCAGAAATCTTTGTCCGTCATGGCTGTTTCCTGTGGCCCCGTGTTTTCCACGTGTTTGCTTCTGACGGCCTCTTCTCTCACGTTGTCCTCATTTACATCTGTTTAGTTGACTCTTATCCCATCACTTCTCCTCTGTCTTATCAGCTATCTTCCCTCTGTCCTCCTCTCTGCTCATCTTTCCGTCTGTGCTGTTACGCAGTCTACATCAGCAGGGCTATCAGCCTTTGGCTAAGGCTGTAAGTGATCTCTGCTGAGCTTTAACTGCATTGCCTTGCCTTACTGCCTTACCTGTAATCAATTATTTCAGTGGGAGTCTGATAATCTAGCCTTAACTAAAGAAGCATTTTAGCAAGTTGCTGGTTCATTACAAAAGCTGTCAGTGAGGAAGAGTGCGTCCATTGCTACAGAATAACGGTTCTTTGTGTCAATTCTTTGTGCCATATTGTCAAGCTTGCAGCTCCTTTGTGTACATGGAGTTTTCATGGTTCATAGTTTCATATTCACAGTGTTATTCAAATACTAGTTGTATCTTGAATGAGTGTTTTGCAAGTTGCTCCAATAAATCCATAACTGTGATTAAATATGCGTTCTGTGTTAAAAGAAAAGTGTACAGTATATATACACTGTGTGTGTGTGTATATATAGTGTATGTATATATATATATATATATATATATATATATATATATATATATACATGTATTTTGTCTGTGTGTGTGCGTGTGTATTTAATGTATATTTTATTTATATAAATGCACAGTATAACTTTATATATAATGTATATGTATTTTTTATTTTCATATTATTTTATATTAATTTACACACATATACTATAGGTTTCAAATACTATGTATTTTATGTGTGAATAGAAAAGAAAAGAATAGAATGGAATAGAATAGAATAGAATGATTTTATTGTCATTATATCACAGTGAAAGTTACAGTGAAATTAGTATTGCAACTCCTTTTGGTGCAAAAGGAAGATGTGATAACAAAATATACACACTGACTAAACCAATGTAAATAACTACAATATATTAAAATATGGTACAAAAAATAGAAGGCAAGAAACAGAAGAAAAACAGGAAAATGCTATTGACAAAATATACGTAGTGCAAAGGCAACCAAGTGCTTGGGTTAGAAAGTGTTGTTGCAGCTGCCGGTTATATTTATTAAAGTATTTGGATATGTACTGTAAAGTATATGAATATGTGGCATATCGGTATGTATTTTTTTTATCTGATTGAATTTGTATTTCCATTTTGCAGGTTATTCCTCTTGACATCACAGAGGAACTCCAGAAGCAGATCATGTCGGAACTTGAGATTCTTTATAAGGTCAGTTTTCGATTTTTATCCATTTCCATCCCATGGTTCAAACTCACTCTGAACCTGATGCGTCTCTGTGAAACACGTCTTTACAAATCTTCCGTTAGTTTGCCTTTTCTCTAACCAGTTTGTCATTGACTTTGGTTCGATGATGTGGAGGTGCAGAACAGCTTTTCATCTTCTCAATATCAGCTAGAGTTCAAAACTTTAGTAGAACCTGAAGCAGGTGACCCTGTCTCAGTCACTCACTTTCACTGGGTTTCACTTTCCTAGCTCTTATTCCTTAATGATGGCTCGTCCTTTATTTGTATTCGAGTAAGATGTGCCTTGAACCCTATGCAAACATCTGAATGCTTGAAACGGCATTTAGCTTTGCATTTTTGTTCTAGTTTCTGATGACGTTTTGAAGACTCTTCCTTAAATGAAAAGACATGTTTATTTAGGCTGTACGGAGTTTTAGCTTTCAGATTAGGTGTATCACTGGGATGGGTATGAAAGAAGCGCCATGAATTATTTAGGGATCAATGACCATGATGTCCAGTCCATCTGCTCCCGTAACCGGTTCTGACGACAGATGTCAGGTAGTGTATAGCTTGTTACTGTTGTAACTGCAGGCCAATCACACAATCAGTCTCGCGTTGTGAATTAAATAGCTTTGCACGCTGTATTTAACATCCTACCAAAAACTGAATGAAACGAGCAGCCACGTTTTCTTTTACATAATATAGCGAACTTGTTTTTCTTCTAATTGAGTTTCTATCAAAGACCTTTAGGTGAATACATTTTATTGAGCAAAGGAACTTTAAAGGTCTAATTCCGTTCTAAAGAACGAAAGAAATAAAGTCGGATAATATGTGTCCTTTTATTAAACTTCCTCTGATCAAATGAGTTTTTATATCATGTGATTTCATCCAGATGCAGCTAACTTGTTTTAAAATGTCCGGAATGTTTCTTTGCTTTTCAATCTTACTTTCACTTAACATTCATACTCTCGTTCAAACTTTTGTTGTTCACAGTGTGATTCTCCGTACATCATAAAGTTCTACAGTGCGTTCTTTGTAGAGAACAGAATATCTATATGCACAGAGTTTATGGACGGTAAGTCTTGGGTTTTTTGATATGCTCACTTTGGAATGTTTTCAGTTGTAATTTGAATATCTTTTATTTATATATTTTTTTAAAGTATCTCCTGAATGATTCTGTGTTGTTGAAGGTGGCTCTTTGGATGTGTACTGGAGAATTCCTGAGATTGTCTTGGGGAGGATTGCTGTTGCGGTAAAAAATAATTCACAAGTGTTTGAATGTGTTTTATTCTTGTAAGTTATGATATTCAAATATTAATATACTAAATATACAATTATTAATAATTAATATTAAGTTAATTCAAATTGTATAAACCAATTTTCTGTATCAAAATAACTCCATTTAATTTTCAAATTAACAGTGAGCAGACATCAAACTCTTTGCGTTTTCTGAATTATTGTTGCTTTTTTCCCCCATAGGTTGTAAACGGACTGACCTACCTCTGGAGCTTGAAGATTTTACACAGAGGTACACATTGATTTCATTTTTTTAATATATATTATGGCGTCGGGTGTAAACTATTTCATGTAGAGTTTGTTTTTTCTGCAGACGTGAAACCTTCCAACATGCTGGTAAACACACGGGGTCAGGTCAAATTGTGTGACTTTGGAGTCAGCACTCAGGTACTTCAGTTTACCTCCGCAAATGTGTGTTCTCGCACAAGGATGTGTTCTACCTTTCTGTTTAGGTTGTGAGAGCAGCTACAGCTTAGCAGCTATTGTCCCGTCAGTCTCCTTTCTCCATCTCATTCCTCCAGGGAATTCTTGTCTCCGCTCCCTAACCCTTTAGATTGCTCCTCTGCTCTCAATTCCAGCGCTTTCTAATTACCACATTGACCAGATATTCGCTGCGTGTGAATGACAGCACGAGTGCACACGTGGCTGGAGACAATAGCTCAGTCTGAGAAAGTCAGCATCACTCTCTCCACCTCTAATACTCCCAGGAATCCAACAATAGAGCCCAATCACTCCAAATGCCCCTTTTTTAATTAATATTCATACCCATGTTCCCCAAAGAGATTCAACATGAGGCTGACCCTGAGATGAGGTGTGAGTGTGTGTGTTTTCCTCTGTGTCTGTCCGGACCCTCACACTGTATGGTAAATCCTCGCCTCGCTTATTCACTTACACACGCAGATGCAAGTCAGGCCGCTGGGGAAGGCTCTCATTAGGTTTGTCCTGTCAGTGCCGACATGTGCCATTGTACTCGGATCTCTCTGTCTCTCTCCTGCGAGAGCAAAGACTAAAATTAAACCAGGCTGGCATTTCAATAACACTGTACAATAATGCACTCTTTTCACAATGTTTCAATCAGTTCTTCTTGGTGTGTCCTTTAGCTTGTGGTAAAGAGCTCAGGTCACCCACCGAGGCATCTGGACGGGTTCGGTGTTTAAACTGATAATGAAGTGCAACTGCTTTTTTCTGTTTTTGCGCATGTGATACTGATGCATTTGACAGTATGGATGGCAATAATCGATGTTTTGCTTTGACACTCTGAGTGAATGATTGGATGTTTTTGTTCAAAGAAATCTAATAACGTATTAGATAAAATTAATGTTTTTTTGGATTCCACAGTGGGGAAATTCGACTCTAACAAGTGCTAAAAATTTCAAAGGGAGTTTCAAGAAAATGGAAATGTTATTACAATTCTTTTTTAAATGTATTGTTTTGAAACACAGTATTTAGAATATTTTTATTTAAAACGTTATTTTTTACATATATTATATTTATGTATTATTGAATAAACAGACTATTTGAGTTTGCTTGTCACAAAAAGCATGAATATTTGCTTAAGCTAAAATGTTGCGTAGTGTAATTCACAAAACAAAGATAACATTTTACACAGATAGATGTAAATTGTGACAGTGATTATTCAAGATTTACTAACCGTGGAATATATCTTATTTTACAATTCACTTCACTAACTTCAAAAGTGCTATACTGTACATGAACCCTAGAAAGATTTTCTTGGTAATGTCTGTAAAATTTGGTCTTGTTGCTCAGTGTTTCAAAGAGCTCTTTCTCTGCTTTTCTCCACAGTTGGTGAACTCTATTGCTAAAACATACGTTGGAACCAATGCATATATGGCGGTAAGAAGCATTCATTCCCCTATTCAGCCGAGCTCTCCTTCAGGAGCACCTCTATTGTCTGAACACAGTCAAAGCGTGTGACTTAAACATTTACTTGTGAAGACTCTCCTCAAGTATTGATCACACAAAAAAGGAAAAATCAATTTCTTCTTAATCCAAAAACCTAGGCACTACACTCTTTGTTGGTACACTATACTATTCACTGATTGTAACTGTGAATGTTTGTGTTTGGTTCTGTAGCCGGAGAGAATATCAGGGGAACAGTACGGCATTCACTCCGATGTCTGGAGCGTAGGGATCTCATTCATGGAGGTAAAACATTTATTAAAATAATTTCTTCAGCTTTAGAATTCCCACCAACACACGAGCCTGTATTCATAGTTTGAGTGGACGGATATAGCTGAGTGTTTCTGTTCATGAGGGTGCCATTGATAGTTCCTGCAGGCAGCTTGTCCAAACAGATGTTGGCCTGCAGCTATTCATGGATCACACAGAAGATCTCCCACTGACTGCGGCAAACACACATACACACACACACACAATACAGCGCAGCTATCCTTTATGACCCGTCTCCTCTGCCATGCAAGCACAAAAGCAAAGAATTAGATTTTGTGTGCACATGCACTGTTTTCCTATTCACTAAACATCATGATTGTTTTTAAGGGTAAGAGGTGTGTGTGTGTGTGCAGATCAAAACGGTAAAAAATGTCATTGTGTGTGTGTGTGTGTGTGTGTGTGTGTAAGTGCGCAAGATTTGAAGTCAGTTAGGCAAAACGCTATCAATCACTCAGTCAGCAGAACATCCAGTAATTAGAGAGCTGTGTTCTTGCTGCTTTTTCTACTCCAGAGGCCTGGAAGTGGGTTTTTGTGTTTATTTCGAGCTTTTTTTACATGTATATTTATTTATTAATTTTTTGGGTACACAAAACCCAAGTGTATTCTGTGTATATATGGGCAGATTAGAATTTAATATGGTGGTTTAACTCCTGTTCTGAAAATGCCATGCTTGTAGTTCTCATCGGCTTTATTGATTCTCATTTTGTAATTGTCAGCGGTTCTCATTGGCTGTGATGAATTGTTATTGTTTCCCTCAACTCGATCCCTTAATTGTATTTATCAGTACTGTTGGACGATATCCATGAAATGTTAAAGGAGTGAAATTTCAAGGGTTATGAGTTGATTGATCATATTTTTTTTGCATTGACATGGTGTTGTTTCGAATTTAGGAGTGTTTTTATTATATCCTTTTTTATAGTGGCTTGTCTTTTCTTTTTTTTTTGTCAAAAACGTTGTAATTTTTTGCTCAGTCATTTGAATCAAACCTATTATAAGATATACCGGTAATTAACAATAAAATCTTTTTTTCACGCTTTTGTTTGTTTTCCTGCACAGTTTTCTTTTTCGTCCAGCGGTAGAAAGGTACAGGTTCGAATCCCGGTCCAGTGGGTTTCACAAAAGGAGTGTCCTTGAGCAAGACACCCCCGGGCCACAACTTAAGACTGCCCACTGCTCCTGGTTTGCGTGTGTAACTTCAATAAATGGGTTAAATATAGGGCACGATTTCGATATGGTCCCTAGTGGTATTGACAAACTACTTTAATTTGAATCACTATTTGTCTGTCGGTTCTCTGATGCAGCAGCTGAATTTTTTTTTCTTAAATGTGAATGACAGTTTACAGATAACACACTATTAGTGGGCCTACAGAGCATCACTGTTTTATGAAATTATGGAAACCTTAAACATAACCGATGGTAAACCGTACAGTGTCATTTTCCAATTTTTTTACGTATTATTTGCTGCATATAATTTATAATTCCTGTTTTTTTTGTTTTGCAGTTGGCACTAGGGTCTTTTCCCTATTCACAGGTGAGTCTCGAATACTATGAATCATCTTTTTTCGTGTTGCTGTAATTAGAGTTTGTTCAAGCACTGTTCCGCTTTCTTACCAGACACATATATCAGTTCTCTTGTTCAAATGGGCAGTAATTACTTCATCTTCATCCCTGAACTGCTCATCTCATCCTTGTTTACTCAGCTTACATTACATGCAGTCCAGTTGACCTGCTCTATTCCTAAATCCAATCAACCCTGTAATCTGATTTCATCTAAGGATTTATCGAGATTATCCCATTTTAAGAATGACAAACCCGGATTATAATCCGGATTCATTTGCAGGTTTCCCAGTTTAGGAACCACATGGCAGCCATGCACGAAGCGTAGCGTTTTATGGTGCCCATAGCATGATGTTGATGGAGTGTAGAGTACAGTACTTAATGTACTTATTGCTTATTTAATTAAAACACGCCAAAAATAGTGTTGTTTTCACGCAGGGTGCAACCACGCTTTTAAAATCAATAAAGGGTTTGTATTCTCATTGTTGAAAAAATATTCTAGTTAGATGCATTTCTTTGGACTGCTGCAAATGTACGATATAAAAATGTGTTCAAAATTTTCTATTTTACAGTACTTTTTTTTAAGTGTGTTAAGTGTGTACTTTTTTTTGTTTCTTTTGTTGTGTTTTTTACTCACGTTTTGTTACTTTTTTGTGTTTATATTGACAAAATACAAAATTATCAAATGAATGTAAATGCTTAGCAATAAAAAGTTTTGTTTACATAAACGTTTGATAAATTTAGACTCGAGAATAATAGTTATTAAAGAATCAATTTGTCAGCTAGTCATTTAGTATATAATTGTTTAAAATGTCTGGAATATTGAATGAAGCCAAAACAGATTCTTATTAATGTGTGTTGATCATATTTAAACAGATTTTTTTTTATTAAACTAATCTTCATAGTTCTGTTATTATAGGTTTAAATATGAGCAGAAACCACACGTATCAATTTTTTGCTCTTCACTCAATATCCAGGCGGCCAAATTTCATGCCCCAGTTTCTCTAATCAGACTTTTAAAGTTCTTGATGAAAAGCAGAGTGAGTTTAATGAGGGAAATGTTGACTAATGCTCAATAAATTACTCCCAGCATGCCTGTTGGGCTAATTAGCATATTGAAACAAAGCAGCCACTCAGGGCATGCAGGGGAAATCAGAAAGGGAGATTTTGAGGCTGCGTCAAGAGCCAAAGCCTGGAGAAATGTCCTTTACACCAAAACTCTGCAGCACAATTGGTGAAGTTTAGATAAATGAAGTGGAGTGAGGTGTTAATTAAGTCATAAAACAAATCGAGAGACCATTTTTGTCAAAGTGGGATCAATACTGGTTTGGTTAAAAGCCAGTATTGTTTCTTTGTGCAATCTGTGCATTTTTGCATATAGCCTGAAGGCACGTTTCAGTCGCTTTTTTTTCCCTCCACTTATGCATTATCTTTTAACAAAGCCATTATCTTTGTAATCCATTGAGGATTATTTCATAAACTAATGTATTGGCACGCACACGGGAACTTCTTTGGGAGCTGTGAATGGGTTTGTTGAAGAATTTGTCGAACATCGGAAATATTTTCCCTTCAAAACAAACTAAAAATAAGTGACATGGCAGAACATAACAGGGGTTCAGGTATTTCACCTTTTTTTTTTGGTCTTAACTGGCATCAGAGAAAAGATCTAATGGCTTGAGGCATTACATGTACATTCACACCCCATTAATTTATCACTTCCGTCTTTAATCTTTCCTGCTTTTCTCAATTGGAGCGTTTGGATGGAATAGTGATGAAGAGAGAGAGAGAAAGAAAGCGAAAGGCATGAGGCAGAACGAGGGGGTATTTGGTGAGAGGGGGAGATGAACCTCCCACTGCTAGAGCATTTTTGCTCTTAATGTTAATTTTCACATCTCCATATGGTGTTGCAGACTCTTCACCTGCAGGCATCGCACACACGCTACCCAGCCAGCACACATGCTACCTCAGGCCTGGCCTGTCACTCACATCATCCTCAGCATCTCTGTTCTCTCACACACGCGTGAGACCTTAAAAGATGCTCGCTGTATTTCTATATTAACTTCTGTCCTCCATCCATTCCCCTCACATTAGACCAATGCTCAAATCTGCCACAGTGCGGGTGTGTGAACATCCAGAAGTGGAGTGTGCGTGCCTGTGTTATCTTGTCATTGATTATAAAAGGGTCTTTAATTTCTTCTCACCCCATGTTGGGATTAATTTGCATTCTTTGTCAGGAGTTAATGGCGTCTCCCGATGGTTCGCTCTGAAAATCTTTGAAGACTGCAGACTGGCTGGCGTGTGCATACAGCCTCCAGCGCTTCTCCTCCTGATTGATTTGTGTTTTCCTTTTCGGTTTTCCGGCTGTTTTGGTTTGAGACTATTTTATGTGGCCAACTCTTCTGATTATACTGTACTGTGTTTGTGTCTTGGAGCTGTCATTCTGGATCGATCGACTGATGGACAGATGGACATGTTTTATTAAAAATGCGCATTATATATATTAATTTGCTTAATGTATGTTATAATAAAAGGCAAATAGCTTAATTTTTGTTATATAAAATGGTTTTATACACTATAAAAGTGTAAATTATGTCATTCATTTTATTATTATTTTGGGTGTTGAGAGCAATTCTATGTTTAATACTTATAATTAGCATTCAATACCTCATAAAAAGAACAAAAACTGTTTTCTTTGTGCAGTTCTCTGTGTAGCCAAAGCATTGAACTGATGTTTTATAAGGTTATATATGCCTTAAAAGCATTATTTTTTTTACAGTGAAAAGTGAAATATAAATAGATTCACCTTTGTAATCAGAAAAAATAGTTCAGTATAAATATTTTATAGAACATATATGCACATAAATGTTTTTTTCCTGTGTTTGTGGGTGGGACTAAAACATGCAGATAAACAATAACTTTTTTATGGTTGATAAAAGTTCAATAAGAAAATCGGAAAATTATTTGTCAAAAAGTTTTGCACATGTACAGTAGAAAAAAATGACATGGAAAATTAATCTGATGTTTCTGGTGCTTTTTGCTTTTGCATTTCTATGCTTTACCGTGAATTCCTGGGGGCAAATAAATTGCATTTAAAGGCAGACTAATGCGAAAAATGATCTGTGAAGCTTATCATATCTATTAGCAAGTTTTTTCATTATGTAAACGATGGTACAACATGTTTTGCTACGGGGTTTTTGGAATCGTCCTCCTGTGATCATAAACATGTCCAAGTGTAATGGTTGTGATTAAAACATGCTAATGACACGTCTTGCTTTCGAGCTTGTTCTCACCTACATTTTCTCCTCTCCATCTAGATTCAAAAAACCCACGGCTCCTTAATGGTAAGTGTTTTTATGTATTTTTATAAATGGCGTCCGCTCGGCTCAAAGCCCCTCACAGTTTTCCTCTTGCCTCGCTTGGTTGCCCCCTTCTGATGTTAATACCACACAGTAATAGTCGCGGTCTTAACAGCTTTTATTCAGATTAGGTGCCATTAGAAACGCAAAGCATTGCATATTGAATGTTTTTTCCAAGTCATGGTGCATTTGATTAAGCTGTATTGTTACCTGTTTTATTGCATTCGAGATTTGATTTGGTTTGCACTGTAAGAACGTATGGGGTCTAATCTCTTTTTTTCTCCCCCTCCATCACAGCCTCTTCAGTTATTGCAGTGCATCGTTGATGAGGTGAGTCCGTATCCCATGTACGAAACCGTCCCTAATGAGGTGGAAAGCTGATATTTTGTTTCCTAATGAAGCGAGGTGCATTATCAGATCTGTTCAGGCTTTGAGCTCAGAAGAGCTGGAGCTGCAGAGCTACTCTTCTGGTGTGATGTCATGCTTCCCATTGAACTGGATAAACTTTTAGATTCACTAGATTTGCATTATATTCATGCTGACGCTTATATCTTATCGAGACTTACATGAGATTGGGTATTTATGGCATCTATGTTAGACAATCGGACTTGCCATCAAGTACACGTTATAATCCATACATAATGTCTCCAATGTAAGGGTTTTGTTTCTTAAAGTAATACTTAAACTTTATTGCAGTTTAACTTTCTAAGCTACCGTACTACTTTTGGATCTTTAACCTGAAACCTTTTGGTTGCAAACTCTACTGTATTCAAAGAGGTAGAGGTGAAGTCAAAACATTTATTTAAATGTGGGAATGGGGTTGCAAGCTTGTGCAAAAGACATTTCACGTGCCAAAGCTGCTATTCAACGCCGGCCAAAGCCTCGCTGTGCAAGCTGTGATGTGGTGTAATGTGGTTTTATTTGTAACTCCCTCATTTATTACTCAGTTGCTCTTGTGTACACACACACACAGTTTGCTGGTTTAATGTAGCATGACAGGGCTCTGAACAACTGAGGGTTGTGGACCACAGAGTTGTTGCATTAACCTTGACATCTGTTAGACTCTAAAATACACCCAGACAAACTCCGACATGTTTTCTCACCCTCATCTCTCCGGGGAGTTCGGTCAGGGACACTTAAATCTACACTTTTCTTCAAACATTTTAGATAACTGTTTTAGACATTCCCAACACTCACTCTCTGATGTGATATTAGAAGTTTAATCTCAGTGAAGGGTTGTGTATTATTATTATATACATATACACTCACTGGCCACTTTATAATTTAGCCAGTCTCATTGCAGCAACTTGAATTGATGAATTGGATTATTCATGCGCACTTGATCAAGACAAATCATGTAAAGAAAAGTAATTTACCGTAAGTGACTTTGAACACGTGGTTGTTATTGTCAGGCGGGCTTCTCTAGAGTTTACATATATCATTTTATAATTCTAAAACTTAAGCAAAGTTTTTGAAGAAAATTGTATTCATTCTAAACTTGAAAGTATTAAAGGGACATTTCCACAGTAATCTACCATCAAACCGTGAATATGCATTAGACGCCTTGGTATTTAGTTAAAACCTTTGGGCTACTGTAACGCCGACATTTAAATGCGTTTTCCACCACTCTGAGAGTAATTAATAAGTAATTGTGTTAACTGTGTGTGATGTGGGAGCCAACGTCTATTCTTCCCTGCTTGAGCTACTCACTGACACGTGCTAATAAAAGAAAGAACGCCGCAGAGAGATGAAGGCGAGGGAAGCATAAACACACATTAAACATACTGAACATGTCCTTTCTGCTATAGATTGGGCGTAATTAATAATTAAACGGCCACTCGTGTAATGAGTTGACCCGCACGAACTGTTCATTACTCATAAGGCAGAGGCATCACTCAAACTATTTTCTGCCATGCCCTTCGCTCCGTTTCCCTCAGGACGGGCAACGCACTGCCACATCGCCTGCTTTCAGCTGAGCGAGTCCTTATTACTCACTGCCACTGATTTACCTTCAGAGCGTTAGAGAAACCGAGAGGGGAGTTAGGGCTGTAAGCGGAAGGTAATCTAGTGCAGGCTGAGAGGATGGAGAGACTGTCTGAAGAAAAACCAAACAAGGGAAATGGATCCGAATTGTAAGAGGCTTTTTAACTAAAGAGGGTATTTTCAGGCGAGAAACAAATAAGAATATTGCAACAAAAGGAGCATGGAAAAACAGGAGTCCGAAACTATCAGTTCTCCATCAGTTCTGACTAATCGAACTATTAGACCAATCAATAAGAGTGAAAAAAGTTTTGTGTTCCTAGCCTCTGTCTCCTTACTACTTGCTCACTGATCATAATCAAATGTCCTTGTTATTGTTAGATTTACCCAGAAAGGTTCAGTTTGTTACCAATTTATTGAAAATCTAGTGAACATGGGTAAGGATGTTAGTAAGTTTGGGCAGCCGCAAGATTCTAATCCGACAATTTGAACTTGAAGTCTAGACTATTTGAATGGCATTACAAATGTCATCATATGTTGTTTTTATTTCTCTTTATCGTTTTAGATTGAGAGAATGGTTTCTATGGTTACCCTGGTATAAATAATAAGCTGTAAGGGCCCACGGGAAGGAAAAAGCAAATGGCTAAATGAAGGGATTCAACCAAGAATTGACGTGAATTTCAATTTCAATATAGATATAATAATACCATTGAAATTTTTTTTAATATGAAACGTTTCTCGCTTTTTTTCTGTGTCGCACATGTTTTCTTCCCCTTTGTACGCTCAAATTGTGTTTTTAATAAGACGCACACCATTTACAAAATCTCATAACCGCGCTCTTGTCCATCTGCAATGAAACCTGTATTTAATTGTCCCACTCTGCTCATGTATTGAACCCTGATCCTTCTGTTAAGAGTAGGTTTAAATTTGCCTCTGTAATTACTGATCTAATTTTGCCTGATAATTGCTGCTAAGCAATTACATGTATATTTACTGCTGGTATTGTGGAGAAAAATTGGGCTGTGGTCTCGCTCCGTTTGTAGTGTCGGATAATGACAGCTCGCTGCATAATATAACAGTGCTTTCATCATCATCCTCATCATGTAGCCCCTACATCAAAGAGCCTAAATGAAGGTGTTTGTGTGTCCTTGAGTGTGTGTTAGCACATCTGTTTGTGTACGTGTGTGTGGCTGCATGCATGTCTGTATTTACATGTGCATGGTTATGGATGCTGCTCTGAATTTGTGTTTTCAGCAGTGTGTGTGTGTGTAATAGGGTAACACGCTCACTCTCCGGGAGTGCTCCAGGGATTTTTTTTAATTTGCTTACAGTCACATAATGACCAAAATCCTTGAAGATCAGATCATTTTTCCCTCTATTTTTTAGTAATTTGTAAACTGGAATAATTTTGCTCCTGTGGTGTGGTCGGGGTTAAGCAGTTTCTCTTCCCTTTGTCTTGTGCACATATGATTCTAAATGGAAAACTCATTCAATTGCGTTCAAGTACATCAGCTTGTCCCAGAATCCTTGAATCATGAATCTGGTTTCAACACTATTGTGGCTGACGTCTTGATTTTTCTTCTTTTTTGTGTTTCTTAATAATTTTGTCATGTTTTTTTTTTTATTACCAATTAGTAATAAGGCCAACAATCAAGTCCGCTTGACTCTGGCCCTGGTCACTTGGGTTTGATTAAGTGAATAAAATCCGCTGATTTGTGCTTTGTACCAGAACTACGTGTGGATTGAGCAAGAAGAAGAACTTTACTTGCTTTGCTTTGGTATATCTGTTCTTTAAATGTCTCTAACATATATCTGATTCAATTCAGAAATGCGTAAAACCCCCGCCCCACACACAGGGATTTCTGCGTGTTCGCTCCATGTTACACGTATTCTCTATTGTCCGACAAAAAAAGGGATCAGGTGCTGCCAAAAATGTATATACAGGGCTGATTTTTTTTTCTTACTGTGTCTTAAAACAAGCCATTGTGTGGTTTTTTTTTTTACCTTTCCACTACCCAGCCAAGGCCACTCTAGACCTTTAAGATTGTTTTTATTTGCAGCAAGTATTTCTTTTACAAGGCAATGTGTTTTATTACTACTGTCGTTGAATGAATCACGTTGTTTCCTAAATTAAGCGCCTTAATAACATTTTGTTACTATTTGTAGGATCCTCCTGTGCTTCCAGTAGGTCAGTTCAGTGAAAAATTCGTCCACTTTATCACGCAATGGTGAGTGATTTCATTAGCGATTCTACAAATGGCATTTTCCATAAACATTTTAAAATATTAAAAATGAAAGTCTTTATGCTGATATATTGTGTATATATGTACTGTATGTAACTACATATAGACTATAAATACGATATGTATGTATGCATTGTACATATATTGGGGACGGGTCATGAAAAAGGGAAAGTTAAGGAGACAATCGTGAATTAAGGGGTTTCATCTAGTCACTGAGTGACTACAGAGAAATCTCTCTTGTCAGAGTCCTTTTCCGCTCCTGAGCGCCGCTTAGTTTATTATTTTTAATGCCTTTATTTTACCAGAATTTTAATGTGCAGAGTTTTGAGAAGCTCTAACATGCAATTATTACAATGTGCATTTATTGTTAAAAAAAAAAAAAACATTTTTTCTAATATTTTTATCAATCATAAAAATTAACACCAAAACTACAAATAAGCCCAAAGGACAGAACTAGCGTTTCAAATTTGTGCTGCTGGAATTTATCCACTGAACTAAATATGAATGAATTGAAAAAGCGTCTAGTTCAGTTTCACTCCGCAGCCACACAAGGCGCAATTAATACACGCAGCATGTCTAAACAACCACAATACAATTGAGAATGCAATTTGTTTACGGTATATGCACGCATTTTGCTGCAATTTTCTGGTTGTAGGTTGTTGTACACCATAAAATTGCATCTAGACGTCTATACTGTGTACAGTTACATGTTTACACAACACCAGGTTCTGGTCTCTTGACCCAGGTTTCAAAATCAATTCAGATTCTTTCAATTCCGAGATTAACGTTGTTGACATTTTTCCCAGTAAACATTGTTTCTCCGGCTCTCCAGGCTTGTGGATGTTGTGATGAAAGCAGATGTTTTGGGATTTGTTTATCAACTAATGTTTACTTGCATCACACTTTATTTACACTAACTAGTTACCTGGCTCATTTGTGCCATCCCTGCCTGGCACTGTGCTTTTAACATCCCCTCCTATTAATAGCCTGTTCCGAGTCGGTCTCATTCATCATGGTCCAAATGGGCCCTTTGTCGGCTGCGCTGTCCCTATAATCCCACCCATTTTATATCTGGGTCAACTTGACTAATTTACTTGCACTTAAGTGTGATCCGTGCCAAGGAGAATTGATAATTACTTACTTCTCTCTTTATCATGTTGAGACCTGGTTAGATTAGCTTGAGCGGTACAATGATAAAAGGAATAATAAAGATGTTAGTCTTTATAATTAACTCTCTTAAATGTCTTTTATTCAGCTGCATAAAACCTTTTAGTCCAACATGGTTTTCATCCAGTCATGCTATTTAAGTTTTAACTCTTAAACTTTGCAGTCTTTTGAACCGGTGAATAGATTCAGGACTCTTACAGGCTTCTTTTGACAAATAAAAGCTGGTATGTCAAGGTTTGAGCTCTTCACATGCGTCTTCGTTATTTGCCTGTCCTCTTAACAACGGGAGATTAATTACTACATTTAGAATCATATATAATGACCTCTTCTGCTTTTGTCCACACAGTATGAGGAAGCAACCCAAAGAAAGACCAGCTCCAAACAATCTCATGGTGAGTCTCTTTTACTTCAGAGATCTTCCATCTTAAGTCCAAATCAGCCTGTAAATGGAGTACTGCACAAAGTTTCAATTATAAGATGGTCTGAGTTGGTGAATAGGTGTTTATAGTAGTCTAAAAGCGTTTGTCATGACTTTGCAAAGGTTTAGGTAAAACCTTGACCTATTGTTAGTTAATGTTTTTGTTGGAAAACTTATACTGTCCTCTTTAGTCTGCACAGTGGAAATAACTTCTTTACATCTTATTGATTTGAATTTCACGAATGTTCTGCAAGTTTTACCTATGACTTTTTTTTTATCCCTGCGGATTTCATGGAGGACAAAGCATTTCTTTATTCTTAAGCAGAAAATATCTTTAAATCTTTCTATTCACAGGGAATATTTTTTTGGTTGGAAGCATAATAATACATTTTACAATGTAACAGTCATACAATACACACTGTGCACCACAATATTTTCTGAAAAACAAATTTTGAAATGTTTTCCATTTATTTTTTTTTTAACAAAAGACCATGATTATTTTTAACCCAAACCGTTTTTATAGTTAAAATTTGTATTGATTATTAAATAGAGTTTTTGATCTTTGTTTAGTTGTTGAAAATCACCTATTACTTGATATGGTGATGATGATGTCACTACCCAAATATTTAGGGAGTATATCTTTTTCGTAATGCCGTAACTATATTCTTGATGTATTCTTTTTATTTAGGCTACATCAATTTTTTTACGCCTTCTCACAAGTAGTGCAAAGTTAGATAAACATTTGTTTTCTAATATAATTTTTGTAAATGTGTTACAATTTATTTCCTTCGAAATTATTTTCTTGTTTAAAATAGATGATGAACACATTTTCAATAAAAGGCCCGTTGTTTTTCAGCACCACGGACAGCGTAATCCACTGAGTGATACTTGACTGTTTAAATGCTTGATTTGTTTAAACTAATGTCAATTCTTTCATGTACTTTCTAATTCTTATGAAAATTACTCTGAAATCTTACTAATTCTGTGAAAGTCCCACTCTGTGGACCTTTCAAATACATTTAAGATGATTTGTTGTTGTTTTTCAGTCCTGCGATACGTACACCCAACTGTAACGTTTGCCTGTGTGCTTTGTCTGTATTTAATGGAGAAGCCATATATTTAAGTGATTCTTGCAATGGCGCAGCGTATTTGTATTGCTGTAATGTGCCGTGATTGTCGTATTTCCCCATCGGTTTGAGCTCTGCAGTTGTCACTCCGCCTTTTAGCACCTTTTGTCTCCTCCTGGCCTCTGCCATCCCCCTTTTCCCTGGGCTCAGCTGCACCAAATACGAGCCTGAGACGGCGAGTCAGAACAACTCTTTTAGCTTTTTGTCCCCGAGTCTGTTGTGTGGTGATTGCATGGGCTGATGAGCAAAGAGAGATGGCTTGTGTTCATGTGTTTTAAGGCCCAGGGGATCGGTCCTTAAAAAGACACGCAGTAGTGCTGAATGCCAGCGCCCCGTGCCGCGGGGACGCCGATGAAAGCCCGGTGACAGAGCTCTGATGACTTGTTTACACATTAGCACACCGAGGAGCTTCTCCAGATCCCCAGAGGGTCATTCTACCTTTTAGCTCGCTGACACTAGGCCTGTCTGCCATCCACAAGCCCTGAGGTTTGGGGGTGAGTTTGCTGTTCTAATGCTGTCTGAAGCGTGTGAACTCGAAAATCAGAATCGTCCAGCCTTTGTAGACTTGTTTTTTTTACTGAACTCACAGGTCTGAATCTACCGATTGTTCCAGATGAGGCAAATGAGGCCGATAGTGCAGCTTTTTAATCCAGATGGATGGTGTGTCCCACGGTGGCTGTTGAATTAAAACGGCATTTAGGGGATCTGAACACTGTCGAGCTCGTATATGTTGTTCCGTATCCAGCGGGAACTGGTCTTTAGTATGTAAATCTAAAAAAGACGCCCTGATATTACACCAATGCATTCGCCTTTCTCACTCCCTTCTGCTCTCTGGTGTTTTTGCTCTGCTTTAAAATCGGCCTTCAGCACACAGCGAATATGACACACTCTACACCGTTCGCCAACACGTTCTAATGAGGTGATGACCAACCACTTGTTATAATTGCTTTGGACTCCTTTTAATTTTCAAGCTTATTAATCATACGTAGAGTTATTTAAAATTGCATAAATTAATCTTAGATTAAAAAGCCTTTAACAGACTCAAAACAATTAAAGCGAGAGGTGAGATTTCCCTCGGGTTTGGCAGTTTTACTTTAATGGAGAAATCAGGTGATTATCACACTTTGATATGGGGCTGTGATTAATGTAGCCACACTTTTAAATGAGATTTTTTTTTATTTCTTTTGTGTGTGTGTGTTGATGTGTTGGAGTGCTAACACAGGGAGATGATAATGGCCTAACTGACAGAGTATTTATTCTGCCTCTCCACTCGGCAAGTGTGCGAGGCAAGCAGCAGGTGGGTTAATTAATGGCGGTCCCGTCTCCCGCACGCTCCAGCACGCACACATGCGCACGACGGAGGAAAACACAGGTGGTGGGGTTTGTGTGTTTTTGATCCGTCCCTGTACTGCCAAAGAAGTCGCTGACCATCTAAGCTCTGATTTATTTTGGGCCGTCGGGTGGCACGCATATGTGTTTAGCTGCCCATCGACCTGCTTTTTCATTCCTAATCGGGACCACATTTTCGTTTGTTGTCATTTTCTTTTTTTGCCGTTTTTCCCTATTGTGACGTCTACTAAAACGGGAAAAAAACCATCCAGGCTAAAATTCCAATAAACATAATATTAAAAAAAAAAAAAAACATCCAGGCTGTTTCAAGTCAAGTCAACTTTATTTTTAAGAGCACTTTAGGTAACAGCAAATTGACCAAAGTGCTTAAAAATAAGAGCATCACTTAGTAAAATGTTCAATCACAATAAAATTAACAGATAAGATAAGAGACTTTTTTGTCATTGTAGTTTACACAAAGACATTTGTTTGGTAGCTCACAGAGGCCAGCAGCAATACAACAAAAAGCAGTACAAATAGCGTAAAAATGTAATAATAAAAATAATTAAATAAATAAAAAGGGACTTGTAGAATACGTACGGAATATGTACAGAATAGAAGTGTAACAGTATTTACTGTGTGCTAGTTGAGTGAGATACATGGACACTCTATATAAATAAAACACGAAAAATATAAAGGTCAGAACCTGACATGATTGGCTCATGGTCTTCAGGAGTGTATTCTGTGCCACCGGGTCTGGTGCCCGGGCGTGGTGATGGATGAGATGGGTGGCTGGTCGAGCTGCCCCAGGATTGCCCTCTCCAGCACTCCAGCACTGAGAGTGATTAACCTCAGTGTGGCACAGGCAGAGCTCACCATTAAGAGGACAGAACGATTGATGGCATTGCGTTGTCCTCATTGAGGAGAGAGAGAGGGGATAAAAGACAATGAGGAACGGCAAGGCTGGTATTGTCGTGGCTGAGCGTGAGAGGATGGAATCCCATTATTTCCTTCTGCTCCGTATAAAGAAAGTCACCTTAAGTTTGTTTACTGTTAATCTCTGTTTACCGCACCGGACGTGCGAGGAACTGGGTTGATCTGTTGCTCTGCTCTGTTTGTGTCTGGATCGGTTTATGTGTTTTTATTACGGTTCAGATGGGCACAAGCTTGTTATAAATAATATGAATAAAATAGTTGCATGTAAAAAGTACTGACGATGTAGAATACATTTTATGTGTAACGTGTTATCTTGAAATTAGTTTTGTCCTGAACTTACATTGTTGTGTGAGGGTTTTTTTTTT
>CM051499.1:7565359-7599378 GCA_028031935.1 Paedocypris micromegethes
TTTTTTTTTTTTTTTGCATCTGCACAGGCTTCCAGGAATGGAGTCGTTATCCAGCCAGCGAGAGACCTGTTCTTCTCCCAACTCAAAGCAGGAGCTCCAGCCGTACTCGGGCTGCAGTTCGATGAAGCCAAACCAAGTGAGCGAGACTGCGCTGTACGGGGTGCCCATCGTCTCGTTGGTGATAGACGGCCAGGAACGACTGTGCTTAGCGCAGATTTCCAACACTTTGTTGAAAAACTACAGCTACAACGAGATCCACAACCGACGTGTTGCGCTTGGAATAACGTGTGTGCAGTGCACCCCGGTGCAGCTGGAGATCCTCCGGCGCGCGGGGGCGATGCCCATCTCCTCGCGCCGCTGTGGCATGATCACGAAGCGCGAGGCGGAAAGACTCTGCAAATCTTTCCTTGGAGCTCACAATCCTCCCAAACTACCGGAGAATTTTGCCTTCGATGTTTCGCACGAGTGCGCCTGGGGCTGCCGGGGGAACTTTATACCGGCGAGGTACAACAGCTCTAGGGCCAAATGCATCAAGTGCACCTACTGCAACATGTATTTCTCCCCCAACAAATTCATATTTCACTCTCACCGCACACCAGAATCAAAATACACACAGCCAGATGCGGCGAATTTCAACTCGTGGAGACGCCATCTGAAACTGGCGGACAAAACCTTATCTGATGACATTTGTCACGCGTGGGAGGACGTTAAAGCGATGTTTAACGGGGGAAGCCGGAAGCGCGCGATGCCTGGAAGTGGATCAGATATGTGCTCTTCCTTAAAACCTCTGACTTCCGGCAACACCGCGGCCACTTCCCCGGAAATCCCCCACAAAGCTTTACGGTGCGACGATGAGCGTGGCAACCTCAACCTAAATGCCAGCGTGCGTAACTACCCGGTCATTCCGGTGCCCAGCAAGGGCTTTGGCATGCTCCAGAAGATCCCACCTCCCATGTTTCCTCACCCCTACAGTTTTCCAGCATTCGGGCTTTGTCAAAAAAAGGATGACGTTGTAGGTGAACAGAACAAAGCCGGCGTGCCTGGTGTGTTCTGGCCCGGTGCGAAGGACGGTCTTTATCCATCTTTCCCAATGTTCTGGCCCACCACGGGCGGCCTCCCAATATCGTCTTATCAGCCGGCACCACCCAAACCACACCAGGAGCCCATGGGTGGTCGACAGGCCGAGGCAGACGTGTCCGAGAGCGAGCGGGGAGGAAACACACCCAGAGACAGTTTGTTTGACAGTGAGCGCTGCTCCAGCTCTCAGTCCCTCAGGAACGACGACGACAAATCTGGCGATGAAGCCAGGTCAAGCGAGGGGCAGCCGACCACCCCGAGAAAATTAAGTTACATTTCGGCGTTTAGACCCGTTGTTAAAGACGTGGAGAGTATAGCCAAACTTTACGGAAACAGAGATGCGTATAGCGGAGCGCATCCTGGCCATTTGTCTCCAGACTTTGTCAGCGAAAGCTCTAGCTATAGATCGGCTTCGCCGTGCCCGGATAGTGATGATCCAGATGTCGACGTTGAGTCCCACAGACTGCCAGATGATGAGGAATCTATACAACTTTCCGTGGATGACCGACAAAGTCCCGTGGCGGAAAACAATCACACCCCGCAAACAGACGACAGCCAAAAGTTCAGCTTCAGCATCACTCATTCCCCCGACGAAAAACAACACGAGGAAGATAATTCCAAGAAAAGTGATGGCACTGTTTATAATGTGAGTGATTGTTTTAACGATTGAAGGGAGTTGAAACCAAATATTTAAGCACAGAACAGTTTCTTTGAAAAACAAAGAAGTAGTTTTTTTGAACAGTTAAAAAAAATCATTATTTAAATCATTATTTATTTTTTGTAAATATACATTTTTTTTTACTTTTTATTGCTTAGTCTGAGGAAAAGAAACGCACGTCTCGTATGCCAGGTTTTAGGGGATAATAAAGCGTAATGACGCTTAATTGAACAAGATTGCTCGAGATTGTTATTTTCCGTTTTTGAGCAGAATTAACTATTTAGATTGTGGAAATTAAATTCCACCTATTATGCGACAATCATTTGAATAAAGGAACACAGCACCGCGTAATTGTGCTAAATGAAATGTTTAGACTGGGCGACCTGGAGTGGCCCGAGGCTCTGAACGCGTTAATGTCATGGTTCTCCGCGTTTAAGAGCAAATTAGTCTCTTTGTCAGCCATCTGATCAAATTTACTCTGTGTTATGTGTAGTTTGCAAACTGTTCTTTTGAGTAGATTTAAAAAAAAAAAAAAAACAAATGAATGATTTTGTTTGAAACTGATTATAAAACAGATTTCCCCCTGTTTTTTTTTTCTTGTTTTTTTTTTTTTTTTTTGCAGGCGGTTTCACATGAAAACAAGGCATCTCTGCAAAGCACACTACCTTGTTCTGTCTCCAACCACCTTCGTTGCCCACCTGAACCAAACGGTATTAAAACGAATAACAATTATAGACAATTCTCTAAAACTATATGACTAATTCACATTAATTGGGCTTCATCTTGGATTCTTTTTATTTTTAGATTCACTCACTTCAAACAAAAGCTCGGTCCAGTGTGAGCCACAAAAATCCAGCTCGGATCATATCAGAGTCAGCAAAGAGAACCTAAGTATGTTTATTAAAAAATAAAAAGTCATATTAAAACGTCTTCAATACGTTCATAATTATTTTTTTTTTTTTTTTACAGACGACGCATCACCGAAGACAACGGAAAACCGATTTAATTTCGAAAAAGACATCGGGAGCATGGCAAGAGGTTAGAACATTAACTTTTTTGTTTTTCTATTGACTATGCGCATTTATTAAATTAATTAATTTCTCACACCGCATTTAAATAATTTTGTCCGTACAATTATGATAAAACAGATCATAACAAAGCAATGTAACAATGTAGCACAATTCGTTTCCTCGCAGTAGGAAAGGATATAGGTTTTAAAAAATCTGTCTTTAAACAAGTCTGTATGATTTGTCCTTGAACTGCAGACGTTCATTGCCTTCTCGTTTTCCACACAGCCTAAGGCAACCGTCCTAATTATTTTGCAATGTCATGCTTGAGAACACGGGGCTCGCGCGTTTAGCCTTAGTAACCTAAATGCCGCTATTAAAGGAAACCAAAGAAATAAAGACGAATTCTGCCATTAACGAACGATCAGAAAAAGCACGATTAGTCTCTGGAAAATTCTCATTTCATTGTGAAACTCATATAGCAACACAGAGTCACACACCGTCAGGGCAATTTTTGGGTAGCAATTAATGCAAAGGATACACACTTCAGAAATAATATATGTATAATATATTTACCTAATGAATAATAGTTAACGATATGCTATACATGTATTATTTGTATGAGTTCACTGTAATATAATAGTGCTAATAATTATTAATCGTATGTAAGATATATAATTTTAAAGGATAAAGGATTTTTCAATTCAATTCAATAATAAGAAAAATTATTGATACTGTATATCGTTACAATGAGCTTTTTTTAGAAGAAACTCTAGGGCAAACCATCATTGGTGGCCATGTTTTAAAAAAATTTTTTTACAATGTTTTACAATGTGAAGTTTCTGTGGTTTCCACAGAAGAACTCCAAAAGCAGCTCTTGGAGCAAGTGGAACTGAGAAAAAAATTAGAAAGGGAATTCCAGAGTCTTAAAGGTAAATATGAGATAATTGTATGAATAGCCTGTATGATTTGATACATTATTATTTGTTTTATTGATCACTTAATACGTGTTGACTCTAACAGATAATTTTCAGGATCAAATGAAGAGGGAACTCTCTTACCGAGAGGAGATGGTCCAGCAGCTTCAAATTGTAAGAGGTGGGTTCATGAATAGTTTTTTTTTTTGTGGAAACTAAGCCCCTGCTCTTAAAAGGTGACACTTGCATATTTTGGCCTGCAGCTAAAATGTATTTCTTGGTCATACATAACAAAAATGGTTATGACCCAAACCCCATTTGATTTACAATCAATACGATTTTATTAATTTGTTAATATATTCATTTTTCTTTGATCTTGTTCAGACACATTGTGCAACGAATTGGATCAGGAGAGAAAGGCTCGTTATGCAATTCAGCAGAAGCTTAAAGGTAATTTAGAGAATTAAAACTATAAATTTAAAGAATGTAAAGTTCTTAAAAAATTTAAAAAAATAATTAATCTTTTTTTTTTTAAATCACATGGAAAATATGCAAGTGGTACTAACTTTAATCATATATTTGTATCAATATAGTTGTGTGCAATGTTAAAATAATTTTCACTGATTAGTTCCCTAAAAGCGTTGACACATAGTCAAAAAACATAACCGAACAACACTGTACATTATCAGTTATGTCGTATGATCCCAGATTTGACATATAGGGATATCAAGAGTGAACTAATTTCACCTTTCCCTAGAAGCTCACGACGCTCTTCACCATTTCTCCTGCAAAATGCTCACACCTCGCCACTGCACAGGGACCTGCACCTTCAAGCCTCCGCTCTTGCCACCTTAACTCAAAGCTCCATCTGAGAGAAGATAAGCCACACACTAAAAAACTCAAAGTGAAGAAATACCTAATGTACATGGTTTGAGAGCTTCAAATTATGCCCAGAGGACTGCTAAACACAGTGGATACACTACAATTCTACAGTGGATGAATTTAGGATTACTTTAGTGAAACAAGAAAGCAAGCCAGGATAAATACAAAGATTTGAATGTCAATACTTAATGTAAATAGATTGCTTTTTTAAATGATATAAATAGATCATATGTGGCAATGTGCAATGAACTGTATAATGTGAAATGTCTTTAACTGAAGTTGTTGATTATACTCCTTATTTATGTCCTTGTGTTTTTACATGTATTTATTTTGTTCCTCTCTACACAAATTCAATGATGTGATATTCAAATTAATAATTTGCGCAACTTTGGGCAACATAATATCAAGCACTTTAAATAAAACATCATATCTACCTAAAACGAATTCACCCAAAAACATTGTAAATTCAGTGGTATAGCACTTATTTAATATTTTCTAATTGAAAAATTAAGAAAACATGAAAGTGCGTAAGATACAAGTCAAAAGAACTGTTTTTCCTTACTCTTCAATAAAAACTTACTTAAAGCCAACCGACTGCTAAATTATACATTTGTCTTTTGGAAACTCCAGTATATTATCGGACGTCTGGGGCCAAAAACGGTACCAGCATTGCAGCTATATGTTTGCAAAAGCTAGAAACATTTATTGCCAAATTTGTGTTTAGAAAACAACTTTCGTTACGTAATAAAAACACTCGTTGTTTTCAAATCCATTTGAAATGCAACATTACCATCTAGTGGCGAAAACGTGCACTGCGTGTTCTTGAAATGTAATAACGGTTTTCACTACAAATCCCATGAGGCAAAAGAACCGCAAGGCGCGATTATTAAAAACATACCGTCAATTAAATATGTCAAAAAGATGTTAACATCTTTAAAATTTTAAAATAACGCTATTGAAAAAATTGACCAATCCGGAGGGTGTATTTGTTAACCTTGATTACTATACTAATTCTCATTTCTCTTCTAATCTTTTAAACATAAATGTGTTTATTTATGCTATGCCGCACCAACAATAAGTGTACTTGTTTACTGAGTTTTCAAACACGTTTTCAAACACTTTGCACGATGTTTTCAGCACGTGGCCGGCCAGAACCCAAAATCACTCGAAACGCAAAATAATACATTTAATGGTGTAAACTATTTGTTTTGTGTTTAAAATGTAAGTAGTTGTACATGCAGTTCAACAGTACTACACGAAATGTAATTAACTCGCCCCATTTTGCTCATCTTAAAAAGCATTACCAAAAGAAAACCAAATTCCTCTAAACTTTAAATTAACCTGAAGTCACCTTACACTGTAGGTTATATTTGGCAATATGGGCGAAAATAACCAGTATCACCTTTATCTTCTTCAATTCTGATCTGTCAGGACCTGTCAAAAGTAGGTGTGTGGAATTTCCAGTCATGTCACTGTATTGTTTTGAAAAAGAAATCTGTTGAAACAACTACCGTAGTTGCTTTTTTTTTTTACCAGCCCTTATGAGTTTCTGACGCGTTTTTCCAAAAAGATTAAGCGTCGAGATGGAGACATGGCACGTGCCCCTCGTTTAAAGCACCATCAAACGATAGTAGATGACCACAGCTGATCACATCAATTCTCTTCCAGTAAAAAAAACAGCTTTCTTTTATTTGCAGTATTAAACTTGTATTGTGAGTATTTGGCCCTAACTACCGGTATTCGAAAATCGTTTTGGCCGCGCCGGTGAGCGTGAAACACCACGTGACTGGACGACGTCACGCCTGCGCTAGCAATCACAAGATGGCGGAGAGTGCGGAACTAAAGGTAAAACGCTGCTCGTCATTTCTAGTGGGATAGTGTGCAAGGGGGTGTTTTGTGTGTTTAGAAGTGTGGATGATGCTCGCACACGGCATCGTAGTGCATAAACCGGCCGTCCGCGTGTCTTAAGTTGCACGGAAAGTGAATTGCTGATGGAGGTTTTGTGGAAAGCTTTCAGCGTGTTATTGTTGATGTAGAGGGAGCTGTCTGTTCGCCGCTTTCCTCTGGGAATTACTAACTTTTACTCTTTTCTTTCCGCCCTCCTCCACTTTAATCACCCACGTCCCGGTCATCATGTCGAATCTCAGACCGACTCCAAACGCGCTGTTCTTTTGGCGAAACTCTTGTCTTTTTGGCGAACTGGCGCGTGTGGTGGCGTTGACTTGTAGATTGCTAGAAAGCTCCATCGCGTTCGCGCGCGAGCTGCTGTTGACGTCCTGTCAATCAAACGCACGAGATCGCAAGTAAGTTTTTAGCCGATGAAAAGCGAGCGGCTGAAAGAGTTGTCCATCCTCCTGACGGAGAAATGATGACTGGGTGTTTAAGTTCGTCGGTCTGGTGCTCAAACGCCGCCTGTTTCTGCCCGCCAGACTGGGAGCGATATGGCTGCCTCCTAAGCAGATGCTCCGGATTTGAAGTCTTCTTTCCTTTTGCTAGCAAAACTAGGGATTTATCACTATAAAGACTGTCCTGTTAAGCGACAGCGGTGCAATTTCAAGTCCCTGTAATTGATTACATACGGTTAATAGGCTGGTTTCTTCTTAATAAGGCTAAATAAGAAAGGCTCTTTGATTTGTGTTTTATTTAGATCTTGAATATAGCATCTAAATCACTGCTGTTATTGTTTCTGCCATTCAGCACTTTTTCAGTTTAGACTATTTTGTGAGTTTATGACCTTGAAGTGAAATATAAACTTGTGGATTATTAGTGCAGCTCTGTGTAACTTGTAGTGTGTGTGTGTGTGTGCGCGCGCACATTCCTGGCTGGGTTGGTTCTCTCGTTGGTTCACATCTGTGCTTTCAGGATGGGAAAACATCAGCTTTTTTGTGTGGGCAGTTGTGGCCTAGTGTATTGAGAGTTGGACTATTGATGAAAAGGTTGCAGGTCCGAATCCCTGACCGGACGGTTTCATGGTGTCTTTGAGCAAGACTCTGTAAGTAGCGTTGTAAGCATCTGCCAAATAAATGTATAGTAAATTACTGGGTTTGCTTCTAGTCTGATATTTTACAGACCCTTTCTTTCAATCCACTTAAAAGCAGGACACTGCTCAAAACATCACTTTGTGTAATTGTGAAATTACATACTAACTGAAAGTGTGGCTTGGGGAAAAAATAGGTCCAAATTTTATTTATAAATGCGTGCTTTTTAAAAGGTTAGACTCTTTTAAACATATACTGAGAAATGAGCTGTTTGAGTAATATATATGATAGATACAATAGAGATGTAATACTTCCAAATGTAAGACTGTAATACTAACTAAATTGTGGTTTGATTTTGTTGTCTTTCAACAACTGGTGGGAGTTTTACTGCCGCCAGCAGCAAAATACATACATGGTTCAAGTCTCTAAGATGCACCACATAAGGTGTTTTGTTATATAGTAAACCCTCGTTAAATCATTGCAAAAAAGTTGATACATTTTTTCGTTGATGATAAAATGTCGATAAAATTAACAAATGCAGTAGCTGGACAACTAAAATAATTCTCTCTATTTCTCACGCTCCCTCTCTCTCCCTTTCTCTCTCTCTCTAATACAAAATAAATTATTTTTTGCCTTGTCGATATGCACAGAATTTCAGCAATTTCTCTAGGCATTAATGGGGCTCACGCTTTACTTTGGCAGCTACAGTATCTTTGTAATCGTCTATATGTTGATGCAGACTATTGGTGTGAACAGTGGATATTGTGTGTGTGTTGTATCTCCCTTTAGCAGATGCTCCCATACCTGGCACCAGCTCCTGTGCTATTTCTCTAGGTTGAGCTCACACAATACCACCCTAAACAATATGCTGGTATTACAGACCAGAAAACTGATTTTTTTTCTAGTCATCTTTTTTAAATACTAAAACGCTGTTCAGCGCTATTATTCATTTAAAATGATTGGGTTCACTTCTTTAAGCTTTGCAGTTTTTGTCATATATTTTAAAGACACGAGGCACACTTAGTTTGCATATAAGAAACTGAGCTAAGAAACCAGTGTGCCACATGTTCATAAGAAATACTTTATAATTAGGGATGCACCTATACCGCTATCAACTACTTGTACTACTCATTAAAAGTCTACCAATACCGGAAATGTGCGCTGAAGCGAGCGGTGAGCAGTGTTGTCAAAAATATCGATAATTCTGGAAAAATCTGAAACAATACGACACTCCTGTCTAACAGTGTCATACTAATCGCGCTTCTGTGTCGTCTCCACTCTCGACAGAATGGCTGGACGTGAAGAATAGCACGCGCATGTGCAGGTGATAAATATTGTCTGATGGCGAGAACAGTCTTTGTGACTGGTTTAAATCGGACTGGTTCATGGAAGAAGTTTTGTCTGAAGTTTTTCCAGCTGTGAGGCAAATGAGCACAAGAAGCCGATGGATGCGGCAGATATGCAAGCGCTCCTACTAAAGCGCGCTAACCAACGACACAAACACCACAAGTTTGGCTAAACACTTCATGTACCGAGACGCAGACTTTAAAAAAAGAATTTCGAGAAGTTAGGAGCTGTTTTTATTATTAACAGAAGTGTTTTAAGTCCCGTTTTGTCCCTATGATGCGTTGCAATACAATCGCCTCAGAGAAATGTCAGAACAACGCATCTGATACCAACAATGCTAGAAACGTATGCAACAATTAACCCTTAAAATCTCAGTGAGCGTGTAATGCATGTTTTCACTTGTATTTACTGTAGATGTCTATTCGCTGATTAATGATGTTGAATTAAATCCCAAATCAAAATCAACTCTGGTTCATTAAATGACTTGAGGCAGAGCCCCCCAACATACAACTGATTTGAAAAATGTACCTGTAAAACAGGAGAATAAAATGTTTGAGAAGTATTTTTGTTCATTTTAAATACTTGGTCTAACAATAAAAACTAAATACAGAAAAATGTTTCGAAATGTGTTTTTTTTTCTTTTATAGGACCAGAAAAAAACGGAGGAAGTTGCATGGTCACTGTTTACATTTTTTATAATTATTTGTTCTGTAATGTGTTGCATACAACATGCTTTTCATTTTAAATAAACATTCTTAATTCCAAATTAGCACATTTTTGTTTTGGACTAATGCTGTTACCTGTAAGTTTAAATTATGTTAAGTATTGGTAAAGTTTTCCAAAAAAGTGATATCAGTGCATCGTTATTTAAAGTATAACCATAAATCAAAAAGTCATTTCTGTTCATTAGGTGATATTTATCCCCAACTTGTAATTTTCAAAGTTACTTAACATCTGATTTAAATGCTTTTTATTCAGCTTTATCCTAACATGCAAGAGGGAGAGAGAGAGAGAGACTTGAAAACAATTAAGATTTATTTTCAAAATATTTCCAATCATTGCTCGGCATTACTTGGGAATTAAGAACCATCTACATTTGATTTTTATTTAGAAAATAATTAAACCACTTGAGGCTTATTTGTAATGTTTTCTTTAATGAAAAAGACTTCTTATTGGACTGACCTCATGCCACTGATGAAGGGAACGCTGTAGGGAACAGTCTTTCTTCACTGCATCTCCACGTTATCTGCACTGTTAGTAGCAAGAACAAAGAATGTTCTAAACGAAGGAGTAAAACCTCTTTAAAAGCTGACAGTGCTTCTTTAATTTAAGTTTTATTCAAACTCTGGGTGCTTAACTTATATAATGGACTATAAATATGGATTTAATCATTGCTCACACTTTCTATTATTGTGTTATGCACTATTTGTATTGTGTTGAACATTTACAAATTGTAATGTTAAGTTTTTGGTATATTACAATAAAAAATGTAACTTCTAATGTTTCTTGTGTATTTATAATATTCTATAATAGTATATAAAAAGTACCAATGGCAATGATTTTGAAACATTTTTATATGTATTGTCCGATGCCTTTGCAATGATTTATAATG
Organism: Paedocypris micromegethes; assembly: GCA_028031935.1. Classification (NCBI taxonomy): domain Eukaryota; kingdom Metazoa; phylum Chordata; class Actinopteri; order Cypriniformes; genus Paedocypris; species Paedocypris micromegethes. Next base: position 7,575,838 of record CM051499.1, read on the forward strand.
GTTTAACTTAGTCTTGGTTTAAAATGTAACTCAAAAAAAAAAAGAAATTAACCAGATTCATATTGATACAAAACGTCATCTATTCTCTTTTTTTCTTATAAAATGTTGTTACATTGGAGCATGAAATGAATTATTCATTTATTATTTTATTAATTTATTATATTGTTAATAAGTACATGTGGTGTGTGTGCATGTATATACAGTTCTTAAGTTTGCATTGATGCGCTTTACACTTGTTTTTGTTTCGGATTGTGCTCAAACCACGATCAGTTTTTGAATTGTTCACATTTTATTTTTACTATCAGTCTGTATGTGAGTCTCAAGGAAGGCCTGGTAACAGCTTGGTGTTCCCCTGTAAGAGCTGGAGGACGTGTTGAGGGAAAGGAATGTCTGGTCATCACTGCTCAGCCCTGGATCCGTAGTAGACGATGGACGGGACTTTGGGTCTTGTTCAGATCCCAGTGTTGTGAGAAAAGCTGGTGTGATCAACCAAATGTTTGGGTGTTCTCACATTTATCTGCTTTACAAAATAAGACACTTCTTGTCCATATGTGGAGATTGAGGGCACCTGCTTTATCACATTTCTCACAACAGTGTTGGCGTTGTTGACGTATGTGGTTTAGAAAATGTAAAATCACTTTTTTATTATTACGCAGTGGTTTTTAAAGCATGTTTTCCAATCTATTGGCGACAGAAAATCTTCCTGGCGAATGTTGAAGCCCACCTGCTCCAGTCTGTCTGCCGATGAAGGCAAAGCAATCATCAACCCAGATGTTTAAATGATATCTCCAAATGAGTTTTGTACCTGTTGGAAGGGATTTCCATCCGAGACTACGGGTGTGCTGATATTCAAATGAGATCAATCTGTTGGGTTGTTTCTGGAGAGTTCTCGTGACTTGGAATAAGTGTGTGTTTTTGGGCTGTGGTACTAGTGGACTCTGTAGTGTTTTTCGCTGAGATGAGGACTGATGTCTTGCAATATTGTGTTAAATGTATGATTTTGTCTGTATGGATGTTCACCGCTGGAGCTGTGTTGGTAAAACACAAAGCAGCGAGGTATGTGAGTGTTGATCTTCCGCCAGTGAGCTGCAAAGCTGGAGATGGTGGGGGAGGGGTAGCCACAAACACACACACACACACACACACACACACACACACACACACACACACACACACACACACACAGAGTTGCAGGCGAAGCTGGCACACTATTGTATTCCAGCTAGAATGAAAAAGAGTGTGCATAAAAGTCGACACGTAGCCGTAAACCCACATGTTCCGTGTCCCTCGTTTCGAGCAGAAGACAGAAGCACCTTTGAAACGATGGAGGAAACGGAATTTTCATTCTAAAATTACACTTTAGGAAAGAGGATCTTCATTATTTGGTGTGGTGCACCTGAGCCCCACAGAGATCTACACACACACACACACACACACACACACACACACACACACACACCCACACACGCCTAAATAAACTGGACTTCCACACCTGAGCCTGAAATGTATTTTAGTCCAATCCACCTAAGCACCGTGCGCTCTCTTTGCAAGCAATATATATTTTATATCCTTCTTGTTTCAATAAGCAAGATTTAAATGACCTTGAAATTTGAACAGATGTGAATGTTGAATGTTTTTTTGTTGAGATTCAAAAGGCAAAATATTCTAGACTAAAACCAACCCTGTTACTCCATTTGAGCGTTTGGTGATGAGCGCAGCAAAGCACTGTTATGTATATTAGCATTATACTTAACAAATGTGTACTACACATCCAAAAAGCCTGAACCAGTCAGAAACGTTATTATAGTATTTGTAGTGTTGAATTTGACATGATGTAGATTAGAGCTGCTTGACTGCTTTTCTTTTTCTTCTGAGAACAGTATTGGTGCTTCACTATTGAGAGATAAAATCCTCACAATAAAAAATGTATAAATATTTATACAGTTTGTACAACATGTACAAACGCCCGTTTTTGTTTTTTTGCCATAATGAGTTCGAGTGGACGGGATGAACTGTTCAGAAGTCTGAAATGTTTAAATCTCAGCGCTCCCTGTTAACAGCAGGGTTTTCTCAGAAAGTCCTTGTTTATCACTGATAAACTCTCTGTTTAAACTAGTGCTGGGCAGCGTTTAAAACCTTTTATTGCTTTTTGTGATTAATCACATGCACACGATGATGTACAGGTGAATGAATTCAAACAAACTATTTTCTGCATTTTTATCTGAATCTACTACTGACTGAACAACGGTTCACTAAATTTTGTGTTATTTGTGTCAACACTTTAAACCAATAAATTGCTTTTTAATAAAGGCATTTTCTGATAGACTATCAACCTACTATAAAATGCAAAATAGTTTTTAGAAATATATTTTCTAAAGTTTTTTTCATATATGTACACAATATATGTTCATGTACCTCACGCAACCCTATGACATCACATTGCGCAATACTACTTATTACTGTAGACTTACCCAACTTCTGATTACTTATGTAGTTAAATGTGAGAAAAAGTACGGAAAACTGTGATTTAAGCTGTCAGCTGTACATCACTCTCACATTCTTTGGAACAGCAATGACTCGCAGAGGAGACGGACACATTTAGAAAAAGTTTGGTAAATTGTTTCTTGACTTTACAATTAAATTCGAGGTTAACTAGAAAACTGGGTTTAATTTATTTACATTTTTGGTTCGGTTGTATGCCAGTGTGTAACCAGCGTCAGAAAAGATCTGATATAAAGCCAGAGGTAGTTGTCACTGTCAGGACAACAACTGTTTTTAGCTTGTTATAGAAATAACAAGTTATACTTATTGTCACAACCATAGCATTGTGTTTAGGTCTGTTTTCATTCTTATGATTTTGATACTTCTCCCACACATTCAATATAGTTTGCTGCAGACTCCCACCCTTGTGTGTTTGGGTGGGTGATATACTGGCATTGACAGTGTGTATTGCATTTTTAACGAAACCTCAGGCTTTTAATACTATGGTGATAAGAACATTCAGCTTTGCAGGGGATACAAAATAGTGTACGTAATAGTCTACGTAAGACTCTTTACTCTGTGCTTTTCTTTTCTGGGGCAGTTTACGCCCCAATGGTCTGAGATTTCAATTAGTGACCAAAAGATCGCAGGTCCAAATCCCGGACTGGTAGATTCCTCAACTGACGTGTCCTTGAGCAAGAGCCTGAACTTGCTCTTCACCCTGGGTGTACAGCTTAAGGCTGCTTAGTGCTTTGACTTGTGTCTATTTATGTGTTCAACTTCACTGTTAGTGTATATACTTCTCTAGTGTGGTTATGTTCGTACTTGGCCATTTTCCAGCACTTTTCATACCTTTACCTTTCTCCATCTTTTATCTGGCACTGTGGCGTTTTTTTTTGCCACGCCCCAAGTCTCTAATTGGCTGAGAAGTGTGATAGGATAATATTCTGATATGACTACACTTTTATATGTATTGTTTGTTATGGTTTAACTTCTTCCATGATTGAGGGAAATGCCTTTGCAATCGGTAGAGTAATATATACCGATACAGTAATATACTTTAGGGAAACTACATTTTTATAGTTTAGGAAAAGGAAAAGAGAACATAGATAACACATTTTGTTCATTGCAAAAGTTCTGCAATTAGTCTAGCTGAAAATGCTGATCACACATTTTTAACTGAAGGAACAAAACGCCGATCACACATTTGTATCAAAAAGAACAAAACCCCAATCACACATTCATCTCAACAGAAACGAGTATGAGTTTAATTATGTTTTTTCGAGATGAAAGTTGACTGAAGCATCACTATCAAGCCTAGTCATCTTTCATATACAGTTTTCCTCATCGTGCTGCTGTGCAGTCAGGAAAATAGGAACATTTTACCAACGTCAAAGTCTACTTTGACTTGCACTTGCCGGAAAAAAATGTAATGCTTTTGGTTATGTAAAAAAAAGCTGTACTTTCAGTTTATATAAAACCCAATGTGTTTAACCTACAAGTCTACAGTTTCAGACTTGTCAAATAGTTTTCTTTTCATTTGGTGTCATAAAATGTTTCATTTTGTTTGAATATTGTTTCTAAACGATATGATTAATAGTAAGCAGCATCAATGCTGGCCTTGTTTAACATTTGGAACAAAATATTTTCATCAAAATATTCATCATTATTTCTAGGGATGCACCGAATATTTGGTCACTGAAAATCTTCGGCCGAAAATGGCCAAAAAGTGCATTTTCACTTTTTTCACCGAAACAATCCGGCCGAAAGGTGATGACGCAAGCAGAGTAATGGCAGAACGCGGTCCGGGTCCGGTTTGCAGAATCTAGCGGTCCACCTTGAAAGAACGTAACTGGCGCGAGCATGAAAGAACGTAACTGCCACGGCAAAGTATGATCAGTTGATCAACTATGATCAGTTTTTTTTACCTGCTTATAAGTTGAGTCGATATTAAAAAGGAAGATAAGTTTTGAAAGCTAAGCACTTCATTTGAACGTGCATATTATCGCTTATTTTTGAAAAGTAGCAGGGCTTTCATGTCATAAGTTAGTTAACATTGTAAATATAAGCTCCATTTGATTTTACACAACAATACGTGTGTGAAGACCATATATTTTTACAACCTTTCAGCAGGCCAGTAGGCATGTATATTATTGCTTATGTATTGTTATGTAACATCTTAGTTTGAATTTTATTTTATTCTCTTGATTGTTGCAATATGCTTCATAAATATTTGCATGATTTATAACAAATTTTGTTTCATTTATTCATTTATTTGAAACTTTATTATTAATTAATGCATTTGCAATGCCTTGATTTTAGTAAAGTTAGTACACCATCATAGCATTAATGCAATGGTACTACTAACAATTGCCATAATTTATTTCGGTGTTTCAGTTTTCGGCCAGGTTTTCCTCTTTTTCGATTTTCTAGTTTCGGCCAAGAAATTGCATTTTGGTGCATCTCTAATTATTTCTGTGGAATCCGTTACATTTCCCACCTACTATTTACCAATAAACCATCACTATTTTACTCCAACAAACAGGAACCAAAGCGCAGACTCGCACAATTATACGAATGGCTACTAGCGTTGTAAACATGAAATATTATGTGTTAGCAATGCTAAGTAGCATCATTTGCAGCACGGTGGCGTAGTGTCACCTCACAGCAAGAAGGTTTTGTTGTGTCTCGTGGTGTGAGTTCGAACGCCGGGGCCTTTCTGTGTGGAGTTTGCATGTTCTCCTCGTGCTTGCGTAGGTTTTCTTCCGGGTGCTCCGGTTTCCCACACAGTCCTTAAAAACATGCATTTCAGATTAATCTGGCCATGTGTGTGTGAGTGTGTGGTGGTGATTCCTGGTTGAAGTAAGATATTTCATCAGGCAAAAAGGATGGTGTGTGTGGTGATGTACGACTTTGTAAAGGCGCTTTGAGAACACCATTGTGGACTATATTGTGATAGTGTCACAATAAACAAAAATTTTTTATTTTGTTAATTTTATAATTTTTTAGGGGATTAGCCTAAAGCAATGTTTCTGGTCTTTTGTTGTGTATTGTGTAACATTATTATAGCTTTTGTTTTGTCTTATTCGATTGTGTGAAAAGAGTAAGTTTTAAAAGCCAGGCTTTCTCAACCAAAAAGTGTTTGAACACTTTATTTTTCACCAAATGATCAAACTGCAAAGGTGCAAATAATTGTTCCCAGATATGTTAAAAAGCTATTGTAAATTGCATGTGAAAAATATAATTTGATATATTATATTGTGAGCCTTGAGATTAAATGCCATTTTACTCCTATTTTTCAGTATTAATCAAAATGGAGAAAGAATATGAATCTCATTACGTGATGTGTAACTGTGTAATGATCAGCGAACAGCTATCACAAAATCCACTTCAATGATTATAAATGGCTCCAATTTCTTAAAAAAAAAAAGTTTGCTCAAACCTGTTTTCAGTTTATGGTCTGATGTTTCTCACCACTTCCTTTTAAAGTGACTGTAAGCAGACAGATGCAAAATGCTGAATCATTCCGTGCCTTTCAATACCGCATCATTTCAAATTTACAGTAATGAAGGTCTGAGAAACACAACGCCCGGATACTTTTCAGATATATTCAGAGATTTCTTAATTCTTTTACTGTCGTACTTGTAGATTGTTCTAGAGTGATTGTAAGTGGGTGGAGGTTCTGGCTTTAAAGTGCTGGAGACTCATAAATGATTCTGATCGAGTTGTTCTGTCTCCACTTCCTTGGTTTTGTTCTTTTTTTCAATCGTTTGCCAGTGAGAACAAGATTTTTCTTGCCTTTTTTCCAGCTGCAAATATAAACCTTTACGACATTAAAGCGTCGCACCACATCTGCGCTTGAGAAACAAGGTGAACGTTCTTGATCTCTCTGCCGATTCTTTCCTGATCAGACTCTTATTCACGCACAAACATGTTTTACCGTGTTTTTCCGACACTTGTTGCGATCTGATAGTTCAGCATGTGAATTTCAAACGGGCCAGAATCATTCTGGTCATGCGGGGAATAAAACTGATTCTTTTACATATTGTTCCTTTGTCGATAGAGTATGCTCTCAAACCGCCTCATGACTGTTGAGTGTTTTTATTGGAGCTGCCTGAGTGTGTGTGTGTGTGTGTGTGTGTGTGCGCGCGCGTTCAGTTTCATTTGTTTTGGAAGCCTAGCAGCAGCTCATATCTACCCATCCCCCATCTCTCTCTCTTGCTCACTCCCTCTCTCTCTGTCTCTTTCTTGCTCACTCTCTTGCTTACTCACTCTCGCTCTCCATCTCACTTGCTCACTCTCTCTCCATTGGTCTCTCTCTTTCTCTGTCTCACTTTATTTTCATACTCCTTCTCTCTTTCTCACATGCTTTCCCACTTTCGTCTCTTTTTCTCCCTATCTCTCTCTTTTTCTCTCTTGCGCTCACTTTCTCTTATTGCTCTCTCTCTCTCCCTTGCTCTTTCTCACAGGCTTCCTCTCCCTCTCTCTCTCTCTCTCTCTCCTCCCTCTCTCTTTGTCACTCTCTTCACTCTGTCTAATCTCCTTTTCCAACACTCCAGCACTGTGTTCACAACAGTCTTTGCTGTCTCTCTCTCTGTCCTCTCTCTTGTTCAGTCCTCTCTCTCTCTCTCTCTCTCTCTCTCTCTCTCTCTCTCTCTCTCTCTCTCTCTCTCCATTGTGTCTCTTGCTCTCTCTCACCTTTCTCTTTGCATTATTTCTTTCTCTCTGTCTTTCACTTTTTTTCACTAGTCTCTCTCACTCTCCTCCCTCTCGCTTTCATTTTCCCCTAACACATCCACACTGTCATTTGTTTTTTTGATCTCTTGTCGTTTACAAGCAGACATTCATCTTGGGGTTTTCGGCAATAATGTGAAGGTTTATTGTGGCTGCTTCTGCTCTGATTTGTTCTCGCGTGAGCCCAGGGATTATGTCGATAATCTGTGCATTATTCGTTTTTAATTGCCTGGTTACTTGTGTGTGTGTGTGTGTGTGTGTGTGTGTGTGTATATACCATCAGAATTTGGCTGGTTCCAGATTCAAACAGTATATCTAGCCAGGAAACACACATCATTCATTCTAGACATCAATGTTTATATGTCAAGCTGCAGAAGAATGCTATTATTAATAACAATGTTCTATGTGTGTGCTATCCATCTTTACTTTGCATTGTTCGCCTGCATTTGTTTTGTTCTCCACCTATTTTCAAGCCTGTGGAATGCGAGTCTTCCGCTGTGCATGTGTGTGTGTGTGTGTTTGGGGCTGCTTCTGCATATTTCATAGCTTAGACCATTACTGAACTATCCTAGCTTGAGGGAAAGAGTGTGAGAGAGAGAGAGAGAGAGAGAGAGAGAGAGAGAGAGAGAGATGTGCTTGTGTTTAAGTCTGTTTTTTTGTGCTTTTTTCTTCAAATGTGTGCACAGGTGTGTGTATTTCCCAAATAAACAGTTTGCCTTATGCAAATTACGGGTGTTTGATTTGAAATGTTTGTCCATCGAGTCTCCTATACGCCAATTTAACCTCCGTGTCTCTCTCCAGTCCCCTCTCTCTTCACTCTTTGTTTTCCTCTCTTATAGCAAATGGTGATGAGCCTGCGGGTGTCGGAACTGCAGGTTCTTCTGGGCTACGCTGGCCGAAACAAACATGGACGAAAGCACGAGCTCTTGACAAAAGCCTTACACCTTCTTAAAGATGGCTGCAGCCTGGCCGTACAGATGAAGATCAAGGAGCTGTACAGACGGCGCTTCCCCACTAAGCTGGTCTCCCCGACAGACCTGGCCCTGCCCGGGGTCCACCCCGCTGCTTCCTCCCTGCCGCCCGGCCTCACACAGCTAGGATTTGATGCACATGGAGCACCATCGTCCCCTTTGCTCCCCATCTCGCTCCTCGGGCCCAAACACGAGATGGGTCTGCCTCATCTCCCAGCCGGCCTGCATCCGGTCCACCCTGATGTCAAGCTACAGCGCCTTCCTTTCTACGACTTGCTGGATGAACTTATTAAGCCGACGAGTCTTGGTGAGTGGAGGTCTAATTATGATAAAGTGTAGATCTATACTGTGGTACACCGACCTATGAATGTCTTTTTACTATACGAAAGGAGCACGTATTTTTCTTACAAAAAGCAAGCATTGACAGAGAGTCCAGATGTTTATCAAACAGTTATTTAATCTTATTTCCACGTCAAATAAACAAAACACACTAGTTAGTTTCAGAGATCTTGCTTCCAAAATGTAAACTAAGCTTGTATCCTTCCAGAATGGCAATGTTTTTTTTTTCTCTATCGTAGAGCCGCCATCTTGAAATGACATGAAAAAAAGTCCCTGAGATTCCGTAATCTATTTACTTTTATTTATTTACTTAGAAATACTGAAATCTCAGGAAGTTGCATGACGTCGTTTCAAGATTTCAAGATTGTCTGTATATCGTATACTGTACCTTTATAAGCAAATCAACTTCTATGTAACATGTTTTTATTACATTTATTACCAATATTTTGTCATTTATTAAAAAAAATGTATGAATTTTTGAAGTCATGGCATGGATTTGATGGATTACATGTAAAATGCAGCTCAGCTAACAAAATTTTTGCCAAATGGATCGACTCTTGACAGAGTTTAATATGGTAAATTGTGGTACTACTGTATGCAGTTTTCCCTATGGGCATATGTATATTTTGGTACTGTGTTTCTCTGGAAATAAAAGTTGAACAGTCCAAATACGTATATAGACCATGGCTGCATTTTACTGGTTTTTCATAACATTTCACTTCATTAATGAAACGCAGCTGTTTGTTTTGTCACATATATGACGTCATAAATCCGTTTCTGGTGAGTCGAGGTGTCAAACATATTTAAAGCAGACGGTCCTTATTGAAACACAGTGTTTTAGTTTGCCTTTTTATTCTTTTTCTAAGTTCGTTGGTTCAAAACGTAACCTGATTTGCTGCACCAATGGAAATGTGACTCCACAGACGTGGTGCCATATTTCAGCGTTTTCCCGATTCAAAGTCGGATGCTTATTTGTTAGATTTTATTACGTCCGTTTTCTTTTTAGGGCGTTTTAGGGTCCTTTTTAAAATGCGTAAAATCGCTTTTACCTCAGTAACTCTTTAATCGTTATTCGTACAGGACAGATCTTTCACTGATGATATGTTTTTTAGAATAGGGGGTTCTCATTAAACGGTCCCCTCAGGATTTTTTCAGACAGATTTTTCTCAACAGAATTGCTTTACCTTATGATTTATAATTTATCAAACATGTTATGATTTTTGTTATGTCAAAAGTGTCCTTTGCAAGCTTACTCCCCCAAAGCACAGTCATTTAAAAATTCTGGCAAGATTAGTTGTATTTGCTCATCAGAATGAAGTGCAAAGGCTAGTTTTCAACCCTGGTAATTCACGGGTAAAAAATAAAACCCCATAATATTGCCCAGTCTAAGGAATCAGTTGCATTATAGTAAAGTGCAAAGGCTTTTTTCAGCCCTGACAATGAATGCAGATAACAGAAGGTTTCTTTCAGGTTAACATTGCCTAGTTATATTTCTGGCAGCTGGTGAAATCCAGGAACGGCTCCTCTATTCCTTACATCAAAAATAAACTTAGAAGACAAAGAGTAAACAGAACATGCATTAGGGCTCTGCAATTTGGGAGATTATCAGAGATAATAACATTATTCAGATATATTTGGTTAGAGTGTAATTATCGACTTGTACACTGACACGTGCATAGTTTATAAAATGATGGGTAGGAAAGAATGACAGAACCCTTGAACTTCAGTCCAGTAGCGCATAGAACGAGGTAGGAACAAATGATTATTTTTCAATTTTTATTTGATCAAATAAAACAACATCTATATCTGAAACAAATAATTTGTGAAATAATGACATACTTCACTATTAAATTGAAAAACACCAGGTTAACATTAGACGCGGCATTGGTTCCATTATTATTACCACTTTTCTTCATTTATTGCAGGGATCGGGAACCTATGACTCACGAGTCATATATGGCTCTTTTGGTGGCTGCATATGGCTCTTAGACGAATCTTTAAAAATACATAATAACGTAAAACATTTAAAACGTTCGCCAATTCATATTCGTATTTCAATTCATTAATTTCCTGGTTGCCGGCCATAGAGCCAATCACAGCTTTCCTCCAGACAACACCATGTTTTCTATTGGATAATGCGTAACGTTGTCGTGACGTCAGTAGTTCGCTACCTAATAGCGGAAACCGTTGCGTTCCTGTCGCGCGCGTGCAAGCGGTACTTGTGTGTTGCTGTACATGGGGTTTTGCGTGTGTCGCGTGTGTTTGCTAGACGTATTTCTTTTGCAGTTTTCCAAGCCACGTGTTTGTGTGAGATAAGTTAATCGCTTAACGTGGGGTAAAATAAGTTAAAAGTTGTAAAATAAATTCAAGTTTAAATGGATGCCCTCCCGATTTTAAAAGTATTTTATTTGTGTTTGATTTATTGGAAATGTATTTGTATATGTCTGAGTTCATTTGACCCGGGGGTCCTGAAAGAGTGAAACAACCGATGTGCACCGCGTTTCTGCTCTGGACCGCGCGTTTGTTTTGTCAGAGTAAGTTGTAAACGAGCCACACGAGCATGATACGTATAATAACAGCGTTATCAAAACCAGTTGAAAGACTTGTTGTCCAGCATTTCATATTGGTTTTACAAATATGCATAGATTTACTTGTTTTTAGTTTTAAACAGGTATGGCTCTTTTGAATTTCATTTTTACCAATATGCCATGTTTATGGCTCTCTCAGCCAAAAAGGTTCCCGACCCCTGATTTATTGGGAGATCCAAAGAAATCCTTTTATTAAGAATAAATACAATTTTCAGTAGAACGGTTTCATGGGTTGAGAATAATTGTCGTTTAATGCAATCGTCTTTCCAAATATTAATAAATCTCCGCCTTGGGACACTCAACAAAACGACCAGGCATTATGAAAAGGATTCTTACGGCGATGTAACAGAGTGGCAGGTACAGAAGCCGGTTGCGCGCGGCGGAACAAACCATGAAGCGGACCGGGATCTCTTTGCTTTCGCATATCACAATGTAATCGAACCACAAATGGCCCCGCAAACTAACCTCAGACCACCTCCTCAGGTGACCGAGCACGGTTTGCTTTTGGGGCCGCTTAGAGATTGCATGATGTGTTCACATATACGCGCTGAACTGTTTCGAGAGCGTTTGAAAGGGTTCAACGAGCTAACACCTTCTGCGTTGATTGGGAGCCGGAAGAGCCGGTTCTTTTAAGAGAGCCGAGCCAAAAGAGCCGGACTTTGCAGCACTTAAGGAAGTCCTGTGCGATTCGAATATGTGCTGCGTGCTGTGACGGACCAAACTGATCAGTCAATTTGCGGGGATTGGCTGAATTTGTGTGAATTGTCTGATTCACAAAATCCTGGAGGGACTGATTAAAATGAATAACAATCATATTTGCAGTAGCCAGTTCATATTTTTGCAAGTCGTCAAAATAATTAAAAAAAGTCTGGACATTTAGTTTCACACTAAATAAAAAATAAAATTGGGTATACATTGAACTATTTGTTTTATTTTAGTCAATTGTTGAAGTTTACGTTCTGGTAGGTTGAAGACTCTTTGACTTTGACCGTATTATGCAGACATGAAGATGCACAAACCCAGATTTCCATTAGCATTTTAATGGTGTTGGTTGGTTTGGCACCCGAGTGTTAGTTTTCCTGCAGAGTTCTGTTCAACCAGACTGCCAATCCCCACAACCAGCCTGTCGCTCCATTCCTTATCACACTCCGTCTCATTTGCATACAGTGTTTAAATGACTAAGCCAGTATAACTAAAAAAATGCCCTCTGCGTTTAATTAAACATGAAAGTGCATATGCTAATGTTTCTTTGTGTTTGTTTAGAAAGCAAATGTGGATGCTAGATAAATACAGACGTACATGCATTTCAGTTTTTTCATGTTTTGTGTATAATAGTATTATATTTCAGTATCAGTTTCTTGAGGAATGGTTAAGCTTGTGAGTGTGGATTTGTTCATGTTTGAAGTGTTTTCCGGCAATAACAGTATTTTCATGCTCTTATCACGGCATCATGGCTAGAAATGGTGGTGAATTGATAACAGTCCATCATTAATCTAATTTTCTTCTAGTGTGTCCTGACGGAAAGATGATGGAGGATAGTAAATAGCAAATTATGCGTTATGTGGTTCCTAATTTGCTTGGAATTGTAATTACAGCAGAGTTGTTCACAGAGAATAATGTGAAATATTCATGGCTTCTTGTCAAGATCGTGCTATTATTCTAACCTTGTCTGCCATTTCAGCTTGCTTGAAAAACATTCATCCGTTCATTTTTAGCTGCTTTTCCATTCCTGAATTTTTCCATTCCACACCCTGGATGGCTGGCCAACCAATCACAGAGATACACATTCACACTCTCACTCACACCATCTAGGCAAGAAAACGGAGATAAAGGCCTTCAGCCTAAAAATTTGATTATATTTGAAGCAGAAAGATATGCATGTGAATAAATCTGGTATTTATTATTTGCGTTTCCTCTGCTCTTTTAACCAGTAGATTTATCTCGAAACGTTTTACCAGCGTATCATCGCCCCCTGCGTCTTGCACCACAGGAAGCAAGTGTTTATTTATTTGTCAAGATCAGATCATCTTGAACGCGTAGATTAGTCATTATCTCACTCGTCTGGCTTTCAAGTTTATAAGGCAATGTTTCTGCTTTTCACTCGTGTTTCGCTCTCTTAAACAATGCCAGTGTTTTTTCTAATTAACTTGAATCTGCTCCCACACATCCCTCAAACTCTTACCGCCATAAGGTCTGAATCAAGACTGCAACCTATAGGAACTTTTCATCCGAGCCAGAATACTTTAACCTTTTAGCGCGTTTCTTTTTTAGTATGGCAGTCTATTCCTACCCATCTGTTTAATATTGGAGGAGATTCAATGCGCATTCATATTACCTGCAATGGCTTGCCGGTTATCCTGACAAGCAGGGCATGCACATAAACACTAAATAAAGCATAATTAGATGATTTAATATTAGCTCTTAGCCTGCAATAAAATGCACTTAAACATTTGAATCAAAGATGAATGGATTGCTGAATATTAGTTACAGCAGAACCATTTTTCCCTCAATTCATGTTTTCAATACATCAATTCAGATAAATGATGTTTAGAGTAATAATATGGGTTATGTGTAGGTTTGTGGCTAAAGTTCAGTGCTTTAACTTTTATTTATGATCTACAACTGTCCAGAATTATTTAATGTGTCATGGGTTGACACTCCAAGTCTTCCATAGCCGGTTCTGACACTTATATCACTTATATTTTTATTAATTATATGCGTCAGTTTAAGAATGATATGGAAGGATATTTTAGACACATTTCGAAAAACGTGTGAATTTTTTTCGCAAGTTTGAGTATTCCAAATATCAAAAGGCAACACTAATGTTTGCATTTGCTTTTGTTTGGCTGTGTAGAAACTTCGTATTCAGTTCAAAATGTGTATTTGCAAGATCACGTAACCAATCAGAGTCAGTGGGAGAGTCTACGGACGTGGTCATTGGGTGTGACTGAGTGGCCAGAGATGTCTGTCGACAGAAGGGTTTTACTAAATCCACCAAAATGTACAGAGAATTAATTGTTGCCGACTTGTTTGGCAAGCCTGAAATTTCCACCACACGTTAACAGATTGCCTGCGTTTTGTTTTTGACTTCTTTCATATTCTCTTTGACGTCTCAGAGTGAAGTTACTGCCCATTTAGCAACAGTCCACCATGAACCCTCCCTCTGACTCTGATTGGCTGGTTCTGTGATCTCATGAATAGATCTTGATTGGATACGTGTTTGTGTCCTAGCAAACTTTAGCGTTGGCTTTTGAATGACTCCCATATGGAGTTGGACCTGCAACCCAAGCGTTGTAGGTTCAAATCCCAGTACGGTGTGTTTCACAATCCATCAAATCCAAAACCAGACTGTCCTTGTGCAAGACATTGACCCTCACATTTCAAAATAGGTAAATACAAAATTTAGTTGACGCTTGAATTTTAGAATCTTAATTTCCATCACGCCGTAAATATAATGGTGAACGCAATTGGTGAACATTAGGAATTTTGTCCATTGTTTCTTCCTTTCTACTGTAGTATATTAGGGCTGGTCTACTATGAATTTTTAGAATATTTAATGGAAATGCTCACCCTCAAGTCCTTTTAATCCAATCAACTTTCAGGATCAATCGTCACATAAACAGTAAAAGCCAAATTGAACTCAATAATTCACCAGGTTCAATCAATAATTCATACTCCATTTAAAACCATTGTGATTAATCCCATAAATTATTACATTTAGTGATTTTTTTTTTAACTAAGTACAAATGCATTGGATGAATTTGGTTTTACATTTTTTGGTGTCTGTGAGTTGATTGACCAAAACGACTTGAGAATGAGCATCACTTCACTCAGCATCCAGAAACGGCTTCAAAAAAGAAAAAGAAACGAACACAGATGTTTAAATCCATCATGTAACACAATAAAGTCTCTCATCTTTGAGGCAACTTCTTTAGAAAGGTGAGCCAAATCTCTGTAAGCCAACAGAATGCTTATTTAGCCCCTTCTGACCTACGATCTGAAGAAAAAACAAGGCCATAAAAAAGAAGTGTGTCATTAGTATGATAAGATAAGCAGTCTATTTTGTTATACATAAGGAAAAACAGATGCCTAGCTGTTGTTTTTGTTCGAGAATGTGTAAAATGGGATGGTGGGAACGGTTCTCACTCACCTCTGCAAACAGATTCAAATTTGTCTTTGTTAATTAGCAATGAAAAGATGAAGAGGGAGGTTTGTAGCTTGTCAAAAACAAACTGAAACACACAGGCCTTCACGTCCACTTTGCATCCAACTGTTGAAGCAGATCAGATGATAAAGACCGCTGTGCTATTTTTAGATCAGACATGGGGGAGGGAACTCGTGACTGCTCTCGCTCTCCCAATCTGTCTTTCTCTCACTCTCTCTCTCTCTCTCTCTCTCTCTCTCTCTCTCTCTCTCTCTCTCTCTCTCTCATCCCCTGTCCATGTCTCCCCGTCGATCTCCCTTGGTTTCTCTCCATCACATCACCATTCAATTCTCTTTTTGCTTCCCCTCCCCATCTCCTCTCTTTTGCCTTTCCCTCCCCTGCTCTGTGCTGATTGTGAACATGGAGATCAGGCTAATTATGTGTCGTTGAGTCGATTCGCCGGGTCTAATTGCACCCCTGCTGCTTCATATTATGAAAAGAAAGCGAGATTTGACAAAGGTGCAGAAGAGAACAAGAAACAAGCCGAAAGGGAAAGAGCCAGAGGAAGGTAGAGCCAGTGAAATTCAGCAGATGGTTGTATTGCGGCACCTGTTTGGCCTGTCAGCAGCATAAAACTACTATCATATTAACAGGTTAATGGAAAATAATTCGCTTCATAACGATTATTCACATACGTACGAAGAGACATATATTTGAGCTTTAAACAAAACGCTTCTCGTGGCTGTTTCTTGTTTTTCATTTGTGAAAAAAGAGAAAGTCAGTAGAATGACTAGAAATGATTTATCGCACATGGGGGAGAAAGAAAAAGACAAATGAAAGCACAGGCTGAAGGAAAATGAATCAAGAATGAAAACAGCCAGGAAATGGAGAGAATACAAGTGCTGAGATATAATGTTTTCTTATATGTATTATATATTGTAGTGTTTTAAATATTTTTGCATCAACATATGACGTGGCGGTTAGAAAAGCGCTGAAATAATTGTTGCATAATTACTTCTGATATTTTTCGAAAAATCAAAAACAAAACAATTGATTCCAAATGTAGTTAAATGAGGAGTAAAGAAGAATCCAGCATTCTTTACAACATCATACAGTATATTATATGTAATACATACAGTATTATATATGCTTTTTTTTAATGTATTCTTTTTTTCTCTTTTGATCGTTGGTAAATAGTGTGTTTGCATGTTTTCATAATAAAAGCCTTCTTGCAACAAATGAGCTTTAATTAGACGGGTCGGGAAGGTTTGCTTTTGACCCGTCATTGTGATTTACAGTTAGTTATTATAACAGTCTTGTGACTGTGTAATTAAAAATGCTTTACTCACACAGACTGTTGCGGGCTGATTTTGGTTAAAACTAATGTTCTCATCCAAATATTTTTTTCATTATGCTGAAAATTGGGTGTCATCAGACTCTCTATAATTGTGAACATTATTGACATAGCTTATCCCTTAGTGAAACTAATGGTGATGTTGCGCTGAAAAAATTGAAACTGGGACATAAATATTTTTATTTATGAATAAAAACACGTTATGCCAAACCTGAGCTTATAAACAGGACATGAGAAAAATTTTGCACAACCCTAGTTCACAGTGAACAATAAAAGTGTACTTGACCTGACGTAATATGTTAAATGTATGATTTATGGTGTCGTTTTGGGTCTTGTTCTCCGTCTCTACAGCTTCAGACAGCAGCCAGAGGTTTCAGGAAACGTGTTTTGCATTTGCTTTGACGCCACAGCAGGTTCAACAAATCAGCAGCTCAATGTATGTCAACCTTTTTGTGTTTAACTATCTTTTAAAACAATGTGTGGCATAGGAATGTAACCTAGGTCTTTTGTTACTTTGCAGGGACATATCAGGGAACAAATGTGACTTTACAGTACAAGTACAGCTACGGTAAGATATTTCAGTTTTAATATACTGAGACTTTTCGCATGAAAGTCGTTTAACTCATTTTTTTATGAATTATACTTTTTTGTCCGTCCAGGTTTTGTCTGTCAGAGACGAGTTGTCCTCAGGAGGATCATTTCCCCCCTAATCTTTGCGTCAAAGTCAACGGGAAACCATGTAACCTCCCTGTAAGTCAAACTTTTAACCTACTAACCATTTATATATCACTATAAATTCCGACTTGTTTTTCAAAAATCCTAAAAAATAATCACGTTTTTATGGTGTTTTCCTGGCGTTTATGTTCTCAGAACTGTTTTATGTGTGCTTTTCTTCCATATATTTTCTTTAAACAACTCATTTAACACAAATTCCGCGTGCTGTTTTTCTTCAGGGATATCTTCCTCCTACCAAAAATGGCGTAGAACCAAAGAGGCCCAGCAGACCCATCAACATTACTTCATTGGTCAGACTATCCACAACTGTTCCTAACACCATTGTTGTATCCTGGACATCAGAAATTGGACGGGTTGGTTGTTAGATTCAGTTTCATTTCAACTTTGATATGTTGATGTTCTTTAGCTAAGTTGATAAAACACATCTTTTCACATGTTTGTCTGTGCGGTTGTCAGGGCTCCAGCACTTTCACTGTGATTTGGAGCGAGAGATGGAGATAGAATTGGATCTGGAACACTTGAAAAGAAAGATTTAAAGGCTTACCTTAGGTTACACCATAGAATGGAAGAATTACTACGTGTTTTTTAAGACATCTCATGGGGTTTGGTATTAAAATGGAGACCTCGTTTCATCTTATCGAATATTGATGCCCTCATTTCAGGAGTCAGTCAACTGCAAAATCCATTCATTTAAATGCTTCATTTCTTTTTTGTGTTTGCGCTCTAGACTAAACGCATGTGAAGGGCTCTTAGGAGATTTTTATTATTGGAATTAGATATAAAATATGAGTGAATGATATGAGAAAGAAATGCATTTTTAAATAATAAACTGTTATTCCACATCAAATAAATGGCTCCAAAAGACAAGTAAGAATTTATTTATGACACATTCTATACGCGAGTCCTTTACTTTAGAAGGTGGTTTTCATTATTTCCCGAACTGACTTTATATGTTTTCTTTGTGCGCTTACGTCATTGCACCTGCCATCGAATGATGTCATTTCCTGTCGTAATCTTGTTTTAGCGTGCAGGGAACTGCCTGATTGTAGCTGGAAATTCCCTGATCTTTTTTATTTTTTAGAAGTTTTATAATCAAGGGTTGTTTAGAATTGTCTCTGCACATTAACTCTTTTTATTTACAGCTTTAAACTGTACTACTATGTTGATTAGATGTATCATGACTACTGTGGTTAGTTTAGTATTATTTAGTTTGGATTGGCAATGACTTTGAGTTGTGATATCTTTGTGTTGATTTTACAGAGTTACTCAATGGCGGTGTACCTGGTTAAACAACTGTCTTCTACGATGCTTCTGCAGAGGCTACGGTCTAAAGGCATACGGAACCCGGATCATTCTAGAGCACTCAGTAAGATCACATCTTTCTCCTCAGTTAGAAAAGTTCACATCCATGTTCATCGGCGGGCAAGGTCACAGCCCAGTTATGAGAAGTGATGCATACACGTCCCTCACACTTCCAGCTCCTCCAGGGGAACACCAAGGCTTCCCTAGGCCATCCACGAGACACAGTTTCTTCCTCGGAGCCTCCTCCCGGTGGTGCATGTTCCGAACGTCTCCTTTGAGTCATACGCCAGACACATCAGAAAAAGATGCCACCTCAAATTAGTCCTCTGAATTTGAAAAGAAAAATTGGAGAAAAGTGTGTTCTACAAATCTATACATACTGTGATGTATATATAGTAAGCACACACACAAGCCCAGAGCAGTGGGCAGCCTTCAGGGAGCAGATTGGGTTCAGGGTCGTGGTCAAGGACACTTTGGTTTTCAGTCTAGTTTTTGAACCTGCAACCTTTGGCCGCATGTTCAACTCTCTAACCTATTGGCTACAAAGCCCTCAACTAGGTTGTTGTTTGAACATAGATTATCCTGTAAATAGAGATATTTGCCTTTCGGCTCAGCACTTCGAAATCGATGGTTCTGCTGCCGATGCTGTGACTGTCAACCTCTTTAAACACAATGACGTCATAGTTTCTTCATTATTTTTGCTTAGGTTTTAACACATTTTCCCAATTTATTCTAACTTTTTTAATATAAGTTGCAGACATTTTAAATAGCACTTCTACAGTTATTTTGTATATTATGGCATTTCCATGTGACATCTGGAAAGTTATAACAGCATCACAATATCATCAAATTGTTTCAATGAATGTTTGTACATTTTTTCTGGGAAAGAGCCAGAGACGGACTTAAATCACACATAATCAAGTGATTGTGTTGTCTTTTTTATGCAATATTTAATATTTAAATCTGCTTTATCATCACATCTTATTCACTTGATATTCTTTTTGCATTTGACGTGTCTGTTAAGCTTCATTCCGTCATGTATTTTTATAAACGGTTGTTAATTCTTATTAATCCCTCAAATGTCTTGTTTATTTCTTGCAGTAAAAGAAAAATTAACAGCTGACCCTGACAGTGAAATAGCGACCACCAGTCTAAGAGTTTCATTATTATGCCCGGTAAGAATTTATTTGAGCCGTCTGTAAATCATTTTTTTCCCTTGTTATGTTGATAAATACATGACACTTTGGGGTCTTATTTAAATGTGTTTTTTGTAATTGCTGTATATATTTATTTGAGCCTAGTTTCATAAATCTTATATAATGTTCTTATCCATAACCTTTAGAAAGTATCAAACAATTAGGCTTGTTCAAAACATTTTGTTCAGGTTTCTCTTCTCCTTTTTTTTCTTTTAAGTTCCTGGTCAGACTTGGTGTGTGCGTGTGCGTGTGTGTTTGTGTGTGTGTGTGTGTGTGTGTGTGTGTGTGGAGGGGAAGGAGTGGTGGTGCCATGCGGGATATGTTTCCTTCTTGTGTACTCCACAATGATTTTGTTTTTGTCTCTGTTACAAAGCTGGGAAAGATGCGACTCCTGATTCCATGTCGGGCGCTGACGTGTTCACACCTGCAGTGTTTTGATGCTACGCTCTACATCCAGATGAACGAAAAGAAGCCCACATGGGTGTGTCCTGTTTGTGACAAAAAAGCACCGTATGAACACCTCATCATTGATGGGTAAGCTTACTCTGACACAAGAAGTTCTTTTGTGCGTACGTGTGTATACGTGGTCTGATGCTTTTTATATAGTAAAGTTTTTAAATAAAATTATATCGTAGGCTTTGTTTTTTGCAACATAGAGAGATAGTGTGACATTGTCGAATGAATTGATTGAAAAATTGAAATAAGATTAAGAGTTTATAAAAAAGATTTAAGTTTATATTATTTTTTGGATGAAGAATTTGCATTTCTGAATTCATTGTACACTTTTATCAATCATTTAGAAAAAATTATAAACAAAGTCGTCCTGATGTTTATTATAAGGAAAAAACCCTGCAGATTTTGTTCATTTGATGTTGGGATTGTGTTACCAAAGAAAAATGTTCTGTATTCTCTCTGGAAACCCAACCAATATTTTGTTAAACTGTGCTTGACATTAACGTGAATTTTTCTTTCATATATGCCTCATTAAATATGATCCCTACAGACTCCCACCCGCCTTATTAACCCCCCCACTCAATCTTTTCTTGTATCTTTTCATAGGTTGTTTATGGAGATTTTGAACAGCTGTCTGGATTGTGATGAAATCCAGTTCAAGGAAGATGGCAACTGGTCCCCCATGAGGTCGAAAAAGGAAGTGCAGGAGGTGCCTGCCTCATACAATGGCGTAGATGGCAAGTGCCTTTCACTGATGATTATGTCAGCTCACACGTGAAATCAGTCAAACTGTCAATCTCCTGTCTAAACATGTCAATCAAATTGGAAAACATTATTTGATGCATCCTTTTGTTTGTAAATGAACTCTGATTGTAGCAATACTGTTAATAGTGTCTGATAAATAGATTAGAACAGATTTTTTTTTTTTTTTGTAGAAGTAAATCATTGTGTTAGTGAATAATGTCCAAGCCTTTTTTGCCACTCTGCTGTTAATTATTGGGACATAATTTATGGTTTTTTGGGTAAGAATTGTGTTTCGGTTAAAGCGAGGGTTTCATGTGTGTGTGTGTTTGTGTGTGTGTGTGTGTGTGTGTGTGTGTGTGTGTGTGTGTGTGTGTGTTTTGCAGGATGTCACACGGCACTGTCAGAGCACAACTCTCAAACCAATGGCAACAGTGGAAGCAAAAGTAAAAAAGTGGACGTTATTGATTTGACTCTTGACAGCTCCTCTGAAGATGAAGAGGCTGAAGAACCACCCCAGAAGATAAGCCACTCGTTGGGCAGCATCTCTCCGCAAATTGATAATGGGTAAATTATTCAGCTTTATGGTAATGAGGCCTGACACGCTTTAGCTGTTACTGTTCAGCACGCCTTCTGTTTGAGAGGATTGCGATAACCATGGTGAATTTAGACCAGCATGTGACCTTGAACACGCTACACCACACTAATGGCTTTTTTTTCATATCGAACATATTTATAATGATAGTCATTTATATAGCTACACAAAGTTGTTTCAATGAAACCCATTTCAACCTTTAAGATTTCAGGAGGTTACTTAACAACTTTTTGTTGCTTGATTCACAATTGCGCAATATTGCCGCCACACAGTTCTCTAATCTTGCTTTTTTATTGATATCTTTAGGGTATTAAATCTTCACAGACAAGCATCTCCACTCAGTCGAACCCCCAGCATGCCTCAAGTGGACACCAGTTACATCCCCCCACCTCCCCCCCTTATTCAGGACTACCGCCACTACTACTCCGCACCCACCGACCTGTCAGGTATTCACACGTCAGCCGAGGTTTATGAGTGCTATGGAATGCCAAGCTGATCCGTCCATCTTGCCATTTTCAGATCTCAGCTTTTTCCCCTTTTTGCAAGGAGAGAATCATCAGGTAAAAGAACCAAAGAGCCGATGTTTTAACTGCCGCTGATGTTCCAGACTAGTCACACCGATGTCTGTCTTTCAGCATTACAACATGGTGATGGCAGCGGCTGCCTCGGCGTCTGAGGATCACGACCTCCTCCTGAGTCGCTTCCTCCCGTATGGCTCATCTCAGCTCTTCCTAGACCCCCCCTCCACCCCGGCGGGCAGCGGCCTCCCCCCCATCAACATGAACGGCAGCAGCACTGGCAGCAGCCTGCGGGACAGTCTGGGACACGCCCCTACGCCACACCCACCCTCGGATTCCGCCCCTTCGTCTGCCATCTATGGTTCCATCCCAGATGTCATTTCATTAGACTAACATCAGCACCAGACCCTTAAAGAGGAAAACTGACTGAAGTGTCTTCCAAATATTGGGAAGAAAGCAGAACACAGGATGACAGAAGGGTGTTTTTTTGAAACTATAAGAATCGTTGCCATGTACAGAGAACAAATCTATTTTTTGTTTTACTTTTGTATATACTATCTAACTATCTAATGTATATGTACTTGAAAGAGTTTTTTCTTCAGGCTCTGTGATTTGCTTCGAATCCTCTTTCTTTTGAAGCGAAGACATTTTTTCCTCGCAGTGGTGTTTCGACCTCTTTAACTTAATACACACTTTTCACGTCGTTCCTCTGCATATTATCTAGTCAGTATTCGTCTGCTCACAATAACTGCGTGGACTGTCCGCTTGTGTCCAAGCGAGTTTGACTTGTTTTGCCAAACCCGACATGGCCGTTCCGTGTTTTACAACAAAGCAGGATTCTATTTCCGTTGGTGTAGCTGAATGTTAAGAATCGTTCCTTGACCTTCCGATTGAACATGAAGGCAACTGTAGGCAGGATGACCGAATATTCGCCCTTGTGATGGAGAACGCATCCATAAAGTAGTTGAAATTTCTTGCTCGATGCCAAAAGAACACTGTCTAGTGTTGGAAGTTTCTAGAGTGAGAGCTTCAGTGAGTTCAGTGAACTTAAATGTTTAACTCTTGGGGAAAAGTTTTTTTTTTTTTCCTTTTTGGGAGATGCTCGTGGCGATGGTGAGGTGATGGTGATCTGTAGTATTGTGTGCTTCGTACGCTTGTTCAATGTTCGGCCTCGTACATCCGCCGAGGTCTGTCTCGGTGTGTCAGTATTTTAGCTGGAAACTGAATTCACAGTAATCTCCATTTGTTCAATCGCTGCCTTTGGAGTCATCCGTGTTTGGTACGGCGTGTATAGTTTTAGAGCGAGATGTCCTAAAGCCACTCTTCATTTTCTTGACCATTACAACTGTGCCTTGTTTGAGATTGTTGTGTGTGTGTGTGTGTGTGTGTG
>CM051499.1:7599395-7657540 GCA_028031935.1 Paedocypris micromegethes
GTGTGTGTGTGTGTGTGTGTGTGTGTGTGTTTGAGAAAGACTGTTCTTTTTTTCCTCCACTGGCTGCTTACTGTAGCTGGATACAGAGCTTTTATCTTCTAATTCCTCTGCAGATAGTTTGTAGAAAAAGTGTATTTGAGACGAAGTGAACTTATACAGTACTTTTTCAAATGTGTAATTGAAGAGATGGGATTGAGAGTATTAGGTCTGATTTGTAGCATATTAATCTGTGTGTGTGTGTGTGTGTGTGTGTGTGTGTGTGTGTGTGTGTGTGTATGTGTGTGTTTCAACACTTACTTTAGGTCTGTAACTGGAGGTTGAGTGTCCGCAACAACGTTTTTTCTGCGCTGCTTTGCTTTTTATCGCACTCTTTCTCTGTGGACCGTCTGCATTTTAATCATGTCTCGTTCAAACTTATTGGTCGATATACCTTGCTGACTTTAAAATCAGATGTCAAATGACAATGTTTTAGTAATTTGACTCAATCTCACTTCAGTTTTAATGACGTTTTCAGCGATTTGCAATACAATATTTATGTATTTTTTTTATTTTCATATTTAAACACAGAGTGTAGATTGACGGCATTTGATTTGCGGACAAGTTGCGTATGAGTTGTGTATGCATGTTTTTATTTTTGAAAGTTGGATGTTCTGGTGATGTGCATTAATGTGTTAAAGTGGGATCAGCAACATCACCATCGATTTCTATATTCTAAATCCAGATTTGCGCTATAATGGGCTCTCAAAATCCATGCGTTTTTTTTTTTTTTTTCATTTCAAAAAGTTGATACGTATGCTCACTGCCTTAAATTTCATCGTCTCTCTGTCTGTGGCATGGTTTGTAAAAAAGAAAAAACAACGATTTTTAAGATGTTTTAAGACATATTGTATAGTAGACCAATGTCAGTTTGTATAAAGTACTAAGTGAAAAAAATATTTATTACTTGCATTGAAAGAAATTGTTTACCTATTGAATGTTACATGTTTATGTAGAGACATTTAGATGTAATAAAATGCATTGACTTAAGTATGTTTTTTCTGCTGATACTGAATTCTACCAACCCTGTGTACGATGATGAGGTTTGTTTATTATATGTGTGTGTGTATAATGTTATGTTTATTAACTTCTTTTGACCTGTGCACACTTCTCATACAGTACATGAATATTATTTATTACATATAATCGAACATTAATTGTCATACTAATAATCTCGAGATGTGTGCCTGGTAAAAGAAATGTTGTGTAGACGCGAATGCTGTATGTTTCTGTGCGTGTAAGTAAAATTAGTTTTTTTTTTTTCAAGGTCGTTTTTTAAATTAACGATTCTTTTTAAACGAATACAAAAATCTATCGAGTAACAACGTTATTTCCATTGGACAGCAGGTGGCGCCTAATCCTACTGAACGGTGTGAGGGCACTACCCCCTTTTCCTGTCAGTCAAAATCTATGACCAATAGCTCTATCCGGTGGGCGGGGTGTTCATGAGCGCCGTATATAAATTCTGCAACGCTCCACGGTGGTTAACGTGATCAATCTTGTGTTCTTTATCTTTATGTCAACGGACGCTTTCAGATGAAAACAAAAATAATGCCAATGTGGACGACAATATGAATTCACTACTCGCCTGAAGTATCTGCAGGAACAATGGAAGACACCAATCAAAGTGGCGTTGTTAACAAATCACTCACTGCTCACGGGCGCTTCAAAAGCCTGGAAGATATCGATGTGTCGGCTGATGGAAGCCCCGTCTTGAGGTGCATGATCTCCGTCACCTACTCCGTGGTTTGCTTCGTTGGTCTGATCGGGAACCTCTTAGTCTTGTTTTTCATTCGCGTCAAGCAAGAGCGACGCACGTCCACGATCAACTTCTTCATTCTGAATCTGGCCGTGACAGATTTCCAGTTTGTGCTGACTTTGCCTTTCTGGGCGGTGGACACCGCGCTGGACTTCAGCTGGCCGTTTGGGGACGCGATGTGTAAGATCATACTGTCGGTGACGGTGATGAACATGTACGCCAGTGTGTTCTTCCTGACGGCGATGAGCATCACTCGCTACTGGTCAGTGGCGTCGGCGCTGAAGGACCGCAACAGACTCTCCACGTGCTCCATCCGCTGGGTCAGTCTCATCCTCTGGGCTCTGGCCACCGTAGCCACCGCGCCCACGTCGATCTTCTCTACAGTCACCAACGTGGCCGGTGAAAAACTTTGCTTGCTCAAATTCCCCGACGGGCAGTATTGGCTGGCGGTTTATCACGTTCAGAAAATATCGGTTGCGTTTATTTTACCGATGGCCATCGTGTCGGTCAGTTACCTGCTGCTGCTGAGGCTGATTCGCCAGAGAAGCATGAACAACACAAAGCGCAGGACACAAGTCACCAAGTCCGTGACCATTCTGGTGTTGTCCTTCTTCTTGTGCTGGATGCCCAACCACGCCATCACGTTTTGGGGAGTTCTGGTGAAGTTCAATGCGGTGTACTGGGATAAGTCCTACTATGTCGTTCATACCTACGTGTTTCCCGTGACCGTTTGTCTTGCGCACGCAAACAGCTGCTTAAACCCCTTTATTTACTGTCTGATGCGCAAAGAGTTCCGAAAAAAGCTCAAGCAGTTGTTCCTCCGAGTCTGAAGGTTCTTGATAAACTGTCCTGATGAACTGCAAAGCTATGAAGACCTCGATTTGCGATGCAATTGTGTGTGTGTGTGTGTGTGTGTGTGTGTGTGTGTGTGTGTGCGTGCGTGCGTGCGTGCGCGCGCGCGCATGTGCATTTTTGTGAGTGTGAGGTAAGTTAGAGAGAGAGAGAAATAGTGCTCTGTGTTTAGCCATCCAGTGAAGTTACCACACACACACACCACACACACACACACACACACACACACAACCACACCACACAAACCGGGGGAGGGGGGGGGGGCATCTAGGGTCTGTGTCTTGCTCGAGGACACTCAGAACTCCCTATACCACACCCCAACTGCCACTAATGTGTATGGGACCGTTTTTTTGTGTTTTGAGTGTGTGACTGTGAGTCTGTTTTTTTTTTTTTTCAATAATTTATATTGTCAACAAATCAAACGCAAGTATGTATTTTGTGCATTTCAGATGCCTTTGCTTTACATTACATTTTATTGGTCAAGACGCTTTTATGCAAAGTGACTTGCTGAGCGAGGAGATCCTTCATGCGCTTTGAGACCGTTTTAAGCGCTTTGAGACAGTTAAAAGTGCACTGAACTTGAATGCAAGTTCAGTTGAGGAATTTAACATTCTGGGATTCAAGTTGGCTTGGCAACCTTTGGGCCGCAAATCTCTAACTCTTGACCCAACCACAGAGACACTGATCTGTAAATTACTGTTCTGTGCTCGTAAACATCACAACTTGAGCACACAATTAAATCTAAAACCCCATTCCGCCATCTTAGTCGGTTTACTAACCCTAATGGACGAAGCAAGTCTGATTTTCCCAATCCCACAGCATAGATAAGACCGTCCTGATCCCACAAGATGATGCTCAGACTTGTAAAACTGAAGGTGCTTTAAATCACCTACACAAGATAAGGATGGTCTTATTTGGGCATTTTTGAAGATTTAAAAAGACTTTACATCTGTTTCAGTTTATCGTCACCTTCACTTCACTTTCACAACATCCTGCTTTTAACATCAAAACTGGGAACTGTATGGATATGTGGTGTATTTATTTATTTCATTTATTTATTAATCTTGTTTATTACTGGCAGCAAGATTTGTGTCCAGTTATGCCTTTTATTAAATCAGCTCTGCTTCTTAAATGGCAATTATGTATAAAGCACTTAAAAAAAACAACATCCTCTGCATTGCAGAATTAACAGTTCATTTTCATTAACCTTGCGTTTCATCGGCTGCTGCTTAGTGCGCTAGAATGAATCATGATCGTGTGATGTGCATTTTCATAGTTATGCCTATTTCGCATTGCAGAATGAAACCAAACCTTAAGCCTCAATGTTTGTCAGCTGCCGTTTTAACTATTTAAGACCATCTTTGTTATCTGCTGTTTTTTCCAAATCAAGCCCATTTAATACTTCTGGATGTAATTAGATTTGGTTTTACACTGCATGTGTTCAGCATCATCAGATTAGAACATTTTGCTCACCTTGAATACTAGTTTGAATGTGAATTTTTTTTTGGCTATACAGTCTATATTTTTATGCTATATCACATTCACTTCAAAACTACATGATTTGGCTATACTTATATGTTTTATTATTTTTTATAGATCTTTTTTTATATAATTATACATTTAAATATACTTTTTTATGTTTTGTTACAAATAATTTACTTTAATGCGTCTTTCCACTTTATGTTTTCAAATAATTTCACAATTTATCTAGGTTTTTGAAGCATTTTATTAGCACTTTATTTAGAAACTGAATGACAAATTGTGGAATATGTGTAATTTGCGTTGTATATATTAATTTTTTTTTAATTGTGTGTTTGGCTTGTTGTATATTGTTACATTATTACTGTTGGTGTCTAGTGAGTGTTTTATATTTATTAAATAAACATGAATAATCATTTTGCCAAGATCATAGAAAATGTTATATCTGTATTAGCTCCTTATTTGATTATTCAAGATTCTTTCACTTTCTTCATTATGATTTTTTTTACTTTTATGAAGTTATTACAGATTCATATTTTTTATGTTTTGATATTATAAAAGCAAAGAGCTGGAAGATAATATAAAAGCTAAGTAAAACAAATCTATAATTTTGTCCTTATAAGATTTTGCAATTATCTAAAGATTAAATACATTCAGAGACTTAATGAAATCTCAGCTTCTAGCTTTCAAATTGTGGAACTGATATCAGCAAACTGATTATTTTTTATAATGATATTTCATTCAGAAGTGCCAGACTCACATGATTAATCTGGACTATTAGAAAGATTTTTTTTGCAGACGTGAGCAACATTCTGATAGATCCGAAGAAACACAGCGATCCTGATTATTATTCTGCTGAAGGCCAGAAGAGGGCAACACGTCGCTTTATGGATAGAACTATCGTTGAGACAAAAAAAAAAGAAAAATCCAAAAAATATATAAACAGCATAAATATATACAGTACATATCTTTATAGTACAGCATACATACACATTATATATATATATTTATATATATATTTATTAAAAATACGATATTATTTATATCACGTTTTTATGTATATATGTTTTAAAAAATGAATGCTATTAAAGTAAATCATGTATGTGTGATTTTGGCACTGACACTAACACGATGTCTAACAACAAAACTGTCATTTTGAAATTTAATTCAGGTTTAATTGTCAATACAACATATAATAAGATAAAATAGTGGTATAACACTAAGTAGCGTGTCCAATTAAAACCACAGCGACTGTTATTAAAACTAACATTTTACGTTCCTGGATTTTTAGACTCCACCCAAAACCTTTCCAGGTAAATATGACGTCACCGCACAACAGCATCTCCTGCTGTTCCTTGTTGAAATTTCAAACCCTACCACGACCACCAGGAAGTCCCGCCTACCGGAACATCCCATTGGGCTAAACATAATTTATTCAAGTATCCAAGACTTGTATTGGTTCACTGAGTTGCCAGTGCAAACACGAGTTCAGATAATCCTTCGGTGTTTGGCGTCAGGTGAAAATCGCAGCGTGTTAGACGTTAGAAGTTGTTTTTGCGTAACCAAACGAAAAACCGCTGTTAAACAGAATTGTCGTCGTAAGTTATTTAAATATTAGCTAACTCGCCACATTCGTTTGTACAACCAAAGGGTCAACATGAAGAGTTTGAAGTACCGGCTGAAAAAGCACGAAGTTACCATCACAGTAAGTTTAAAAACGGGATTTGCTTGTTTTGCCTGAACTGTTTAGCTGAAAGACACTTGTTGGTGTCATTAAAGCACTTTTTAACTTTGTTTTGACTTTTTTTTCGTTCTTTTTGTTATATTTACTGCTTTGGAAAGGTTGGTTTCCTTCATCTAGCTATAAATCACACCCATTGAAACGTCGTATTTTGCAAGTCTAGAGCACGTGACCCGTTGTGATGAGTGAATTAAAAAACGTCACTGTACTTTAAATACGTCTGATATTCACATAGTGTTCTTGTTTTGGGGCGGTGCATAAATTAATACTAATGTCAACCTGTCTTTAAAAATTACACTATTTAGTTTCATTCAATAATTGAACTAGTGTGCGAAAAAAAACCCAATAGTTTTAATTAAAATCATCTGAAACGGGTTTAATTCGGTAGCAGCTGAAATTCGAAGTCTTTAGCCTCCCCCTATTTTCATTTCCATGTCAATGAGCCTGACACAGAGCAGCGTGGGAGGCAGCATGGGGGTTCGAGTTTGAAGCTCTTGTTCAAGGATTTTCTACCGAGCTTGTTTCAAAACGAATAATCTCAACCTGTCTGAACGATTGAGAGCAGATGACGTCACGTTCACTTTACTTTTCCAAATTGTTTTGACTTGACAAGTGCAAAGAATTCCGAAACTTTTGTCTTTTTGCTGTCTAATTAGGATCGGATGGATGCACTTCTCTTTTAAGGGGGGTATTTACATTGAAAGAGGGGCGGTCTCGGTTTTCCAGTTCCAAAACCTTAAATTGAATTATTTTTTGTAAAGTTGAACTTGTATGTATTTTAGACGTAGATTTATTTTTCCTGCGGAACATCCAATTGAATTCACCAAACAAATCCAAAATTGTCCAGAAATGAAATAAAAATAAGTTTTCAACCAAAAAAACTTTTTTTGGAAAACAGAGTACCTGAACACCGCACTTCAAAGTACAAATACCTTATTGTAAATTAAAAAGAGTACATACACATACTGTACTCAATGTAGTCAAGTAGAAAGTAAAAGTTTTTAAGTTGTCTTTTATATTTTTGATATTCAGTACACGTCCAAAGTAGCCAAAGTTAAATGCAAAGTGACACACTATTTATTAAGTACTTTACATCACTGCAATGTTCTAACAATAAAAATTATAATTAAAAAGAATAGTAATATAAAAAGAATAATATATTTTTTAAACCTTTGCTATTTTATTCTTATCTTTGGCTCTTGTTTGAACACAGACATTATTTTTTTATTTTTGAGTCAAGAACGGAATTTTCTCCATTTTTGTCCGGGGTCATGCTGTTTCAGATCTCATGACTTTGCTTGTGGTGGCAGAGAAGATCTTGATAACGCTATTGTTGCTGCTTCTTTGCCATCACCTCCATATTCATTTTTATTACTGAACGTGACCTTTAGTTGTAAAATTAGACTTATATTCTAGAAAAAATCAGGTGTAAATAAACAGCTTTTTCTTTCATATTTTTAATTATTTGCTCAACAGAAAGGCGTGTGGATTCCCAGACACTGTCATGTTTATCTTCTGAACGCGGTTGGTTCTGGGTTCTTTGGAGTTCTTTAGGCTTGCCTGAGGCCTGAATTAAATGAATACTCAGTGTCCCAGTGCTCCAGTTTTCTTGGTGAACATTTCACTTTTAACAAGCTTCAACTACTGTGTTTAGAGAGTTGACATTTTTCTCTTTTTTTTGAGGATGCTTTAAATGTTTGTGCTGTACTTCTTTGTGGTTGAACAAAAGAAATGATTCCAACATACCTGCAATTAACCTACAGTTTCCTCATAATTGCAGTGTCCGTGTTGTTGGTGAGATTAGACAATATTGAATTTTGATTGGAACGCTTGCGCTAATTCTTCTCTAACGGCGAGTGCAATGATTGTTTTTACAAATGAGTTTAAGAGAGTTTTGTCTTCTCTAAAAAATCCACTGTTTCAGAAAACCCACAGATTCAGTCTCTAATTAATTCTACTTTTCGGAAAAATTTTGAATAACTTCCTGAAAGAATTCTACTGAATGTTGTTCAGGTTGTTTACTGCACTCAGCATGACGTTTGCCAATCTAACTTTATTTCAGTTCACTGTTATCATTTTAATTGTACAATACCACTACCTAACACATTAATATAATTTTATCTAATGGTTTTTGTTGATGTAGGTTGAAAGAAGTATAAAAAATTAAGTGAGTTTGTCAATATGGTCTCTAGGAGCAATATCTAACCCATCCAGTTAAGTTATACACGCAAAACCGGAGCAGTGGGATGCGCGTACCACCGAACAGTGGTCAGTGTTTTGCCAAAGGACCACAACCTCTGCGTAATAGATATTTTACAAGAGGTGTGTGAGTTTTTAATTGGGTGCTATTCTGTACACTGGTGGTCTGGTGGTTTTGCTGTGTTGGTGTCTATAGGGCCGGTGAGCCTCACTGAAAGCTTTGCCGTGTTAATCTCAGGCCCGAGTGCAGTGAAAACTGACAGGGAGGATTGAAGGTTATCCTAGGATGAATAAATGGTCGGGGATTACTGGCGATGGGAATTTGTTGTAGTTAAAAACTCTCTCAGGCTTGAACTCACGGACCTTGTTCTGAAATGCAGTTTCAGTTTCTCTCACTGTTACAATGTCTTACTCTTAAAATATTCTCTTTTTAATCGTCAATTAACTATTAATTAGTCATTAAAGTCACAATATGGGCGCTATTGGCTTTGAGGAAAAAAGGGAACAAGGGTGTGAAAGTTAAAAGTTATATGAAAGTTATAAAACAGTATGTTGTTTTTTATTAAAGAATGAGGTTTATTTTACCCTTTGCATTTGTTAGCTCTCTGTAAACACATTTCATTAAATCTGGATGTTTTTATATTGTATAATTGGGAGGTTATCAAATTCCATGAAGCTTTTCTTCCTGGCATTTTTTTTAAGCTGAACTCACAGAGGAGTTGTGCTGATGCACAAAACAGATGTTATCTCGTTGAGTGATTGACGTATCATCTCATCTAACATCTGGTGTACCTTCCTTCACCCATCACTTTCCTCCCATTTACTGCGGTTTTACTCTCTCATCCATTCATCCGTTGACTGTTTCTTGACTCGACGGGGTGTTAATGTGATCATGGTTGATTCCCAGGTGAAGGTCTTTGTTATTTATTTATTTTTTATCGTCGTTTTTTCTTTAAGAGGTACTAGTGAAACACTCAGTGAACCAGTTATCTCTTAAGTTTTGCTTGTCCACACACGTGTAAAGTGCTTGCAAACATCTCATTACGTAAAGTTTTCCTGTCGACCTGAAACTGAATGCTAGCTGGATGAGTAATAGTTTTTTTTTTGCTCTTTTTTTTTTTTTTTGCTCTATTCGTACTTCATTTATTGTGTATTATCCTTCAATTAATAATAAAAAGTACTTTTCAAACTGTAAGGGTGCACTTGAAATCCTAAAATGTTTAATAATTAATTCACTGTCCGCCTTTTACAGAAGAAAAATGTGTTCTATACATGTGGAAAAAAGATCAATTTTTTATTAACGGTCGGAAAGATATTGTATATTTGATGGTAAATATCTTGGGTTTGGTCTTTTCCAATGACTAAAATGTTTTATCTGTCAACACTTTTCTAAAATTGTTAAATATTCACATTCATGCTTTCAACAAGTGTAAAATTCAATTCATTTTCTTTTTTTACATTAAAATAGCTTTTTGGAATTTATTTCCAAATCTAGTCTACGTTCGTCGCTTTGTGTTCTCTTGCTGGAAAATCTAAACTTGACATTTGAAATTGGTGTAAAATACTTGAGTACACTTATTTTGAGTAATTTTTGTATACGATAATATACTATATGTATACGTATGTATAATACAATTGATTCAAAAAAAAAAGTACGACGAACTCGTAAAGAAACTGAAAAAATTCTTTAGACATTGAAACACTGAGCATAGTATTTGTACTTGTATTAGTATTTGTACTTTATTGATTGCGTGAATATATTGGGACTGCATGAACTTAAGAGTTGCTTATGTTTTTGATACTCAGTACAAGTACAAAGTAGCAAAAAACACTTAAAGTACAAAAAATATTTACAATGTTTGTAAAATTTGTGGCGACAAATATATTCCTATAAATAATACAGATTAATTTAAATTTGTGCTTATACAAAAACTGTTTTTGAAACTGCACATCTGTCAAATGTCTGACAAATCTGACAAATGCTCTTGATCTGAGCAACATGGTTGTGATTCCAGGCTCCTCGGCCGACAACTGTGCTTCACTGTTTTAGACGCACTTCTGCCTGTTCACCCTCATCAGCAGAAAAAACACACTCCCACTTTCTGTTTTCTTTAACCTTTGAATACAATTTTATTCAGCTTTTTTCTTTTCAACATTTTAAAAACCTTTAGAAATTCATTTGGGCCTTTTTCCATGAATACACTTTTGTCAAATTTTATTTTAAAAGTGATTTGTATAATATTAAATGCATGGCTATTTGTGGCCTGACTGTGCTGCGTAATTCTTTGTGGATAAGACATGAGCGCTGTTGGTTTTTGTGTGATTAATGGCTTGTTTGGACAGAGCTGTCAGAAAAATCCATTTTATCTGTTTTGATGATACGCGCCCTAACAGGGATATGCACCGTTTTATTCTCTTTTCTGTCTGACTCTGAACCAACCGTATGATATATATTTTATTTGTCACTTTGAATGCATGCTTGGAATTGGCTGTTATTCGTACCTCGAGGACGCAAATGTCCTAGATTAAACTTTACGGGAATGCTTTTCCCTCTTCAATGGGAAAGTGTGTGTGTGTGTGTGTGTGTGTGAGGGAGATTTCAGCTTGAAAAGAGACAAGTCTAAACCTGCGATTCTCACCCCTGACTGGTGACTGGTTGCTAGGTTTCATCTGGTCGTGCTGATGCCGTGTCTCTCTTTTTTCCGAGATCCACATACGTTACGGAAGCAAATTTGAATAAATCTGCATTTCGTGCTCTTCATCCTGTCTTCCCATCATGTTCTTCCACGTCTTATTTTGTCTGATTTGTTGTTTTAGGTGGGGTCCGTGGGGGCACGGCAACACAATATCGCTTCAGAAGGGCATTTGTTTTTATTGCTGGTTTGTTTCCCCGAGTGGGATTTAGCGGAGATCTTACATGAGCTCACCGAGGTCAGACAGTCAGACATTGTTTTAATAAAATATGCAGCCCATTGAGTTAGTGGAATGCTGCAGGCTAGCATTTTGACCTTTATTTTCAGAAATGATGTTTGCATTACTACTTTCTGCTTGAAGGAAACTGGCTTTAGCTTCAAATCAAAGGATGTTTTAATCTATGTGTGTGTGTTTGTATATGAAACTGTCGACATGGCTTTAGTCAGCAAACATTTAAGATGGGAATGTTGTTGCGTTGTTTTTCATGTGTTGCGCCGGACGGAGTGAATGTTCCAGAGATTCAATGGTTAAACTAGACCATTAGGGGGCCCCAGTGTTGTAAGGAATATAATGAAAAAGTGTGAGAAAAAGTGCTGTCACGCTCTGCTATTTTCTGCCCGTGGGCCGAATCCGCAAAAACGGGAGCAGCCAAGGTCACAGTAATGTAATGCCAAATATTTAAGGCATTCCTGACCATGACCAGTTTTAAAAAACCATTTCCCTCTTTTTGTTTTTTTTTTTTCTCTCACTCGCATCTCAAATATTTCCCTCTTTTCATGTTGCTCTAATTTTCTCAGTTTCCTTCTTCCTTTCACCAGCTTCGCTTGATTAAAAAAAAAAAGACTGGTTTTGATGGATTGATCTTTGTCTGTCATAATTTTTTAAACTTTGAAATGTCAGTTACTTTTTCTAATTGACTTTGAAATGTACAATTATCATAGGTTTCTTTTAAAGTTTAGAAGCAAACATCTAAATTTCTTTGACTTTGGAGCTTTAAAGACTGTTTTTGTTGGCTTTCTTTACATGGGAAGGCACTTTTTGTTTTCTCTAAGTTTGGAAAAACAATTAAAGACCAGTGATTTAGAGTGGGAGTTCTTTAGCCTGGAATCCAGAGGCATTCATCAGAGCAGTTATTGGACTGAACTTTTGTGGTAAAAGGGTTTATCGGCTTTGATATAGAGGTGGACAAATTGGCGCCAACCAACGAAGGATGACCTCAAAATTCGTGACTCCTCTTTCAAGAATCTACTTGATATTCTCTGCCTCCCATGGTGTTTTCTGTATCCGTCTCTTTCTGATCCTCTTGATGTAGTGTTGAAGAAGGGCGTCTTTTCCTGGAATAAAGTGCTTGCTCAAGAGTGGGAACCTAAATGACTTCATCGTAATATTGCTCTGGTTTCTGAGAGCAAAGATAATGTAAATGGTATAATATCTGTTAAGCAGTGCATAAAGTTCATAACACCTTTAAGTTCACTGCACAAAAGGGAAATGACTAATAATCTGTAAATATATATAGAAGTTTTTTTTTTCATGTCTGCTCCTAGTTCTTTATATTGAATTTTAACGCTGATTTGATGAACCGAGTGTCTTTGCTCTACATTGCAATACTTTATTACATTTAAAGTACTTGCGGTTAGTAACGTACAAATATTAAATTTGTAACAGTGCCTGAACAGTACTTTGTAACTTTATCTTTAGTTTACTTTGTAACAGGATTTTATTGTAACCTCCTGTATAAAAGGTTCTATTAAACTTCTAGAACAAGCCTTTCTTGATTATTATGTGAACACCTATAGACTTGCTAAACAATATTTTAGCCAGCCAGAAAAAAAACATAATGTAACAGACAATCAACTGATGAATTAATAAAGCGATTCTTATAAATGTTAAATTGTGATTTGTAGTAGCGGAATGTTGTCTAGTGTTGTGTTGGATTTAGGATACAATGATAAAAATGCAATGCTGCTTTGCCGAAGGGTAAAATCAGCGGATCAGTGGCCGACTGCATAGGTCAGTGGAAATCCGATCTTGTGCTTTACCAGTCTGTCGGAAGTAGAGGAAAAATATCAGGGAAATATTCTAAGCGTTTGGGCAAAGGTCAGTTCGGAGGTCTGCGATCAAACAGCTGGACGACTGGAGTTTGTGTCTGTACCACCATGTGTCGTCCGCACACAAGCTCTCACGCTGCTTCACTGGCTGGAGTTTAGACATATTTGCATTAAAAGTTCACCTAAATGTATTAATAGCACATTTAATGCGTACATTGATGACGTACTATAAGCTAAATATATATTTAACTTATTTTACATCATAAATGCAAGCATTAATGTCATTTGTATATGGTGAGGTACAATGTAAAACCTAATGGATAAACCCAGTGCGAGTTTCAGTCGTCAGAATCTCGGACGCATCATTTTTGCATTATTCATGACAGCATTATTCATGAATGGAAGGCTGTTTGTTGTTTTCTCTGCTGTACAGACCCATCTGCTGTAGTAATATGCACCGAATGATGAAATGAAAAGCCTTCATTTGAGTCTGCTGAATAAAAAAGTTTTTGAATCCATTCATGGATACGACCACTCAAAACCATTTTATCATTTTATAGAAGTAATTGGAAATGCATAGTCTTATCTCCATAATACAATTCAATGTTGCATCTCTAGTATATGCCTAAAGATTTTAACCACAATAATGAGATATGTGCAGTCTTGAACTGTTTTTAGGTCAACATCAATACGGATTTTAACAATGCCATTACTCAAACCCTCTAACAATGATGGAAATGTGGTATAAATTGCTTTTAAGTACCAGAATTACCGGTCTTTCAAGGTCGTTGCTTTATAGAGTTTTCCTGAGGATTCAATAGCCTTTAGTTCTAGCTGAAGATAAGATGTGTCTGGCAGCCAGCTACGCCCAAGTTCTGGCAACTCATTTTGAGGGTTTCCATGGCAGCTGCACTCATTGTCAGCCATAATAATGTGATTGCCAGTGGGACAGGCCTTTTCTTGACTACCAGCCGCTCATAAACACTTCAGCTTCCAGTGGTCTGATGGCCGTTCTTTGGCACGTAAACACTTATTGCTTTGGCCATCAAGTTCTCTTGGAAGTATCTGTCTAATTAAAGCTCACTTTAACTGTTTACAACAAACATTGGCGCGGAGGAGAATATGATTAGAGCTTGGTGTGATGATAGGTCAGAGGCTTTACTTTCCTCAAAACACCCTGCTTAACCATTAGACTGTATAATCAGATTTTGGTTCGCTGAAGTTCTGTAGGTGATGGTTGAGATCCTGTTCCAGAATTTTGAGTTTACACTACAACTTTTAACCCTCAGGTTGGGATGTTTTTGAGGATGTAATATGAGCCGGTTTTATCGCGTACCCCCAATCCACACACTCTAAAGATTTCCGTTGTCGCTTGAAAGGGTTAGAGGCTCCATCTCTGGAACTTTCTAAATCCGGGTTGACGGTTCTTCATTCTGGGTGGAGGCCAATTCAACAGCTACTCATCCATGTGTGGTTAGTGTTGCACTAAATCAGACCTGTTGATGTGTGGATAGCACTTCATGCGTTTGATGGGACGGGGGATTTGTGTGCGAGCGAGTGGGTGCGGAGGACGCAGAACAGTGAAATGAAACAAGCCGACGTAGAAGTCATTTCGGTGACCTCGAGGTGTGTCGGTGCACAGAGGATGAATCGTGAAGAAATGTCGACTGAGCTGCTGTAGAGATTTCAAACCATGGCATTAATAATTCAGAGCTGTCAACAGACTCGATGACCTGGAGCTAGTGTCACTCTGTCACGATCACTCTCTGAAAAGAATAAATACTTTTGTGCCTATGCGTTCGGCAAACGTGTAATACTCGTTTGGAATTGCATCCACTTTCAATCTATCCATAAATTGTAGATAACAATACTTACTTTCCTATTTGGTTCTTGCGCATTTGATTTATTGTCCTGTACATTGCTATTAGTTGGTTGTTGCCAGGCAGGACTCTATGGGTGGGTTTAACGTGGGGTTAGATGGAGGGGGATAATTTTCACAAGGTGTTGACATGATTAATAGCACTTAGTCACCCAGACTGCCTGGCAGCACAGAACCAACCTCGATTCCTTGACCAACCAGAGATCCTGTTGCTTCATACTCTCATCACATGCTTCGACCTGCTTTTTATGTGTGTAACACACGGTATGGAATG
Organism: Paedocypris micromegethes; assembly: GCA_028031935.1. Lineage (NCBI taxonomy): Eukaryota > Metazoa > Chordata > Actinopteri > Cypriniformes > Paedocypris > Paedocypris micromegethes. The sequence continues at coordinate 7,614,357 of CM051499.1, forward strand.
TTTACGGTCTTTTAGAAGTCTTTTATTGGCTCGTTGTGATGCTCTCTAATTTACCTATAACTTGGTTTCAGATTTAGTCTCAAGTTTGACCCAACACAATGGTGATTTTTATGACGCAATTTTCCGAACAAAATGTAAGAGTTGTTGAGTTTATGTCTTCACTTGCTGAAATTCAATGGGAATTCAAATAGATATTTTGATTTGCGGTTTCTTCTGTGCACAGAAACGTACAAAACTCAAACGATAATGCAAATTAAACTTGCAGTGTAAATTGTTCCAGAGTTGACAGAACCTGCCAATCAGGCTCAGTGGGAGGGTCAGCTGTGAACGAATGGGCTGTAACATCACTTGGAGAAGATGTGGAGGAGGATAATCAACAGATCTATTATGCCAAATTGATAAATGGAATTTAATCCCAAACCAACAAGATGATTATTTGCAGAATGTGGTTGCCTTCGGGTAAATTCACCATTCGTTTATTCCCATGAGCCGGTGTTCTAAAATTCTATCCTACACATGAGGATTTCCTACATCGCTCTATGCGCATGCGCGCCACAAATACATACACTTGTGCAATGACGGTAATTTTTCTGTTAATATTCTTTAAGCGATTACGTTTATGCATATATGAATATGTATATATGTTAATGTATTTATTTTATAACAATTAAGATAGAACGCTAGGTTTCCTGACTTTACATTAAGCGAGCACGTCTAACTACTTGCGTTCGTCAGCTTTTATACACGTGTTTTTCTAGATAAAATTTTGAATATGGAAACTACACTCTCAGGGTTTCTGAGCAGGAATTATCTGAGCAGTACATTTTGTTACATTTCTCAACGTTCGTTAAAAATGTTTAAACTTCACCAAACTTCATTCTTTATACTTTTCATTTCATTTAGTATGATTGTATAATTACCACTGTTACATTCTAAGATATAGAATATAAGATATAACTTTCCGTTTTTACTTCCCGATGTGGCCAGAACATGACGCAATTGTATATCGCGCGTGCGCAAAGCGCGATGTAGGAAATCTTCATGTGTAGGACAGAATTTTAGAACACCGGTGTTTTTGTTCCTCCCACTCACTCTGATAGGCAGGTACTGTAACCACTCAAAATGATCTCACTACTTTGCATTTTGAGTTTGCGTTGGAGTTTCTGTGGGTCATAGCAACTCATGTGAAATGAGTTGTAGAAATTGATTTTTTTGAGTTTTGAATTTGTTTAGGTTGTATTTTGTTTAGGTCACCAAAAAATTATTGCAAATGCAGATTGACAATTCTTATGAATTGTGTCAGGAATTTTTACATGTAGGAATTGAAATATAACACTTTATAAGACATGAAATCTTTCAAAGCACTTTGTATTTACATAAAAATAAGCACCCTTTAGCATGTATTTGCATAAATACAGTGTTTGATTCACTTTGTGATTTGAGTTTATTTGACAATTTTCTCAGTTTCTGCATGTAGAATGTTGTCCTCCATAGTTTTGTCTTATTTTCTAAAAAATGTGTTTGGATATAATTATAATGCCCATATTTGAAGCTTGGTCGAGCAGCCTCTGCTAAGGCCAAAATAAAACCAAAGACAAAACAAAACCAAAATAGCGTCGAGCTTCTTCCTCACATGTTTGTGCTTATTTAAGACAGTACTCCAAGTAATTGTGTGTGTCCATTTAAGTGTCATTGTTTCTATGGGACTAAGCAGTTTGGAGCGCTGAAGCCCCCCCACCCATATGTCATGCAATATGTGTGGGTATTCTCACATGTACGCTGCCGTATCACTGACTTGGGCTGCGGTTGAGGTTGAAGGACAGTTTCAGAGGTAACTCAACTCCCCCCACGGCCCGAGTGTGAAAATCGAACTCGTCCTTGCTACATTTGCCTTTTCGAGCCATTCATTGCCGAAATTAAAAGCTGACGTCTTCCTTTACCAAAAAAGATCCCGTGACCGTGTTTATGTTGCGGATATGGCAGGGTTCCTGTCTCCATATGCCAGACATCTGATTGTGGAAAGCAGACACCTAATCCCGCTACTGTGCTCTTCATCCATTAGCTCTAACCCCACCCGGTGTGAGGACAAGATGCTTTACAGTGAGGCTCTTCAGAGTGCCAGATGATGACCTGCTCCGCTTCTGAACCTTTAATCTCCATGAGATTAATGGTTTTGTCGTTGCGGAGGGGCATATGTGCCGACTGAGCTGAAATTCCTGTTGTTTGGCTGGCCTTGTTTCTCTCCTCATGCTCGCGGGTGTCAGTGTAACGATTACTCATGGACTGGATATGCAAGGATTGTTTATTATTAGCTGTTCTACCCCAATCAGTCATTGAAAGAAGGTCTGGGGCGTCAAAAATAAAGAGGTAACCACCCGAGTCACTGGTCTGCGGGCTGTTTACAGGGATATTTTAGACCTGGAGGAGATCACATATTTACTGCCAGAGGTTGAAGGACCTTCCCATTTGGCATCGGGGAGCAAAGCAGATAAAGATCCGAAGGAGGAGAGCAGCCGAAAGCAGAAGCTGAGCAGACGGCTGAGTCTTTTCCGAGAGGGGGCAAGACAGAGACTCTGCCCCGGAGGTGGAGCTGCTGTCCCGGGGCTGGTCCCTGTGCCACAGCGGCTCGCTCTCGCTTTGTATTTGCTTGTGACCGTGTCGGGATGAAGCCTCAGGGAGAGACTGTGGGCCACGGTTCTACAGGAGGACTCTGCCAAGGTTTCTGGTCGCCCTGTGAGGCACTGGCTGCCTGCTGGAGAGGAAGAAGCTGCTGAAGACCACAGACTCTTGCGCACTCACTGGCTGAGTGTTCTTTCCTTTTGCCTGGGCGGAAGGACAAGCTTTTTCGTTTTCTTCGTCTCCTGACCACCTCATAAAGGACCACCAAGATGAGTCGATGGCTCAAATGCACCTCCATGTACTTTGTAGGTATCTGATCGTCTTAGTAGACTGACTGTCTTGTGCGCTATCTGTTTTAAATTGGGGTAGGAAAGTTGGAAGCTTAGAGCAAGATGCTAAGCTTCAGTGGAGAATAAATGCAAAATTTTGAATTCTTTTAAACAGTTTGTGGAAACTCGTGTAAGGCTTCATACCATGACTCACTCTGAAAACATTCACGCTGTGAGATTTTCTTAACTTCGTAAGGGTTTTTCTCTTGTTTTGTCCTAATCAGCGCATGCAATTTCAATATTTCAGGTATTTTCACTCCTTCCACTTGGCTTCACTTAGGATCACCACTCTGATCATGCACAATAGTTGTCAGTCGTATTGAGCTTGACATTGCTGTCTTTGTGGATGTGCTGTATTGAATGCTGATTGTGCTGATCTTCCTTGGCTTTTGTTTCGTAGAACACTGACTGGAATAAGTATGATGACAGGCTGATGAAGGCTGTGGAGAGAAGAGAAGTGGACAAGGCTGCTGCAGTGCTCGGCAAGAAGGGCATCATCCCAACCAAACTCGATGTAGAAGGACGTTCTGCGTAAGTTCTCAGAAGTTTCAGCAACATGATTTTCATACACAACTCGCTTTTTATGGATTTTGAGTTGCAGGTTTTTAATCTTGGTGGCATTTTCTGATCTAGGTACTTGCACTGATCTTTGTTCACAGCAAACTACCGTATTCTTCAGACTATAAGGCGCACTTAAAATCCTAATAAATATTTAGAAAATGAGGGCCTTTATAATCCTAAGAAATTTTGTGTGCCTTATGTGGAAAATATTAAGAAGTAGATGTTCATCAGTGGTGCGCCTTATTTTCAGAAAAATACAGATTATGCTTTTTTGTGGGGGGATAATTTGGGATAATTATCATGATCTGGTCTCATGTCACAACATTACACACTGTCTGAAGTCACACAATTTCTCATTGGTTATTTTTATCACTGTGTGAGATTCTATTGGACAGAGCAAAGTTTGACTAGTAATAGGGTGCTAGAATTCCTCAGGACTAAATCAAGTGCATATGCCGCCGTCGGAGTCGCTGAGTTGCTGTTGTCGTGTAATGGAGCTCAATTAATAAACACCAGCCTGTTATTTGAAACGTGGCCGTGGAGATCTCTGGGCCATAATTGCTGCCAAATGACATGAATATAGCTTTGTGCTGCCTTTCTGTGGATGCTGGAGTTATAAAGACTGGTCACATGTTGGCTTTGGATTTGTGGGAATCTTTTGTTCATATTTAGCCGGACCCCACAAGTAGCCTGCAGTCCAGGCCTGTTATTTCACTGACTGGTCAGAATAGCTGACATGCACAGGGAGGGCAAACCACAGGGATTTAGGGAGTATTCCGGTAGTTCTGAACCTCACGAGGTCTGATATCCTGAATTAGTAGGCCTTATTTTTGTGAAACCAAACCCTGTTCATGACAAAAGCCATTTTACTTTGAGGATTTCAAGTCACTTCCAAACCCTTATCTACCGGATATTTATTCATTTCAGGGTACAGATTGCACACAGACTGAAATGTCTTCTTGAGAGACTTTTCTAGAACTCCCTGGAAGTAAAAATCAGTAGTTCCCAATTCCCATAAATATTCCATTAACATAAAAAGTCTAAATCCAAGCATGTCAGATAAGAATTTATCTTTGAAAGTGGAATGGTTTTTTTGTGGTATGCAGAGATTCTGACAGGTCTGGTGGTCTTGTTTTGAATTCAAACCAGCCCGCACAGCCCACCGCTCTCGCGCCTCTAAAAATACATAATGTATCTTGGAGATATGCGAGTCAGTCAAGATGTTGGAGCCAAGCTAGAATGACATGTCTGGGACTTCATGACCATCTGAGCCTTTCAGTCTCCTCTAGTCGCCAAGTGTGACTTAACCATTATAACATCTCCATTTACCTAATCGAGTTTTATTGAACAAGCCATTTTTAGTTATGAAGTCATCGTTGGATCCCCTGAGGATACCTACAGGAGCTCTGAAATGTCAAGTGTTTGTTTTCTAGGTATCACCAAGGATTAAATTCTGGGTTTGGTAGATAAGTGCCAGTGTGTTTAGTCGATGAACAGTCGGGTTTATGAAAATATGACATTGTAAAGAAAGATAATTGCTTATCTGCCACCTCACCACACAGAAAGATTGAGGTCAAGGTTCTGTGACTTGTTTAAATTCCCTGCATGTTTCTTCTATTTGCTCCTGGTTTTAAATTCATATTTTTTCAATCACGTTTTATACAGAAATGTTGTAAACTACATGGATAAGCATATTCATCAACGTTTTTGAGTAATGTTTTTGCTCTCTAGTGATCGGTTCAAATTGTACATCAGTCTTGGGTTTCACAACTTGTGTTAACTTCTAGTTATGAGTAATGTTAAGTTAAAATGCATAGTGTACATACACCAAGTTTTGAGATCCATAACCTGCTTTGGTTCATGTTTGTGAAGTGGATTTGAACTTTCAGGGTTTTTTTCATTGCGGATGGTGATGAGCACTATTAAGTGCAATTATCTGCTTTTGTAGGTTCCATCTTGCAGCCACCCGAGGACATCTCGACTGCTTGAATCTCATCCTTAATCACGGCGTTGACGTCACTGCCACTGATGCCACCGGTGAGGAATCAGAATCAGAATCAGAAACTGTACAGGATGTCACTGTAACACGTGGATTGAATCGTTGTTGTTCTTTTGAGAATAGTCATGTGATTATCAGCTAGAATGGCGCATGAATAATGCATGCATGAATTTCTTGCATTAATTACTGTAAGTTCTAGTTTAGACTGATGTAATATAGATGTAACTGCATATTTTGGATTATAAATGCTCATGCTAAGTTTTTTTTATTTCACCTTTAGGAAAAAATGCCCTGCACTTGGCAGCTCGAAACGGCCAGTCATTATGTGTGCAAAAACTACTCCAGGTAAAGCAGCTTTTCACAACCTGCACTGATATCTATTATAACATGAAGAGAGAATCAATTTTCAGATAATTTTTTTTCTCAAAACAGACAATGAGATACAAATGGTGAAGAAAACCTTGGAACACACACACACACACACACACACACACACACACACGTGTATGTCTGGCTTGATAAAGAGTAGAATTCATTGCCACATTATATATTATTCTGTATGTACGTATTACGGTATGTTTTTTTGTGTTGAAGGTCCTAGTTATTAAACAAGTAATGTGATTCATTTATACTGCATGTATTGTTAGAACACATCTAATAATCTTTGGCTATAGGTAAGTAAAATGTTCTTTCCTGCTGCTTAGTCATTAGATCTGGTTTGAGCGACACCAAAATTGAAGTGTTCAGTTCCCAGAGAAAGCGTGAGGTTGTAAATGTAAATGTAAAACACGTTGCTCTGAATCTCGGCTACGTTCTTTATGCTCTTTACCTACCCGCATATCTGGAAGCAAATTGTACAACATCGATTCGATTGAGTTCATATGCTAATGCATGTGTTTTGAAATTGCTAGCTGACAGATTTAAACTTCCTGCTGGTATAATGTGTAATGAAGCGTAATGCTCCGCTGAATGACTGTGAGCAGCTATTGCAGACAGCACTAAGTCTCTAAATAAGAGTGTTTGCTGAGTGTCGGCAGTGTTGACAGGGCTGCCCGGACCCTAACCCGCAGTCTGTATTTCTATGCCATCATCATGTGCAATCTGAGCCTGGCTCCCAGTGCCCGTCAGATAGAGTTACACACCCACCATGTGACCTTGCTACTGGTTTTGGAGGCTGTTGCTAGTGCAAACGAGGTTTTTATAGAGACTGAAGCCAAGATGTGGAAGGAGATTTTTATTTTTATTTTAATGATTTCTTTTTGAAGGAGAGCAAAAATAAGAGAAGAGACTGACGTATTGAAAGCAATTGATGTAATTCTTGTGTATTATTTATTATTTATTTTTGTTATTATTATTATTATTATATTGCTGTAGTTTGTGTGTCATCAATCTTTATTCAAATTAATTAATTAATGTGTATTCAATTATACATATTATATATATATATATATATACATACATATACATTCTATTTATATATATATATCAACATATACACATACAAATAAACAGTTTTCCAGCACGTCAGTCATTTCCCAAAGTGGTTTGATAAAACGTTTTGCGCTGTTCTCTTGACAGTTGGTGGACTAATAGCCATGGCGTGTTTGTGAAGCTCCTCGGTGAGTTTGACGATGTTTTGCTTTTCAGCACAACTGCCCGGTGGGAAACGTGGACCTTCAGGGTCGGACAGCCTTGCATGATGCTGGTAAGAAGCAGCTTCCGCTCACTTCCACTCTCTCATCCATACCGGAATTGTGCTTAGTGACCTCTGTCTGTCTCTGTCAACATTTTCTATTTAAAGATGTTGTCAATGTGTCATTTTCCCCTCCTTGTTCTCAGTAATGGCCGGCTGTTCATCCAGTGTGAAGCTGCTGTGTGATAGTGGGGCATCAGTGAATGCCAGCGACTTTGTGAGTGATCGCGTGTTGGAATGGTGCTGATGCTGTGCTGAATGTTGCTGATGCTTTTCTAATGTGCTTCTCTACAGGACGGACGGACTCCGCTGGTGCTGGCCACTCAGATGTGTCATCCTCACATCTGTCAGCTGCTGTTAGAGAGAGGAAGTGACATCACTGTTCGGGACAAACAGAACAAGTAAAGCTTCTATATCTAGCTTGTTGTTGTATATGTCTGTCTCATTTGTGATCTGTCCTGTCCAAATTAATCTTTTGGACCAAAATTATTTAAAAATAAATCCTTTATTTCTCGGAGGCTAATTAATAACAAAACATATCTCTGTTTTTGCAACTCGTTTTGCGCTGATTTTTAAAGTACTTGGTCGAACTATGTTTCCGTCTGTTCAAAACTAAACTAGTTTCAGATGAACACTGTGGAGCTTTCTTATCAATATGCCCAATAAAAATCCCTATCCCATAGAGATTGGACTATCAGGACCGATTTTGAGACTGGTCCCATGATGTCAGAATCAAGAAGTAGTCTTGCCAGTAGTTATGATGTGTGAAATCATTTATTACAACAGTGGTTTTGATTTTTGAAACGTAAAAAGTTTTGTCATTTTCTCATGGAAATTGGTTGTGATAAATGTGCCCACAAGATCTGGATGCTGTTCTGATTTGTGGAGAAAATCTCTGAATAAGTGGATATTGTTGTTTATAAATGTCTAGTTGAATTTAAAGGCATACTTACTCAATAAAATACTTACTCATTCAAGAGGCATAAGTCGAAACATTAATTGGAAAACAACATCAAAAACACGTCACATAATTACTTTTTTTTTTTTTTTTTTTTTTTTTTTTTTACCTGTCTACTGTAAACTTTCAAATGCATTATTAGTTATGTCAGGACTGTTTGTGTGTGGTTTTGTTTTTAGGACCGCACTGATCTTGGGTTGTGAATATGGGTGTAAGGATGCTGTGGAAGTCTTGTTGAAGCACGGTGCTGATGTTTCTGCGGTGGATGGTTTCAGTCATGATTCTTACCATTACGCACGACTCAGCAAAAACCAGGAACTCGTCTCTCTTGTCAAGAATTACCTGGACAAGGCCACAAAAGGTTTTCTAAAACTCTTCAATTATATGTTGTTCACATAGTCTATATGTACGTATTTTTAAATATATTTTTCTTTTTGAGTTTTGCGAGGAACAATAATTCATTTTATTAGCTTTGTACCCTGATTTTACATGGTACTGGTAGTAACACTTGTTATAAACCAAATTTTATCCAGTGGGTTATTTTGTGGGTTTCTTTGTGCAGTCTGTGAAGTGTGTATGATCAAAGTGAGGTTTATTACATATGGACGGGTTATATTGTGTACACACGGTGTACAAATTGTGTGCAAAGGCCAACATATTCCAAGACTTTTTTTTTTTTTCACTTTTTTTTTTCTTTTAAAATGAAAGTGTTATTTTGTTCACATTGAGACACATTGAAGTTGTGCCATGAATTGTTAATTATTCACAACTCGTTTATATTCACAGTAAAAGAGGCTGCCAAGATGGAACATAAAAGACGACAGGTAATGTACTGTAGTTTGATATTTGTATGGAATTTGCAAAACACATTGGCGAGAGAGAAACTCAATTTGCACAATATAATTAATCAAAGGTTTAAATTGGTTCTCATAGCAATAGAATTGTTTATGCTTTATGCGTTTTAATGTTATGTATATGCTTAGTTTTGACACAGTGCTCCGGAAAATCTAATGCTTATTCGTACTGTTTGTTTTAACTTTTAATTAACTGAAATTCTTGGTTTATAAAATTTCATGGCACGTAGCGAGTGTGCTGCCCAAAATGTTATTGCTGCAGTTAGTACTGCCGTGTATTTGTTTTTTTGCACTCTACTGCCACCTGGTGTTTAGTGTGAGGCAAGACCTCAGTGATTGGTGATTTAAAAAGAATAACAACCGTATTTGGGTTAGGTCAGACTCAGACTTTTTCACAAGTAAAAAGTAAATAAATTTTTTTAAAACTAAATACATTTTTTTAAATAAAACTAAATTTAAAACTAAACTCATTAAAGTTTAGTTTTAAACTAATTCAAACTCATTTAAATAAACTAAACTAAATAAAAACAAAATACTATTTTTACAGTTGCAGTCGGTGGAGATGGTTTCTGAAACTTCTAATCATGAAAAGATCATACAGGTTAGTGGTGTTTTTTTTCCATAATCATTAAACTAGCAGGATTTTGACATTAAGATGACATTAAGTCGTCATGATCAAGTGTAGGAATTCCCGGCTTTGAACTGAAATACAACTATGTAAATTTCACGTCAACTACATATACATATAACAGCTTTATAAAACATGCCTGTCATGTGTTAGTCACACCATCTGAATGTGTTCCAGGACCTGGAGAAGCAGAATGAGAGTCAGCAGGAGACTTTAAAGAAGTATCACCAGGAGCAGAGAACCCTGCTCGATAAACTCAATAGTCTTCAGCAACAGCTTAGTCAGGTGAATATTCTACGTGTGTGTGTGTGTGTGTGTGTGTGTGTGTGTGTGTGTGTGTGTGTGTGTGTGTGTGTGTGTGTGTGAGAGAGAGATGTACCTTTCTTGTCCTTTTGCCCAAATTTCTACTGTTTCCTAGGAAAAAGCAGCTGTTGAGGACATACACAAAGAGGTACTTGATATTTGTTTTTGATGTTATACATATAAAATCATGGAACTTTGTTGCCAAAACATTTTCTTCCTAACGCCATAATGGAACTTTCCTTATGATTATTCCTATCGGTGGATAGTTAAAGGCTCGAAACTCATGATCTCTGCTCGAATCTTCTGTATAATCCTAGATGATATTTTGTTTTGAATTTGCATGCTTATTGGTGTTTTGTGCACTAGCGGGAACAGCTGAAGCATTTGCTTTCGGTGAAAGAGGAAGGTGCCAAAGCCATGGAGACCGTGAGAGTTCAACACCGCAGCCATTTGGTTAGTGTGGATTTGTACACTTCAAGGCCGGCTGCTCCTTAACTCCATCTAGCATTTCATCCTTTTGGTTTTCTGTAGTTTAACACATTTGCATATTTTAATTTCCGCAGGGAGATTACCCAGGCCAGTCCTTGATCAAAGGTAATACAAGTTTTACACTGACGCTTTTCTCTGTGATTATTAGTAACCCTTCATGATGAAGAGCTCCCTGTCAGTGTTAGGATTATTAAAATAATGTTAGAATGTGTTTCAAAAAGTCTCATTTTCATTCTATGGAGCCTTTGAGCTGTTGATTTCATTCTAATGCTCAGATATTACATTTCATCGCCACGGGCTGCAAACTGCCTTGACTTCTCTGACGCAAATACAAATAAGTTGGGAAGCTGTTAGTGACCTCAGGGACCAATCACATTCCCCTCGTGTTATCACATCAGCAGTGACCCAAGCCCACCAACATGAGAAACGCAAAAAGCCAAATAACTGTTTGTGTGTCCCCTGCAGGGAAAGACGCCGTTCTTGTTCGACAGTCACAAAGTTTGGACTCTGCTCAGGTAAAGTGGATGGAAATTCCCTATTTTTTTTCTGACCTCATTAACTACATGATAATAACACGGGTGCTTGAAAACCTTGAAAATGCTTGAATTTCAATTGTGTTTTCAAGTCCTTAAAAATGCTTGAATTTTAAATGAAGGGCTTGGAAATTTAAAAGAACGACAAGAAATGTGATGTGCTCTGACTCAGTTGTTTTCACCTTTTATTACAAAAAGAAAACAATTTTTTAACAACAACAAAAATTAACTCTTGAACAACTTGAACAACGAATCGTTTTGAGTCATTTGTGCATTTTGTTTAATTTACGATTCGTTCTTTTGTTTTGTATCGACTGTACATAATTAATAATACATAATAATAATTTTAACAGTCTGCTAGACAGACAGTGACGCTTATCCTATTGCTATTACCACTTTGTATTTGCTTGTTTTCTCATATCTCTTTAAATGTGATTAAAATGGCAAGGTTCTTGGTAAAAGTTTCATTTTGATTGCATTTAGGCAGACCTTTACGTTTTTATATTTTTCCACAACTTTATGGTGCTGGAAAAGCTTGAACATGGGCCGTGAAAGTGCTTAAAAAGCTTGAATTTGACTTGTAATAAACCCTCCAATAAATAAAAAATTTGTAGGATTATGAAATAATAATCAAGTTCAAGTTCATTTATATAGCGCTTTTCTTTGTCCGAGACCAACGCAAAGACGCTATTAATAATAATACTAATCATCAATCGGGTTTTTCATCAATTAATTTGGATGCCTTTCAGATCCTGCAGACTACAGTACCATCTCAATCAGTGGCTCGTCCACTGGAGTTATCTCAGCCCGTGCTGGGTGATGCTGACGCTCTCCATCAAGAGAGGGAATTTGTCAGTAAACAACATGTTGCTATGCAGGAGGAGGTTGGTCGTCTCCAAGTGGCTCTCGCTTCCAAGTCCCAGGAGTGTGCAGAGCTTACCAAGAACTGTGAGACCATCAAAAGTGAATCAGACCGGCAGGTACGAGAGCTGGAGGAAGCTATGGGAGATGTGCAGAAGAGGATGTTGGAGTCGGAGGCAAAGGTGAAGCAGCTTCAGGCTCATGTGGTGGCGGTAAAAGAACATCTTGGTAGCCAGCTTGTGGATGACCTTAAAGCCCAACTAAACGAGGTCAAGGCAAAGTACGAGGGAGCGTCATCTGAGGTCGGAAGAGTCAGGAACCACCTGAAGCAGAGTGAAAAAGTGTTAGAAGAGTATAAAAAAAGTGAGGGGGAGCTCGCTGTGGAGGTGGAGAAGCTTACAGCAGAGCTAGCCGCAATGCAGGAGGATCATAAAGAGATGGAAGAAACCCTCCTAAACATGGAAGTCCAGGTGAAAACCTCAGAGGGCAGGTTGAGCTCCATGGTTCCAGGAGAGAAATTTGACAACATGAAGAATCTTCTCACCAATGCTGTGGATGAGAAGGAGCAGCAGTTAGCAGAGCTGAGGGAGGACTATGACCGGGTTCTGGAAGAGGTGGCGGAGCTCCACCGTGCTATGGATGACCAGAACTCCGTTCCTCTGCAGGAGCATGAGCGGGTGCTGACTGCTCTGGATGAGCAAAGCTCAGCCTTGAAAAAGAAGCTTGCTGATGTCACCACAAAGTGTCAAGCATTGATCCGTGAGGTGGAAGAAGGTGAGGATGAACGAGAGCTTCTTAAAGAGGAGCTGCAGGATCTCACCAGCAGTTTGGAAGGTAATTACGTGAGCGTGGAAAGCCACGAGGAGGTCAAACGGTCAATGGGGCTTGTTGTAGAAGAACTGAGGGTTAGGTTAGTGGAGGAAGCGGACAGGAGCAAACGGATTGAGGAACAGCTAATGAAGATGCAGGAGGAGAAGATTTCTCTCAGTGAGAGCGTCACAAACCTGAGAAGCACTTACATGCCGTGTGAACAGTACGAGAGTGAGAAGTCTTTGCTCTTGGCCCGCAATGCCGAACTGGAACGCGATCTCAATGGTGTCCGTGATGCCTACGAGATGAAGGAGGAAGAACTGGAGATGTTGGGAGCTGAAAATGCATTCCTGAAGAAAAGCGTGGATGTGGAGTATGTCACCAAGGCCGAGCACGAGAGGTTGCAGACTGAGCTAGAAAAGGCTTTAGAAAAAGCCAAGATTGAAATTGCAAAGTTGGAGGAAGATGGAAGAACTCAAGAGGAAGAGTTGCAGAAGACAAAAGAAGGACAAGCCATGTTGGAAGACGAGTTTAAGAAAGTGCAAGCAAAGTTGGAGACGAGCTACATCAGCTTGGTGGAGCACGAGGTGTTGAAGAGCACCATGGACGCTGCTTTAGCAGAAGCAGAGGGAAATGCTAAAGACGCTTACTTGAAATTCCAGTCGGCCCAGGAAAGCACCACAAAGCTGCATGACGAGATGGAAGCCCAGAAGAAAGAGCTGGACACCATTCAAGAGGCGTTGCTGTCGAAGTTTGTGCCGCTGAGTGACGTGGAGGAAAGAGAGACGCACTTCAACAAGGCTCTCAAGGACCTGGAGGAGAAACTTGCCAAAGTGCAGGAGCTTTACAGCAACGAAAAGACCAAAAACAAAAGCCTAGGTGAAGAACACGAGAGACTAAAAGCAGACATGGCAACCTTCCAAGCTGCTGTGGTGTCCAGTGAGAAGAACAAAGAAGGAGAGAACTGTCCCAAGGGCCAGGTTGAGGAACTGAGCCTGAAGTTGATGGAGCTGGAGCAGCAATATAAGGAGGTCACCATACAGCGAGCTGAACTGGAGGAGCAGAACGCTCTGTGCAACACTGAGATCCAAACTCTCCAAAACAAGCTGAACAGTGAATGCGTCCATCTGGAGCAGGTTGAGGCCATGCAGAGCTCCTTACAGGGCAACCTCCAGGAGGCGCAGAACCAGTGCCAGCATCTCCGTGAAACCCACCGACTGGAGGTCCAGCGTGTCCACGAGCTGGAGAAACAGCTCCAGAGTCACAGTTGTGACGAGGCTCGATATGGTCAGATTAAGGAGACTCTGGAGAGGCAGGTCACCGAGCTTCGCCTCATGCTGCGGGAGGAAGAAGAAACCAGCGCACAAAGAGCCGAAGACGTGGCCACCCTGCAGAACGAGCTCCTCAGAGCCACAGCTGCTCTCAACGCCCTCCGCAGCCACGAAGAACATGTCACAGAACTCAAAGCCGAAAAGCAGCGTCTGGAAGACAAGGTCCAGGAGCTTGGTGAGAGGCTCTCGGGGCTGGATGCTCAGTACGAGGAACTGTACAGGGAAACGGCCCAGGCCAGAGAGTGTGAAAACCGAGCCCGAGCGGAAACCCAGGCCTTGCAGGTGAAGAGCACCTCCATCGAGAAGGAGATCCGAGACCTGAAAGAGCGATACGAGGAGTCGCTCTGCACCATCGGCGAGCTGCAGAAGAGGATTCAGATGTCTTCTGAGCAGGCCGAGCTCAAAGACAAACGGGTGAGTTTGCGGCGTGACCGAGCTTTCCTTAAAAAGGCCGGGAATGTTATTGGATTAGAAGGAATGTGCTCTCCGTTTCAGATTACAGAGCTGCTTGCGGATGTGGAAAGGCTAAAACAGGCTCTGAATGGTTTATCTCAGCTGGCTTATGCTGGAAACGCGCCCAACAAGAGACAGACTCAACACATTGACACACTCCAAGCGCAGGTCAAGAGCCTCCAGCAGCAGCTGGCTGTGAGTAGCTACTCTGAGAGAAGCTGGACATCTCTGCATGTGTTAAGCCTTGAAATTGCACCTATTTAGTTTGCTATGAATTAAAATAGTTTTTGTAGTGAAAGAAGGCCCTCAGGGACCAATTTTCCGTTATTATTGACATTTAATAATATAGCAGTTAATAATAATACTTCATATTTGTATTGAATGTAGGTTTTATTCCTTTAAAATAATATATAAAGCAGTTACCTTGATTTGTCTAGATTTTGTAAAGATGGTGTATTTTTTTTAAAGTTATTGGTTAAATCTGAACTTTTATTAAACTTTTTGGAATTAAGCTAATTAAGGTAACTCAAGGTCACATTAAAGCAAGGTATAGCTAGAAGTTTTTGAAGTTATCAGTTGTCTTAATAATATTGTGCTTTGCATTTGAAACAAATAAAATATTAATAATATATTCTATATTATTGGCCTGTGAATGTCTCTTTGTAACTGTAGTTTTGTAATTTCTACTCTTAATATATTGTGCACACACACACAAACAAACAAACATTAGTGCTCGGCAACAATTAATATCATAATGATGACATATACTTGACTGTGATACTCCATTAGTGCTGCTGTTTAAATAAGTTCAAAATCCTATATTATGTTAAAGTTGCACATAAAACATGTTGAACTTGGTTTCAATCCTCCATATACTTTTAATGGTTGCCGATTCATGATTTGATAGACTTTGCTTTTCTTTAACTCTTCTGCAGTGTCTTTCTCTGACACCTTGACACGTTCCCAAAGTGCAGAAATTGATCTGAAGTTTACATGCTTTTTACAATATTAGTGTTATTTGTTTGTTCTTTGAATAATTATGTATGTAAACAGAAAAAAGAATTCCTGGGAAAACAAGTTACACTATATCCAAAGAGCAGAGGGCATAAAAACACACTGGTCACCAGAGTCTAGGCGATGTGTTCGGCACGAGTGGACAGGGTCCAGTCTGCTGATCTCTCCACATTAGAGCGGGCGGTCAGTATTGGAATTTCTCTCACAGACCGCTGATAGACCCCCAGATAGTTCAACCTTTTAAATCTTCAGAGTCAGAAAAGCTCAGAGTAGATGCTGCTCACGGTCAGACTTTTGTGTGAAGAGCGACTTTTGCTTTCAGACCAATCGAAGTGAAGCAGCTTTGTGTGATTGTGACCCGACACACTGCCTGATGTGAGTCTTTTCTTCTCCACAGGATGCTGAAAGGCAACACAGAGAAGTGGTTTCAATTTATCGAACTCATCTTCTCAGTGCAGCGCAGGTAATCGAGTATGCTTCTGAAAACCGATTTTTCTAGTCCGTTATTGCATTTTCATGCTCTTATCATGGTGATTTTTTCATTTTTTTTTACTTGGCGGCCATATTATGTGCTGCCAATTGAATCCCACACCACAAACAAATGTCAAGACCATTTGTGATGTAATCGTTCTGTCTGACCGTAGCTCTGCCGAGACTCGTTCCTGGATGGAGTTTGGATTTTGGTTAAACCGCTTGCATTGTTTTGTTCCAGGGTCACATGGATGAAGATGTCCAAGCTGCTTTGTTGCAGATCATCCGGATGAGACAAGGATTTGTTTGCTGAGAGTAAAACTGGACGACACTGACTCCGATTCATCACTCGTTGAGACTCCGTGTGCAGTTTGACACTGCTCCGCTTCGGTCCATGTCTAGGTTGCTGACTTTTATTGGTCTTAGTGTTGTGTACGTCGTTTTCTGTAAGACATTCTTTTAGTCAGGCTTTTAGTCATTACATGGTGGAGCAGAAGTGGAATATGAAAAAGGAATTTCTGGTTATGTTATGAAGTCAAAATGCCAAAAACATATATTGCCATAAACATTTTGCCATCGATTTCTGTTGACCAACAGCTTAAAAGTCTGCAGCTATTGCAGGTTATGCAGTAATGGCTTCTTTCATCATATTTCATGTTGAAATATCCAAACTACAGTCTGACTGTCATTCCCTTCCTCCGCTCCAAGTTCGTTTTAATACATTTCATCACAATCCGTTCTGGTAGTGTCTTGGAACAATGCGTAATTTTGCTAACAAGGCTCAAAACTGCATTTTTTAAATGGCTTGTTCATATTGATATTAAAATACTACATTTTACAAATTACTTAACATGCTCATTCATGCATTTCAGTGTCACATATGCGGAACGTACCAAGTATTAATGTGTTTTGAAAATGTTTTTTTTTCAATCACTAATGCCCTGGAGAGACTTTGACCGGTTTTGGTGAAGCACCATTGTGCATTTTTCTGTGTGTCTTTGCAGTTTTATTTTTACCCGTACACTTGCATAGTGTGTGTGTGTGTGTGTGTGTGTGTGTGTGTGTGTGTGTGTGTGTGTGTGTGTGTGTGTGTGTGTGGTGCATCCGAGTCAGTGACTGTCGGATTGAATGAAAAGGATGAACTTTTGGTTGGTTATGGTGACTTGCAAAGAGAAGAACAGGCCAGAGTCTCATGAACGTGTTTGGTTGGGGATTTTCAAACCCTTGTTTTCTCCTCGTGCAGTATCCTGGCTGATATCGCCATCTAGTGGTGTGACTTGGCAGGCCAAGTTTGACGTGTGGTGTGTTGGAGAACGTAATACATTTAGGAATTCTCCCTTTTTGATGCTTCCAACATCTGATGTCTCCTTTTTTTCATGGCTTTGTACGACTTTTGACAAATGAACACCTGAAATGTGATGACTATTACATAATTCAGCTGGACTGGAATAGAATGGCACAATCTGTTCTAGTTTCTGAACGTTGACAAAAATATTCTTTTTTTTTTTTCTTTCTTTCTAAACTGTACAAAGAAAGCCGGACTGTTCTTGTATTCAAGATTGAGATTCTGAATTTTTTTTTATCTGGGTGTCCATTTTTGATCAAATTTAGCTTTTAGCTATGCATAGTCTAACAGGCTTTATTTTCATAAAGCTACATATTTGGTAATATAACCAATCACAACTCCAGATTTTTTTTTTTACATTAACTGCTGTTCATCTGTAGTGAGTGTCCTCCTTCATGAACTTGAAAACACCTGTTTAGATTTTTTTTTTCTTTTTTTCCTTTCGCAAAACGAAGTCTAACATCAATAAAAGTGCCTCTTTAAGACTAAATGGTCTCTTTGTGATTGAAGCGAGATGTAAACCCTTCCAGACCCTTTCCTTAGTCTAGACCCCCTTGATGTTAAGCCTCATGTGGTTTAAATTACAGTTATTTAATGCAGAATGAGGTTTGACAAACAGAACACTGTAATTTTCCTCTGGTCAACTGACAAAAACATTTAACCGGTTTAGTTGATCTCGGAAGTGTAGTTTAGTTACCCAAATGTAATGTATACGCTCGCTCTTGTTTTTGATCAACAATTAGAAGTAAATGTGAAGTTTATCATTTGCCTTCACAGTTTTTTTTTCTGGTTTGAGTCTGTAATTTGCAGAGATGTTTGCAGCAACTACAATGTGATGCTTTGGAGCTCGTCTTTAATCTCATTTCAAGGAGCAGACTTCCTCTCATCACTCCCCTCGCTTTCCCGTCTAATCATGCTGTTAGGCTCGCGGTGTTGCTTTGTGGGCTGTAGCACGTAGGTGGGCAGAGAAGAAAAAAAACATCCAGCCTGATAATAAAATGTCTATTCAGTAGCTAAATTAATTATAAATTACAGAATTAACGGAAGTAGATTTACTTTTATAATGGTTTATGCAACATTTCTTTTAATTCTGTAACAAAATTGGTCATTTTCTTTTTGTAATTATTTTACTATAACTTAAATTCTGTTTTTATATTTGCACGCACCTCTGTAATCTAGCAACTTAAGTAATTAACACTCGTGTTCATTTACATTTGTGCATATATATATATATATATATATATATATATATATATAGATGCACAAATGTAATGCGTGTATATACATTGTGTATAAATAATGTGTGTATATATATATATACACACACACGTGCATACTGTATATATACACACATGTCCCATATCCCATCTTTCTTTTCTTTTTTTTTTTTTTACATGCATTTACAATACATTTTTTTTTTCTCTCACCATTTCTCACTAGTTTGTATAGTTTACTTGCAATAGTCCTTTCTACCAAAAATAATTGGAAAATATTCCTGGCCAGCACACTTTCTAAAGCTTGAAGGTGTCTGAGAATCGCAAGATTTGCCTTAAAGTTTGTTCGCATCTTTAAGAAATTTCGAAAGTTCACTAGAGGCATTTTTTCTCTAAATTTGTCCTTCAGAGACGTCTGAAGGTTGTCACAGATTTAAAGTTGTTTTAAGATTAGCTTACAGTCGTAACCCTTTCTTCCAATTGAACTACAATCACTAAAGCATTTTAATAAAAAAGCAGGCCGCATGAAGCACCTTGATCTGATATGACCTTGATGATATGGTTGACCATCTATAATACACCTATTATAGAGAAACTTATTTTCACCTTGTGGGGTTAAAAATAATGCTCCATTCTATTCACTGTTATAAACTAAATTCTGGAAATTAACCTTGTTATGCATTGTCATAAAATTATATATTAACAAACACGTATGCATAACATACGTGCCAGGTTATTAATCTCGGGAGAAACGTCATGGAAAGCCACATTTCTCATTAACCACCCACAACCGGGCCTCTCTGGTCACCTCTCTTCACCCCTTTAATGTTCTAGTGCAGATCCCTGTGCTGTCCTGCTCCAATAAAGTTCATTTATGGGATAACGGGCCTCTGAGGACACATGGGGCTGATTTTACTCCGATGGATACAGCATGTCTCCTGCCCGGTTCCTCTCTGATCCTTGCCATGTGGTCCATTCCTCCGTGACCTCCTCATCCATCATCCCACACCTGGGATAAGGGGGAGAACCAGAAAGAAAGCGCTTTTCTTTAGTAGGATTAGTAGGCGTTTGTGTGCTGGCTTGAGAGTCTTTATCCGTGCCAGAGCTGACCTTCTGCCATCATTGGATTCGCTTGCGTTTCATGGAAAGACTGGTTCTGTTGTCCACTCGTGCTTAGTTTCTTTGAAATATGTTGTGCCCATTTCTCACTATTGTCTCCGAGAACAGTTGCAAGGGTAATTTTATTAATTAAAAACTGGACCCTTTCATAAATATGGATTTAGAACCCGTTCTGGATCTTCATGGCATATTTAGACTGATTTATTTTAGCACGTCACGTTTCCCCTCATTAGCTCGTGGTTAACCGCTAATGTATTGTGTGTCAACTTTTCTTCCCCTACCTTTTCCGGTCGGGATTAAAACAACATGGCTTGTCTCTCTTTCAAACCCAATCTCTTAATTCCCAGGCCCGCAATGGAAAATCATCTGCGTTTTACATGTCCGCTTGGAAGGAGAACACATGGTGCTGTGGTACCATGGAACTGATGTTTGGCTCCTTGTAAATGGTGTTGAAACTAATGTACTTTTTGGTATTTTAAAGTGATTTATCTGTCTGCTTTTCTTGCTCGGTGGTTAAAAAGCTTGTGGTCGTTTGAACTGGGTTGATCTAGGTTTAAGGTTGAGACGAAAAGAACATTTGCAATGACTCGGTATAGCTACGTTTTTTTTTTTTTTTCTTCCCCAAATCAAGATCGTTGTGCAACTTTTTGCAGAACAATCTCAAGATCCGATTGACCTAAAGAAGTTTTACACATTGATTCAAAATGCCAAAATTATTATATGGCTATTTGTAGTTTGCATAGACACATTGTTAGCGTTTTAGCACATTGTTAGCGGTTTTAGCACGTTGTTAGCATTTTATCAATTGTTAGCATTTTCGCTAACACTCATGTTGTGAATTCACCTTCTAATGATTTCGTCTGTGCTTCGTCTTGCACCTTGTACAATTCACTCTGTCTTTTCATTTTACACTTTTCCCCCAAAGCTTTTAGTGTTTACTTCCTCCCCTTAATACCTCCAGCGGGAGGCTGGCGGCAGGGCAGAGGTGCAGCTTAAAGGTGTTTGAAATGTTCGGAGTTTCCTGCTCGCGCAACATGAGGATTGAGTTTATTCATTACTCATTAGGCTCAAAGTCAAAGCGCTCTAGGCAAATTCGCAAGGTTGTGAATGTAGATCATTAGCATTGAAAATGTGCGTTTGTTAGACAAAGCTGCAGTCGCACAATCCAATTAAGACATGAAAGCTTTCTTCTCTCAGGAAGGAATTTGCAATACGCGAACAGGCTGTAAATTGGAAAGTGACATCTGCATGTGTTTCTTTGCTTAAAACTCTGCCACATTTGCTAAACTCTGACCAACCTTACACAAGCCGGATGGAAATATAGATGACCGGTTAAATGAAAACCAGGTGGTTTAGGAATTAATCTGGGGTTAATCGAGCTCTTCTACGTAAAACGGGAAGTTTTGTCGTCAGTGTGAAAATATTCCAATAACCACTGGTGTAAAGTGATACTTGTACCGAGTATCAAAAAATTAAGCAACTTTTACTTGACTGTATTTTACTACATTTACTTGACTACTACTTGACTACCTTTTTAATTGAGTATATGTACTGTACATGCGTGAAAAGTCTGCATCTTTTTTTTTTTTACCACGGTTCATTTCTTGGGCAGAAAAAGATATATCTCCATCTGCAGGATGCTGAAGGTACTGGATGGTATTTATAAGCTAGGTCACGTGATTTGTTTTTGAGCTGTTTTAAGAAATAAAACTTCATAAATATTTTCGGTTATTCACATTATTTACACCTAATTCAGTTCAAGTAAAATACCTAAGTTCTTTTAAAATGGAATACTTTGTCTGCTTGCAATTGGTGACATGTAACTTGTGAGGGTGTACTTTTTTCAGTAAGGCAGCCGTACTTTTACTCAAGTATTAACCATACTCGGGTACTCTTCGCCAATCACAGAAAGGATTCCTCAAACTCTCGTCTTTGCAATTAACCGTCTGATTTCTAATTAAATTTAATTTCTATTATTTCCAATTACCAAATTCCGTCTTATGACTGAGAAATATGAATTGACTTCTATTACTTTCAGTGTCTTTATTCAAGGACACGCGCTTTTAATGTTGGCACGTGTATTACATAGCTTCAGCGTGTCATCCTGGATGTTAATTAAATTGCTTCCCTCTTCTATTCTCACAGGAAAGGTATTGGATTAATGCCTTTAAATCTCTCTAATCTTGTCCTTTCATCTGGTTGCTGCTTGTGCGGGTCTGAGTTGCTGTGATTTGCCCGGCTCTTTTGCCTTTGATTGCACCTTAATGACTGTAACTTGCCTCGAATCAAATTGCAGATCCCGGAATAACCGCTTTTTTGTGCTTGTTGCAGGTAGTAGTTTGATCGGAGAAGAATGGTGATTTCAGGACAGCAATTCATCCTTCTGAGATTTGCTCCTAAGAAAGCCACTTTCACACCTGTTTCTTCATATAAAAGGGAAGATTTATGGCTCCTTTATAAAGGACTGATTCTTGAATGTCAGTGCCCGCTAAGGAAGTCAATGGTCTGATAAATTGTGTATTTCACATTGGATAGGTGAAGTGTAAAAGAATAGCCAAGCCCGGCTGATATTTCACGCTAGAATGGACCTTCAAATCATGAACTCTGGTCACGTCGAGTACTGAATTTTCTCCAATGTCTTGCTTTTTTATATATACTAAAATGCTTCTAAATGAGAGTTTTTAAAATCACATTTTTTGTCTTTCTAATATGATACCATTTGGAGGCTTTGGGGGCGAAATGCATAAATGAATTAGAACTAATAAATCAAATCTCTACCTTTTGACTGGCGCACCGATGCCAGGGTGTTTTGGCTAAGACGTGCCCCTGCGGCCCTCAGTAGCTCAAAAATAGATAGAGCAGGACATAAATTGGATTGATGAATGTTTTTTTTTTTTCTCTGGCTCAGTCTAGTGATTTGATGTATGCAAAACTGTTAAGATATTACAGATTCCATCTTGCCGAGACCAGATAACTACACAGGCCTCATTGCATCCTGCCCAATTCTGTCATTTGCTCATAATTGCAATCCCAGCACAGTCCATTAAATATTCCCTTTCCATTGCCTCATTAGCATCTTCAGGGTAAGTGCATGTGTTAACAGTATTAAGTTCTTCCCTCTCTGAGGTTTTACAGTCTCTGTCTGAGCTTGTAATATTTAAGCAAGCATGAATTTATACTCATAGCGGCTCCTTCGTTTTAATGTATAATTTGTGCAGGTTGTCCATTAATAACATTCTGTGATTTTTCCAGTTATTGCCAAGGTGTAGTTCCACTCGTGTCCGCCAGAGGACAGACCTACATTGTTTAACGGCTGCCACGCGAAATAAAACGGACGCAGAAGAAACGGTGAGTGTTTGTTGCACAGGCTTGTCATAATTTTTCAAATGTTTTAATCAATCCATTAATGTGCACATTTTAGGAATTTGTTTTGCTCATTCGTCATGTTTTTGTCTGGTTAAAACAACCACAATCCCTTAATGGCTGTAAAACTGAAATCTTTTAGAGCTATAGCATATTTTTCTCCTTCATCACTCCCTCTGTCCTTGTGTCAGTGTCGTGAGCAGATGCCTTCTCTCCAGTGAATATTTTGCTCCCGTGTCTCTGTTTTCTCAGGTGAATTGGTCCGTCATCAAATATTTGTGTGATTTTAGTGTTTGGTTTTCATCGGCCGAGGTGCCGGCAGGTGATCTACTGAATGCACCGGTGTGTCATTGCCACTCATTGCCTTTCTGGATGGGAAGTGGCGTGCCAACTCGCATTATAATGCCTGTGTGAATATTTACCCAGGCTCACCTGCCGGAACATCTGCTAAAATGATTGTGTAAAGGGTCCACAGAGATGCGAGGTGGAGCTGGAGGCATCTGAGCAAACAAAAGTCTATTCACCATGCAGACGCAGAGATTTCCCATCAACCTGACCATGACGGTAATCTGTTGGATTGTGTGTGTGTGTGTGTGTGTGTGTGTGTGTGTGTGTGTGCGTGCGTGCGTGCGTGTGTGTGCGCGCAGAAAGACTGAGCAATTATGCCACGTCCATACATTCATTTTCTTTACGACTGCTTTTACTATTTCTGGGTCTTGGGGAGATGGAGTCAATCCCAGCAAGTTCATAGGGAGCCTTGTCAAATGCCAAAACGTTTTATTGTTTATATAGTCAAAGAAGGAAACCCAAATAATATAATAATAAATGCACATAATTATCTCGTAAAGCTTGTGAGATTGTCAATATGGCCACTAGAGGCTGTATCAAAATTGTGTTTAACCATTTAGTGAAGTTACATACACACGGTGAAGTGAACAAACACAAACCTGGAGCAGTGGGCAGCCTTAAGCCGTGGTGTGGGGCGAAAAGTGGTCTTTCTTGGTAGGGGTGTCGGGGCCCCACTACCAACAATTTTGAAGGTTATACATGTGTCCTGCTGTTTTAATTAATATTTACAGACTTAATTACTGTTAAATTTAAACCCATTTGTTAGAATGGCTTTGACTGTAATCTAATTTCAGAGGAATTTTTAATCGCAGATGACCTTCAGACCTTTCTGAAGGACAATCTTTTACCCGTAAGCTGTAAACATTTATCAAAAAGACAGAAAATGATAGTTAGTTGGTATAAAATTAAGCTTTAGATGTGAGTCAGTTATTGAGATGTAATTACTTGTCGCATGTTTCAGGTACTAGACTCATTTGAATTATCCATCATTCATTTTCACAAAGGAGATTTTGTTCATGAAAAGTTGTGCCGCACTGATTTATTGTGATTTAAATGCATCTGTTTGAGCAAGAAGAGGATTGCCACATCACACACGGTAGTAAAATGCAAAGCTTTTCGATACTGTGGAAGGACCAGAGAGACTGGTTTTTGAATTCATGGCTTTTGATATTCACTATCTGATGTTCTGGATGCAGTTCTGACAGATATTGTCCCTGAGGCGACGCTCTACCTGAAGCTCCTCACAACGCCGACCAAAACAAGTTATCAGAGGCCTTGTAAACCCCTTCGTGGAGAGCTCGACATAAATTATTCGAGCCCTGCAGATGTTCCGAGATCAAAATCTGCATGAATTTATGCCATTGGCAGTGAGTCCGACTTCTTATTAGTTTTCATGATGCGTTCTGGAGCAGCCCCGACGCTGGAGCTTTTTACAGAGGTCATAAATCTGAGACTGTCATCATCTCGACCACTTTGGTAGAGATTATTTCACTCGGCTAATAAAGCAACTCCCGCCCGGTATTACAGATGCCTGCAGGTTAACAACCTTGGCAGCCATGCAATCTCACCGCGCTCTCACACTTCAGAGGCTCTGTGAGCGAGTTGGGAACGAAATAGAAGCCCTGATATAATAGAGACCCTAATGGATCCCAGGTGGTTGTCGAATTCTGACCCCACCTGATATTTTCTTTCTCGGGGGGACAGACTCTGGGTCAACCTGCCTCAAGTGTTTGGAATTTCATTGTTCATTTGTTTTCCCTTTGATGTCGCGGCATTCCGAAGTTTAGATTTCGGCCTTGTTCTGGAATGGAGCAATTTCCTATTTTTGGTTCGATGTCGGTCAGTTCACATTTTTGAAAAGGTGAAACGGTTGAAAGGCGAGAATGGTTGAATTTTCTCTGTACTGGACATGACTGAAATGTTGATGAAAATGTGGATGAAGATGAAGAAAAAATGATTAATGTTTCAGGCTCAGTAGTTTGCACTATTGCCTTTTTTGATCGTTTTTTTGGCTTGGTTTCTTCTGGGTCTTCAGTTTCTTCCCACAGTCCAAAAACCTGCAAGTGAAAATATTTTCCATAGGCAGAGGTGTAAAGAGAACCTGAAGACCATACTTGAGAACAAGTGAATTATCCAATTTTAAAAACCAGTAATTTTGCAACCGCTAATTGACGTTCATAAAGAACATCCAGTACCTTTAGCACCCAGTAGATGGCGATATCACCTTGTCTGACTAAGAATCATAATGTAAAGAGTAACAATAATTGTCCATTCAATTGTAGTGGAGTAATGAATACATATACTCAATCAGAAAAGTTGTAATGAGAAAGTAGTTTCCAATATGATGTGTGAATACGAGATAACAGATTAACTGTAGCACGTTAGGCTTTTGCAAGACGAGGCGTGCTAAGATGAATGGATGGAGGAAAAGACTGGATTGGCGTAAATAGCTGAGGTCAGAACGGAGTAATAGTGCAATTCGACGGCTCGCTTTGTCCAACCCAGTTAACGGTAAATATGTGGAATTGTTGAACTAAAGCTTTACAGCGTATGTTCCATCAAAAGGTGACTGTACGTGCACTTTCAGATTTGTCGTTTCAGTTATGTCAGGAAAAGCGAGAGCTGATGAGTTTTATCGTTCGGTTCATTCATGTCATGTTCAATTGCATCGCTCGGTCTTGCCCTATTAGTATTCATTGCAGTAAATTCTATTCAGTGTTGTGAAAGACGTCAGCTGCCAAGGTGATCCATGCATTCATACAATTTACAAACTATTCAGAGGATACTAAATCCAGACGCATTTATGGAGTTTGGTCGGATGCTTTTCAGAATGATCTGAATAGGCAGCGTTGCGTGGCATTACCTTATTAGATGCTTTCTGCCATTCTTATAATATCTCTTTCCAGCTACCAGTCCAACTTAATGACCTCATTCACCTTTCCAAAGGGACATTTACAAAAGTTCACCTGTGCTGATATACGCATATCAAAATAGCAGTTATGTGGATAAAAGTGTGGCATGGTGGTGTAGTAGTAGCAAAGAACTCGATTGAGAAGTTTGAAGCCCAGTTTGGCCTTGCTGTGTGTAGCTCACATGTTCTCCAAGTGATTGTGTGGTTTTCTTCAAGGTTTCCTTTCAGTCCATAAACATGCGTTCAGGAAGATTCAGTCTAGAAAGTGGCTCCATTTTGTGACAATCTTTGCCTTCAGCTCCCCGTGACCCAGGAATGGAAAAGTGGTTCGCAAAATGGGTGAATGGATGTACATATATAAAACCAGCTGGAATATTACAAGTTATTTCTGTGAGGTGATATAACGGTGAGTATTCTGAGATTCTGGGGTGCCTATTACCCAGAAATGGATGAAGAGGCTTAGGTGATCGATGGATAGATACATTTCATGAACAGAAGATTTTTAGTCTGTGGTGTTGCTTCATTCCAGGTTTCGTTTCTTGCTAAATAGATTCAGTTTTCTTTGGTCTGTGACACCCACTTCTTATTTAAAGAAATTGAATGAAGTTTAAATTATGTAGGATCAGAGTCTTTATTGAGGTTGTAAAGCTTTCTTGAAGTTTTTATGAGAACATTTGCTGTTGATTGAAGCAATATCCTGCAGTAAATTAGGATGCTTAAGCAAACATTCCAACATCTTGTCAGCCTCAAGGGCAGACGGCGATTCAGATGAGAGTTTGCTTTGGTAATGTATACGTAGATTTTGGTTCTATATGATTCTTTAAGTAAGAAAATGAAAAACGGCTAATTTAATCTCATTCTTAGTATAACATTAGATCTCAGATCAGATAGACAGACAGACAGATAGATGGATAGATAGAGACGTAAAATAATAACAGCTAAGTTTCCATTTCAATCCTTAAATAATATATTTGCTTATATTTTAGAACATTTTAAAATTAAACATTCACTGTTTCAATTCTGTTTTTAAATTGAGTCTGCGTTTAAATGACATTGTTCCGATCAAGGATGAGTTTTTTCACAAAATGTTGCTCTTCTCCTGTGGAACTAACTACACATTTCAGCTTGAACGTCTTTTGCAGCAAACGTCTTAAACCATTATTTTATGACGTCTGCACTTTTACATTGAAGTAAAAGCAGGTAAAAAAAAACGTTTCCTTTAGATTGCATTTCTTGTGACCTTTAATCATAGAGCCATATTTAAAAAAAAAAGTCATTTTTTTCTTTGGTTTAAGCAGCGTTTTTTCCTCATAGCTCGAAGGGCAGGAAGTTTAAGTTCGAGGCCCGGTCTGTATAGTTTCCATGTGCTAGAGTGGATTTCTTCTGGACCATAGGTGTGATTGAGAGTGTGTGTGTGTCCCGCTCTATGATTGGTTGGCTACAAATTTATGGCGTGTCCCACCATCAGGCACAGAGTGACCAAATTAAATCCATCTCACCCAGAAGTGAATCAGAAGCGTTTCAGAAAACTAACGGATGTTCTTTTGCTAACATTTCTAAGTTTTTTTTCCTCTTCACCAGAGAAGGATATATCATAAGAAATATAAACGTCTTTTTTTCAGCCTCAGTGGTGCATGCTCTCCACTCCATTATCCTCTAACCTCACATCCACCGACTCGCATTAAGTCCTGCATCTCTCGTCAGTCCATAACCACAAACACTTTCTCATGCTGGATGTGAGGCAGACCACAGAATTTCAGTTTACTGAGGCCTAGCTGTTCCCTCTCATTCCTCTACCCATGTTCTTGTCTTCCACCGTGTCGCTTCTCTCCGACTTCTCCTTTTACTGGCCGGTGGTCAGACCCGAAAGTGCTTTCACAGAAACCACCCTCAAAGCAAAAGCACAACTTCCTCTTTGCAAACCACACTAACCTCTACTAGTCTTGTGACACCATAGTTAACATAACAGTCCAGGTCTGAGATCTTTTAATGGACAGGACCTCATACTCTGCTCGCCATTACTGCCCGTGGAAATCAATGTTGTTGTTTTAATTTTCCGAGCGGCATTGATGATTGACTTTGCTCGGCCGTGTTCTGTGGTTTTCTGAAAGGCAGAAGTGGTCTGGTGTGTGTGGGGGTGAGGAGGATGTGTTTAAAGATGCCCCGTCAGTGCACTGTGGCTGCTTGGAGAACAGATTTAATGCGATGTTTTGTGTAAGAGGCCTCTGGGCAACCAATCCAGGCAGGGGAGACAATTAGACACGCCCACTGAGCTCAGACTGGATTTCTCGGGGGCAACAGCAGTGATTGATTGTGACTATCCACACACACACACACACACACACACACACTGGAGAACGTATGAGTGTGCCAGTGAAGAGCCGTCATTGCTGAGAGACAACGGCAGACCTCAGTGTTCATAAAGGAAGATTTTTCAACATCCCTCCAGCTGCAATACCCCCATTGTAATATCCTGCGAAGAGGGAAAAGAAATGAAAGGGAAAAGAAAAACAGGAAAGATCAAGTTCCTCATTTCCCATTCTTGCAACATATTGCTTTTACATTCCCCTCTTATGTTGCTAGCTTTGAGAGCAGATAAAGTAGGACTGTAAAACCACAGTTGGACAAATACTGTATGTATCGCGGCGTGATGAGCAGAAGCACTGCTCTGCTCGCTTTCAATACATGATGAAACCAGAGCCAGTTGCTTTGCGTTTGGGGAAAGGAGAGTACGTTGAGCTGAAAGACAGCTTTGAAAAATAATGAGGTCCTTAAAGAGAAACTTCATTAGAAGATTTGGAAGCTTATAAAATGCTAAATAGGAGGAAACCGTGGATTGTTCTGGAGTTTGCGAAGAACTTGAAGGAAAATTACATCTATATGTCTTGTCTTCTAATTATTTTACGCATTTCACTCTTACATTCACGTTCCCAGTAGAGTCAGTTAATGGCAGCTTTGAAATCTTAAAGTAGACTTTCAGGAAGAATCATGGAAACCATTATCTATAGTTTCTCTCAAGCTTTTACTTGAACACTAATACGAGAGGAAAATGTCTTTTGTTGATGTCAGTCATTGTCAATTTGGGTCTGTATTATTCAGAACATATTATTTTGTCTCTGAAGGGTCTTTGTGCTTGGAGTCATCGTAACTGCCGATCTTTGGAATCTGCTTCTAATGCGGTGGAAATTAAAATCACTTGCATTAAACCATTGCTTCATGAGAAAAGAAACATTTCAGCACAGGTAATATTAACAAGCTTAAAATGGAAAAGTTATTCAGGTTCATCCTTATCGCAGATCTGCTGGTTTGATCTAAACCAGATCTTTTCAGATTTTTTTCATTGCGGCCTTCCTATATTGGTATATAACTATAATTATTAGTAAAGTAGTAACATTGAATCAACTTAACCGGATAAGTCTGAATTAGGGTTTTGCTGAATCTGAACTGAAGTCTGGTTGTGTCTGAATTGAGTTCTGGACGAGCCTGAACTAAGGTCTGGATTGCGGTCTGCATTAGTCGTATTTGAGTTCTGGATGAAACTGAATCGAGCCTGAATTGAGGTCTGGACGAGCCTGAAATGAGGTCTGGACGAGCCTGAACTGAGGTCTGGACGAGCCTGAACTGAGGTCTGGACGAGCCTGAACTGAGGTCTGGACGAGCCTGAACTGAGGTCTGGACGAGCCTGAATTGAGGTCTGAGTGAGCCTTAATTGAGGTCTGAATATGTCTGAATCGAAATCTGGATGAGTCTGAATCGAAGTCTGTATGAGTCCGATTTTGAGGTTTGAATTGCGATCTAGTTGAGCCTGAATTGAGGTCTGGATGAGTTTGAATTGAAATCTGGATGAGTCAAATTTGCGGTCTGGTTGAGCACTGTGAGAGACTAAACTGTGCCAGCATCTATTTAAGATTTTGTAACTGGAATTTATTCAGTTTGATCAGTAGAGCATGGTGTTAGAAACTCCTCTGTCTCTGGTTGGAATCCCAGATAAAGCATGAAACGGAATGAAAAGTTTGCCAGCGTCGCATCATTTTAGATACACAGTGTCGACCCATTGCAAAAATGTAACTGTAATGTTCAAATAAAATTGTTGTGATTTTATATCAATTTCAGATGTACGTACGGAATTCATCCAAAACACATTGACTTTCACACGTGACGCTCCATGTCTGCTCTCCTTTATGCTTCCCAAGCCCACCCTTCTCAATTCAGTCCAGGGTCAGCCCACTACCCCAGCTCCCCATCTTCCAAAAAGCTCATTATCTTGTTAACACTACATTTATCTGACAAGACAAAAGGGAGTGAGTGACCCAGCCACCATTAAAGATTAATAGAAAGGCATATAAAGTGAATAGCGTGATGGAGAAAGCCTGGGCCTTACCCGGCCTTTTCTTTTTAAATAGTGAGATGACAGTGACAGGATTATTAATCAGAACCCGGGGAAAGATAAGACCTCTGTTGCCGCTCCTTCACTTAGAGTCTTTAGTTGGCTTCACTGCAAAGCATGAACAGGTCAGAAAGGGTAAAACTAATTGGCTCTACTGGGTTTGGAATAACAATGAGCAAGGGTCCAATTAAAAAATCACTCTGATTTTGACATAAGAGAACGGGGGGAGGCTCCGCGAGACTAGATTTCCTATAAAGCGCGAGGAACACTGAATATTAAAATTGGGACGGGAGACACACTGATAGAGGAGGACGAAGCAGAAAGTGATTGAGAGCGAAAGAGAGGAAGCATATCTGCCGTCTCTCTGTCGCTCCTGTTCTCTGGAAGCCGGGCTATTAATGAAATTTATAAATCATCAGCGGTATAAATTTTAATCTAGGGCTGCTGGAAAACAGTGGAGGTCTCTCAAGATAGCTGCAGCTCATTTTAAATTCCATTTGCATTAAAGATTCACATAACACTGAAAGATTTGAGGGAATCTTTTTCTTTTTTTCCCCCCATCTCTCTTCATTTATTAGTAATGATCCCTTTTCCTTTTTCACTTCAACACAAGCGTTTTCAAATTCAGCCTTTTCATAACAAATTCCTTCAACCTCATCCCCTCTTCGCTTTCCTGTCTGCGAGCACGTCACCTGCTGGTCTTTGCCATGTAAGGCCCGGGAAGTTTCTAGAGAGAATCACGTTCCACCAAAAAGCGGTTGATATTTGTCTGAACGTTCTTTTGTTGTGATCCGCACAGACTAACAACTGCTTTATCGCATCCGCTCGGGAATCCAATCGCGGCACTGTTTCGTTTTTTTTTCGCGAGCTCGCACTTGTCTGACGTGCCTAATTAGCAAATTAAAAGTGGCATTTTGATTGCAATATTGTTTGTTTTGCAGAGGTACGAGCGCTTGTTATTCGTCTGTTTGAAGACTGTCTTGTTGCATAATTCATGGCGCGCTCAGCCGACCGACGGCATTGCCATTTAAATTATGAACACATTAGTGAAATGCTAACCCTCCCAACCGCCTGCAGCAACCCAGAGATAGAGAGGGAAATAAATGAATTTCCCACTGCTCATTACTTCACCTGCGATAATGGGGGGAAGGAAGGAAGTGTCAAAGGTTTTAATGGGAATCATTAGACGTGGAGACGTGTTTGTTTTCTCCACCGATTCCGCCTTTGAAACACCATGTGTTTTTTATTTTACTTGCCGAGCGCTCCGGGTTTCTGAGCGTGTAGGCGACGTGTTTGATGGTTTGTTTATCCTACTTTGTTTCCTAGTTATTTTGGGGAACGGGACTCTGGATGGTGCACGGGCCTGTTGAAAATTCTAGATATTTACACAGTTTTGTTCATGGTTGGTTTACAGTGTATTGTGTCCTGTAAAATACAGAAATTGATTACAGTAGCCTCCCAATTAAGTCTGGAAATTAAACGTGCAAGATTGACTTAGCAACTTTACCAGGAAGTGTGTACTTGAGGTTGGCCACTGCCAAACATCAAAGAAACCAACCAACTTCTGGTAAAGTGCCACCTGAAAAATTTAGAAACAACCGTGGAGCAATTCGGGAACAATCTGCCCTGTTTATTTAATAATAGATTTATTATTTAGAAATAATAAAACTTAGTAATATAAACATGTAGAGTGGTGTTACAAATATGTGAACTGAATAGTTATATTTTTTTATATGATGATTACATACACCAAATAAGCCAAGCAGGAAAAGTTTAAAACTTTAAAGCATTTTTTAAACTTTGAAAACAGGTCAATTTGTCTAAAACGGTTAGGCAGGATGCGGCTGTAAATAAGTGTGCACTTAACCAGCACATCCTGGTTACATACACTTAAAACTAGTATGTATTTGAACTGGAGGCAGGCCTTAAACGGTTATGTACTTAATCGGGATATGTTCTTAACTGGAATGTGTTGTTAACCGGGATGCCTACTTAATTGAGTGTGTACTTAACCGGGATGTGTACAAAACCAGGATGGGTAAAGTAACCGGGATGTGTACTTAATCTAGATGTGTACTTAACTTGGATGTGTGCTTAACTTGGATATGTACTTATCTTGGATGTGTACTTAACAGGGATGCGTACTTAACCTGGATGCGCACCTAAACGAGTGTGTACTTAACTGGATGGGTACTTGACCGCTAAAGTGGTTAGCGTCGTTTAAAACGGTTAGCGTAATTAAAACTAATTCTTGAGTGTTGGGTTTGATGTGATATAAGCTGCTTTTCAAACCTGAAAGAAATCTGGATTTTATTTATTCCTCTTATAATGTTTGTGAATCAGTCACTTTGAGAATTGGACGGCTGCAGTAAATGACATTCATCCGGGGTTTTTAAATTGAAAGATGTTTTGTATTCCGCTCTCAGACTCTCTAGGAACTCTCTTCCTTCTATCTGTTGTTTCCAATTTCCATAATTAGTGTGAGATATTGTGTTGTTATCGCAGGGAAAAGCGCTGTGCTGAGGTTATTATAACACACTCAGCTGGGAGCTGGAGTCACACACTGCAACAAGCCTTTTCTGATTCCTGTTTTAAATGCAAGCGTGTTCCCTTATTCATGAGAATTAATTGCTCGCTATACCACTGGATGACATTTAGTCTGGTTTTTTCAGGCGCGTGTGAGTGTGTGTGTCTGTGTTTATGGGGGGTGGCGGCGGTTTGAGTTACTGGGGCATATTTTGTTTGTGAGCGTGTTATTGGCTTTGTTGCTCTGCACCTCTGTAATTAACAGGCCCTTTACTGCGGTGAACGCACAGCACACTCATTCCGCCGCTGTGCTGTCTTCTGTAAGGGAGATCCACGTGGTCAAGCCAAAAAGGAACCATTTTGAGATTATTTAGGTGGGTCTCGCGTTTTAGAAATTGTTAGGCTGAACTATTTGAGAGCCAAGTTTGAGACCCAATCTAGGTCTTTCTGTTTCCTCCAAGACTCCACTTTAAATCGACCACCAAATCCTAGTTTTAGCGAAAACAACCCATTGGTGGGAGTGAGTGAGTGAGTGAGTGCGATCTGCTCTGTGATTGGTTGGTTATCAGCTCAGGGTGTGTCTAGTTCTCTAGATTGGCTACAGCTCCTTGTGACCTAGAAATGGAAAAACAGTTCAAACGTTGCATTGAATGTTAAACACAACTTACACATGTTGAAAATTGAAGTATTGAAAAGGCTCAAAATGTGCCAACATCTTTCTTACGGCTTTATAGTCTCTTCATGCATGAACTCCATCTGTGTCGAGCATCTGTTTAGATATGGTAATAAATCAGGCTGTCAACATCCTCAATCTCAGACTGACACAAAAATGTCTGTGACACTGCAGTCGTATCTAATTACTCTCAGGAAAATCCATTGTTCATGTTTGTATCCCGTGTTAATGGGGTTTTAATCTTGGCGGGTTAAAGTCCCATGCACTGTACATTTTTTAAACCACTACTGGGTCATGCAAGCTGGAACCAATCACAGCGACTCTGGGCCTGAGGGCGGGACACACTCTGGATTGGCGGCCAACCAATCACAGGTCACCCAAACATTTTAAATACATTTTTGGTTCTACCAAAAATAAACACATTTGTAGTTTTTGTGGTAACGTTGTTGCGGAACTTTGCACAAGAAAATACATTTTACATAGTTTTCAAGACACCAGCTAGACTGTTTTAATGAAACTGTAATTAAGGATAATCTGAATTAGAACTAATTGAATTTGTCATCTTCAAATCCCCAGTTCAGGTTTAGTGAATCTTCAAGATGGATTCGTTTTGCTGTGTGTGTGCACCCATAATTCACATTCATGCTCAAATCAAGATTCTTCAAACGAGTGGTGTTTATATTCATAAAACGTTTTGGATATATGATTGCAATATTCGTAAATCATTAATGCGGTGAGATAACAGTACAGCACTATGCTCTTTTTCTATTTTTCTTACTCTCTCTCCCTCCCTTGTTCTCTCTCTCTCCGTCTCTCCCTCCCTTCCCCTCTCTCTCTCTCTCTCTCTCTCTCTCTCTCTCTCTCTCTCTCCCCCTCTCGCCCTTTCTCGCTCTCAACACACTTGGGAAAACTTTATTATGTTTTTGGTGTGACAGAGAATTATCCAGATAAAAGATAATTGCCTGGCTTGACTTGTGCATTGATATGAAAATGAGAACTAAATTATTCAGTGTGGTTTAAAGGTTAGTTGAAGGTTATATTTGAAGGGAAGCTTGGGGGGGACAAAGCAGCTATTTTGCCGCGCACACTTTTGTGTGAACGTGTATTTTGGAGTGTGTGATTTCCATGAACAAGAAAGCCAGACACATTTGAAGGACTGATTCTCTATGTAGGCATTCTTTTGACAAAGTGAGGGTCTCTAGTGGGACATGAACAATGGCAAATCAATTATTTAAAGGCAAATTAGCCTGGATGTCTTTGTAAAGAAGCAGGGATAGACAATGTTTTTACAGCAGCGTTTTTTGACATTGATGCCTGGTCACCTGCCCTGTGAAATGTCTTTCAGCTAATAAGCACGTGCGTGTGGATGCGGTGGAGGAGAGATGTGTAGGAGGCAGTAAAGAGAGATGATGGGCACTCCAGGGGGCTGCAGGAAATTACCTGCCTCATTGTTGTCTGCTATGATGATCCATGCTGTTAACAGCAGGTGGGAGCATCTAAACCTTTGTGTTACCATGGTAACCTACATCCCTGCGCTTTGATAGGACGATTACATTTATCTTGATCGCTGATGTCAACGCTGATATTTGAACCCCCATTCTCCTTGTCATTAAATTACTATTAATTGGAAGATTTTTATAGGGCTGTTTTATCTTTTTTGCAAAATAACGCAATATACCTAAAAATATAATATAAAATAAAATATACCTATAACGTGAGACGTTTTCTTGATTTATTCTTTATTACTGAGTTCTGATGGTTTTAAATTCTGATTGTTTTGTATACTGTGAAAATGTTTCTTTTTTAAGATGCATTATGGAAAGATTTGTTAAATAAAAAAACGGATTTTTTTTTACAGTATGCGTAGGTATATACAGTATATATACATACACACATACGTATACGGTATGTAAATTATATAGAGTTTATCCATTTTTGACTCAAATTAGTAAACTGTAATTTGAATAGACAGATTAATTATTTTTTAAATGCTTCATGCAAAGTCAATTCAAACCCTTAAAAAAATTACAGTATAATTTTCTTATTATATATATTGCAAGGAATCTTTTTACAGTGTAAACAAGTTTTTTATTTTGTCTGTTTCAAAGTAAAGAGTCCAAACACACACACACACACACACACACACACACACACACACCGTGTAGAAGGTAGAATTGAAGGTCTGCGATTGCTCTTTCGACTTCCCTAGAGTTGCACACCTGTGATGGAGTGATGGGATGTATTGATCTCCTGCAGCTAATCATTCCGTGCCATGTCCACTGGGAGCCGATGGGTATCGTTTTCCAACTTCTTTTTTTTAATTAGTACCAGGACCCCTTGGGCACTAATCCATGAGTCTCGCTCTGATCTCTGTCTGATGTACTGTGCTTTGATTTCTCTGACCCTACAAGCAGTGCAGAGATGGAGAGACGCTACTGGAATCTTAATGTTCGATGCAAATCACAGTTCAAGACACGCTGAGCCCAGGCACAAGAAAAAAAATAATAATTTAAAGAACTCACGCAAAACACGGTCATTTGGCCCGCTGCCTTTAAAATCCTCTGAAGTGAATTTAAAGGTGATTAATTTTTTCCACTCGCTTAGCATCCATATGAATCATCTGCACACTCATGTGAAAATTAATAATAATAATGATAATGATGATTATGTTTATTATGATGATTATTTATGTTATACTTAGCAATTATGTTTGTTTTTTTGTTAATTGTTGTTCATCTCTTGTCATATTTATTTGTTATTTGTCATATAATTTTTTTTTTTTACTACATATCGTATGGAAGAATTTACACTCACTTTCCTCTATTTGCTAATATTGTTTAAATATCTATATGCTTATATGATTTTACTACAAAGAATATATGACTTTTCTCTTATGAAATATAGGCAATGGACTATAAATACTGTTTTTCTTTTTTCTTTTTTTTTATCAGTTCCTGCTGTGCTGTCTGTGTGAACGCTTGTTGTTTGTATGGTCTGGATACCGTAGAGAATGAGAAAAATGTGAGTTTGCTCAGTGATCTGCTGCTGATTTAAACGATTCCTCTCTCCTTTCATCTCAGCACTGGTAGTAGATAAGAGGAACCTGATATCAAGGATGAAGAGAGGTCACAGTGTCTGGATCCATGAGTTCTGCCAAATCGTCACAGTGTTAAAGGTAAACGAGGACACGGCTCTACTGAGGGAATAATCTGCACAGATTGATCACGACCCGACATTAATAGTTGGTGTGTGTGTGTGTGTGTGTGTGTGTTTCTAATTGCTGTTTCGGGCTTTGATCATCGTCACTAATACACTTACACATGCCAGGTAATGCCTTGTCAACTACAACTAGATAAATATACTAGTAATAGATACTAAATCCATTTACACTGGGCTTAATACAATTTCAGTCTATGTCTATGTTTCTCTTTCTTTCGGTTTCTCTGTCTGTCAGTATTTTGTTTCTGTATGTTTGTCTTTGTTTTTCTGTGTCTATATGCTATAAATGAGCTATTTTTGAACGTTTGAGTTTGTCTAAGCTAATTTGTTTTGTCACTTTGAAACATTGAGGTGTTATTTCATTACTATTAGTGGAAATGAAACCTCGAAAATAAAGTTTCATATTTTTCGCTGTTTTTTTTTTTCTGCTAAACTCTTGCTATTTTGCTAAACTCAGTACAAGTAAAATACTGAGGTAACTTTTTGTTCTCTCTGACTGTTCGTCTTGGTTTCTCACTATCTGGGTTTCTTTCCCTCGTTCTATGTTTCAGTACAGTTGTGGCATAGTTGTAGAGAGTTGAACTTGTGACCAAAATGATTCAGGTGCTGGGATTGGCTGATCACAGTGTGCCTTTCCGTTTGTCCAATCAGAAACTGAGCAGGTGTTTGGAACATCAAGCGTCACCGTGTAAGGACAACGTAAGCAGCTTTGAATAAAACAGTCATTAGTGACTAAAATCAAGTCGCCCACAGAACTCCCCTCTCAATATCTCGACAGTTCCTTCTGTACAATGTCACATAAATGTCAATGGAATGGATTAGGACAACAATCTAGCCATCGATTGTGCAGATAAACAGCCAGCAGCGACCCACCGCCTGCTTTCTCCATGACTCATGGCAGCACCGGATGTTTGTCTTCACCACAGAGGACGTCCCTGGAGACTCACAGAGATCCGTTTCCTCTTGCCGCACAAATGTGTCCAGCACCAGAGATTGAGCTATGGGACAGGGCGGCGTGCGTCCACCAGAGGGGAGAGAGAGAACGTCTCGGGGTTAATGCCTGCTCAGCGTCTCTCAGTCCCAGACGCTGCTATCGAGCTCTTTCATCCTCGCTTCGCCCTCCTCGTTTGAAACAATATAGGCTGACTGCTGCTATTGATTTTACTGGATTGTACTGCGGTAAGCTTTCCTTCGAGTCCGCCTGCTATATTAAGCAATCATTCGTCCTGCTGATGGCAAAACTTCCTCCCGAGGCAGAGCGCAGGCCTCTAATAGCCCGAGAATTACTCATGTTAATTGATTGGATGGCAGTGAGGGCTTGAGGAGGAGAGAAATTACGGCCCTTTTGAGAAGAAATCAACACAAGTGGTAGTAATTAGCGAGGAGAGAAACCGGCCATAATTGAAAGAGCGCCATTCATCGACCGCTCCTAACGGAGGCTTTAAGCAGCGCGCAGAGAAAAAATATAATCGAAGACTCCTTGTCCATCAGAGCATAGATTTTTCTTCCTCGAAAATGTACTTCAGATGGCGAACAAATTAAGACGTATGTGCGTTTGGTGTTGGGATGCATGTGGTTATGTTTTTTGGCCGGCCTGAAGAGTTTAACTCTCGAGACTTTGGGCGCACACCCTGTTAAGTAGGTCTGGCGAGGAGTGTTAGAAGTTTCAGATGTGGGCTGCTTTTCGGATCAGCTCGGCTCTAAACTCCTCACAGTGTCTCTCCGAAGCCAAGTCTCCATACATCACCTCAGTGAGGGGTAAAGGCCACATCTGGGCCGCGTTACGCTCGGCGCAGTCACGCATATTTAGATATACAAGCCTTGTATTGCTGTTGATTAGGACACACGTGGTGGCCGCTTTTTCAGTTCAGTGGGAACGAGCTTTCCGTTTGGGAGAAGAAAAATTACTAAAGCATCTGGGTTGCGATTTCTCTTTCTCATTTAAATCGAAGGCCATGTGGACTCATGTAGGCCTGTCTTTTTAAAGCAGCAAACTCTTTGAAATGTTTAATGAAACCCTTTGTTAAATGGTTATTCTACCCGCAATGTGTTTTTATTTTGCATGTGAAACAGATGAGGCATCACTTTGTAGCATCGACAAAGCAGTGTCTTAATAACAATTACCGTGTTTTTTGGACTATAAGGCGCACTGGAATTTTACTGGATTGTAATGCACACAGTTACTTTTTAACAGTGGTGTAAAGTACTTTACTTCAGTAAATCGGTTTTGTTACTTCACGTAAGATTTTTTGGCTGCTTTTGTACTCAGTGTCAAAAATATAAGCAACTTTTACTCTCCACTTGATTACATTTGTGATTGAGTATCTGTACTCTTTACTCCACTACATTAGAATTGACACTTTACGTTACTCTGTACTTTTTCTACAGTGTTTAGTTTCTCTGCTATATTGTCATCTGCAGGGTGCGGAAGGTACTGGATGCTATTTATGAGCTAAATCATGTTACTGTGAATTAGTGGATGCACTTTTTTGAACGTTTGAGTTTGACTAAGACTGATTTTTTTGTATTCTTTTTTATCTAATTTGCTTTGTCACTTTGAAACATTGAGGTGTTATTTAATTTCTATTAGTGGAAATGAAAGCTCATAAATAAAGTTTCTTGTTTTTCACATTTACTGTTTTTTTTTTTTCTTTTTTTTTTGCTATTTTGCTAAACTCAGTACAAGTAAAATACTTAGGTAACTTTTTTTGCATATTGGATGCTTTATAACTTTTTACTCAAGTCTTCTTGGAATTCGTGACTTGTAACTTCACTTTTCAAAAATAGTCATTTTTACAGTGAGGTATCTATACTTTTACTCGAGTATGCTTTTCAGGTACTTTGTACACCTCTACTTTTTAAATATTGTTTAGGATGTGCCTTATAGCCTGACAAATACTGTAAATGTCGAATTTGAAAGTGCTATAAGATATTTACAGATCATCAAGAAACATTGCCCAATACAAGTTCCCAATTGCGCTCAACCCCTGAACCAAAAACCGCAGAATAACATCTTCTGCAATACATTAACAGCTGAGACCAGGGGGAACCGGGTTTTCTGGCTCGGCCTACGATAAATTTATGATGTATGTGTTATTTGTGGCCTTGGTGAAATTTGCTTTGACTATAGTGGAAAATCTCATTTGTACTCCATCTGCTGTCCTCCACCAGGACAGTGTAATGTCTCGAAGGGCATTTCAAGGAAGGACTTTAATTTGCAAATGTAATGTTAGCATTGCTGCTGTGTGGTTTGATTCTGAACGCCTCATTATTGAAGCGACGTGGTGCTATGCCGTTTATTTATTTATGATTTCAGATGGATGGACCGCTGAAGAAAGTGGTCGTAAATCGCTCCTGGCTCTGGATCACTTGTAGCCCCCTGCTCGGAACACAACCGCTTGATTTGTTCAGCTAACGTCGGGCGGAAGACCTAGTCCCCAAAAGGATGATAAAGTTACAGTCACAGATTATAGTTTCTGTTTATTTATGTGTTCTTGACATCATCCTGGTGCTATTGTTCTGCCTTTAACAACTGATAACGTCTGGTCACCAAGCTCATCTTCATAATGTTCTCTCCATTATCAAAGGGGAAAAACGAACTGGGAAATATATTTACATACTAGGCATGAATGGCTAACGGCTTACTAATTGCCTGTTAGATGATTAATACGCTTACAGAGATGCTAATGAACGGCACACTCGGTGTTTCCGAGGTGCTCTGGCAGTGTGTGTGTGTGTGTTTTGGCAGCTTAATTAGGGAGATAATTACACACTTGTTGATGCTGCTCTCCCAGCAAATGCCATCAACCATTAAAATATATTAAGTTGAATTACAGCAATGTGGACTAATCAAGGTGAAGTGTGAGCACTCGGATTGTCTCGGAGGGAAATATACACAGAGGTGACGGAGTGAGTGTTTAATTTGAATCATTGTCAGTGCTCCTTAGCAAAAGCACAATGGATTCTTTTCATTCTGTTTGAGTGCATATGTTTAGCGTCTCATTTGTGTGTCCCACCCTGTGATTGGTTGTGATATTAGAATGCTACACTTGTTTCACTGAATTATATATTATTTTAGTTATGATCTGGAAAAACATCTAAAGCATGCATATGTCCAGTACCACATCCAAAAAAATTGGGAAAATAGAATAAATGTGTTCTATAAATCTCTTGACAGATTTTTCACTTGCAAAGACTCATCGATTCCATAGCTATGCAAAACACGTTGTGTGCTCAGATCTCACCATCTCCATTTTAAAATTGGCTGCGCTTGCTAATCCATCTATGTTTATTTCATTCAATTGCTTCTTTTTGGCAAGTTGTTTGGTTTCTTTGCTTAACTCATTAATTCAAGAAATGGTCAGAGTTTGGAGGATGTTGACTGAAAAATAATAGCTCCGGAAAATCTTCAAGGTCTTTTTGGGATAATAATAGTAATAGGCAGAGCAATTACGGAGCGATTTACTGCTCATTTAAGGTTGTTCTGCAGAGGAAACATGCTGGGCTTCTAACACACATTTTTGTATTTTTTTGTAATCGAAGGTGTTTTGGAAATCTGTTGTGTATTTTTAGCCCAATCATTTTAGCCCTAGTCAAATCTTGATAGTTGTCAAATCTTGATAGTTGTCTAGGTTAAGAGCAACTGAAGTAATAGAGCTTTAAAATAGAAACACTGTAACATTAGGATTAACAAATACAAAGGAGACGAAAATTGAGATAAAATGTGTTCGCTAATTAGGAGCAACAGCTGAAATCAATTTATCCCATTTTATGCAGGGGATTATGGGGATTGGAGTTCCTGTATATCCAGCAAAATTTTTCGTGTGTGTCCGTGTTTGCATGTGTGTGAGTCAACAAAGCAGGTAAAAAATGTAATGAAATTGGATTCGATGCAGGTTCACATTTTTATATCTATTCACAGCATGTGCTTATGTACTGAAACGTTCTTGTAATTCTTACAATTACTCAATCTCTCATTAGAACGTAACAAGATCAGGCTATTCACTCAAGCTTCATTTGTATAGTGGTTAATGTGCTGTGTTCATAACACTTTCATATCCTGGCACTCTCAGCAGTCTCCCATAAAAGTTATTCATTTGTGAAGCGACGTAATATGTTGCAAAATTACCCTTCAGAAGTGCTGAGGCTTGATAAAACTAACTGTCAATTCGCACTGTAAATGACACACATTACAACCGCTCGTAAAAC
The DNA here is from genome assembly GCA_028031935.1 of Paedocypris micromegethes. Lineage (NCBI taxonomy): Eukaryota > Metazoa > Chordata > Actinopteri > Cypriniformes > Paedocypris > Paedocypris micromegethes. The sequence continues at coordinate 7,656,576 of CM051499.1, forward strand.
TACTATCTTGGTTATCAATTTTTGCGGTGTTTGTCATTGACGACTGTTTTCTTACAACATGTCCGCTTTTCTCCTTTAATTATTAACACAGTAACTTCTGAAAATCAGTGACTGGGACATTTAGTGAAGGTCACTAAATGTCATATATTTTCAGCCACATGCCTTTAAGATGAAAAGATTACGTGCAACCAATGAATGATATTTTAATGTGAGTATGGGACTGAGATTCCTTCCATGCATAGAATAGAGCAGTATATTTATTGGGTTTATACGGGCTGATGTGTTTGTCGGCTCGTAGTGTTCAGGTTCTGTGATGAATGCTCTGAGTCTTTGTTGGGGCCGAAGGAAACGCCTGAGCTCAGCAGAACGTAATTCTAGGCTTGTTTCCAGCTTTGCTATTTGATTACTCTCTAAAGTCAAGCTAGTAGTATTTCAGGCTTGTCAAATTTAAGCGAAATATAACACAATAAGTATAAAACCGTAAGGACAAACCCTTGCTGCAGGTCAGAATTTTTGCCACAAAGCACTCCAGAACGACTACAGAACTAAATTGGATTACAAAGGCTCATAAAATATACTTTTACAGTATCTATAACGTGTGTGTGTGAGTGACAGAGTTTAAACCATTCTGTGAAGTTATACACAGACACACACGGACACACAAACACACAGTTACGTGAACACACACAAACCTCGAGCAGTGAGGTGTGTGTGTGTAGATACACACACACACACACACACACCTCACTGCTCAATATTTGTTTACGTCTGTAAAACATGTAATGTGCTAATAGGCTAATTTTGCTTGAATAATTCTTGTACACTTTCCATAAATCATATAAACTTTATTTCACTTCTCAAATATCACTGTTTGTCACCTATATGATATATTTAATTGAAATTTCTTATCCAGACAACCAATGAGTTATAAAAGAAAATCATGAAAATTGAAAGGGGTGCCCAAA
>CM051499.1:7657564-7780686 GCA_028031935.1 Paedocypris micromegethes
TATATATATATATATATATATATATATATATATATATATATATATATATATATATATTTATATACATACATACACACACTCAGTTTTTGTTAGACATTTAGTGGTCAACAACTGACAAGACTAAAATAAAGAACATTTAGGAAAGGAAAAATATTATACATTTAATTTTATTACTTAAAATTAATAATATTGATAATAAGTAATATATTGTTTTACACTAAAATATATTCATGGGTGAGAGAATGTATTTAATATATAATATATAAACTTTAGAGCCCAAAGCGGTATTGTATTTTATTTTATTGGATATGCAAATATTATATATTATTTCTGTACTACTTATTTTTTGTACTAGCAACAAAGCTTTGAGAGATTAGTCAATGGAGAGATTCTGAGATTTGCACCAAATATTGGCTAACTGGACTAGCGTCAGTGTCGTATACTTCAGCAACACGTGTGAATTACAGATCTGTGTTTGCTCACCCCTCACCAGGACTTTTTCCCTCTCCTGCCGGTCGTCTACAAATATGTTTCAGTGACCTCCGAACCTCCAGAGAGCTTGGTCAGTGTTGACCAGGAGTCTCGGGGAACAAACCAGTGACCTGACAATATTAGAGTGTGGCTCGCTAAATGTCAATGATCCTTTGATCGTATTAGCATTGAGGATTCTTCCTATCGTCTGCAGATTTGTTCACTGAAGAGTGAAGAGAACCAGGGACTGACCAGAGGTTTCAGCCGACCAGAGGTGTGAAGAGTATCTGAAAACCATCATTCACTAAAAGTATGTATACCTTACTGAAAAAATCACTACATTACAAGTCACCATTTCCAAGAAGACTTAGAGGCATACTATTTAAAAAAAAAAAAAAAGCGTAAGTATTTTACTCATATTGAATTTAGGCCAATAACACCAAGAAATTTGTAAAATCTACCCTATTTATGAGGTTTAATTTTCTATAATAAAAATAAAACTTAACACCTTAATGTTTAAAAATGGAAGAGCAAAATAGATGAAAATGAACAGAGCCAGCCTCGGTCCAACTCCAGTGTGCTAATTCATGTTCATGCGATTTAGCTCATAAATAGCATCCTGCAGATGGCGATATCGCCTCGTCTGCCTACGCAATTAACCACGGTAGAAAAAGATGCCAACTTGTAGCGCACAATTACATCGTAACGGGTAATGGGTCAAATGTAGTGGAGTAAAGAGTACATGTACTCGATCAAAAATGTAGTCAAAATTTTGAAAAAAATATTGAGTATAAAAGTTGCTTATATTTTTACTCAATAGCCAAAAAATGCTTACGTCAAGTAACAAAGCCCATTTACTCAAGTACACTTCATCTGACTGGATCTGGTTACTTCTAAATTAATTTATTGGGTGAGGTTTTTCAGATATTTTTCAGAGGGTCTTTCAGATATTTTAACTTGAGGTACTAGGGTGTGCTGTCGCCCCTCCACAAGTTCGAAGCCAAGTCAGGGGATTTCTCTGTGTGCTATCCTGGGTTCCTCTGGATCTTCAAATTCCTCCCGTAGTCCCGAAAATAGCGTTCAGGACAACTGAAGTATGGAGTTAACCACCATGGAGACACCAATCCATTGTCTGAATCCCATCTTCAGACCCAGAGTTGTTGGCATTGCCTCCAAAATCTGAAATCAAAAAACAGATCCTAAAAACCGCTTCAAATTATGATGTAAAATAAAATCTTATTCCTCATATATAGTGTGTAAGCAAACACTAGCAGCTAAATTCCTTATAACTTAGCACGGTTTACGCTTTAAGAAGCCACAATACCTTGGACTTCAATTGAACGTCTCAGGGAATTGAACCCACAACCTTGGTGTTGGCAACACCATCCACTGATTGAGCGACAGGAAAGCTATAGATTTAACCCGGATGTGACTTGTGTTGTAGATTTTTGAAGAGCCAGACCCTCAGGTAGAAGCGAAGCAGTTCCACTCGTCACCAGCAGGGGACACTGACACCTGTTGCTGTGACGAATAATCAACACATGTCTCATTATGCATGCGTGACTTCTACACAAACGCACTGGGTCGCTTAAGTAATTAAAAATCACCCAATAACAGATTTTTAATTAGTTTCCCCTCTTCGTCAGGCGGCATGATGATAAAACATCAGCGGTGTGGTTTAAAAGTTCAATGACAAAACATCTGTGTGCACAACAAGTTGTAGCTTGTTAGCAAAATGACATCTAATTGTTTCAAGTGCTTAATTTGCCTTTATTATATGCATAATTTGACAATTTACGTATCTGAATATTGTACCTTTTGTCAATCTGCTGTTTTCAGGGAGGGAATGCGTGTAAACAATAGCTTTGGTTTTACTATAATGTCAGTTTTTTTCTTCAACTCAAATCGTTATTTAAGCAGAAAATATGAACTTTATGAAGAAGAGAGAGAGAGGGAGAATGGGGAAAAAAGGAGGAAAAAGCAATAGCTTTAAATTTACTATAATGTCTGTTTCTCCTCCAACTCAATTCATTATTTAAGTAAAAAGAAAAATTAATTTTATGAAGGCGAGGGAGAATGAAAGAGGTAGATGGTGAGAAATTTTTTTTTTGTAGAGATTGAAACGGAAGGATTGAAACGGAATTGAATGAGAGAGAGGGATTAAGGCTACAGAGAACGGCAGAAGAACAGAAATAATGAGAACGAGTGAAAAGACAAGTGAGAGAATGAAAAGGTAGAGAGACGGAGACAAAGCAATAGAGAGATCGAAAGAAAGAGATATAATTTCAGCAAAGAGAGAGACTGAGTGACAATGATAGAAAGATAAATGTAGCAACTAAGAGACTGAGAGGAGGGAGAAAACAGACTCAAAAGGCTTTGTTCTTACATTCTGTTATTATCTCATACACACATTGTTGTAAATGTACTATCTTGTCCAGAAATCCCTGATCATGAAGACAAACCCAAGAGGACAGATGAAGAAAACATCTGGACAGGAAAAGACAAACAAGGTAAATGCACCTATCAGAGCTTCAGCCTGTTCCAGACAAGTCGCTCAATCCAATTACAGCGCATCCCTCGTGCGCAATCTCATTATAATTCCTGCAATCAACCTCACAAGCGGATCTTTAGCCTTTCAGGTCATAACATGTCAAACACGTAAGGCGCGACGATTTACGAGCATGAAATGTCAAAATGTTCTAAAGTGCTGAGTTCATTTGGCCAGCGCTAAATATTGAGAATTACGCGTGTAGTTTCTTTGAATGTCATCATGGTAGCTTGATGATAAGGATAGCGGCGTGTCTGTAGCTGACTGAGTGAGTCTGGAGTTGGTGGGATTAGGAGGGATCAAGTGTGGATGGAGTGAGTGGATGGCTGCTGGGATAATTCTGGATTAAAGAGATTAGGACGCAGCAGCAGGATGGAGCTCACAGCTGATGCCCTGCGGGTGGGAGTGTCCACCCCAGGGAGAGACAAGCAAACCCCCCGTGATGGACGGAGCGCTCCCTTGCCTCTAATCTACACTAAATTTCATCATGGAGCCGTTGCAAGATTATTTCAGTCTCGTCATGTATCGTAACATTGTCTTTCATGGCTTTGCATCAGCACCACACTCATTTGTGAAACACAGGGACTGACATCCGTTACGATTTGCGCTTAACAGACACGAGATTAAATGGAGTGTCGGGAGTAAAGTGTGCGTGAGTAGATTAAGAAGCACAATTATGAGCAATTAATTACAAGCCAATCGGAAGACTTTCTCTCAAGACGAGCTTGTTGGCTGTTTAAAAGGAAATTATGTGACGCCTGTTTGAAATAACCTTTTGACAACTCCATTAGCCCAAAAATATTCAATCTGTCCCCATGCAAATTAGGAAACAAAGGCTGGATGTCGCTTTACTGCTACTCATTTAGGTTTCAAATTGCTCCGTGAATTATTAAGGTTACTGGATTAATGTTCAGTTTAATGGGTGGCTATGATTAATCTAATAGTAGTTCAATTTTTCCACATTTTTTGACTTTAGCAGTGAAAATGGTGTGTAGTGTTAAAATGAGTTTTGTATCTTGGCATAATCCAAAACAACATGGTGGCATCCCGGGCACAACGTCTTAAAGCTGCCCACTGCTCCGGGTTGGTATGTGTTCACTTCACTGTGTGTAACTTCACTGGATTGTAAATGAGCAAAATTTGTGTGTAACTTCACAGAGCTAAATTTTGATATAGCCGCTAGTGGCCATAGTCATGCCTCACACAGTGAGTGTTTGTAGTCACGTTTTTTTGGATTGTCCATTTGTAAATTCAGAACTAAACAAAGATAAACTAATCATTGGAGAAAATGAATCTGCTTGTGAGCTACTTATTATAAGTCAGAGCAATGCACCGTTTACTAAAATATATAAAACCTTACACACACACATATATAGTGTAACAAACGTAGCATTTTTACAATATATTACCGTACTTTTCAAACTATGAGGCCTTTTAATAAATGTGTTTTTCTCTCTATTATATATATATATATATATATATATATATACCCTTTCCCTACTATATATATATATAATATATATATAAAAGTCACAAATTTCCAAATTAACATATTTAACAAAAAACATATTTTGGGTTTTCATGTGTTCCTTCTAGTCCAAAAAACTCAGTAATGTATCGTGCATTGTCCCACTTGCATTACAACTTGAATTTTTTCTTTTTTTTTTTTACATTGTCTTATAATACAGAAAAAAACTATTGTGTTTTGTTACTTGAGTTATCCTTTCTCCGCTCGGCTTCAGGGAGAATTTCAGTGTTGTTTTTGTGAACAAAAAAAAAAACAAAACACTGGCGACAGTGAACTGAACTGAAACGTATAAAATAATCACATGCTCTGTTTCAAAATTGTCTAAACTCTTACATCTTGATATATTCATGAGCTTGATGCTGTTGCATGTGTGTTTGTGTGTACATTTGTGTGTGTACACGCTGACCATTGGTAAAAACAATCTGATTGGCAGACCAGTGTGCCACTCAAACAATAAATGCATTGCAAGAATAGATGATAGGTTGACGGTTGAGGTTTTTTACATTGTTATTTTACATAGTTTTTTTTTAATATTTATAGCTACACAGTCTACCCAAAGTGCTGATTGGCAACGTCTGCGCTAAACTAGCCACACAAATGCTGTTTGATCGACTTCCAATTGTGAATTTACCGCATCTGACCTGTTTGTAATGTGAACAGCTTTTACTTTATCGCAAACGCCAATCTAATCGTAAAGTCGTGAGACCTGACAGTTCCTGCACTGCTGAAGTTTATCTATTGTAGCTTCTAAGCTTGACGTAGATTTAAATCTTTTGTGGAATCTGATTGTCAGGGGTTTTTTTGTGATGTTTTTTGAAAGATTTTTTTGAGTGTTAAATGATTGCTGCATTTCCTCCTGAAGAAGATGTGGTTGTGAGAATCTTCATGTCGGCAAAAAATAATGAGGCTAACTAAACCAGTTCCTGTTGTGAAAGCACCTCGCTTTTCACCGCAAACACGCTTGCACGCACGTTCATGCCATCGCTTGCACACCTCCCTAGACTACAAACAGACGTTCTTGACTCTCTGTGCTTCGCCTCGTCCTCATCTTCAGCATTTAAGGCTATTTTTATAGTTTTGTCTGTTAGGGTTATCTCGCAGGTTCAGCCGTGGTTTGCTGCAATGATCTATAAGTGCTGAGTGAGCAAGAGAGGCGTCTGCTCTTACGAAACCTCAGACCAAAACCACACTAACTCTCTTTGCACATGCACAACTTTCAGAGCTAGACGTTTCACATTGTTTAAATCATAATCGTTATCTGCTAAAGTCTATTAACATAAATTGTCAATTATTTTTCTTTGGCCTGGTACAACAAGCATGTACAGTGATTTTAGACAAACTGTTGGTGACATTGTGTAAGCATAAAAATGCACACACGAATATAAAAAGCTAGGATTTGCAAAAATGTTTGCATTATACATTAACGTAAACAATTGAAAAAAAAATAAATAAAAGAGAAAGAGAAAGACTAAAGGTAAACAAGCCCACACTAATTGATCTCCAGCTCTATTCTGAACTATTGAATTTTTACCAAACTGTACAGTACTAATTCTTTTGTCTCTTGATGTTCTTCTAACTGTGTTGAAGACAAAGACTTTTCTTCACACTCATTCACACCAGGCACCTAAATCACGAGTGTTTTTTTGATCGCTCTGTCTTCTGTGTGTTGTTACATTTCTACTTTGTTCTGTTTCCTCTGTCATGACTTTATCCCGCTGGGTTGTTTGACTTTTCAACATAAAATGAGCTTTTGTGCCGTTGTCATGGCAACTCACGACACACACTAGGGGAATATTTTTTTTTCTCTTTTTTTGTTTTCGTTTAGCATTGTTTTCCAGTATGTTACAATTTTGGAAATAATTGATTATAGAATCTTGCTAATCGATTAGCTTCCTTGTAAAATGTAAAATGTGTCTGGTTTAAAGTCCTTAAAGATGTGCACTTCAGCGTAGGTGTAAATAATTCATGGTATATTGCCACCACTGTTGTGTTTTTATCCACCACGTAATTTGGGCTCTCAAACATAAGTTATGTGCTATGCATTGCGTTGTGGTTTTTTTGTTTGTCATTTGCAGTCATAGCGATCCATGAGAAGATGCCACATATAAGCCACATATAAATAGTCTCACGCTTTTTCTCTTATAGCTGAGGTCTCACAGTCAGTTCACCCAAACCACACAAGCTCATGTTCACAGGAAATGCACAGAGAGGGAGAAAGCAAGAAAGAACAAAAGGAAGAGAAAGTGCAATAGAAGCACATAAAGAGATGGAGGGACAGAACACAAGTGAGAAAATGAGGATGAAAACGTAGAGATTGAGGGAGAAAAAAAGTAAAGAGTGAAGGAGACGAGGTAGGTAAAGAATGAGTGACAGAGGGTAGGAGAGAGAGCAAGAGAGAGGGAGGGATAGAATGAATGTGTAGAAAGAATGAGAATAACAGAAAGAGAAAAAGTAGGGAAGAGGTAGTGATAATGATAGAAACAAAAAAAGAATAAGAGAATTGAGAGAGAGGTGGAGAGCGAGAGAAGCCAAAGGAGAAGGAGTAAAACAGAAATAGAGAGTATAAGAGAAATAAGGTGTAAGAAGAAGAGAGAAAGAGGAATAGAAAGAAAGAAGTTGACAGAGATAAACAGAAAGAAAGAAAGAGGTAGAGAGAGAATAACTAAAACCGAAAGGGAGAGTGAAAGAGAAAGGGTAAAAGAAACAGGTAGAGAGTGAGAGAGATCGACAAAGGGGTTAGAAATATGGCAAAGAAAAAGCAAAAAATATAAATGGATGGAGAGAAATGCAATTTAATGACCATTGGCTGTGATTAAAATGAAACGGTGATGGTCTTTTCAGAAGGTGTATGGCGGTTAAAGGTCTTCAAACTACTGATATGTCGCATTGTCCCTTAATGGAGGAAAACACTGATTCAAACAGAAACGTTTTCTTAGAACGTCTCACTGAGGTGATTTATGGTTTCATTTTTCTTCTGACATTCTGTAGGAGTGCCCTGTTTTTACACACTTTGGCCTTTTTTGTCTCTTTGAAACAGTTTGACCTTTCTTGCGGAAAAGGCCTAAATGAAAGATCAGCAAATAGTTTCGCTTTGACCTGATGATTTCAGGCGACATGCACAAAATTACAATCTGTTGCCAAACTACATTTACATATTTTGTATATTTTCTATTTAGCGTTTTACATTTGTGGTTTTAATATTTTTACTGTGTTTAATTTAAGCTCTGATTTTATTACAAATTAGATGTGTTTGATGTTAGAAGCAAATGGTAATATTTTACTCTTTCATGATGCGCTTTTTGTTGTTCTCTCTCACTTTCCATCTCACTCTCTCTTTCTCTCTCTCTCTCTCTCTCACACACACACACACACACACACACGCCTTTCACCTAACTCTGATAATTTCACTTCCCTTTCACAGTTTCTCTCTCATATAGTCTCGCACACAAACACGTCCCCCACATCACCCTGACACTGTTTGTGCTTCTCTCGTCTTCAGCCTCAGATGATTTAAATACTGAGGAGGTGTTTCCACCTCACAGTGAAAAGCAGTGTGTTATCTGTGTGGGCTTTGACACACTTTCAGACTGAGAAAAGCTTGTTTTGAACACCATAATCCCCAGATCATGTATGAAGGCGCCCTTTTGAACGGTTCAAGGTGGGGTTTTCTTCATATATGTTGTTTAATCGCATGATTATGGACATTATCTCGTGTCACTTACACAATATTTTATTATCTTATGCTCCAACCCTCCATTTTTTTCGTTTTCACCTGTTCTTTTTCTGACCTTAAACACTGACCCTTAATTTAATACTTGTGGACAGGTTCCCCTCGCTAGAAATAACGGAGCGTAAACTTTGCCACGGCACATTTTCTTTTTCAGTCATTATTATTGATTGTACAGGCCGCGCTCTCGTTGTGCAGCGCTAAGTATTTTTTATTATAGGCTGTAAATAACAAAGTAGACAGGCTGGAAATCTTCCATGTATAGCAATCAGAATTTATAAACTGCTCCATTACCTCGATTTTCATTGGTTACTCTCCTAACATTAGCAATTATTTTCACGGAAGCGGCACTCGTAAAAAACGATAATCTGCTGATTTACAGGCTGGTGGAGCAGCGCACTCGGCCTCAGTCTCGATTCCCCTCTCGCCGATCTATTTATCTCTCTTTGTATTCACTTATCTCCACAGTCAGTAGATGCGGGTGTTAGATCGCGGATGTTGTGTTTTAACACCATATTCTGTGGGTGTTACAGTAGGTTGCCGCTTTTTCAGATTAAAGCAGTAGAGACCCCGATATTTTTAGCTTGGTTGTAACCGTCATCGGTGAATGACGAAATATAAGCTGGATAAAAAGTGAATGATGTAGAATCTGGTAAATCAGTGAGGAAAGATGTGACTGAGCTGTTGCTTTCCTGCAGTAAGCCACCGAGAAGGGATTTCAGTGTCCAGTCGCTCTCTGAGATGGACAGATAAGGCAGCTGAAGATGAAAGCCTGAACTGCGGAGTGTGTGTGTGTGGAGGTCAGAGGAGCTCTTGTGCACTGCTTCTGCTTATCAAGCCATTAAAGCCCTTGAGAAAAAATGCAAGGCCAGCCTTGGACTGGTGTCACTTTCAAGAGGGAAAGAGAGAGAGAATAAATTTTTTTTGATGTCTAAACACAACCACCGGATTCATATTTCCGGCGAAAAATAAAAACAAGATGACGCAAATGCTTTCGGCTGTATGCTACATTCATCGATTTGTTCATTTTATGAACCACTTTTTCATTTCTGCGTCATGTGGAGCTGTAACCAATCCCTGTAAGCAACAGAGTTGAGTTGGGCTACTCTCTCAAGCCCAAAAATAACTGATAAAATATCACGGAAATTTTCAAAATCTAAATATTCAGAAATGGAAAAGGTTCCCACCCTGTGATTGTTAAAATAAGCATGACAAATGGTTCTAGAATGGTCAGGTGTGTCGGTTTGTAAATACTTGCACTGTTGTCAAGTGACTGCTTCCTCTCTATGTTACCACACACACACACACACACACACACACACACACACAGAGGCTGCTTTCTTTATCTCTCCCTCCGTCTCTTTCACACACTTTCTTTTCTCACTACAGCTCTCTGGAGGTCTGGCAGCTGAGCCCCAGAGTTAAGTGGCTTTTCTAGTTTATCCTCAGAGGTCAGTGGGAGAAACGAAACCTCATCGTCGAGGCAACAGCGCAGCCCTTCAACGCCACAAGCATCTGGATCACAATTTTGCTGTCTGTCCGGAGCCGCCTTTTCATCAGCGACTTGTTCTTGCTGTGGAGTAAACAAGCGAGGAAATCTTGCGCATGTGAGCGAGAGCAGTAGCAGCATTGTTGGCGGTTTCAGTGGTGAGTGAATTACAGCCTGCAGTAGAACTGTGGTTTAGTTCAGTCACACACGGAGTAAAGAGCTGCACTCTTCTCTCATCAAGGGCTCTCGTTTCATAGGCCCCAATGCACAACACTGCTGTAGGCCTGGTAGCCGCACCACCATATGTACACACACACACACACACACACACACGAGAGCTTGGGTGGGCCGCCAGTGTCAGGCCGGGCTCAGCCTGGCTACAGATGCTCTCTGTTCTGCATGTGTGGCTAATGAAACTCCTGAAGATGCTGGATCATTACTGAAGTCACTCCACCGCTGCCCTGTAGATTTGCTTATGTAGATCCGCCGCATTCTTGTGGGTCATGTGACGCGTGTCTGTGCGGTCGATTGCATTAAATTAACACGACAAGGCAAGTCTGGAATCTTTCTACTCGGTTTTGGGAGATTTTGAAGGTTCTCTGTTGGGTTGTTTTGGAGTTTTGCATGGAAGGAATTGTTATTACTCCAATATTTTGATATGAATATATTGAGTTATTAATAAAATAAATATGTTGCTTTCAATATATTTTTTAAATATAAATTTGAATTTCCTCTCTTTTACTCTCCCCTTTCCTCTCTCTCACATTCTCTCTTGCTCCATCCCCCTTCCACACACACACTATTTTGTTTTGTTAGAAAATAGCGGCAAGACATTTGCTGTGGATATAATTGAACTGCTTTTATACGTATAATAGAAAAGCTACTTGAGAATGAAGGTGTAAATGCGTTCATGACAAATGACATTCTCTAATTGAATTTGTACAAGCTTCAAAGAGGGCCAGTGTCATGGCTGTTCACTCTTTGTCAAGATAAATAGTCATTTTTATATAGATCAGTGCAGTTTTTTCCCCTGATGCCAAGTTATTTTTTTCTTTTTAAGGCAAAATGAATTTCTCAGAGCTCCAGTTATGACCAACATCATGGTTGTTCTTTCTTTCCCTTGATAAACCGTTTGTTATTGCGGTCAGTGCTGGTCTTTTCCCTGATGCTCGTTGTTTTCTCTGTTTTTCAGGCCTGTTGATTGTGAGATGTGAGATTGTGAGTTGATTGTGCCTGTTGACTGCACGACTTGAAACCTCTGGTGCAAGGAAGTGCGACCTGCTTATTTTTCCTGTGCGAGGTGCAGATGTGCTCTGACAGATAGATGCGCTGGAATTGTGGTCAGTCTGTGGTGTTCCAAGACACTGTTTGGCTTGTCTGATCTGTGACGCATTTCCTTTGCTCTGCAATCTTCTGCCACTGAAAAGGCTCGGCCTCAGCAGCCACATCCTGTCATGAGCATCGTCTTTGTGGGTTTGAGTGGAACATGTGGGTACTGAAGTGTCCTCACAGAAGAAAAACAACTGTTTGAAATGCTAGCTTACATCATTTGGGTAGAAAAACATCGCCGGGATTGACGGCGTTGGTGTTCGTGAGAGTTGTGTTGTGCTGCTTGTGTGCGGCAGAGGTGCAAAGAGTTGAGTACGGATACCTTACTGTAAATATTACTCCATTACAAGTTACGAGTCACCAATTCCAAGAAGATGCAACAAAAAAAGTTGACAACAAAAAGTTGTGAAAAGTATCTAATTTTAAAAGAACACAAGAATTTAACTTGAACTGAATTTAGGTTTTTGTACTCAAAAAGTACCAGACAATATGAAAAACTCTTTGTTCATTAAGTTGTATTTCCTAATATAGAAATTAAATGTAACACCTCAGTGTTTCAAAATGGCCGAACAAAATAGTTAACAGAACATAAAGTCAGTCTCAGTCAATCTCAAAAGTGCAACTGCTAATTGACATGATTTAGCTTTAGACATAAATAGCATCCAGTATCTTCAGCATTCTGCAGATGGCGACATCAAGGTCATCGCCTCGGCCGCCCAAGAAACTCACCGTGGTACAAAAAGATGCCGACTTCACACAATCACAATGTAACGAGTAATGGTTAATGTCCAAAACATAATGGAGTAAAGAATGCAGATACTCAATCAAAAATGTTATTAGTATTTGTATAGAAAGTATTTTTTACAATCTAACGTTGTACTTTGCACTGAGTATCAAAAATATAAGTCACAAAGTCCATTTACTCAAGTACTTTACACCACTGGCGCGCAGGGATCATTATGTGCTCAGGTAGACTTGTTTTCTGCAGCAAATAAAGCCGTTCTGTCAGTCCTCATTTAGCGAGGGTCACTGAGTGAGTGGCTGTGTGTGCTCGGCCCATCAGTGGGTCAGGAAGCTCATTAGTGCTGGTGAGTGCTGGACTCTTTTCCTCCGCTGAGCATCTACAGGAAGCTGGCATGAAAGGGCAAATGTTCCACCTAAAATATATGAGGTGTCTGTAACACAGCTGGGAAAAAGTCTGGAGTGGTGAAGGAGCTGAACAGGAGGTGGAGTAGCTTGGAGAGATCAGCAAGGACAAGCTTCTCTGCTCCTCACGCTCGATCGGCCAGTGGAGCTGGAAATGTGTTCTCAGATCTAGGTTGATCCTGACATCCTCAGGGAGAAGAAGGGTGTAAGATGGCACGGCGGTGGAAGTTATTGTGTGTTAAATCATAAATAATTGCTTGGCTCTTGGCTGTGATGGAACGACGTTTAGCTCTATCTCACATTATGTTTAAAGGATTCAGACGAAGTCAGATTGGGATTTATTCAATCAATCAATCAATCAATCAATCAACCAATCAATCATAATGTTTTTATTCAGTATATTTACACAATACCGAGGTGGACCAGAGTGTTGTACAGGTTAGGTAAAAGTAAGCTTGAAGAAGAATAGTTAAAACTCATAATAAAAAGCAAAAGTATAGCAAAGAGAGCAGTACATAATATAATAGCATTAAGATTAAGCATCAAAAGCAAGTGAGAATAAGTGTGTTTTGAATCTGGATTTAAAGATAGTGATGGAGAGAGCAGATTTGATGTGCTCTTATTATTCCATAGTTTTGGACAAATGGCAGCAAAGGCACGATCGCTGGGTGTTTTAAGCAGGGATCTTGGAGTTGTGAGAAGCCCTTCACCACTAGATCGTAAAGATCTTACGGAGGTGTCTGGAACCAAAAGTTCTGACAAATAGTGAGGTGGTTGGCTATTGAGAGCTTTAAAGACAAATACATTTCTAAAGTCAATCTGTTATTTAACTGGTCACTAATGTAAGGAGCGTCACATAGACGTGTTGTGATTGTGTTTGCGTCTCCCAGTTAAAATTTAGCAGCGGCTTGTTGAACTAGCTGAAGACGGGAGAGATTGGACTGTGCATAGGCAGCAGTTTCAAGACATGACATTTAGGATCCCGAGTTTGTTGTCCCAATAGGATTGGTATTGTTAATTATTATTTTTTATTAGAATTATTAGAATTCGTTTTGTTTAACGCTCCTATTATGTTCGTTTCAGAGGAACATCAATAATATCCGTTGGTCAGTTTGACCTGGGGGCCTTTTTTTTTTGCATTGTGTCAGAAACCAAAATTTTCCCCAAACAGTGTGTATGTGTTTATGGGAAAGAGTGTGAGAGTCACTCGATGTGTTATGTCTCATTGTATGTTTATTTTTTTTTTTTAAATAACACACACACGCACACATATAATGTTTTCACCATGGCTTCTGGTGTTAACAATCTACATTACCTCAGTCATAAACGGGCCTGGTTATGGCACATTTTTGTTCACGTAATGTTCCTTCAGCAGCTACGTATTAAAATGTCTTTCTGCACATTTCCTGGAAATGGCTCCATTCCAGAAAGAGCAACCGTAACATTAGTCATCATGCAAAGTGCCAGTTCTTTTAAATTCACACGGTGTCTATTGTAAGTTCATATAGTGTCACATACAAATGAGTTTTTCCAGGTTTTTTTTTTCTTTGCTGTATTTAACACACTAACATTTGTAATGGCTGTCTTTTGTTTGAACTGTCATCCTTCATGTAGACTGTCATCTTTTGTGTGAAGTTCGCCTGTCTTCTGTCTCCGGTGGCACAACTGTCAGGACTCGAGATACCCATGTTACCAGGGCAACACGTACTGAGGGTCTCTAAGGAAGTCCACTGGGTGAGGGCCGCAACTTGGCAACTGTGTAGAAACCATGCTAGTAGAAGAAATCTCAACCTTTGCTCCAACGTGTATACCTGTATTTATTTATTTATTCATTTTTGTTTGTTGGTTTATTATATACAGTATTATAATATTAATTTATTTCTAATACATTAGATTATTTGTTATATATTTATTTTTTATTCTATCTATTATATATTTAAAATATTATATTTATTTCTATTAAAAAATTTACATTCACCCATATGCTGACCCGCTTTTCTCTTTCTGGGTCATGGAAAGCTGGTATTCCTGCAACACCTTGGGTTGACATTGCGACCATTTGCAGAGCTGGACACACAGACACACACATTCACACTCTCACTCACACCAATGAGCAGTTTACCAAAATTGTTTCGCAGTGTTATGATGTAATGAGTTAATTTGAACATAATGCATGAAATCTATGGGTGGCAAAACATGAAACAATTTTATTGTAACAGTAATTGTCACATTGAACAAGCAAATGCAGATTTGTAATGTAACGTGTGGCATTCTCCATAATCAAACATCAAATTGTAATCTTTACCTTACTGCGTTTTTTAACACAACAAGAAAAAACAGTGAATGTAGAAATGACAGCAATCTACACTGAAACTCTATATACATTTAAGTGCGTGCACAGAGACATTTCATTAAAAACTCACATTGACCTTTTTTTTTGTGTTCTTTGCTTTCAGTCACTTCTCTAGAATCATCTTTCAGGGAACTAAAGTCATCACGTGGTTGAATCAACACTAGTGCTTCCTACAGGTCACAATAGGACAGAACAAGACGTGTGAAGGTCTAAGAACGAGCCACAAAAAGGTTTTCAAAGAGAACCTACAGATATAATGAAGGCTTTACAGCTAGATATTCACTTGGCTTTTATACAACGCAGCTTACAATCAAGGAGAATTACATGCATTTTATGGAACTTTTGAAATCTGAGGCATTGAAACTCATTAAAAAGTTCATTGTGTTTTCCCTAAGATTAACTAGTAAAGATCTCCTCTTCTTTATCTGGTCTAGAATGAAGCTGTTCTGTTACTATAGCAGTGAGAATCGGGAAAATTTCATCCACCACCAAAGAACGGAAAATCTAAGGTTGGATCAAACTTTGCTCAAACTGTCTAAAGGACTCAGAGAAGAAAGGCAAAGCACTCTGGGAAGTTCACGTCCTCTCGGATGTAAAGGACAAGGATTACTCATTGTCAGACGGTGAAGGGTTTAAATGAGAAGGATGGGTCGGTCAAAGCCTGTAAGATGACATCCATCCATGTCTGGGATTTTGTTTTTAATTCAACTAAAGCACACGTCACGAGTGATGATACACATAATTGAAACTATTATTTGTGTCCCAAATGTCCTAAATAGAATATCGTATTTACGCAAAGATAAACGCTCAAAAGAAGCTCAAAATCTTGGGTAGTGCTTATAAGCGAATATTTTAATTATGCCTGTAAATATGAGCGCCTCATTTCAAGTCAGGAGCAATCACTAATAAATCGAAATATGTCATCTTTATGCAGTGGGGTGCTTCTTCTTTGTGTCCTCTTTTCTTTTGTTAAATAATGGTTCCGAAGGCAGACATACACATGCTTTTTTGACTTAATAACAGAAATAAAGAAACAGGCCCGACGCAACTTTTAGCAGTGGCTAAAGAATAAGCTGCTCTACAACTTCACGTGTCATGTGCAACCAAAAATAAAATACGTATTCATGTATAATAAACTGTATCAACGACACTTAGCAGTGGCTACATAACACTGGAAAAGATAAAAAAAAATAAATTATATTAAAAGCAAAAACAGCTCTCTCTGTAAGGGAACTAGTCCAACAGATGGAAAACCGGAATACACCCATATATGGACTTAGCATTTGGAATTATAGCACCCCCTACTGGAGATATACTCTACTACATTGAGAAAAAATATTTAACTTTAATTTAATATTGTCTTTTTATTTAACTTGATATGTTTTTTTTATTATTCAAGTAAAAGAGTCTAAAATAATTTTAGGTCTATGGAAATCCCAAGAAAATAAAAAAACAATACAATAATGAGGTGCTTATGTTTGACAATAAATGGAATTTTGCTTATACACCTGGTATTATAAGCAAATATAAGCACCCGGTATATTCACATAACTGTTAACGATTACATGTTCTTTTCAATACCTGAACTGATCTGATATTGTTGTTTTTTTTTTTTTTTTTACTGATTTGACTAGCTTTGAAGCTAATAATTAAAAATACCTTCTGCTAAATACCTTCTCTGGCATGTTTTTGAGCAAAGTGGAGAAATATGAATTAAGTTCACTGTCACCGAATTGCGTGTTCGTTTAACTCATTAGCGCCAGTTTAATATGCTATTTGTTTTCCGCTTGCCACCAGCCACATTCACAATAATTGCTCTGGAGCTTCAGCCTTGTTGGAGATGCATTAAAATGGAGCAGTCAGATAATTAGAGAATTAAAAGAAAGTCCATTTTTAATCTTCTTTGCAAAAAGAGACTAATGGATTTTGCACACACAGAAAGTGCATTAATCTCTGTTGATTTGGCTAATCGCTTCTCTCTTGTGTGCGCGCGATCATAGAAAAATGATGATGAGGTTTTGGTTTGGAGATGTTTTTGCTCTGGAAGAAGCAGATGAGTGTTAAGATCAATGAATCTTCTATCGGGCCCCAGCAGACGCCATGATCCGAGAGGAGGTTAATCACTGCTAATCACGCTGCCTGTGTGTGCGTGTGTGTGTGTGTGTGTGTGTGTGGCAGAACAGCTTTCATGATTGTTAAATCAACACAAGTTGTGTGTGAGTCTTGTGTTCCTGTTTATTGGGATGTGTAAAAAAGAGATTGCTGGTGTTAATCTATGCGTGATAAGAGGAAGCCCGGGGCTGTTTTGATGTGTATCACGTCCCCTGCTCAGCTCTTTTTGATAGCTCCATGTTTGAAGCATGTCTGTTTCCCTCTCACCTTGTTCTTGTTCTCCGCCCTGCCTTCTTCTCCTTCATCTCTCACCCTCCCTCCATCTCTTTCACTGTGTTCTGACAGGAAATAGAGCTCCCACATCAATCCGGTGCCAGTGAAGGAGGTATTTTTAGAGAGACGGTGTCATTCTTCAAGCATGGCGGAACTTGCATGAAGTCAATTTTTGCCTGCAGGGGGTATTTAAGTTGCAGTGAAGAGTAGAGGGATTCTTCTTACTCTTGGTGTTTATGAGAAGGTGATGAAATTAGCATTTGTGTGGAGCTTGCCAGAAGGTTCTACACAGTGTGGAGTTTCCAAAAATTGCAAATTTGAAATCTTTTTGTTGGTTTAAATAAAAAGATCTCGCAATGCATTTGCCTTGAGACGCTGAACCTGTTCTGTTATTATCTGTGCAGACACATCTTGATCTGGTGCTTTAACCCCTTTGCGCACCTTCGGTTCTTCAGCGGGTTGCTAAGAATATCAAGTGTCTGCTTGAAGGAAACTGCCGCAGTGCGAGTAGATTGTGTTATACCTCATCTAACATGTGTCCTCCGCTTCAACAAAACAATTCCGCTCTGGTTTGGTTATAAATGGTCTGAATTTTACAGAACATTTAACATGAACATTGTGTTTTCAAGCAATTTCCAAAATCTCAATATTATCGGGATATTACCAGGACTCGTCAACGTCTATTTTGCCACTAGCTTACCATTGTGCGGCCCATGATAAAAAGTATAGATTTTAGACTTTATTGATTGTCTAAAGCATGTATGTCAACCCCAAGGCCTGAGATTCACATTTGATCAGGCTGAGATCCTTTTATATGGATCTGTTATTATTGGTTGGCTGGCGATATGAAGGGCTCCCATAATGCTGTGCTTTAGGTTCCTCACCTTGTACAAATAATAATTGTATAATTTGTAACATTTTCTTATAAGCACATTTTCACACTTTTTTGCGGCATGCTCGTATAACTTTAACTAAAGAACATATATCTGAACATATACTGTATTTACTTGCTTATAAGTCGATGCAGTTATAAGACCCCCCCCCCCATTTCAGCTGTGAGATTGTGGTAAAAAGAAAGCCTGCCCGATTCGCATCATAAATCTCAATTTAATTATTGCGCTTGTGTTTCTGTTGTTTAAAATATATTTTGAGACACTGTTCTGAGTCAAATATTTTATATTTCGGTAGACCGCGACTATAATTTGAGCCCAAAATTTTAAGGAAAAATTATCGACTTATACTCGGGTAAATACGGTAACTAAAATTAACATTCTAACTTGAATAATTTTGACAGGATGTATTTTTATGGAGGACAAAATATATTTATTCTGTCGTTTGTCGTTATTCTGGAATAATAATCTGTATTTATTCTATCCATTTTTCTTATAGAATTTTTATAAATGTCTATAAATGCTCCCGATTACATTTGACACCCCCGTCTAAAATTAAAATAGCAATTATGTGTCTTATATATGTGCCGTTCATTCTCACGTGGTTTCCAAGCATCTTTATTTACTTGTTCACAGACTTTTATACTGTAAATGGAGACAAATGAGCTGCTCTGAAGGAAGAAACTGGTGGCAGATTCTGAGTGAGAAAGCATATGTATATTGGGTCGGGGTGGAACCCATCCGCCGTGGCTGTTGATCACGTTCTGTCAGAAACTCATCTGCTCTAGATGGTTTTTGAAGAGGCTTTGAGTGTGTCTGTCATTCACACGGAGGCTCTTGAACCTGGCCGCCCTCAGCCTCCCTACATCCCAATTAATGGTAAAAAAAGGCTGAGAGGAGGTGCTTGACTCTGACAGACGCTCTTTAATTGTTATTCTCCATCCCTGTAGATACTCCAGCGTTCACATTTGGCAGATTGCTCGCCGCCTCATTGATTATGCTGAACAGACTGTTGCGTTAGCGTTAAACAACGGACGTTTGCATGTGGTTTGGTCAGCTTTGGTCAAAGGCCTTTTGAGATTTCCACACTACCTGAAATGACTTTTTGATGTACAGTAGATTGGCAGATCCTTGTTCCAATGCCACTTACCTAATTAGAATTAGAAGCAAATTGTCACAAACAGAAACAGTAAATGCTTTACACAAAGCTGTATCAGTAATAATCATAATTAGGACGAGTCATGATTGAACAGGACAAGTCGAGTTTTCTCTTTCATTCTCGAGAGTTACCGGTTGTTATGTGTTGGCAAGGAGTTCAGTTGAGTTTTTACGGCGCGGAATCTTTAGATTCTAGTTGAATTAGATGAATTGTTCTATTGGTCAGCAGCTCAACAGAAAAAAGTGAAACATTTGAATTCTTGCTGCCGAAGGAACTACTAAGTGCCGTTTGTTCTCTGGTCATAGATGATGTGAAAAAGAATATTCCTGCACCAATGGGTTGAGGTAAGATGGTCTTGAAGGTCAAAGTTAAATCTTTGACATTAATAGCAACTGGTAGCCAGTGTAAGGAGACAAGCAGTGGAGCGAAATCATTATAACGTATGAGAAGCTCAGGAATATCTGGTGCAACTTTTCCTCTCACGTCACTGTGTGTGTAACTGTGAAGAACAGTATTTTCTGCCTCTAATCCAGTCCTTTGTTCTCATGTCCTCAGATATTTGAGGACGACATTAACAAATATGTGTTGTGTGATGACGGCGACTACGCCCTGACATGAGATTCTTCGCCCTTTTAGCAACAGCAAGCGTGCAATTCTAATCCATCAGCTGTGGTTTACACACAATGCCTGTGTTGTTTATCTTCACTTGTTCTCACTGTTTGCAGGATCTAATGCCCTAAATGAACCTTTTGAAACCATTTCCTTTTTTTTTCCTCTACCGTGAAGACAACCAGTCATTCCGCTTCACGCTGTTGAGATATTTGTGTTTGTGGGTGTGTGAGTGTGTTGACAGTTGTGTGTTGGAGAGAGAGGGAGAGATTTCACACTCGGTAGGTTCTAGGCTGTTGGTGACGCACATTCCGGGCCGTCCACCCGGGTCCCTGTCACGGCGCCATTAACACTCGAGCATGCTGGGAGTGTGACGCTTCTCTGTAAGTGCATTAATGGAGCCTTTAAAAATGAAGGTTAAAAGCAGCCCATCCTGCTCGGATCAATTCTTTATTGTGGCAGGGAAGCGTAACGTCTGCGACTCTTTCCTCTTGTTAACATAATGCTTTAAGATGCAAAGGAAAGGATTTTACTGCATAAATAATGCAAACGGAGCGTAATCACTAAAAGAAACAAGTTAAGGCCTCCGCGTCATTTTTAGTGCCTTCTGCAAACTGTAGGCAGACTTGAAAGCGCTTTTCCGCCAGAATGGAAAAGACAAAGACGTAATGCCTTTATGTGAGCTGAATAGAGGATCAGTGCAGACGAGAAGTATCCAGGCGGCATTTTGTATTCTCAGAAACAACCTCGCCTCAGACCTGAGCCTTGGATTCAGCCGTGATGCTTTTGAATTCCGCTACTTTTCCTTTAGTGCTCAGCTAAGACAACACACTGCCTTCCTCACAGCACTCGAACAGAACTGATAGAAGAGAAAAGACACTTATGCTTTTACCTTCTCTGAATAAACTGACAACATGTGTCATTTTAATAACTGAAGTTTTGACTGCAAATTTAGCTACAAATCTAAAGTGCTAATCTGTCACGATGCTTAAATACGCAACATCAAGAGATTCATATTCCATCTCATCATCTGGGTTGTAAAGAGTAGCTGAAAAATGAGTAAAAGTACAGATACTTTGCGGTAAAAATTACTTCATTACAAGTTATTACAAGTCATTACAAGTCACCAACTCCAAGAAGACTTGAGCAAAAGCCGTAAAGTATCCAATTTTAAAATAACTAAAGTATTGCACACATACAGAATTTAGGATTAAATATCTAAGGAAATGTGAAAAAACAAGACACTTTATTTAGTCAGTCAGTCATCTTCTACCGCTTCATCCTTTACAGGGTCGCGGGGAGCTGGCGCCTATCTCAGCGTCTTAGGGCCGGAGGCGGGATACACACTCTGGATTGGTGGCCAACCATTCGCAGAGCGGGACACACAGACAAACACATTCACACACTCACTCATACCTATGTGGTCAATTTTCCAATTCCAATTAGCCTGAAGCGCATGTTTTTGGACTGTGGGAGGAAACCGGAGAACCCGGAGGAAACCCACGCAAGCACGGGGAGAACATGCAAACTCCACACAGAACGGCCCCGGCCGGCCTTGAACTCACACCTCAAGTGTCAAACGGAACCATCTTGCTGTGAGGCGACAGCGCTAACCACTGCGCCACCGTGTCGCCCACTTTATTTATAAGGTTTTATTTTTTGAAAATTAAACAAAATGTAACAACTCAATGTTTCAAAATGGCAGAACAACATGGATAAAAATCAGTCTCAGTCAAAACTCAAATGTGTAAAAAGTGCAGATGCAATTTCACGTTCACCTGATTTAGCTCATAAATAGCATTCAGTACCTTCAGCATCCTGCAGATGGCGATATAGCCTTTACCGCTCAAGAAATAAACTGCAGAAAAGATGCAGACTTGACCCGCTCAATCAATGTAATGAGTAACAGTAAGTGTCCGTTTAAATGTAGTGGAGTAAAGAGTACAAATAATCAATCAAAAATGTAGTCAAGTAGAGAGGAAACAGTTGAATATATTTTTGATACTCAGTACAAGTACAAAGTAGCCAAAAAGTAAAGTAACAAAGTCTTTACATACATCACACCACTGCTCACCATTTATCAATTTCTGAACTTTTCTATTTCTGGGACTTGGGTAACTGGCATCAATCCCAGTAACGTCGGGGCTAAAGGCGGGACACACCCTGGTCTGGCGGCTAACCAATCACAGAGTAAGACACACCCACACACACAGAACGGGTCCTTCCTGCTGTGAGGCGACACCCATTACGCCACCTTGCCGCCCTTTGGTCACACCTTGATACACAATATTTATGTAGTGGTGCAACAACATACAGTGAATGTTTATGTGTGTGTACATTTTTCCATATACTGTACTCTACTCCAAACACACACTAGATATTAATCACGACATGCGTAACTTTCCTTTTGAGGTCGATTCCCAGGGAAGTGTAAGCTGTAATGTCAATGTTTCTAGTCACTTTGAATAACAACACACTTTTATGTATTAAACATGTCTTAGGCGTGAGCTTCTTCCCCGCTGTACAAGTGTCGATCCCAGTCTATAATATCATCAAATCCCACTTAACCTTATCTGAGTTTCACATTGTGATTGGCTACACAGCGATAGAGTTGCTCCAAGAGTTGTTACTATCAGTGAGATATGAGGGAGAGGATAGTCAGCAGTCTCTTGTGCATTTGATGGACCTTTGGCTGCTCTCAAGCCCTTTGGTAAGTGGACTACAGGGAGATGCTGATAACAACCTAGAGCCGTAAAGTCAACAGGAAGTTAGAGTTGACTATTCCATTCCTGATCAAGTTCTCTGTGTGTGTTTGTTTATTCAAATCAATGCGTATATGACTAGAAATATATGTATATATACACCATGTGTAATTACACATACAAACTTGTATAAATGTCTACACACATACATATGTACACACATACATATTAATACACACATGTATATATGTATATACACGTGTGTAAATTCAATATGATCTTTTATTTGTATTATATGTATAAGTGCAGTTTGTGCAAATACATTTTATATAAACATGACATAGAAATGTATATTTTATACAAGTATATACACACCGACTTGTATAAATGTATGCATACACATATGCATATTTACACACCCCTGTGTGTATACGTACTATGTTTGCATATGATTCAAGTTGTAAATTGTTTATATCTAAACATAAACTAGAAATGTGTATATATAAGACATGTTAAGTTCATTTTTGAACATGGGGCAAGTGTGTGAGATTATACACTGGGCTGAGAAAACATGAGGTGGACGTCAACAAATAGCGATGATCCATAGAGGTGATCAATACCGAAAGGATGTGATGTCTATGTCATAGAGTCATGTGACAAAATATGTCTGGACAATCAATATCACCCAGGAGTTTGATCAATTTCTTGTTCATGCAGAATTGCAGTTTCCTCTTCTGAGGGCCAAAGTTCTGAGGGCCAGGCTTCATGCCAACGTCCACCAACCTCCTCAATCTCACAGCTCTGCTCCTCATACAAACACGCCACACAAACCGTTTTATGGCTAAAAACGGAATTGCTAACTCTGGCTTCTCCTGTTGCACAGAAGGCCTGAATCCATGGCTGCACTGGGGGTGTAGAGCTCACAGCTGTGTTCTGCTAATGAGACCCTGGAGGCTGGGCAGAACCTGCTGGACCACCGCTCCATGCTGGGAGTCATGATTTGAGACGATTACCTTTGTTTCACCCCACACCCTTCACAAAGCAGCACTTTACACAGGTGTGTATCACAGGACAAGGCCTTAAAAAAAACATGATGGCGTTCTCTGCCTGAGGGACGAGTGTAAGAACATCCACCATTAGAGTTGTTTTTATTTTCGGTGGAGCGTCTGAGCTGCTAATTAAACAAATGAACTGGAGCGGGTCAGAGTGAGTGAGTGAGTGAATGAGTGCATCCGTCCATCCATCCATCCGCGGGCCTTTGGCTGTGTGGAGGTGTGGAGGAGTGATAGCTCGGCTGCTGGAGATACTTGCAGCGCTGAGGAGGTGCTTGACTTTCTCACACCTGGCCACTTTGTTGACCTGCTCTTAAAACCCAATCCACTTGTGGCTCAATCACCAAAAATAACTGGACCGCTCTGAAGAACCCTGAACTCCTCTACCTGTTCTCTTAAACGTGAAGCACTGGAAAAGAACCGCCATGTTGGAATCGTCTCAATCTTCATTTACGCATTCTGTAGGCCTTGGCCAGTTCACTGTCGGATGAAGTGTTAATGAAGTATCTTTTCCTCTGTCTGTCTGTCTGTCTTTCTGTTTTTTGTCCTTGAAGGTCTGTCCATCAATTAGTCTATCCATTCATCTATCTGTCCTACTATTCATCCTTTCATCTCTTTTTCTCACCTGTTTTTGTTTGTGTGTCTATAAATGGTCTATTTTGTTTCTCAGCAAGTTTTTTTTTACTTATTGAGAAATACTGTAATTAAAATGTTTTTATTGTAAATAATTTTGGGCATTTTTGTTTTCATACATCTTTACATTTCAATTACATCAAGCAAACTTTAAATTCAGTTTAGAATTGATTTGAATGTCTGTCTAGCTATTTCTCCATTCATCTTTCTTTACCTTCTCCAGTCTATACATTATCTCTCTATCGGTGTATTGTCCATCAATCTGAATGTCTGTCTTTTTGTCCATCCATCTATGGCTCTCTGTCGGTTTTTCCATCCATCCATCCATCCATCTAGTCTGTCCATTTACTTCTCTCAACATTTCAGACTGTTTTGTGTTTATGTGCTTGACACATCTATGAACATAAAAATCGACATCACTTTTAGATTTCTCGGAAAACATGGTTGAAAGTGTTACTCTGAAGTGTTTAAGAGCGTTCTCTTGCCGTTGTGCCTAGCCATGCAGCGCTTTTCAAATATCTGTGCTAGGCAGCTGTGTTCCAAACAGGCTAAAAACATATAACACACACACATACAGCGTGACAACCAGCCGAGATGTCAACAGGCTTATGTGCCACAAGTTCCTGTGTGGAATCCCTTTCCTCTTTATGGCGAGATTAGAGTGAATCCATCAGTACAGTTGCAGATTGGATTTGCTGGAATACTTATAGCGAGGGTTTTCTTTCGACATCATCCCTGACAGCTTTCAAATCAGAGTGTTGGATTAGCAGTCACAGATCTTCCAAGATTCCAGTCATTCAGCGTGTGCACATCCCTGCAAGTGATGTGTGAGAACGCTTCTGTGCTGCTCCGGCTCTAGCGCCGCTCACGAGGAGAAATTTAAATTTCTAAGAATTCATTGGCTCAGACACACACACACACACACACACACACACACACACACACACACACACACACACGTACAATAAGCCAAGGCCAGCTGCCAACTCCTCCATCTTCCCTACTCTTGTTTTCATTCTGCGACAGTGCTCATGTCTGCATTTGTCTTTTTTTGATAAGGTCTTTCATCCCATTTGCATTGATAACAGCCTGACAAGTCGCTCTGAAACGCCACGGTCCTTTCAGTCTAGCGCGGCACACAGGACCTTTTGTATGCAGGAATGTCTCTTTTCAAGCCCCAAGCCCACGTATGAAAGCATGTCAATAATCCAGAGACAGAGGCGTCCTACAAACGCCTGCAGAATTGGACCCAGTTTTCTGCTCCACTTCCAGGGAAATCAAGCAAAGACAAGAGAGGTGGCTCGCTCGGATGAGAAAAAAAAAGACGAAAATAAGCTGCCAGTTATCATCTGTAGCTAGAAAACATGAAGATACAGACGTGTGAATCCACACCAGTGCTGGTTTCTGACCCTGTTAAGCCTCGCCAAACTTGCTGTTACTTTTTTGAGAAGTGTGTTGAAAGTAGGAAGTGCTTTCTGTTATCTCTGCGCATCAACGTTTTTTTTTTTCCAGTGCAAGCTGTTTACACACACAGGTGGCTGTCAATAACCCACATTTTCCACTTGAAACTTTCCATTTATGGCACTTCAAGGACGAAACAAAGATAGAATTCTGCACTGACACCGTGTGAGACTAATTCACACTTCCGTTCCGGGATCCACCCCAGACTTTTGTTCCTACCTGCAAACCTTTATAGCCCAGTCATATACATAACGTTTACGTTTACAATGCCTTGTCTAGATGTTTTGAGTGAGATTATACTTTTAAAAGGCCATGTATCTTGAATGTATAATAACAAAGTATAAAGTCTCAAATGTATTGTGAGAGAGAGAGAGACATTGTAAAAAAAGAGAAAGATAGATGCAAAAGAGAAAGAGAGATGTGTAGGAGATAGATAGAGATTGAGAAAGATGGTATACGGCAAAGACATAGATATATAGAAGAGAGGGGGAGGGAGAAAATGGGGAATAGATGGGTATACGGAAGAGGGGGATGGTGAGAGAAAAAGGGAGCGGGGTAGAGAGGTATAGATGGAGAAATAGGGCAAAGAGATGGATATATAGGAGGGGAGGGGTGCGTATTGAATCTCAGATTAAGCACACATTTTGGAAAGCCGAGCAGGGTAGAGCAAAACCAGCTGAAATAAACGTTTTGTTTTGTGGTGATGTGACTTGCATACGCAGGAGGAAAAAAAAAATCAAACTGATATTTAGCCCCTACTAGCTTTTCCCTCTTTTGTTTTACGCAAGGCTCTTTTTACCACATGGTAGTGACAGATTGTTTGAGCTGGAAGGAAAAGCCATTCGAAGCTAATTAAGCAGCCATTCCAAGCACTATTCGCAGGCGGGAGGCTGAGAGGCGCAGGCATTTGTCAGCGCTCTGCCCCTCGTGGGCTTGATTGACAACTTAGGTCTCGAACTGACAAGCCGTGTCGGTCTGAGCCAATCAGACGCCTAGCAGCTCTACCATTGGCCAGCGAGCTCGGAACGGGAAGCGGCGCCCCACGTGGGACTGATCAACACGGGATAGGTTGTTTTTTTTCACGCGCAGACACGGGCATAGAGGGTGTTGCTGAGCAGACAGCGTGAATCGAGTAATGAGGGCTGATTTCACAGATTATGCTGTTAATTTGAGTTACATTCAAAATAGGCAGCAGAACTGTACGTTGGCACCGAGGCGGACTTTTCGTGTCGCGCGGAGACGTCAGGTTTTGGACATTTTCAGGGATGTGCAGTCTCTAATAAGCGCGTTAGATGTGGAAAAAAACATTGAAGGAAATAAAGCACGCGTTTCATAATATGGCAGAGCGATTTTGGCGCAGAATCTTGTCGTGACCTTCGCATTTCGCGATCCGCTTCAGTCTCGTGAAACATCCACACGCCGCCGTGATAATTATGCGAATATAAGCACAGCGGATCATTTCGCTTCTGTTGTGCGTTTCTTATTATTCAGCCATTCTCTCGAGATTCCAGTCGGGATCTGGGCTTCGAACAATCGTCGCTCATGTAAGTTGTTTGTCTACAGGGAAAGAAACCTATTTAGAGCCAACATGGCGAACATGAGGTCAGGTGCCCACCGGCCAATCGGGTGAGAGCGGCAGCGCGAGCCCCACGTGGGCTTCGCGTGTCGATTGGTCCGTGGCGGTGGATGGTTCCGCGCGCTGTGATTGGCCGCGTTCGGTTGTTCTCGCGGTAGTTGAGCCCTCGTGTCAGTGGGCAGTCTGTGTGTGGCACTGTGAGTGTTGGGGAAACTAGGCGAAAGCGAGCGCGAGGCTTTGGCACGTATTAGCCAAACTTTTCACCACAAGACCTTTAAAAACGAGCAAATAGGTGGTTGGAGACTAACCGAACGACGGGATTTAGCTGTTTTGGTGCACGCAGAGGCGGGAAACAGCTGGTTTTGCTGGTGCTGGTGTTGGTGCTCCAGCAGCGCCTGATACTCTTCTTCTCCTCCTCACATAAGGTCACGAGTGGAGGACTTCGACGTTTCATCGCTGCGAGGAATTATTGCCGTGTTCTCTTTCGCGGAAACGGATTTTATGGCGACTCAAGGTAACGCGGAAGACACGTACGAATCTACTTTTTTTGGTTTGTTTGTGTTTTTTTCCCTAGCTTTCGGACGTTCTTTGTGCCGTTTAGCTCTTGTGAACACGATCGCCGCCGCCACGCATCGTGTGCTACGCGGAATTAACGTGTAATTGGTTGATCCACTTATTGCGTAATTGATTTAAATTGCTAAGAGTTGGCGTCTTTGTCTTATGTCGCGTATATGACATGGTTTTGTAATCGTGGTCGAGCGAACGGCACTCGGTTAATCTTGTTATTGCGAGGAGACTCATAAACAGCTTGTTAGTCGCAGGTCGAGGCGCGGATGACAAGCGTCAAGCGCGTGTTTGTCTCCTACACAACTCTTCTGTGTTTACAGCACGCGCGCACACCGACGCCTGACTCTCTTTTTTTGAGGGGGAAAAATGAACCAACCCGCCGTGTTTATCCCCCCTCCTGCGACCGTGTGAAGGAACAAGCCACCGAATCGAGAATAAAGTGTCCCGGAGCGTGTGAACCGAGTGGACTGGGCTTTGTGCGTCCATCTTCTCGGATTACTGAAGGGTCCAACCACCCCTGGATCTTCACCTCAGACCGGGCGCATTTAAGATGTATCCACAGGGCCGGCACCCGGTGAGTAAATCTTTAGTTAAATCACACAGACGCGCTTGTCTTTTGCGAGCATGTGCGCGGTTTTGCGTGTGGCTGGTGTGTCGCGCGCTTCTCTTTTGTGTCGTCTGCAGAAAAATCTCCTCCAACTTTGAAGCCAGAAATGATGGTGTTGTGGGCTTTTAGGGCTTCCCCCCTGGGCGGTTAGACGCAGTGACCCGTCTGTGTTACACCGACCGTTGCTCAGCTTCCATGGCTGTTCTCCAGGGTCTCAAACCCATCCGCAGGCCGAGCGCGATCTGGCCCAGAGCCTCAGCTCGAGAGCGATGACATGTTTGATTTCCCTGAAAATCAGGGAGCATGAAACTGGTTATTGATACCAGTGGTTTTACTCATGACTTGCTCAAAAACAGAGTGAAAGTAAAATCTGAGCGCAGAAGAGTACAGTAATGGAGAAGATCTCGAGTTGTTTGGGTAATGATGGGCAAAGGTGTGGTGACTAAATTAAACCTCCTCGGTCTGCTTTGTTACTTCACAGCGTATGTGGTTTCACTTCTCAGGTGCATTAGGTCATATTTATGCTTGAAAGCCGAAATGATTGTTGCTTTTGTGGCCAACAAGATCCTCCATAACGGCTGTTTTTGTTTGTTTTTTTGAAGGCACCTCATCAGCCTGGTCAGCCAGGGTTCAAATTCACTGTGGCTGAATCCTGTGACCGGATCAAAGATGAATTTCAGTTTCTCCAAGCTCAGTACCACAGGTAAATCCCAGCCTGTGCGCATCACATTTCACACCTGTTATTGTACGGTTGGATTTGAATGTCTTGTTAGTAAAACACTGTGTAAATGATGTCATGTCACGGTTAAACAAAAAAAGTGTCCATCTCCATTAAATATCAGTTCTGTACATCAAAAAAACTTTGCTTATCCCCAAGAAAGATTTGTAAAAAATTGTACATTTTTTTCATGTTGTTTTTTTGTAATAACCAAAACCACATCTTTTTGATGTATGTATAGTCTGAAAGTGGAGTACGACAAGCTGGCCAATGAGAAGACTGAGATGCAGCGGCATTACGTCATGGTAAGAACGGAGATCCCCCTTTAATTCTTTTCACCAAGTCTTTATTTAGTTTAGAATATCAATGGGCGTCTGTGGATGTTTTGTTTAAAAGATCAATGGGTCTTTGTTGTGTTTTGTTTCCCAAAAAAAATCAATGCAAAAGAGCTGTCAGCTATCTGCGCTAACGTTTAGCATCCAGGCCCTGTGTTTAGCGTGTGATGGCGTTTGCATTGATTGTATTGAAGGATTAGTGTTGTGATTATAAAAGTGGGTGTTATGTGGCGAGAAACACCCGGGGCTGTTTTAGGCGACGAGAGGCTGGTTTGCAGTCTCCAGCCGTGACACTTGAGGAAATACTGGACGAGACTTTCTACTGTAGTTTCTACTGTACAAAATGACGCTTTACAATACAAACGTGTTGCTGGCTGTTGGTCCTCCATCACATGTGAGCCAGACGCAGCGGAAAGATTATCAACCTTCAGGCTGATTGCAGATTCACTCAATATTGACCTTTGTCTGCAATTCAAGAATTACACTAATATTAGTGCGGCAGAAGGGCTCTTATTAGAAGTCCATTGAGTGGAAACTGAATTCCATCAGGAGATGATGTAACGGTGCCGAGGGTGAACGGCATTAACCGCACTCTCGTCTCTTATCTTATTTGAACATGCAGCAGGTAGAGACTTCGCATGCCAGCAACTTTGTTAAATATTATTTTTCGTAGGAATGCTTCGCGTTAAACGCCACTACCAGATAAACCAAGTTAAACACACAATCATCCTCCGAGGCGGAAAAACATGAGCATGTTTGCGCACGGATTTTCGCTGGATCGGCTATTTTGACTAAATAATAAGAAAGAAAAACAAAATTTCTTGTGACGTTAGAATGAAGACAAAACTGATACCAGAATTGGCCACACAAATCAAATATATAGATTATTTCTAAGTATTAACACATGCTTTTTGTTTTAAGAAAGTTGTGATTCATTAATCTTTGTTTTCTTGTGCTATTGGTGATTTTCAAGCTCTTGCTCGTGCGCTAACTGCTGTTCTCGTTTCTTTCGCAGTACTACGAGATGTCCTACGGGCTAAACATTGAAATGCATAAACAGGTATGTGAATGTTTATTGTCAATGACAGGACTTCATCCATTGTATTCCAAACGTGGTGTTGTATTGGTTTCACAGGAGAGGTGCGATTTTCTCACTTGGTACGATCGGAAAATCTCGCAAAAAGCGAGTTTTGTGTTTTCTAGCAAAGTCACCAAAAATGCCCATTGGGGTCGAGATCTGCGCAAAAAGATTGGCGGATATGCATCTCTAGGCTAGATTTCTACTGTGCTGTATTTTTTGAACTATAACGTGCAGTTAAGGTGTTTTTTGGACAAATTGGATCATAAATAATGCGTATTACTTGTATGGGGAAATGATACAGAGATGGAAATTAAACATTTAATACTGGTGCGCCCAATAGTCCAAAAAAGACGATAATCCCAAAAGACAAATTGATTTGCGAAAACAGCAATTCCACCTGGACAATCTGTGCTA
Organism: Paedocypris micromegethes; assembly: GCA_028031935.1. Classification (NCBI taxonomy): domain Eukaryota; kingdom Metazoa; phylum Chordata; class Actinopteri; order Cypriniformes; genus Paedocypris; species Paedocypris micromegethes. The sequence continues at coordinate 7,688,345 of CM051499.1, forward strand.
ATCCAACCCCCTGTTGTGTCGGGGTCTACTGTAATGGTACAGTGGGATATGTCGCAATTAGTATCGTCACTCACGTCAATGGACGACCTCGCCGGCTTTGCTAATTTGTTGGTGGCTCGAAATCTGATTGATTGGTTTGTAGCAGTTTAGTATCGGTTTAAAAGGCCCATCACACCATCCGCTTTCTTTGGTTCCGTCGTCCTCGTCGTGTCATTAGCGGCGATATGATGTATAGTCATATGAGGAGGCCTCCATTTGAAGAGACCCTTTCTGCTTCTCACCCTGAAGCCTCACAAGGTTAATGGTATCAGTGTGAGGGTGGTGAATTGGAACAGCATGTACGATCCATCAGCTCCTGCGCGTGTGTGTGTGTGTGTGTGTCCGGGCCACATGTCTTTCTCTCATAGACGCTGCATTTTCTGAAAGGTTCTGTCAGGCACTTATCTCCTGCTGGGAGGGAGACAGAGAAAATGAAAAGCAAGAGGAGGATAGATGCAGGGACTTTACACAAACAGGTTAATCGACAGGCGTTTTTTTTTCTCTTTTTGCATAGTCTCTTTTGTTTATCAATAGAGCTCTGGCTGAGTGGACTCGAAGCCATGAATTATTCATCAGGGCATGGATTCGTCACTCTCGCCGGAGTTGGTGATGACAGCCGACTGATAACACACTCTCGGCCTTTCATGTTGAGCTCGAATGGAAGGGAGGATTTCAACCAGCTTCCGGTTTTTCAACACCTTCCGGGATCTTCCGGATTTGAGAGGCTGTTGAGTAACTGTTTAATGTAAACACAACCATGAGGGATGGTCGGCACGTTAGAGCCTCAGGGCCGTGTGGTGAATGTTTAGCCGGATGGGGGAGGAGGGCAGGGGCAGGAAGTTGTCTGGTTGTACTTAAAAAACGAAAAAAAGCCCTTTAATTACCTGTCTCGGGGTCTCCGAGCCCCCTGATATGGACTTTTGTCTAAACTTTTCCTCCATACTCTGCAGTCTTCATTTTCTCCCAGATTTCCCTCCGATCAACCCACAAATGAGTGAGTGTATGTGTGTGTGTGTGTTGGTGTGGCTGTGTTTGGTCAGTCTTTTGTGTGCACACACGCTAAGCCAGATTCATTAAGTGAAGCTCAGTCTGTGGCTTTAGAGGGCGAGCGGGGGTAGAGACGGGCGGCGGGGAGGGAACTTGTTCAGATGAATAATTTATTCCGGATTCCAGGAATTGTTTGCCAAGGTGATGATGGTCGATTTGATTCCGAGCCAAAGCAAACTGACACAGAACACACTGCAGTCTCTCTTCAGAAGTGTTTGTGTACATGCGAGTGAGATGTCTGCTGGTGACAAAATTGCGCCCGCATGATTACGTCCGCTCGCAAATTCCTGCAAACGCTGTGCACAGACGAGGCCTGTCGGGTTTTTTCCCCTGTTTTGACTTGACTTGTTTAAATCACAAATTCTAGTTTACTGGAAGTTGGAAGACCGTGCTGATATACACTACCGTTCAAAAGTTTGTGGTCACCTAGACAATTTTGTGTGTTCCATGAAAAGTCACACTTTATTTTTTTAATAGCAAGGACAGGCTGTCAAGTTTCACATGAAAGTTCTGGCCTTTTTGAGCATTTGATTGACCCCACAAATGTGATGCTCCAGATTGTCAACCTGCTCAAGGGAAGGTCAGTTTTATAGCTTCTTTAACCAGCTAAATTGTGTCCCGCAGTGCTAACATGATCAAACAAGGGTCCAGTCATCCATTATCCTTCTGACACAAGTAGCAAACACATCGTCCCATTAAAACACTGGAGTGTCTGTATTACACCAAAAAACAGACATTTACAGCTAGAATAGTTGGCAATGTATCTACTGTATTTCTGATTAGTTTAACGTAGTTTTCATTGACAAAAACCGTGCTTTTCTTTCAAAAATAATGACCAAGTGACTCCAAACTTGAACGGTAGTGTATGCAAACACAAGTTGAGATTTAAAGCAACTTGACGCGTTGACTGTGCGTGCGAGGATGAGCGCTTTGGGTCGCATCTGCCTCCCTGTGCTCTGCTCACTCAACCAGGTGGTCTTGTCTGTGTTCTTTGTGTCCCGCGCGGCAGATGAATGCACAGAGACGCAAACATCACTAAACAGCTCCAGCAGGATTTGTGCTGCGTATGCGGGAAAACAGAGACGCCCTGTGCAGGCCGCTGCCGCTCAATGCAGCTTTTCAGCCCCAGGGTTCCAAGAGCCCGTGTCAGATGGGACGGAGAGAACTTAAGTGCGCGAGTAACACCTGGCGCTTTGGCGTACGCGCCCGTGAACGGTGGCTGAAACTGTCATCGGAGTATTTGTAGCTTTCTTCACTTGGGATTGTTATCTTACGCTCAAACGAGCATGTAAATAGCAATTTGACTATCCAAACTTGCTCTCGCTTGCCATTGTCTGTTATGGTTCTTTGCGTCCCAGATTGACTGGATGGTTCTGGTCGCGGCTTCATTAGCCTGCGACGACTTCAGTGTGCAGTAGTATTGCAGCCTATTTAATCCTCATCAGCTTCTGGCTGCTCTCTGCTCGTACCCACAGCAACAGGTAAATGGCTTCTGGCGTGCCATTGACAGGGCTGCGCGTGAGAGCTCTTCACTCGCTGCTTGACAGCACTGAGCACCTGGGATAGTGAAGCCGAGCAGAAAGCCTCTCCTAACCTGAAGGGCCTTGTTTTCACTCCCTCAGCCCTGCTTTTCGCTTTGGTTTGGGGTGAGCGGCACCAGGAACTTCGAAAATGTCTCTTTAATGCTAAATGGCAACCGTGGGCAACCGCTTGGGAGAAATCCTAAAGTCCAAATCATCTCACAACTCAAATTTGTGCCACTTTTTTGGGGCAAAATGGTTGTGTTCCAGTTTACAGGAGTCGACTGTTTTTACATTATTTTAAAAAAATTATAATAAAAACAAAGGGTTTACACTTTTGCGTGAGGAAAAATGAAATGAGGAAATTAATCAAACATCGGATTTCAAATAGTTCCGAGGGATTGTTTTTTCGCCCGTTCATCTGCTCAGCCAATGTGATTTCTTTTTGACTCCAGCAGAGAGTCGGCCTCTCCCACTCTTCCCCTTCTTAATATGCACTCTTCACCCTTCCCATGAAAGAGAAGCTGTTACCCTCCTCCCCTTCCCACATTAATTTGCCGAGTTGATCTGATCGACAGGCCGAAAATTCAATTTAATGACCTGCCCCTGTGCGCATAATATGATTTTACTGCCTGTTATGGTCAAGCAGAGCTCCAATTTACATAATGATCTGAGGGAGAGATAGGGGCGAGCCAGTTGCCGTGGCAACCTCAGTGTGTCACACAGGAATGGCAGCACGGGATGGGGGGGGAGCAACCGAATCTCCGAAAACATTTTCCATCCAAGTGTAACATTTTCATGCTCGTGCGCCTGAGATTATTTGTTGTTTCGCCTGGACACCAGTAGGTTATCGCGTTTGTTTGGCGGAGGAGGGCGCATTACGTGTGGTTGCGCAGCAGAGCCGAGCTGGAGAAGCGTTAATAGCTCAATGACTCTGAAGGGGTGTGGAGAGGGCTTAGATCCTTTGTTCACTTCCCCAGAGATGGTTCATCACAGGTCACAACACATCCACTCTCAGCCGCTTTAAAGAGAGAGCAGATCCGTCAGAGTGCCAGGGTCAGAACCCTCCCACAGGCAAAGGGTCAGGCTGCCAAAAAATGAGCGGAATGTGGCTTGCAATGAAAGAGAGATTTCTATCCTCCCTCACCTGCTGGGCCATCTGCTCCAACCTATAATCAATTTGTTCACCGCCCCGCTCCTCCCTCCCTCCCTCTTTCTCTCTCCGTCCTCCCTCCTTCCTCACGTCTTTCTTTTTAGCATAACTCATTATGAAATATCGCTCTCGAGGCTTCAGGTAGCCATGAGTAACGCGGGAGGACCGCGGCACGCCGCCTGATTACCCCGTCTGTCGCTCTGTATTGATAAAAGTCATTTTGAATATTGCTGGAGGGCTCTGCTTCCTTTCCGTCTCTGCTGCTGGAAACCGAGCATGGGGAGAAAATGGTAATTGCTCAGTATTGCCGTCGTTAATCTCCCAGCACCAAATCAGCATTAGCATATTTCAGCATCTTAATGAAATAATCTGTCTTGGTAATGAGGGGGTGGTGGGTGGTGGAGGCCAGACGACAACACACACGCTATATTTCTCCTCTTCTCACTCCATCTTTTGGCCAGATGGGCACGACAGGCCTTCTGCCCATCTTGGCCTCAGAACGCGTTGGATTTGGCCCGATCGGTTTCAGTAGCAAGTGCTGGATTGGGATTTGGTGTCATGAGCGGAATTACGGTTCTACGCTCCAAGCTCTTTGTGCTCATTATGCAGCGACGAAGCCACATGGCGACATCGGCAAAGCCAGACGTTTTGGGAAGTTTTCCCTGTCATTATTCTGGAGTTGCGCAGGTATCCCATTATTCGTTGTTGGGGGACGCCGAGGCTTGATTGGAGCGCCTGGCGATGTGAAAGTGACACGAGGGCGTTGAAGCGCATGCTGTCACGAATCAAGCATGTTTGAGTGATTGGATGAGAGCTGATCACATTTCTCTGTCTAATTTAATAACTTCCTGTCTGTGTGTGTGTTTTCTATTCCAGACTGAGATTGCCAAGCGGTTGAATGCAATTCTTGCTCAAATCATGCCTTTTTTGTCACAAGAGGTAAATATCTTTTGTTTCTTTGATAAGTCAAACCATACATCTGCTGCTTTTGGTTTCTGTTAGATAAACTAACCTGGATGCTCATTGTTTTGCTGCCTATGCTATGCTAAAATGCTAACATGCTACAAGGCTAATGCTAATATTGCCCATGCTAATCTGTACCTTCTTTCCTTTCCAGCACCAACAGCAGGTTGCACAAGCTGTTGAACGTGCTAAACAAGTGACAATGACCGATTTGAATGCGATCATCGGGGTACGTGGACTTCCCAATCTGCCTCTCACCGTGTGTATACCCTTCTTATTCCTTCATTTGACCTGGGTGAAGGACAAGTCAGCACGCACATCCACTCTGTGCATTCTTTATAATTTCTAAATATTTAGATCCTATGAATCAATTCATTCTGAAATAAAATGCGTATAAGCGCTTCATCAGCCATCCGGTGGTAAACACATACGCATTAGTCTCCGCTTGCTGATTTGTCTTTCGTCCCATCATGGTCTGATTTTATTTTGCTTGAGTCTGTAATATGATGTGTTTACATTGCCTGATGTTTTTTTGGCTTCATTGTTCGTCTTCTGGGTTTGTGCCGCTCGAGTCATTTGAGTTAATTTGTGCGTGCAGCGCTCTTACTCATCACGCGTTTGGAGAAGCATGTTTGGGCTTGTAGCGTTAAGCCCTTGTTTTGATCACACAAAGGGAGAAGTCTAATTCTGTCAGCGTTGTTTCTGATTAGCCATGTTAAAGACTTTAAAGAGCTTGGGTTAAGAAGAGTTTAGAGCTTCACACCGACTCTGCGAACATGACTGGCATCACTGGCGTGAGTTCCTGTAAGACGGGTTTCCATAAATTGGCTTTTGATCTAGATACAATGATGGATAATTTCTGACCAAATGGTTTCGTTAAGCCAGGTGACAAAGAACGGACAGTTCTGTAAGAGGTGGTGAGTTTGGATACGCTTTGATTGTTCTTTGATTATGGGATGCCATGGTGGGTAGGAACGTCTGAGCTAGTTATTAGCAGCTAGAGCTATATTTTGTTGTCTCGACCGTCACTGGGGCTTTATCACATAACTGCTAGAGATTTAGCAAGACGTGGCGGAGACGTGATTGTCGCTTCTGGACACACACTCAACCGTGTCACATGGTCATTTTTGGGCCATGTGGTTTGCACGCGCTATTGATGAAATTAACACAGGCTGAAAACACCCGTTCGTTGGCTGTTTAAATGGCAGGAGATTCATTAGTGTTCCCTCGCGGAAGGCAAAGAGCAGGAGGACATTAAACATCCACTCTTGATCAGTAGATCTCGATTATCCTAATGAGCGAGTGACGTTCGGGACACGGAAAGCTGAATTAAGGACGGAAAGATTGTGAAAGGACAGTGAGGCTTTGTGAGAGAGGGGAAAAGAAAGTGTCGGTTCTTTATATATCTTTACTTTAGATGTTCATGTTTTAGCTTTTCGACATACCGCATTTACATAAATATAATCACTTTTTTTCCATTTTAGTTGCTCAAAATACTTGAGGGCACATATTTCAAATATGCACATAAATGTAATATAACTCTTTTTCCACATTTAAAGTCGGGAGCAATCGCAAATCAATTAAAGTATGTCATCTTCATGTTGCGTTATGTCTATGTTTTGTGTCTTTTCTTGAAATAGTGGTTCCGGATGCAGACATTAATATAAGAGTTGTAGTCTATGCATATGCGTATAAGCTGGAGTGAAAAAGCTCATGGGAAACGCTGAGGTTTCTGGGAGTTGGAGTTTGGATCGCTAGAATAGATTTTTTTTTTTAAACTATTTTTCAAATAAAACATTGATGTGATTTTATTTAAAGAAGCAAAATAAGTTTTTTAAAGTATTTAGCCAGAAATTTTTGTTTAGTTTCCTTTTTTTTATATTTATTATGTCCCTGAAAAATCAGAGGGGTGCTTATATTTACGTAAATACGGCAATGTCATTGTGTAAAATAGCCATGACATACAAACAAGCCTTCAAAATGTGTTGGGCTTCTGCCGGGCAGATCATTATGGAAGCCATGATTTGGAGGTTCAGTTCCATGCGCATTCTGCATGCTTTTGAGATTTCTCACCAGTCCTTCAATTGGTCTCGGACAGTGGCATGGCAATAAAAAGTGTTGGTCAGTTATATCGGGCACTATTAAACCCTTCCCTCAAGGCTAATGGGGATCAGCGTGCTATTCTGTGAAGCTTAAGTGTAGAACGCGGTGGTTTGGATTCAAAACACACATTCAAATCCGCAAGCTCCCTGCTGTTGGTCAGCATTTATGTGCCTGGTTGGGTTTGTGAAGTAGTGATGTGTTATTCATGAGTGAGCGCGAATGCAAATGATGTGAGCGTGTAATGACACGCTCCTCTTTTTTCCCCTTCCACCAGCAGCCGCCTCGTGCTGCCCATCATTCCTGATGGTCAGGGCGATAGAGCCAAACGTTTGTCAGTGGCATGGCTTATGGCGTCTTTAGGCAGCGTCGACCCAGAAACGAGAAATGTTAACGAATGAAGAATTTGCCTAAAAATTGCGCTAGGCAGTAAACAAACTGACATTTTGGAATAAAGTATGCTCCATTTTGATGTTTATAACTCGTTAAAATGTAAATTTATCCACTTAATTTTTTAGAGTGTATGGCACATCAACAAAACATCTATTTCCTAATCGTTTTTTTAAAGATAAGACATCATATTTTGCTTCATTGCTCCGTATAATCTGAAGAAAACAAACCATTTGAAAACTAATTTAATTAAACACTTTTACAGTAACAACAACATTGTTAAGCTACCACTCTGTGAGTAGCTTTAATGCCCTGACACGCTACCAAACTCCGCCACTTCATGTGCTGTCAAAGTCATATTGAAATATTTTTTGATCATGTACACAAACACAAAAGGAGTTACTGAAAAAAAGCAAAACATGAATAATCAATGATTTAAAGCACGCCTAGTAAGACAAAATAATACGCTATATGGATTTCCAGTAAGATCAATGCGGGACGTTTGTGTGAAACAGGAAGTTAGTTCCAGTGGTCTCTTGCCTGCTGATGGATCCTTAATGAAGCAGCACGATTATCTCTGCTTTCCTCATAAACCCACACAAGCGCTTCAGAAAGCTCGCTTCTTTCCAGGCTCCCACTCGCAATGGCAAACAATTTCTTTGACGCCACTTGTTACTGACTCTCTAATTAACCCGAGCAGAGAGTGGCGCCTGATTGGCTGTTGTTGATGAAAAAAACTGAAGCAGCTCTAGAAGATAAAACCCATTATTCTGTGTGGAAACAGATTTATCGATGCATTTAGTGGAATTTTCATGACATTTGTGGATTTAGCAGCTTGAATTGATCACGGTGAGTTTTGTGCAAGCGTTCACGAATCCGCGCAGTGGACGAATGGCAGGAAATTGATTCAGTTTGATCTGACTGGCGTGTTTATGATGCCTGCGTGTAAAAATAAAGTGTGTGTTGTGCCATTTTAAGAGTAACTAGTAAGTCCCGGAATGTGTTGGCAGAGCTTAAGGTGGACTTGTCCTCGTGATGAGTGTCTTGTTGGAATCAGGCTGTAATGGAAGTGCTCCGGGTGCAGAGAGAGAAGGCCGTAACCAGTCACCTTTAATTTACTGCCTGCTGTCTGTGTGTCTTTTTCCCTCTGACCCACTTGATGTAAATGTGTGTGTTGACAGCAGCAACAGCTCCAGGCTCAGCACCTTTCTCATGCTGCACACGGACCCCCGGTCCAACTGCCCCCTCACCCTTCGGGACTGCAGCCCCCTGGCATCCCTCCAGTCCCTGGCTCTGGCTCGGGTTTGCTGGCGCTCGGGGCGCTGGGCAGCCAGGCACATCTGCCAGTCAAAGATGAGAAGAACCACCATGACCTGGAGCACCGAGGTAAAGTGTATGACATCGGTTGTTCTATAAAGCGGATTGAATGTTGTGACTGACTTGATTTTTTTTTCTTCTTTTTCTACATTGTTTCATCTGGTCTTCTAACTGGACAAAGAGAGGGAATCTAGCACGGTAAGTTGATGACCTTTGTCTTGAGTTGCATGCCTACCAGTGATAAAATGGGTGGAAAATGTTTACGAGGGTGTAATAATTTCCTTGATGAATGTAAAGCTCTTTTAAAAAAAAAAATAACTTGGACCATAAATCATCTTTTAAACGCGCATCATGACAAAAAAATTGGACGGCGCAACTCGCAAGCAGCCAAATCTCTTCGTCAGGCTGCTAAAAATGGCAAAGCAGCTGCTGCGTCTGTCAGAGAAGATGCCGTGAAACAGTCATTCAGTTTGACGTCAAATTCTGAAAACCAAAAATTACAGACGTGGGAAAAGTCGAGCGCTTGGCTTGACGGGAGGCGACGACGAGCAGCAAAGGTGGAATGGCAGCTCTCATTCACATTGCGAAAGCCTTTTGTCCCGTACTTCCCTTTCTCTAGTACGTCTTTGTGGCAGGAAATCTAGTCATGTTACGAATTCTATTAAATGAGAAATGGCAGAGCTGTATTTCAAAGGAAGGAACGTCTGGAGGTTTGATGAAGGAAGGAGGCCTGCAGCGTGAGGAAAGCGGAGCAGGCAGAATTAGTGCAAACTAAGCCTTTAAAAAAATAATAAAAGCCCGCTGTATAATCCTACTTTTAATCCAGGTAAAAAATGCGCAAAAGCACAGGCCAGGGATTAGCGGCGCTATAATTTCATCACAATTAAAAGAGACTTTGACTCTCTATCTTAAAGGATTTGTCTTTGCCCACTCTTCATGTCTGCAGCTTTTGGCTCTGATAAACTTCATCTCATTGCCTGTCTTTGTTTCCGCCGCGCCTCCGTTCTCTTTCCTGCTGCATTCGCTCTTTTATTCCCCCTCTATTCCACTCTCCAATTCATGTTTGTGCTTTTTCTTTTCTAAACCTATAAAGCGTCTGTTTCTCTTTCACCTCGATGCTAATTTACCTCATTTTGCCTTTTCAAGCGGGATTTTCAGGAAGGTTTCCCTCGGCAGTGTTTTGTTAGTATCCGTGTCGAGCGGGTCGCTGAAATCAGACGCTGCTGCTGATTAGCGCCGCGGCCGTCCTGCTCTCTGCCCGCCAGGACTTCCTGTTGTCACGGGTCATCTGATACCACCGCTCTGACTTTGCTTATTGAGTCAAGTTAAGCCTGACTTAAAAGGTCAGCCTATTAAACCCACCGCCGAGACCCTCGCACATACCAGCCCGAGAGCAGCCAGCACTATTTATTACTTTGGGATTAGCAGAAGGGGAGAGGGAAGGAGAAACGTCTGCTCCGGGCGGACAATGGCGGCGGATTGTTACGGTGCTGGCGTTAACTTCTTGCCATTTTATGCAAATGCACTTTCTTTCCCCCACTGTAGTTCACTTCCTGTGACCTAACCACATCCTCTGTTTCATCAGTCTCTCGGTGGCGATGAATAGTGTGTCAGTCACATACAAGCCAGAGTCTTGGCATGAAGGTCTTGCCTGGCAGCTCAGAGCTGGTGCCCACCTCACATGGCGTATTCTGGGCAACCTGTCTTGCCTATCTTCTTAGTCCTATCTTCGTGCCTCTTCAACGTTACCTACACATGCTTTCAAGACTTCTTTTGGGGTTCGGAATCCCACCAAGCACAATAAAGGCAGTGAGTGGTCTTGGGAGGAAGCCAGTTTCTCTTCCTGACGGGTGTGTGACGTCTGTGTGGCTGTCGGCCATGTTGTGTTTGGTGGGGGTGACCCCGCGCAGGGAAAACACACCGACGTCTGGTCAGTTAATTCTCAGGGTGAAAAAAAAAACGTTTTCTGGTCTGATGTTTGTTTTCCAATGCTATTTTCCCTCGTTTTTGGCCTTTTTTAGCTGGAGTTTGGCGCAGGCCGCTGTGGCTGCAGGGTCCGGCCGGGCGTGTTTGAAGTGCGGTGCGGTCAGGGACGGTTTGCTCAGCTGTCCGGCCTGCTTTGCTTCACAGGCCCTGGGCTCGCTCCCTTCCTTGCTTGGCAGGTCGGCGCTCACTCTTCTCCTCCATGCCAGGGAGTGTGGAGTGAACCAACAGAGCTTGGGGCTTAACCCCCGCTCTACTCTGTGTTTACCTTGTACCAGGGCGGAATTTACACACACGGCCCTCAAAGCCGCCGGTGGCCCCCTGTCACCTCTGATATTTGTGTTTGTGCTGCCGGCCTGAGCAGATCTGACAGTTTGCAGCTAATGAGCTGAACTTCCAGGCCTGTTGTGATATCGCTCCAGAAAGGTTCTCACATGGTGCGTGTTGAAAACGCTGCAGCTTCCGCGCTGCATTCTTGAGATTCTGGCAATCGGTGCTCGTCATGATAGATGGTAGAAGAGCGAGCGGCGTTCCTGTCGGGTGGCGGGGGCGGTAGGAGGTAAAACTCACATCATGATGTTTTCTAGTGGACAGACAAGCCGGACAGTGTCTGCTTTTATTATTACGATGTTGGTGAGGAAATGGACGTTGCATTTTAGTAGACCTAATTAACAGTAAAAGTAAAACGTGTATTCAAACTTTATTTAATCTAATAGATTTAATGTGATAGGAAACCTGTAGAAAATGTGAAAATGTAGGAAATGTTTTAAAAATGTGAGTCTCACTGCCAGCACAAAGCCCCGCCCTCCTCACTAGACAGTTAGTTTGATTGGTCTTTAAAACAATGACATTGAGTATTACCCAATCAAAAGTAGGAACGGAGGCGTCTTCATAAAATGAGTGAGATGATTTGTGTGAGATGATGCTTTTTAAAAAAATTATAAATATGGGACAAGAACCATTGATTCAAAACTAGACACGCAATTTCATTCTCAACTACGGAATAACTTTGTTATATGGAAGTGGCTTGGTTTTAAAATCTTTGACAAATCAACAAACAGTAAGTACTATGCAAGTTAAATATATTTTATATCTGAAAAATTTTAAATCTGTAAGGAGTCTTCTTTTTACCTAGTTCTTTTTGGAACTCCTTTAATCGCACTTTACTCATCTTGTTTTCACTTTTTCCAGACTTTCCAAACTGTAGTCCTTGTGCTTGCGCCTTGCGAGTGTTATATTAATTCAGCCTGTCATGATGCTTTCGATTAGCAATGTCTTCTTGTCGTCAATAGCAGTGTTAAACGTTGTAATGAAACAAATTTGCTATAATAAATGTATACATGCGTATATAAAAGATCATTCATGAATGTATAACCGTATCCAAGTAAAATTCCGTATTGTGGCACAACGCAATACCGGTTTTCACGTTCATACTGGTATAGTGCCCACCTCTACTGTTCTGGGATCTTTAAATAACTGAGCCGCCGGTTTCGGTGATATTTAAATGTATTTTGCCGCCATATTTGACTAATCAAATGTATCTTGCTTCCCACTTTCTCTCGCTTCCACAGAATAATTCCGTGTCGCCGTCAGACAGCCTGAGGGCCAGCGAGAAGCACCGAGGGTCTTCTGAATACAGCCTGGACCCGAAGAAGCGCAGAGTAGAGGAGAAAGACAACTTGAGCCGATATGTACGTTTCCATCCCGCCCTGTGCTTTGCTAGAACATTCTAGAATGGTGTTCATGGTTTTCCCGCCGTTTGTGAACTGCAGGACAGCGATGGCGACAAAAGTGACGATCTGGTTGTGGACGTGTCTGGGGTAAAAACGTAATTTTATTTTTTAAATGTTTTTTTTTTAAATGCATTTAAATGTATGACCGTTTTGATTTAAGACTGTATGTCTTTTGATTTATACGTTTTATGATTTGTTTATTTTCTATATGTAGTGTAATTGTATATTGTCGCTTTGCAGGACCCAGCAACCCCGAGGGTCAGTCCTTCTCACTCCCCTCCTGAGAACGGACTGGACAAGCCCAGAGCGCTGAAGAAAGACGCCCCCAACAGCCCGGCCTCGGTGGCGTCTTCCGGAAGCACCCCCTCCTCTAAAGCCAAGGAGCACCCTCACGTAAGAGTCGGCACATTTGCCAACCCTCTTTATCGCTGCGGCGGAATAGTCAGTTTGAAGCTAAACATGAATACATCAGCCGCTGTCAGACAAACAGCAGCTTAGCCGCTAGCCTCGGCTAATATCTCAATGCGCTTAGCTCGTCTCCGAGGCGAGGAGGAGAAAAGAGAGGGTGATTAAAGATGAGTGAGAGGATGAGGTTTTGGGTGAGGTTTCGGTCTGAAGTTTAGCTTTATCCTCTTCAGCTATAATGAGCTGTCAGTGTTTGACCGGATTAGTGCGAGCGCGCTTTCTGGATTCCGGCATTTGTGTTATGTAGCTTTAGCTCTATTAATTCCATCTCCGTGCCTTCATCTTGCAGAATGACAAGTCCTCCACCCCGGGTTTAAAGTCCAACACCCCCACCCCACGCAACGACGCTCCCACCCCGGGAACCAGCAACACGCCGGGGCTCAGGCCTATACCTGGGAAACCTCCGGGCATGGAAGCGCTGGGTGAGAACACACTCTCGCTTTTACTCTCGCTATTCACATGGTAACGTGTGTGAGACGTTTCTTTACCTTGCCCTGTTTGCTTTCCCAGCAGCACCTGCTCTTCGGACACCGCTGACCATCGCGCCGCCCTACGGACCTCCGTTTGCAATGATGGGTCACCATCCAGAAATGAACGGCTCCTTGACCAGTCCTGGCGTTTACCCCGGCCTCCACATCTCCCCTCAGATGAGCGCCGCCGCCGCTGCTGCCGCCGCCTATGGACGCTCCTCTATGGTGAGCGCTTTCATAAATATAAATACACCCGCCCTCTTCCTACTGTTTTAATAATTCAGATTAGCCCAGAGCATCTCCTCCTATTTTTACTGAAAACTGAGATTAGCATGCATACCATGTTAGCATAGCGCTATGATTAAATATTGCCTTTTACATTCGCACCGCATTTGTTCTGCACACTGCTGGCTAGGGAAGTAACGTGGTTGTGTGGTGGTCTTTCTGAGAAAGGCTCGGGGCTGAGATAAAGCCTGAGTGCGCTGGAATATTAAATACTATTCTAATAAAGCAGAGACGTGAAGAATTAGACTATCAAATCAGCTCCTAATTCCTGTTGGAAAGCAAGAAGTCGGTTGTGTGTTGTGGCGGTTGGTTAAGATGTGTTTTTTTTTTTTCCTGCGCTGTAGGCCGGGTTTGATCCTCATCCACACATGCGTGGCCCAGGTTTGCCACCGAGTCTGACATCGATTCCTGGAGGGAAACCGTGAGTGCTGTTTTTAATTTGTACTACCAATACACATACGAGACGTTCAGTACTTGGACTCAGAAAAGTAAAAATGTCTTCAGATTGGTTGTAACTAAGCATTTAACGGACATATTAAACTGTCAGAACTTATGATTATCCAATGGAAAGTACGTTATAAATATAATTTATAATTATTATTAATTTATTACACTGTTTACAGTTTTGTTTCATCATTTTTGTTTTAAAAAGCAGTTGACTTGACTTGCATCATCTTTAACTGCTTGTGTGGAACAGGGCCTACTCCTTTCACGTCAGTGCGGATGGACAGATGCAGCCGGTCCCTTTTCCTCCGGACGCCCTGATTGGTCCAGGAATCCCTCGTCATGCCCGTCAGATCAACACGCTCAGCCACGGCGAGGTGGTGTGTGCCGTGACCATCAGTAACCCCACGCGGCACGTTTACACCGGTGGCAAAGGCTGTGTGAAGATCTGGGACATCAGTCAGCCTGGCAGCAAGAGCCCAGTGTCACAGCTCGACTGTCTGGTGAGCATCCATCTCCTCAAGTACCTGCTAAATCAACCACTTGTTATTATGGAGATACAGAAATGTAGTGATTTGGCTTTCCCTTTGCTTTGTTTGTCCTTTTCTTCCGCCCCAGCGGTGCGAAAGCTCCGTATTTGATGAGCTGTTTGGCCATTATGAAGTGATTTAATTTGTCTGAAAGCCTGGCGTTATTGATCTCCCTCAAGAACTGAACTGAAATTCTCCGGCTAATTTGAAAATGTGCTTAATACCGCTGCCGCAACTAAAACCTTTTAAAAGCTTTTCTCTGCCCACTTACCATTCCGTGCCCTCTTATCAGCGTCCGTCTTTCCTCGATTAACCTTCATAAACACAGAAGAAGCTTCCTGTTGTTTTGTAAATCCTCTCTAACCTGAGTCCTGCCTTTTTGATGGTTTCAGACTGATTGAAGGCTGGGAATCCGGAATTATTTCTACATAAATGTCTGAAATCGGTGGCTAACATAGGGGAAAATAACCTTTAGAGACAATTCTCTATCTTGCTCTTGCAGAACAGAGATAACTACATCCGTTCCTGTAAGCTGCTTCCGGACGGCCGTACCCTGATCGTTGGAGGAGAAGCCAGCACTCTGACCATATGGGATCTGGCCTCTCAGACGCCGCGTATCAAAGCCGAACTCACCTCATCAGCACCGGCCTGCTACGCCCTGGCTATCAGCCCCGACGCCAAGGTCTGCTTCTCCTGCTGCAGCGATGGGAATATTGCAGTCTGGGACCTTCACAACCAAACCCTGGTCAGGTAAGAAGCGTGTCAGGGTGGTGTTTCTGGACAAAATGATTGCCGTTTGCTTTTATATGGAGTGTTAACATACGTCTGTGTTCATCTAGGCAATTCCAAGGACACACTGATGGGGCAAGTTGTATAGATATATCACACGATGGCACTAAGCTGTGGACCGGAGGCCTGGATAACACTGTACGGTCCTGGGACCTGCGAGAAGGACGACAGCTTCAGCAGCACGACTTCACTTCACAGGTAATATTTTTAGCCAAATTCAATTCACTTGTCAGGGTAAAAGCCTTCCGTAAATAATGGGTAAAAAGTGGGCAAAACGGCAAACTGTTAGAATGTCTCCTTTTTTTTTTTTTTTTTTTTTCCTAGCCATTGTCGACTTTCTGCTTGCTCACTTGGTGATAATCATTGTTACATCAGAGTATTTATATTATTGTTTATTTAATATTACAATAGATGTTTATTTCACAAAACAGTGCAAATTGTTTTTACGATGTTTAATTTTAATTTTGCAATAAAATTGATGCGATGGGGAATAATATTTGTACAAAATTACATGTAAACAATACTAAGACTTCGTTTTTCTCGGCATGTAGTGTTATAATAGCAGTTAAATGAAACGGAATGCTGACTTTTAATGGCATGTTGTTCTCTTCTGCAGATCTTCTCTCTAGGCTACTGCCCGACGGGCGAGTGGTTGGCTGTGGGCATGGAGAGCAGTAACGTAGAGGTGCTTCAT
Source organism: Paedocypris micromegethes (assembly GCA_028031935.1). NCBI lineage: Eukaryota > Metazoa > Chordata > Actinopteri > Cypriniformes > Paedocypris > Paedocypris micromegethes. Next base: position 7,704,267 of record CM051499.1, read on the forward strand.
CACACCAAACCAGACAAGTACCAGCTGCATCTGCACGAAAGCTGCGTCCTCTCCCTCAAATTTGCTTACTGTGGTAAGAACACGTCCCTTCACCTTACACGGACAGGATTTTGAGAATCAATGCAATGTTTGAGCACGTTTGGAAAATAACCCGCAAACTCGATGGTTAACTTCTGCGTTCTCTTTGAAAAGCACACGGTGATTCTGTGTTGAAGAAGAAATCATTTAGATTAGACTCTGAACCCATTAGTCTTCGTGTTTGTTCTCTTTGCTAAAGGTAAATGGTTTGTGAGCACTGGGAAGGACAATCTTCTGAATGCTTGGAGGACTCCCTACGGTGCCAGCATTTTCCAGGTATGTCAATCAATACTTCCCTTGCCGCTTTACCAAACGTCTGTGTCAGCGTGAGGGTGTGTGTGGCAGTGTGATTTTCTTTTTTCCGTATTTGTTTTTCCCGCTACCATTTAATATTTCCTCTAATTTGGATTGTAAGCTGTTACGCGAATAGAACAAACCGTCCAGTTCCTAACAGACCTTCCTAAAATTGTAGATGCTATTGTGAAAGGTGAGATTCATAAAAGATGTTTTGAAATTTAGCTCTGAGTTTTCTATCTTCACCTAGTTTTTGGATGGGATACATTTTTTTAGTTGTTTCTTTAGTTGACGTAGTTAAGATGTTTTATGTTATTTTTTGTTTCTCGACTCATTAAATGAGGTTTATTGCCACCATTGCTTAACTGCACGGATCTATTTATTACTGGTTATTTCCTGTTCCAAAACTCCCTTCCGAAAATCAGAGATGTTATTGCACAAGACTGGTTTCGTAAATGACATTTTGAAACTCGCTTTATAGTAGTAAAAGAACGTCTTGGCTGAAAACGCACAAACTAAAGTAAGAGTAATTTACCATATTTTACCAACTATAAGGAGCACCGTTAAAATAATGTGCAGTCATTTTTAAAAACATTTTGTATGATTTTAAATGTGCCTTCTAGTCTGAAAAATACGGCACATACTTGAGAAATTACTAATGGACTTCATTACAAATTATTTGTTTTAACGTTTTGGAATTTTCACGCAACAAATACTGTCTAATTTTGGGATTCTTTTCCTGTTTTATGGTATTCCTGCTTAACATAAGAAATGCTTAACTCAATATGTACCTGTCTTGTTGCAGAAATGATTTTTCTTTTTTCATCCTTCCACAGTCAAAGGAGTCGTCGTCTGTCCTGAGCTGTGACATCTCTGCTGATGACAAGTACATCGTGACGGGATCTGGAGACAAGAAGGCCACTGTGTATGAAGTGATCTATTAAATCCACTGACCTGATGGACGAACGGAGCGGCGTTCCTTGCTTCATTTCCAACACGCTGAAGGAATCACTCCTAAAAACATCTCTTACCCAGATCCAGGTTGCGTTGGTCGCCTCAGGATTCAGTCCAACTTTTTTTCCGTTTGCCTTTTCATTCTCAATTTTTTGAAAACAAACACTTGGATTCTTTCGATCAAGGAGCTCTACTCGAATGCGTTCAACTGTCCCAAGGACTCTTTGATGGCCCTGATGTAGTAAATATCGTCTTGCCTTTGGTTTCGTTCTGCTAATGGAGTCTGTGCCTCTTCCTCCGATACCGTTTTCTCCAACTTCCTTTCTTTTGTCAAAACGCGAGCGATTCTATACGAAGCAGTGCTTCAGTTTAGCCTCTTGTTCCCTGGAGGGTTTGTTAAAAAGTGTATATATGGAGTAATAAAGACGTTTTATAAATATATATAATTATATTTCCATGTCCTGATATACTTGTGATGGGTTTACTTTGTCCTCCTTGCTTGATGAATGTAGATTAGGACACTTTTAGTTTTTACAACTGATTTTTAAGCACACACTCTGAACTGGCCAACTGCTCTGGGAACTTTTTTTTTTGGTAAATACGTCACTCGCACGCCATTCATGGGAATAGTCTGGAAGTTCAGGCGACCAGATGTGAAACGGCTCCTTGTTTGTAAAATAAAAGCGTCTTAAACCGACAACGGCTTCCTGGACGTTTGCACGCCCTTTGCCTCGAGTGGCGTCTCGTCGGAACAAGGAATTCAGATAATGAAGCGTGATTGTAACAATACTGACTCATCGAGGATCACAGTTGTGGATGAGTAACCGCCGTCTGTTCGCGGTGGTTTAAGACAGGAAGTGATTCGGCTCTTTTCTAAGCCTGCGTGTTGGTCTACGATGGTTCGGTTGGGATATCGTTGTCGTTCAACCATGGCGTTGGTGAACGGTGTGTACGCGTGCACTGATACGAGGCAAGAAAGCTGCACCATGTTCTTTTTTGGGACAGAATTGAGTCTTGTATAAAAGATTATAATTAAACCATAGCAACTCTTCGATTCCAAACGTACGCAAGCTCATCACAACCTCTCAACTTAACACCAAAGTATGTAGCAAACTGTGTCAGCACTGATCATGTACAGTTGTTAATATTTCAATAAACTTTTTCGTTTGTAAAGCTTTGAAATCAACTGCGTAGCTGTAAATCTGTGGGCGTTGGATTACAGGCCGATCTTAAATTACAGCGGTGGCGGGAACACTGGATATGTCACATAGATGTTCACACACGCCGTCAAGCCGCTGAAAGGCCGGCGAAAGAGGATTGCACGTGTGTATAAGCGAGAGCATTTGTGCTGTGTAAGCTCCGTGTTGAAACCTCAGACCAGCTGACTTACATTTGCCTGACAGACCCCAACCATGGCTTGTGACCCCACACACACACACACTTTTGATTTGCCTACTACTGGATAATGTTCAGTGTGCGCTAGTTCTTTTTTTATTTTCTCTTTATTTAAAGCATCCTATATGGCGACCGTTTTTACTTTTCAACATCATTTGAGAACCTGAAGCTAAAACATCTGCTGTTCCAAACCATGGCTCTACCGATGCCACTGGAAAGCTTTTCGATGACTGTGTCTAGATTAAACTGTAAATCCTCTGCAAAAACACAGAAGGCGCTTTGAGAAGGAAAACCTGTTCATGAAATGTCATTATTAGTGGCTACACTATTACTGCAAAGGCTTCACTATTGTTGATTTTGTGGTCCTTTCTGAGGAAGTTCTACGTGTGGAAATTACCATGTTTTTTGAACTATAAGACGCACCAATGTGAAAAAAATATCCATGTCCTAATATTTTATCTTTTTTTCCACATTATAAAGCGCACCAGCCAATTTGAAAACACATTCTTTTAGAGTATTTTAAATTCACATAGTCTGAACATTACAGTAATCTAAAAAAGAAATCAATTGTTTTTAAGCATATTTTTCTGTTCGATCTCAGGACTCTTCAACTGATTTTTTTTCTTCAACTTAAATTAGTTTTTGTTTTAATAGCCGAAGGGATCGATTCATTGCGACGGATTGACTTGCGAGTGGCAACAACTGTATATGTCTGACTATGAGGCACACCACAAATAAATATTTTCTTCCTAATAATTATTCACACAAGACATTTTTTTCAATATTAGTGCGCATTCTATTTAAGATTTTTTTGGTACTAATTTTGTGCCTTAAGAGTCTGACAAACATGGTAATGCCAAAACACAAAGTGTTTTTTTTTGCTTTGTTTGTGGTTTTGATTTCCCAAAGATGATTTTCAATTAATGTCCGTCTTAATTTGGGTTTTCTGTTGTAGTAGGGATCGATTATATTGAGAAGGATCGACTTGCACGTGGAAGCTATCGTAAATGTCTGACTATAAGGCACACTATTAATAAATGTATTTTTGTTAATACAGAAATTGTTCAGATTGACATTTTAAAGACTATTTGTTTGCATTTTAAGTGCGTCTTATAGTCTGACAAATACGATAATCCAAAAACTGTGTTTTTTTCTGTTTTCGATTAAGTTCAACTGATGTCGGCATCGAATTGGCTCGTGTCTGAAAATTGGAGCGGATGGATAGAAAAAGCGATTGATTTTTAATCTCATAACTTGCTGTGTGTAGGCTCAGCAGATTCTGTCTTGTTCTGTACCTCTTTTTTTTTTGGATATTTTAGCTGGGACCTAATTCAATTCTTCTGAATGCTTCTCTCCGGACTCCTCCAACAGCAGCTTTTAGCACTTGATATGAGGTCTGTTCTTTCTTTCTTTTTTCTTTCTTTACGGCTCCATGTTCGGTTTCCCTCTTCACTCTTTCTCACTTGCAGCCATTGGTTTGATGTTCTCATCAGAAAAAGTGTTCCCGAGGACGGAGACGAGAGCGAGAGATAGACGGCGAATCCCAGTCTACAGATTTTCTTTTTTTCCTGCAGGCACTCTTTCGGCTCGCACTCGTCTTTCATTTTTCCTCCTCTGATGTGGAAAGGCTGTACACAGACAAGGTGTTTTTAGGTATTTTTTCCCCCCCTCGGTTGTTTTACTCTTATTAAGGGAGCGGTTGAATAGGTGGAGATTAAAGCGCTATCCTGTGGAGTGGCTCTGCTGAAGAGAGAGAGAAGAGCTTCCTTATGAGAGCGACCAGTGATTTGATACAATCCTCCACTCTTTTCTCTGGGCTGAAGGGCTTTCATCAGGCCTGGACACAAGTGCCTCTCCACTCAGGCCTCAAATTAGTCCAGGCTTACTGAGCCAGATGAAACGCTAACCTCACTCGTCCTCCATCTCTCCGCTCTGTGACAAGCGTGCTCAGGAATCTTCTCGCTGACCCTTCAGGAGCTCAAACGGAGTCAGTGTGAGAATATTAGTTTCATCCCTTTGATTTGACACGGAGAGGACGGTCCATGCATGAGAGCGGGGGGATTCTTGATGACCTGCTGTTGGAGGATGAGCTGATCGACAGACACGAGTAACGCCTCTGTCATTTCTTCTGGAAGTTTTGCGCGACAATATTTTTGTCATATCTGATATTTTTGTCATATTTTGCGCGACAAAAGTTTTGTCATATCTGATTGGCTCTAATAATAACAAATGTATCTTTAAAAAAAAAAAAAACCTGATTTTTATTGGTCTATTCCTTATGGCTGAAAGTGGGTTTTCTTTATAATAATAATAATAATAATAATAATAATAATAATCCTTTCGATTTTTATTTGAACGGCGCTTTACAAGTCTTCTCAAAGCGCCTCTTACAATGAGGAACACCATGCACACCATCCTTATAGAGTTCAAGTTTCTAATTTTATCTCTTTTGATCATTTGATCATGAATCAACGATTTAAAATGACAGTATATATTTTTTATTAATATTCGGAGTCCAGAAAAGGCCTCTGACCCAAACACCATTTTTGTAATAGAGTAAATTCTAGTTAAAATTTTTAATATCTAGATAAAATATCTTTGGAAACATCCATTTAAAGAATCAAAAGAGAATAAACATTAAGTTCCACCCAAAGTGGTCAGAATGAATTTCCACGACTGTTTTCTCACAAAACTGTACTTTTACGTCCTTCACTCAATTTTCAAGTTCAATTTCAGCTCATGTATATGCCGCTTTTCTCAGGCACAGACCGATTCAAAGACACGGTCGAAATAATAATTAAATAATTGCAAACATGTCCATTATTCGTCGTCAGCATTATGACTGTGATCAGTGAGCAACAAATGCGACAATGGAGCCGTGTACCGACATTCTCTCAGAGAACTGGGAACTATGGGTAATGTAGTGCGGACATGACACACGGCTGTGGCAGTTTATATTTCCTGAACTTCAAACTGCAACTGAAAATCAGCAACAACGAGATTGTAATCAAATTGTGAATTCAAACATGTGCAAAATTATTCTCAAAATCTACAAATTCAGAAGCTGACGCATCATGTTTTTAGTGTATCTACACAACTACCTTGTGGGTTCTTGCCCTGATTTTCTACTTTTAATAATATAAACTGGGAACCACCTCAAAACAGCCAAAATATTAACTTTATAATTCTTCAACAGTAACTGAAATGCATTCAGAGAACTTTGGAATTCACAAACAAATAGGATTAATTATTAATAATTCATTATATTTATTAAGAATTTTTCATGATTTCATATGGTGCACTAACTACTGACTCAAAGGTCAATGGATGGGAAGGAAACGGTTAATTATCGGCTCTTGATATGATGGTCCTAAACCTGAAGACCTGTTGAAAGTTGATATTTATACCTGCTGCTGTTAGACGGGATTAAGAGAAACACTTCCTGCCGAGTTCATTAAATGTCTAAAGGTCATTTAATAGCAAAATATTGCTTTTGTAAAGACACGTTAGAACGTTTGAGCCAGAATGAAACTGAACGATGCTCTCACAGATGATTGTTCACACACACACACACACACACACACACACACACACACACACATTTATCACCACACAACTCACTATTGATTAATTCTCCTTTCTCACAGCAAAAAAACGGCCGAGTTGTAACAACACAGAAGTTGAAAAATGGCTCTTCGCGCTGCCTTTGATTGAGTGGAGAAGACATCTGATGTGTGAGTCACAGAAGACATGGAGGGTCGGCGCCATGCTGCGAAGGTTTGATGAAATATTTTATTTGTGCATAAATTACGTACTTGCTGTGACGGATCACAAAAGGAGAAGGACATGAGCGTTAGATGGTGAATCATTCTCTATTCTGTGTGTCTGCTGTGTGGGCGAGTTTGATGGCGACGTGCTGATTTTAATGCTGATTTTCTTCTGAAGATGGTGACATGTTAGTGTGTGTGTGTGTGTGTGTTAATGAAGGGGGCTTCACACTGGCATGATTACAGCTGCTACTGGTTAATTCAGAGGTGAGAAGGGTCTTTAATGGGCTCAGTAAAGCAAATAATTGGAACAAATAAGTAATTAAGATATTGGAAGGGGTGAGATTAAATCTAAAGGACCTTTAATTTAACATGATTATGAAGTTCTCTTTTAGCTCCTCAATCAGACAGAGAAGGACTGAAATGAGCTCTTGCTGCTAATGATTTCCTGTGGTTACTGCGGCTCACAAGAGTTATTCGCCGTCTCAGAACTGCCATTACATCCTTTTTTAAACACGTCTTTCACTTCTAAGGGCATCAAGGGGTTTCTATGATCAATATGTGTCTCAAAAAGTCGAGAATTGCCTAAGATGGGAATGCGAGTGTTGCTGTGTGTGTCCCGCTCTGTGATTGGTTGGCCACTAATTCAGGGTGTGCCCCGCCTTCTGCCCCAGAGTTGATTGGTTCCTGCTGCCTGTAACCCGGAAATGAATTGCTTGGTGATAAAGTGATTGTGCTTTTGAGTTGCTATTATGACAGTGACATGTGAGGCAGACAACGGAGACTCTAAATAAATACTGGTAATGGGAATAATTAGAGAGCTGATGATAATGAAATAGGGAGGGCGAGAACAGATGGGGCTGGTTGTAATTCGTACCTCCCGATGCCATTTTATTTTTGTTTAATATGATAATATGATGAGTTTTGTCATCACTAACACGACCGAGTCTCGTACAGTGTCTGCATGTTTCATCCCGATGATGGTGGAGCTATTCACACAAGAGCAGATGGTGATATGGAGGTCGGGGACACAACACTGAATAATCTGCACCTTCACACTGATGATGTTCTCTCAGCTACTGTTGGGATCTTCCATACCTTACAGAATCTCAGCGCTTAATAAATGCAAAAAGATGAAGCAAACAATGAGCAATCCATCATAAATAAACCATTTGCTAAACAGAAAAATATTTGCAAAACGTCATTCATACACAGAAAGATGTGCATCTATATTTACAGCATATGTATAGAAATATGAATTGATGTAGGAGTATTGGTGTATGTATAAACAGTGTATAGGCACACACACATAAATAAATGTGTGCATAAACAGATAATATATAAATATGTAGCATAGAAATAAAAATAGAAATGTATATACGTATATTTATATAAATGGGAAATCGAGTGCTGTGTATTCATAGACAAACACACACACACATACACACACACACACACACTCATACAGTGTTGATACATGTATACATACATACTGTGTAGGTATCTATATACAGTATATAGTATATACATACTGTAAATATTGTATATGCATATATAGTATTTATACACCGTATATAAACACACAGCAGGTATTTAATATTTACAAGTATAATAATAATAATAATAATAATAATAATAATAATAATAATTCATTCCATTTTTTTATTTTGATAAGTATAAGTATTTGTATACATATATATATTCGGTTGTGTATCTACTGCCATTTTTGTAAAAATTGTGTACATACAGTAAGTGAAGGAACGTTTTGTTAATTAACTTGTGATTTAATGTGTTCGAATAGAATAAAAATAAACAAAAATCTATTAAAATAAGATTCTAGCAAGCAGTCCATCATTTCCGCGCCACCGTTCTTGCAGAGGAGATGGAGGAGTGTGATGACGTGCCGGAGCTCTGACAGGTGGAGATGCAAATGGAAACTAGATGCTCGGATAATTGCTCATCTTCAGTGCCGCTGTTTTCCATCGGAAATTTGGCTGTCAGGCCGTGACCTGGATTCCTCCTCCTCACTATCAGCATGCAAAAACCCTGATATTTGACTTTCCCTGTACTGATCTTACACTGATAAACCGTTTGAGCCATGAAGTCAAGATTTGTCTAGTGCTCCTCACTTCTAATTGCAGTTGAATTCAATGTCATTATTTAAGCGTGAAAATCAATTTCTTGGAATGGATCCGTAAAGAACTAGAGATCCACTTCAATGGCTTTGGTGAGTCTGATGTTCTTGATATGATGTCTCGCATCATCCTTCACACTGTGGTTGGTGTTCAGTGAACAGTGTGTGAGCTTGGAATAGTCACGTGTGTGTTAACAGGAAACCCCAGGATGGGATAATGAAGCAGAAGCTGCAGCAGTCAGGACGCCGGAGCCGTGCCAGCCACAGTCGGCATGTCCTTTCTGGGTTGGCACGGGATCGTTGAGTGGGCACTGTCAGTCTCTGGCACAGCAGGACGGCTGCTTTGCCACCACGGCAAGCATATTGTCTGTCTCATTTGATCAGTGTAATCCACTGATCGTGGTGGGATTGGGAGTCAGAAGAGAAAGTGTGGGTTTGGATGATGTGGTCCTTTATTCCCAGTCCTCTTGCCCTCTCAAGTCCAAAACCATTATAGCAAATAAAATGTGACTGGCTGCTTATGTTTCTGAGATGGTGGAACATGTGGCCTCAGATTTCGCACTCAAGTGCTTTGAGTTCTGCTAGTTTGGCTTGTTCTCTTCCTCACTTTTCTTTCTTCTCTGTTCTGTAAGGACCACAGTCATTATTTTGGGTGCCGTTCCAGATGGACACATTAACACTGAGTTTTCCCTCAAAGTCTTCTCTCTCTGCTAGCCTGGGTCTCTTCTGGGTTTCATCCTAAGGTCCAAAAACATGTTCAGGAGATTTGGAAGGTGGAACATTGCCTAAAAGTGTGAGTGAGTGTGAATGTGTGTTCCCCGCTCTATAATTTAACCACCCAGAGTGTGATTCCAGGGAGTTGCCGTGATTGGCTCAAGTTCCATGTGGCCTAGAAATGAAAAAAAGTGGTTCGGAAAATGAATGTATTGATGGATATTTGGATCTTTTCATTTATTTACACACGCACACACACTTTCACATATATCAAAATCGGGTCCTACTACAGACATACATACTACATTTGCTAACCTTACCTCATTTAAAATCCCATTTTGTCCCTCAAACAGGCCTTCAAAAATGTAAGTCATAGCCAAAGGTAACTAAAAGTGCCTACAGGAACCACACTTTTGTGTAAAAGCCTTTTGTGATTTAAATCAGAACACGCACGCACATACACGTAAATGTTCTGGTGATGAGATGACACATCAGCTCAATATCTACACACAGCGATAAGAGGAACCTGAGGTCTGACGTACTTCTGTCTGGTATAGAATAGCGGCGAGGAGAAGATTGCCTTTGTGCCTGACTCATAATGTCATTAAAGTGCGTGTTTTGTTAAATAAATAGTGCATGGTGATGTTGTGTATAATGGCTGGTGTTGTTCCTGATAATTACGCTTCTGTGCAGATGGTTTGAGATGGTCTGTGACTGTGAAAAGCACTTTAGAGAGAAATGGAACTTGAAGCGTGTGAGAACCATGTATGATTCCACAGTTCCCATAACACACAAAGTCAACTTTACAAACAACAGACAAATACATACTATACATACCTTAAAATCTATAGGTAGTCTGCAAAGCACAACACCTCCATACAGATTCAAATTTTACTTTCAAAAGCAATCTAGCAAACAACAGTAACTGCAAAAATTAGTTTGCAATCAAGTTTGAATTTGTACATTTATTGATGTGTGTAAAAATCTATTTATATATATATATATATATATATATATATATATATATATATATATATATAATTTATCTCCGTCTAAGACACTCTTTCTCGCTCAATTTCTCTTCAGAAACACTCACTTATACACTCTCTCTCTCTCTCTCTCTCTCTCTCTCTCTCTCTCACACACACACACACACACACACACACACCCACACACACACTGTGTCTCACTATGAAATGAAAAGTTGATGACTGTTTTGGTTTTCAGAACTTCAAAAGTTGGGCTGGCCAGAGTTCATTAAGGTCATTTTGAGAATATAAGGTTCAAAAACCTTTCAGATGAAACTCTTTGAAAACTGAATCACAGCATAATCATGTTTTCCAGTAAAAGCTCCTATAGATGTGCTCGTTGGAATCGGAAGTATCTGTCTCTATTGCCAGGCTGGAACAAAAACAGCCTTTCTTTCTTAATGGACCAAAGGGTGAAGCGTGGTCTGCTCACCCACCCCCAACCTCTCAGGAACAGTCTGAAACTCCCATGTTTCCAACACAAAAGCACTATTTTCTAATAATGACAGTAGTCAAGGATTTCTCAAAGCACAGAAGAGTAGTATGACAGAGCATTCGTCTGGAAAACATAAACCTCTTATTATTTGTTGTATTGTGTGTGTGTGTGCGTGTGTGTGTGTGTGTGTGTGGTGTGTGTGTGTGTGGTGTGTGTGTGTGTGTGTGTGTGTGTCTGTCAAAGTGGGGCCCCAAATGCTAGGTTTTGGTGAGGACCTTTGCTTGTGAGGTCCCCACTTGCTGAAGGTCTGTTTGAAGGTCAAGATGGGATTTTAGAAAAGGTGTTACCTTTTTGGTCAGTGGTCTGTCTTGGGGCTCTGGCTCTATCGCCATCTGACACCTTTGAGTTTGACTGAGACTGACTTTTTGTTCTTTTTTTATCTATTTTGTTCTGCCATTTTGAAACATTGAGGTGTTACATTTAACTTTTATGATAGGAAAAAAAACCTCTATAGTTACTTGTTCATCAATTTTCTTGGTGCTTTTGAGCCTAAACTCAGCACGAGTAAAATACTTAAGTCCTTTTAAAACTTGATACTTTTACTCAAGTCTTCTCGAAGTTGGTGACTTGTAATGGAGCAAATTTTACAGTAAGGTATTGGTACTTTTACTCAAGTATGGTTTTCCAGTACTCTTTACACCTCTGGTTTGGGTTAAGGTTGGAGTAAAGAGGGTGTGGAACGGGGATACTTTAACGGTTGGGGCTAGGATTAGAGGGTAGGGGTGTGCATTGTTTTGTATGTTTGTCAAAAGTCTGACCCCATTTTGATCAAAATAAAAGTGTGTGACCTTGAAAGTGCCATCTACATTTTGATCATTTTTCCACCTTGTTTACAGCAACAAACCACTCTATGGTCAAGTCTATTTACGCGTGAATTTGGTAAACGTATAGTGACATTGTTATGGTCTTTGCAATGAGGGTGTTGCTCCTCTGTCCATCTGTTGCCATGGGAGACCGTGACCTCATGTCCTGAGGGGTTACGAGTGCTGTCTGAGTGCTGGTGGATTTGGAAGAAGAGCTAATGAGAGATTCTGTCAGCCTGCTGCTTCACTGAGCTCCCAATTAATCAACAGCTTCCCCCTCCTTCTCACCGCTTCTGTAGGGCTGTACCACAGATACTTCTCCCCTATTGTTTGGTGTGTGTGTGTGTGTGTGTGTGTGTGTGTGTGTGTGTGTGTTTGGGAAGCAGCCATAACTGAGAACAAAAGACATTAATTGGCAGTTAGAGCTTAATGAGGCGGGAGAGGAAATTAACAGAGCTCGTCAACAGAAACAAATCAAATCCTCCACTGAATTGATGCGGAGAGTTGTAACTGTTAAGAATCTGCTGCTACAATAAAAGACAACTCGTCTCAGATTCCCCGCTTTTCATTCTTATCCATCCACTTTGCAATTCATGGCAAAACTGAAAAGGTAAGAGAGTTATAGTAGGGAGGGGGGTGAAATAACAATGAGTAAATGGTTCCCCATTACATCTCCTTGTTTCCTGGATTCGAGCAGGATTGTGATTAAGGAATCAAGCCTGTCTGCATTAGCATGTGAATAGACCAGGACCTGAGAGCTCAGCCAGACCCAGGAAGGAGATTGGGAGGATATTTAGCGTCTATTCAGTGCGCAACAAAGGCAAAGCACCCAGGCGGACAGACAGCACAGGCCTCGGGTTGATTAGGCAGTGGGAAGCTATTCTTACAGATCAGACTTGAGTAGTATTTTGTCTAATACTAGCTTAAAGCTCTGACAATCCCTCTGAGAAGAAATGTACAATCCGGGAGGTTTTTTTTCTTTTGGTCAAAGATCTTGTTTTTGGGGGGAAATAATCGACTTTTTGGAATAGGTTGATTCGTTTTGCTGAATATTTTCCACTCTACTATGCCACTGTGTTTTTGACTAACTTTACTAATTTAGTACTAATTTATTGCAACTTTTTAATAGCATTTATTTCAATTTAAACGTACATAAATTTATCTATCTACTTACACAAATCAATCTATCTATCTATCCATCCATCCATCCATCTATCCATTCATCCATCCATCCATCCATCCAACAATACCTTTACAATCACCATCTACAATTTATATCTACAGTATCCACCTACGGTTTCCATCTACAATATATCTATCCATTTACGTTTTTTTTTCTATACATCTACGATATTTATCTATCCATCCATGATATTTATCTACCTACCTGTCCATCCATCCATCCATCCATCCATCTATTCGTCATCTATTTTTATCGCTATATCTATCAATTTGCCAACCTACCTACCTATCCATTCATCCATCATATGATATCACTTCTTCTGCATGAATCTTGAATGTTATCCATTTGATGTCATTGTTCTCAGTCTTTATTGATTGGTTGTGCGCTCGTATTTTTGCGTTGCCAGGTCGAGCGTTCACAAATCTACAATTATGGCTGAACCTGATTCGCGTCTTTGCGTTTTCTGGCTGACTGACTTCATAACCGAGCTCTTCTGTAATCTCGGATTACCAGACTGCGTTGGTTTGTGATGCTATCATGAGCAGTATTTCTTCCCTTGCGGTCAGACATCTGTTCATGAAGGTCTCAAGATCGAGGAGGGGAGTCATATATCTGGATTTTTTCTGTGGGTGTGTGTGTGGAGTAATGCAGTAATTACGAGGACTTTTGTGTAAAGAAAGGGATAAAAACCCCTGACACTTGACACTTTGAAGTAAATGAGATGGTATTTTAAGATAAAAAAATAAAGACCATCAGAGCTTTCATTGTTTAACTAGAGTGTGGAAACCCCGAAACGTACAACAATCCTTCAACCATGACTGCACAAAGCACAACAAATATCAACCTTGGGATCTTTCCAGTCAGCAGAATCTTAATGTACTTAGAATTTGGAAAAACAGGACCCCCAGTGAGACCACCGGGACCAGTAAGTGCACTTCATGTTCTAACAAGCGTTGCATCTGTTGGGATCCACAACTACATGTCTGCTTTTGCCCCAGAGACCCAGTGAGTGAGAAAGTAGAAGACAGGAAGGAAAAGCGGAGATAGAATTTGTTATTAAATGTCACTCTTGGTGCAAACAATGGCCCTTTGTAAAGCACGTTGCTTCAGTGTATTCTCGCGCACAGTCTCCGTGTCAGATTGCCACCTCCAGATTGCAAGGTGTTGCTGGGATTCTAATTGGCGTGTTTGTGACAGAAAACACAGGGATAATTATTAGGTGCTTTCAGTTCCCTCACAGGGTTTGTCAGTTAAAGCTCTTGCCATCTGTTCGGCGTGGACGCACAAACACACCACACACACACACACACACACCTGCTCCTCACACTCCCAGAATACCAGAGAGTGCGACCCAGGTGTGACTTGGACGTAATACCTTTGAGAAACTGATGACCAACTGCATGCCTATCTGACGCCTTTGCTTGTCTCCGTCTTTGCTCTTTTGTGTCTCTGCGCATTCAGAACCGAGGAGGGAAAGAAAAAGACTAGCTGTGTACTGGGCGCGGTGTCGGGTGATTATGCACATACGTGTTTGTGCACATGCCACTATATGTGCAGAAAACACCCAGGTGGTGCTGGTGCTTGAGAAAGCTCTACTGACTAGATCACACACCTGTCTCACACCTTTGCTTTGTTTAATTTTCATGTCGTTTTTACACTTCTTTTTTCCTCTAGGTTAGGAAAAGAAAAGCACTAGAGGTGTAGAGACAAGTGATAATTACAGTCCACCTCCCGTCTGGGCATAATTGTGGGTGAGGTGGGTACTGCTTTTTCCCTCTGCATTATAAATGTGCCGTACCTGCGTTTATCTAGGTCAAGGTAATAGTGCCACTATTTTAGCACACGAGAGATCTCTGGATATTAAAGGCGATGTTCCTCCCCTTACGGCTCTAGGCACTAACATGTTTTGACATCTTCACAGAAAAATCTCAGTTACACCTCTATCTCCAGGCCAAATGTTTTAGACTAGAAGGTATGAGCTATTATAACGTGCCCAAAAATGCACGTCAACCATCAATTTTGCACAAGGTGTACGGAAGTGAGCTGACAATATACTCTGGAAGTCCACTTTGCCTTGAATGCTATTTGAACTGTATTTTGAAACTCTACTGCAGATTATCAACGTGGAACGTAACAAACTGTTTTGGTTTGTCTGTTATTTTCGTTGCCTACTGTAGCGCGATTTTTGGCAGCCTGCCAAATGACTGCCTTTTGGTTCTTTTCCAATCTTTCAGTTCCTTATGTTCAAAGAGTGTGGGAAGATTATAACAATAAAATATACGATTATACAATATATAACAACAACAAAAGTGATTTTGAATGTGGTTTCTATACATCACGGAAAGAGTTTTCACAAGTAGCCTTTACTCTGTAACTAGGCAACTAATGTGGGAAAAAAATAAACTTTTTACAAAATGTTCATGTGCTTGATGAAAGTCCCACCTATGGAGGTAAATATACAGTATTTCAAGGTACATCTATTTTCACTTCATGCCAAAACAAATGTCCACCCCTCAATATTGCTCAAGATTTAGTCAATGTGAGCCACAGGAAACAACAATTTAATATAGTAGAACCCAACATTATAGTAGAAACCCTTGAATTGTATTACTATTTGAATTGTATTGTTTTGCAGATTTTCTTATTTTTTTTATTTTTGCGGATTTACTTTGTTTTGAAGACGCAGGCCTGCCAAATGAAAAATATTGAGTAACTCGAGCAACTACCGGTATGAAAAAGGTGCTATACATTTGATATAAAATGCATATGTTCTTGATGAAATCTCACGTTTGATATTACTACAAAGCGCTTCACTTATCAATGTAGGCATTAATGTATTAAAATGTAGTAAAATATTAATGTATGCATATTTTTCACCAGCTAGCTCGGAATCCTGCATCAAACAGGACATGACAAGGTTTATTGCTTTTATCCTAATCTGTGTGGAGAAATCTGTTTGGGGATGTAATTCACATGGTATGTCTTTTGACTTGGATTAGCACATTCTATCCTCTTAGCAAACAGCTCAGTGGAAGTTATCAGTGACATTGAAGTCCCAGAGAGCCGAGCGAATCCACACAGCTGAAAACACCCGGCTAATTCTTGTTCACTTCTTAATCGCTTCAGATCTCAACCTCCAAGTGTTTCTTAAAAGACAGCACCAAAAGCACTGTGAAGATTATCACTGGGTCACCAAAGATCAGCTTTCATTTGGATTAAAAAACCCATTTTACTGAAAAACTAAACACCATTCAATTTGTCATTCTGTTTTAAGGTTACTATATCGTTTTGCTTTATTTTACCATATGCATTTATCTTCAGGTTACATTTTACATAACTATTCGTGTACATGGTTATTTATGGTTATTTTTTATCATGTTTTATCATGTACACCAGTTCTGTATTTTACTGTTACCCACTGTAAAGGAATTCCTAGATCTGTTTTTTTTTTCCCGTGTGAGAAGCAGTGAATTATTCCCTTTAATACTTCATGCATTTGGAACAAATAAAGGTCTGCGTCTGATCCTGTCAGTTGTGCTCTGTTTCTCAAGCAATTTATTCCAGTTCACGTCTGCTGTCACACACTCACAAAGCTCCCCCTACTTCACCACAATCCCATTTCATCAAAAAAATTCCATAAATCGCCTAAATCCCCGACTCTCTATTCCTGATCCTCACGGATTCTTTATAATTTAATAAACAGGATTAAAGTCATGCGCTGAAGCGCTGTAACCTTGTTTCATTTCTGTGTTTTAAGTTCTCCCTTCATTCTCTCTCTCTCCCCGTATTAAATCCAGTGAGATTACAGTCAACTAATCTTCACAAACACATGTTGAGAACAACAAAAGCCGTTTTATTTAGGGGACATTTGTTTTTGTTTGTTAAAAGAAATGAAATAAAAGAACGAGCTCTTGTCTGCATGAAGTTCTGTGCGTGCACTTTTTATTATACTGGACTAGTTTTTAAAAGGGAAACTTGTAATTTAGTACTCGCTCCAAATCAAATCAGTTTTGCCATTTTGCAAGCAGCATTTTTCTCTCCCAATTCAAACTGAATAAATGCAAAGCCACAATGAATTTTCCATGTCTAATTTTGGATCCAGGCATGTACACCCACCTGTTTATATGAAATATATTCATTTTTCTTCACTCACATACTATAAATTTGAGAAGCAAGGATTTGAGCTGAGCTGTTTTTAAGGATAGAGACAGAGAATATCAAACTACGCTACAAATCCCAGTCTCTACTTTCTTTTGCTAAGCTACACAGATGCAAATGTTTCTGAGAGCACTTAATTCAATCCCTGAGCTGTTTTTTGCCTTTGCACAAGTCAGTATTGCCGTATGTCTTAGTATAGCCTTCTGAAAAGTTTTTGATGTCTTTTTACTGTTATTTCAATTGTGTTTTTGGACCCACTGTGTACAGCACTTAGTTGTCAACTAAATTGTTAGTTGTGCTTTATAAGGTGGATTGATTTATTGATTTATTGATTGATTGATTGATTGATTGATTGATTGATTGATAAGCCTTATGACAATTATTTGTTTCATGTCTCAGTATTGCCTTATGTCAGAAGGTCATTAAGCTGTACAATGGCACAAAAATGTCATAAGGCTATACAAAGACATAGAAATTTACATGGCTATACTAACACATAACACTATTTTGTCGTAAGGCTATACTAAGACATAAGGCAATACTAAGACACAAAATGTTGTTATATGGCTTTACTAAGACAAAAAAATTGTTTTGTCATGATGCTATACTAAGACATCATTTCTTTTGTCATAAAGATATATTAAGATTAAACATTTCAAAAAGCTTTACTAATCCATAACACGAGTTTGTCATAAGGCTGTTGTTATGTGGATGTATGTAGTGTTTGAGACTGTGGTAGGGTTGCTCTGTTTTTGTGTTCTTTCTCTGCCTGTTGTGTTGCAGCTCCTCCCTCTCACTCACCTTCCCGGCAGGTAATTGCAGCACCAGCAGAAGGTTTGGTGGCTGCTTCAAAAGAGAGATCAACCTGCGGCCAGAGCCAGAGAGAGTTTGGGGTGTCCTGCTCAACCACTGAAAACTGTGTGATTTGTCCTTTGTGTTGAAAGGATCTCCTTTTTAACGTGGATCTTATGGTCCAAGATATCACCTCAACTCTTATTTAATTTCTTAATTCATTGCTTGTTTAGGAACAGTACTGAAGCGGCCGGCCTTTTTGTGTACTGTGAATTGTTTTATCCTGTTCTTTGTTTAACCATGAAGACAGTGTACCCTTCTGTTGATACGTATACGTTTAGCTAGAGGTTCATCCCATTGAGGGAAAGTTTTGGTTTGTTGTTTTACTGTCCGCCCTTCCTGAGGTATCAGTTCAGAATTCTTTTCAGGTTGAACTCCAATGACGTATATTACATGAAATAAAATCTCGCTTTTTTTGGTATAATCTGGTTTTTGTGTGTGCTGTTGAGTTTCTAATTTAAAAAAATTAAGAAGGAAGCAAAAGATCCTTTGTTATGTTCTAGAACCCCTTCAGACACTGTGTAGGGCGGCCACTACACTAAGACATGAAAATGTTTTCTCATAAGGCTATACTAAGACACAAAGCAAAAATAAGACATAAAAAAATTGTCATAAGGCAATACTAAGACATAGAAAATGTAATAAACCAATACAAAGACAAAACTAATTTTGTCATAAGATTATACTAAGACAAAGCAATACTGACATAAAAAACAGAGACAAAATAAATTGTCACAAGTCTATACTGAGACCTAAAAAATGGTCACAATACTAAGACAAGATAATACTAAGGCATAAGAAATTGTTTGTCACTTTGGCAATACTAAGACGTAAATACAATTGTCATACGGCTATACTAAAACATACAAGATTGTCATAAGACTATACTAATGCATAACTAATTTTGTCACAAGGCTATACTAAGACATTGAATAAATTTGTCATAAGGCTGTACTAAATTATAAACAATGTTGTTAGAAGGCTAAGACTAAGGCTAAGACGAATACTAAGACAAAAAAAAGTGTCATAAGAATAAACTAAGACAAAAAAAAACGTCTGTCATAAGGCTATCTAAGACATGTAATTTTTTCATAAGGCTATACTAAGACATAATAAATAATTTGTTACAAGACGTTTTTATGTTCAAGACAAAAACATTGTCATGCTGCTATACTAAGAAAAATATTTTTGTCTTAAGGCAATACTAAGACAAAATGTTTTGTCATAAGGCTATACTTAGTATAGCCTTAAGAAAATTGTTTATGTCTAAGACATTATAATATAAAATTGTTAAGGCTATACTAAGACATAAACAATTTTAAAGGCTATACTAAGACATAAGGCAATAATATAAGACATAAAGACATTTTGTTTTGTCTTATGTCTATACTAAAACAATCCTAGGACATAAAAAGGATCACAAGGCTATACTAAGACATAATAAAATTGCCATACGACTATACTAAGACATAAACGAATTGTCCTAAGGCTATACTACGACACAAGGCAATACTAATGCATAAAAAAATGCTAAGACATAAATTAAATTGTCATAGGACAATCCTAAGACACAATCAAAATGTGTCAAAAGGCTATACTAATACATACAGATATATTGCCAAAAGGTTATATTAAGACACACATAATGTTGTCATAGGGCTTTGCTAAAACATAAGGCAATACTAAGACAAAAACATCTGTCACAAGCCAATACCAAGACATAATTTTTGTTTGCCGTAAGGCTATACTAAGACATAAAACATTTTATCATAAGGCTATACTAAGGCGTAAAAACGCCTTACGCTAAGACATAATAATGTCACGAGGTTATACTAAGACATAAACAAAATGGTCATAAGGCTATACTAAGGCGTAAAAAAATTGCCATAAGGCTATACAAAGGCATTAGAAAGTTTGTATTTAGGCTATACTACGACAAAGAAACTGGCTATACAAAGACGAAACATTTTGTCAAAAGGCTATACTAAGACATAAATGATTTTGTCATGAAGCTATACTACCGTAAGATATAAAAAAGTTTTGTCATGAGGCTATACTAAGACCAAAAACATTATCATTCATAAGGCTATCCTAAGACGTACAATTGTCTTAAGGCTAACTAAGACATAAGGCAATACTAAGACATAAAATGGTCACAAGGCTATACTTAGACACAAGGCAATACTAAGACATAAAAAGGTTTTGTCATAAGGTTATAATAAGACAAAAGACAATGCTAAGACAAAAAAAATAGTCTAAATGTCCAATGAGCCAATACTAACACATACATTTTTTTGCCATAAGGCTATAACATAAATATAACATAAAGGCTAAGACATAAAACAATTTGTCATAAGTCTATACAAAGACACAAAAGTTTTGTCATAAAGCAGACATGAAAAATTTGTCATAAGGCTATACTAAGACATAATTAAAATTGCAATAAGGCTATACTAACACCTAAAAATGTCATAAGCCAATAATATGACAAAAGAAATTATAACAAAATATTTTGTCAAAAACCAATACTAAGACCAAAAATAATTATCACAAGGCTATCCTAAGACATAAGGAAATCAGATAAGACATAAGAAATTTTGTCATAAGGCTATACAGTACTAAGGCGTAACAAAAGTTTTGTCATAAGACTATACAAAGGCATAAAAAAGTTTGTATTTAGGCTATACTATGACAAAGAAATTGGCATAAGGCTATACTAAGACAAAAAAATTTTGTCAAAAGGCTATACTAAGACATAAAAGATTTTGTCATGAGGCTATACTAAGACAAAAAATTGTCTTAAGGCAATAGTAATACATAAAAAGGTTTTGTAATAATAAGACAAAAGACAATGCTAAGACAAAAAAATTGTCTAATTGTCTAATGAGCCAATACTAAGACATTTCTTTTTGTCGTAAGGCTATACTGAGACATAAAACATTTTGTCATAAGTCTATACAAAGACATAAAGGTTTTGTCATAAGGTTACACAATAAGACATAAATAAGGTTATTTATAAGACATAAATAAAATTGTCCTAAGGTTATACAAAGACATAAGGCACTACTAAGACACAAAATATTTTTGTCATAAGGCTATACTAAGATAAAAAAAAAAAAGGTTTTGCCATAAGGTTATACTAAGACACAAGATTATAATAAGACATAGTAATTTTTTGTCATAAGGCTTTACTAAAACAAAATATTTTAATAAAAAGCTATAAGACCAACAAAAATGATCATAACGCTATCCTAAGTCATAACAATATTCATCTTAAGGCTATACTAAGACATAAGGAAATAAGATTGTCATAAGGCTATACTAAGGCATAAATAGACATGTTTGTTTTAAGGCTATACTAAGACATAAGGCAATACTGAGCCAAATAAAAATTGTCATAAGGCTATACTAAGACATAGAAAATGTTTTGTCGTGAGTCTATATCAGGGCATAAGAAAATTTTGTCATAAGGCTATACTAACAACAGAAAAATGTTGTAAAAAGACTATAGTAATACAAAAGGCTACACTAAGACATACAAAAAAATTTGTCATAAGGCTATACTTCGAAATATATAATTTTTTTGTCACAAGACTATACTAAGACAGAACGCAATACTAAGACATAAATAAAACGGTCATAAGTCTATACTAAGACAAAAAAATATTCATACTAACCCTAAATGCAATACTAAGACATACATTTATTTATCAGTAAAACATGAGTTAAAACATTTTAAATGAGTAAAACATGCAATTTGGCAACATCTTTATGCAATAATTGCAAACTTTTGTAAGAACACTTTGCAATTAAGAACGCAAATTGAACGACAAGGCTTGTGCGTACTTAACCACTACCAAACATCAAAGAAACAAATCTCAAAGAGTCTCAAAGCTACTCAATACGTTTGCCTCCAGTAAGTGAGCTATAGCACGAGAAAATTACATAAGTGAAAGTTCCATCTGAAAGATCAACCTGCCATAATCATAAATGCAAAAAATGTGTAGGCCAGAAAATACTGTATGCGAGAAACTGACTCTTTTGTGATATCCAGTAGATTCATACACGAAACCTCCCACGTTTTAAACACACAGCACAACTGGGCTGAAAAGCAACTGACAAGCTGTTAACTCATTTTGCTAAAAGTAGCTCAGCATTTGCAACAAAAAGCGATGTGAAAGTAAAGTTTATGCAAATGTAATTCCATTCATAGAAAATTAGATTTTTTCACAGACCGTCTCAGAGTGGCTGCACAGACTAAACTGAACATTCAGTGTAATTATACAATGACTGACTATGGCTTACATCAGTGAGCAAACAGAAAGCGACAGTAGCTAGGAAAACAAAACTCTGTGATGGAAAAAAAGAGAAAAAAATGGTTTAAAAAAGAACCGGCTCACAGGTGACAATATTTTTTTGATAATTTTGAACAATACCAAGTCTTTGGTGACGTAGTTTCCAAAGGCTGAAAGAACCTTCACCGTCTCCTGAAATAAGTCCTAAAATAAAATATCCACTTAGAAAACGCACAATAAAGCACATTCATTTCATGGTAAAACTTCTACCACATTTGTATTAGTCTTCAAACAAGGGCAGGAAGTTGGAACCAAGAGCGGTGGACAAAAGCCCAATGGAATTCTAAAATAACCATCCACTAAAATATAAAGCAAATGTGTTCTTTGTTTAAAGAGAGTGAATATATGTTCCATGGCAAAATATGGGCGTTTATTTAAATAAAAAAAAAAAGGTTTATGTTAAATAGGTTAAAATGTTTAATTTTAGTGGATGGTTATTTCAGGACGCACAGCTTTGCGCTGCCCACTGCTCCGGGTGTGTTAAATGCAGATGGTTAAATGCAGAGCACTATTTCCATTCAGTCCCTAGTGGCCATATTAACGAACTCTTTCACTTTTCTCCCTGAAAACCAAAAAAGCTCAACTGCATTTCGAGTCGAATTATTCCGATTCCGCACTATTGGTGTCAATCTCAGACCGTAGGCACCTTTTTCCATCAGTGGAACATGGCGCACTGTGGCGCACTGGGTGCATTCAGGTGCACGGTGATGGCAGTAATGAACTCCTAGGTAGATATACACACTTCACTGCTTCTTCCCAGACGGGACGCCAAAACAAATATCGTCATAATTAGCTGTAATCCTGCTCATTACCGCTGGCTTAATTAGCCTATTAATAACACATCCTGGGAGAGCTCGTTTGCTGCACAGGCAAATGTTTGTTCCTAAATTAGCAAACAAGGAAACAACAGCATTGTTCAAACACAGGCGCTCTGACAACGCAAATCAGCCTGGATTAATGGCAGTCAACGGTCTGATCTCTTGTTCTGCCCCCATTGCTGTTTGTAGATCCATTGCTGGTTCAGAAGATGAAAGTCAGCTCCATCTGATCAATGCTGGTCTATTTCTCATAACAGTGGCTTCGACTGTTGCCCATTCACGGACGATAAGAATAGTGATTGCATTGCCTATGGAACACAAATCACATTCGGAGCTCAGATCTCGAGGAACGCATATCTCGTTGCATGATTATGATCGCAAAGAGCTCAGGCTTTCTACGGTTTCATTCTAATGCCTCCTGGGTGACCTTTGACCCTCTTATCAGCTAAATCTGACTTGGCCTTGAGCGAGCTGGTTTTGAAGATAAGCCAAGAAGAAGTTCTGATCAGGTGTCACAGTCGAACAGGATCTCACAGGTTCAGTGAGGAGCATTCATGGTAAAGTGACTAGACATACACGAGGAGTATGAATAAAAGATCACGCCGACTGTGTTTGCTGAAACAACCACTCTCTTCCATCTTTTAGAGCAGATTAGCATCCCCCGTGTTTACCCACAATCCCCTTTTTACACCAATTTGAGATCATCTCCTCGGTTTCCCATGTTGCAATTAAAATTCACATTCAGATGGAGTTTTCCGGACTCTAGCTAGCAAGTCTCATGTAGTGTCGGCTAGTGTTTTCCTTCAACCCAAACACATTTTCCACATCAATATTTAACAGTGCATTAAAAACACCATGTTCTTCACTCTCCACTGCACTAAGATGCTTTCCTTTCTCTACCCTGGGATGCCTTTTCTTGCCATTCCGCTGGATGTGTGCGACACGATATTGTTAAATGAGATGGAAAAGCAGAGGATTTGGCATCCGCGGCAACTTTTCGCATTCACTGAGTGTGTTATATGTCTAATTTAACGCCACAATTACGCAGGTTATATTTCATGTAATCCTCGGGATGCGCCGTGTTCTGCCGTGCTTTGGTTCATCTGTTTGCATCATATGCTTCTGCTCATTGATGCACAAAGCTGCTTTTGAACAGCTTGAGCAACTCACCTAGTTTGCACGCTAGCTAAAAATAAAGCAAACGTTTCCCTCTTATTAGTAACGAAACGACAAATTTCAATGCTTCTGTCGGGGATAAATAATAAATGGTGTTTGTCCGTCTCTGCTTTTGTCTGAGGGAGTGTGTGTGTGACGCTTAGATGCATAACGTGTAAGAGAGTCGGAACGTTCTGATTACAGGGGGATTATGTTTTATAGGCGTATTAATCATTCATATGTGGAACTGGAACTTTGCTTGCGTCTGGCATAAATGATCTCTTTACTGGGTGTGTGTGGGGAGGGCAGTGTCACAATCAGCAGCAGTTTAGAGTTTATTTTAATTATATGTAACTGTACCTGATATTACTTGATAAATTTGAACTGAATCGGAAGTCGGAAGTCTTTTTTTTGTTTAATTGTTTTTTATC
The DNA here is from genome assembly GCA_028031935.1 of Paedocypris micromegethes. Classification (NCBI taxonomy): domain Eukaryota; kingdom Metazoa; phylum Chordata; class Actinopteri; order Cypriniformes; genus Paedocypris; species Paedocypris micromegethes. Next base: position 7,728,882 of record CM051499.1, read on the forward strand.
GTTTTATTTTTATAGCACTTTTCAGACCGTCTTAGAAAAGCTGCACAAATAATTTTACATTTAGTTTATTTTAGTGTAAATGATCACTTTGACTATGGCTGTGATCAGTGAGCAAGCAGTAGCAACAATGGCTAGGAAATCAAAACCATGGGAAGGAAAAAAATGACTTTATAACCCGTTCACTGGTCTCAGTCTCCTTCACATTGTTTTTGTTATTTGGTAACCGAACCGAAAAAACTATGGAAATAAATTTACATTACTACTGACAACTGACTACTCAGCAACTCCATGTGAAAATGACAAGGACGGCTACAACAGCAATGTGCTATTTGATTTTCAATTAATCACCTGTAATCATTATGTATTTGTTTGATTTTCCAAATACATAAATGTTTAATCATCTTTCTCTTTTCATCAAAAAAAAATTATGTTCTCAAAATTACGATCAAGTCAAAAAATACCACCACCCACTATTTGAACACCACCTCTAATAGAACGCCATGTCGGAAGGGTAGAAAAACTGAGCACCATGACGGTCAATAATCGGTTGTACGGTATGTCTTTTTCCGTTGTAGATGACGTCTGTTTTAGTAGCATGAATTTATTATATATATTTTACTGTAATAATAACCATCCAGCTCGAAAGTCTTTTCTTTGTGCACGTCGTATGTGTGTATTAGAGTCTAGTCAGTCACCCAGTCGTACTTGAATTCCACTCACACACACGTCCAAGCTCCAGGCATAGCAACAAGACTTGGAGAGAAAAAAAACTGACAGAAAGAAAAGCTTTTCTTCCCATTGTCTTTCTGCATTGTCCTTTCCGTTCACACCTGTCTTTCTATCGGTTTTTGTCCCCCTTTTTTCCCTCTTCTCACCTTCCTCTTCAATAACACTCACTGCAATTGTCAGTTTCCTGTGGACAGCCGAACAGAAGCAGAGCTGAGGCACAGAGAAGAGGAAAAGCTCCAGAATTGTGTCTTTGATTATCAGCGAATGTAAGAAATAATGTAACATGACATTGTACATCTCTTTGGATAATAGATACAAAATGCTGAATTATTCTTATCATTACTTTGCGGTTGAATCATCTATCTGTCTGTATGTCTGTCAGTCAATCTATACAGACATTTAATGCCTGACCGTTCTTCATGTCATGTCTATTTTTTTTTTCTATTTAATGTTTAACCATCTAATATTGTCAGTCTATCCATTAGTTTATCTAATGTTTACCTATTTACTATCAGTCTGTCCATCAATACATCTTACCATCTGTTGTTCTAATGTATGTACTTCCATCCAGCCATCCATTCATCAGTTCTTCTGTTTGTATGTCTTTCAAGCTACTGTCTATTTGTTTGTCAGTCCATCCATCCATCCATCCATCTATCTTTCCACCTCTGTCTACCCACCAGTCCATCCAATGTCCATCTTTCTTTTTAGCTAATGTTTGTTTGTCCGTATGTCCGTCCATCAATCTCTCTACCTCATTTCTGTCTGCCCAGCTGTCCATCCATCCATCTTTGTAGCTTATGTCAGTCCATGCGTCTTTCCATCCACCTGTCTGTCTTACAGTCTGTCTGTTCATCCATCCATCCAAAATACAATACTAAATACCAAAACTGTTACATTGAAGAAAGTAATTTTTTTTATTTTTTTAAAGGAAAACACCAAAGATGAGAGTGAGCAATAGAGCTTGAGAGATGTGGGGAATGTATTAGCATTTCTGACAGGTTGCCATGAACCACTACTGGGCGAAACTGACTGAAGACTTAGGACATGCTTAGTGAAGCAAGACAAAATGGCGGGCGTTCATTGGGGACACATCATCACTCTGCTCCATCCTGCTTTGACTTTACGCTCCACACTGTGTGTGTGTGTGTGTGTGTGTGTGTGTGTGTGTGTGTGTGTGTGTGCGTGTGTGTTGAGTGCAATCAGGCTGTGGGCCAATGGGTTTTTACAAAATTGAACGTACTACTGTCGGTGGTGCATTTTGTGACATCACGAAACACACACCCAGCCGGCCCACAATGCACTGGGGCATGCACTAAGCAGATGGCAGAGTGAGTCCTGGTTGGTGTGTAGGTTGGCACAGACCCAACGGACGGGATAGGCAGAGTTTTTGATGAGCTATGCATACACGAAACCAGAACATCTGGACCTGCCATGTGTCCGGCAGACACGGCCAAAACCCTCAAGCCAGGACGCACAAATTCACACTCCTATTTCCTTTAGCCAGCTGTGGCCAAACTACCGTGAGCTAAACACTATGAATTATGCATTGGTGGTGCATGCGTGGGTCTGCTCGGCCGAGCTCATGCTCAGGTCCATCAGTGACTTTGATTAGAATTCTGAAAACTCTATGAATATTCAAAACACCACACGCCAGCGAGAAGAGACAGATTTGTCGATCGTCTGAGTTTTATGGAGATGGAGAAGCATCTCCCAGGTGCGCTAAACTGAGAGAGACAGAGGAAACAACTCTATTAGATTATTGCATTATCTTAATTATGAGGCTTGCTCGACGTAATGAAGAATTGGCATGGCTTGGGAACGGCGTGTGACTGATGTGAGTGGATGTACTTAAAGAGCAAGTGATGGTTAGTATGTGTGGGTCTTATCTCCTTTCCTCTGGCTCAGTTCCAGAGAGCGATTTTAAGCTCATTCGATTGCTTTAATTGATCTTAATGAAGCCTTGTTTACGGTGACGTGTGCAAAACGTGGCATCGTATCTTCAATCTGAGTCTTAGCAATGATGGGGATTGAGCCTATTTATTTTCACAATCAGGAATAAAGCAGTGCATAAAGCATTTCACGTTTCAAATTATCTCTTTTTAATGTGCTTGCATTTTGATGAGTATTGATGACTTGATTTATCTTTAAAAAAAACACATTATCTCAATTCAAACTGGCGTTTTGTAATTTTGGAAAAATGCCCGAAAATCAGAGACTAGGTTGATTTTGGGTAAAGCACAATTTATGGAAATCTGAAACGATCATTAAATGAAAAAACAGCTTTTTTATTTGCCTGTAGAAACAAAAGCGATTTTAGCCATTGAATCTCCCAATTATAGTAAAATCCTAAATTACAGTCAGACATTAAACCAGATTCATGACTTTCTTTATAAATCAAAACAACAACTTTGGTGTTGCGCACACCACACTCTCCTCTGTGAGCAACACAAAGTCAAAATGGAAGCTACACTTCCAATGGAAGACCACATTTGAGTAAATGTACAAATACATTACTGTAAAAATTACTCATCGACTTACCAAGAAGACTTGAGTAAAGTTGTAGTTTTCCAATAATCTAATAAAAAAAAAAATTTGTACTCTTACTGAATTTGGGCTCAAAATACCAAGACATGTGGAAAAACTAGAAACAAGTATGTATAGAAATTAAATTGAATATGTCAATGATTCAAAATGGCAGAACATAATAAATTAAAAAATAGAACAAAAAGGCAATCTCAAATATGCAAAAAGTGCAACATCTAATTGACGTGATTTAGCTCATAAATAGCATCCAGTACCTTCAGCATCCTGCAGATGGCGATATTGCTGCACCGGCACAAAAAAAAAACAACCGTAGAAAAAGATGCCGACAAGTCGCGCACAATCACAATGTAACGAGTAACAGTGAGTGTTCATTCAAATGTAATGGAGTAAAGAGTCTCAGAACAAGTAGAAAGTATCCAAAAATAACGAGGTCAATTTACTCAAGTACTTTATACCATTGTCAATAACCAAAAATAAACAGTAATTCATCTTGATAATTTTACTCTTACACGTGATTCTGAATCTGTGCACCAATGTGACTCACACACGCATCAGAACTTCAGCCAAAAGCTGGTGCCAAGCCTGGCTGTGTGCAGAACCACAAATTGGCACTTCCTGTTCTGGCAGGATCATGTGTGTTTCTCGTTTGATGCCATAAGTATCAGGTGCATGTATTTTTGTTTATGGGTGGCACTATAGTGTATCGTGGAGTTATTACTGTACATACAGAAAGACTGGACTCCTGGTCAAGGCCTCACACTTTCTCCTCATGTAACCTTTTTTATACGTACGTTATTTTTTATACGTTTTTTTTATGACCGTTTTAAACAAACATTGAAAAAAGTCTCAAAGCCCATAAAATGAGGTAATATGAACATTACCGACCTGGATCAGAGGGTTAAGCAGTTTTCGGAAGCTCTTTTAATGATATTTATTACTCCTTCTAAAAGCTGTTATTTCTTAATATTTGTGGAGAAGTTGTTCACAGCTCAAAACCTAAACAATAAGATAAAAACACAAGCAAAAGTGCAATTTTAAACGCATCTATCATACAGCCATAAGTAAATTAAAGGCTTGTGTTCGGTGGGTTTCTTCAGCTGTTTTTGAACGATATGGTGGTTTCTGGAAATTGGATAGAGGTTAGCAACCAGATCCAAAGAAAGATAACAGAGTAAAAGTTCTTCAAACCAGGTGTTGCTTGTACACAGTCCATAAATCACATTGGACAACATGAAATTAGTCGCTGATAGTTATGTTATGACTAGAGTTAATGCATATTGTTATCAAATACACGCATTGGACATGCATATATTCCTGATTTTCTTGACAAGATAAAGGTATAATTTGGATGATAATGGTAATTTGGACATTGCTGAGTCCCGTAGAATCACAGGGACTGTCCTGTGTCAGCACACGCCATTTCTGCACAAATTCCTCATTCGCATTCACGTTCTTCTACCAGATCTGCAAGCTTATCAGTGGACATAAATATATATTATGTATTATAGTAATAACAAGTATGCATTATTTTATGACTAATATTATGTTATTACTATTATTACCATGTCCACAGATATCAGTCCACTTTTTCCTTATTTCTGGATTTCCATCATCTTGTGTTTGCGTGGGTTTCTTCCAGTTCTCCCATTTTCGTCCTCGGGAGAAATAGAGTCTGGAGTGTGATTATGTGTGTTTCTATCTGTGATTGGTTGACCGCCCACCCAGGGTTTGTCCCGCCTACAATCCCAGAGTAGGATTGTCTCCAGCTCCCCGTGACCCAGAAATGAAAAGCGGTTCTGAAAAAAAGGGATTGAGGAATTGGTGTCTATTTATAATAACGCTACCAACCAAGATTGATGGTCTCCATCTCAGACAGAATCATTGTCAGACAGACAGACTGCGAGATTTGTGTGCGCTGGGTCTGTGTACGTCTCACAGCTCAATTCAATCCATCAGCAAGCTGAACAGTCTTGCTCTATATGAGAACCGTGTTATATTTACACCAACACCACATGAGTGAAATCATAAATAATGGATATTAATATATAAACACGTGTGAATTTTTGCCAAGTCGGCACTGGGTACGCCTATACATGGAAATGTGTTCCGAAACCCAGACGTAGTGACGGAAATGGGAAGCATATTATACTTCACAAAAGGTGAAATATGTCTTTTACAGTCTGTCAGACCCCAGGAGAAAACTGGCAAAGAGAGACGAGTTTCAGCCGATGTAAATAATATGTAAATTCTCATGCATGGAAAAAATGCCCTAGTTTTTACAATAAACATTAGTACGGGTTAAACTCGTGGTTGCTTTCTAAAGAGAAGGAAATGCATTAACATTCAACACCCACAGCTTCGGATATTCACAGATTCATTTTCCCTTATTTAAATATTTTAGCACTCTCTTAGAGCTCCTAACATAAAGTATGTGCTATTGCGCGAACGCGTTGTATTATTCGAACTAATGAGTTATTATGCAAACTCATCGCGGTGCAAAGCAGAAATTGCTTATGCCCCAAGCCCGTTCTGTGAATTAGCTTTTGCTGTGGTGTGTATTGTGTAAGCTGTGTGTGACACGCACACACACTCGACTTACTTTCCTCCTGAGTAGTGTGGTTGCGTTTTAAGGTGTGTGTTGTGTGCGTGTTAAGCATGGTGTAAAATAAATTAGGCGTTTCGGTGGTGTAATGGTACGTTTGAGGCTCAGTTAAGGTATTTTTGTGAGATTGCATGTTCTCTCCATGTTTGCGTGGGTTTCCTCTGGGTTTCCGGTTTCCTTCCACAGTCCACAATTTGCTTTCAGGAAAATTATAGTGTGGAAAAATGCCCGGAGGTTTGAGCAAGTGTGTGACAATGTGTGTCTCGTTTTGTGATTGGGGTGGGTCCAGCTCCTCGTGACCCAGAAATGGAAAAGCAGATTTTGAAATTTCTGAAAGATTCTGAAAATGGATATCTAAAATGAATATCTAAAATAAAATCTAAAATGGCTTTATTTTACAGTTCATGTCACACCAGCCTTTCGACTGGTTATAAACTTCCTCCGCAGACATTCACACATTCAGAATAAAAGAACATGCAAAACCAGCAGCTCTCGCCCTGATGGACGTGCTCAAGTCACGGCATGACAAGATGATCAAAGCAGCTGAATTATGAAATGGCATTTACCCACTGATCTCAGAGATATGGCCTCAAATTTCCCTTTTTTATCTTTGAGTGTTTCATGCATTACATAAATATGAGCCATCAAGGCCCCATTATATCAGCGTTATTAATTTTCCACCGACACTTTCTTATCTTAAATGTGTCTGATGCGTTAGATATCAATTTCAAAGGAAGCCTTGTCTATCAGCAGATACGGAGATATTTTTTCCCAGCTTTTGCCATGTTTTTGCATTTGCATTTGATTTTCCATATGCAAAATCTTTGAGTTTGATTGTCCTCCACGGTGTTTTGAATAAAACTAGATTCCGTCGGCGCACTGGATAGATAACACACATCATTTGTGCAAAGTAGTTTTCAAAGTCAATTTTTTTTATGGAAACCGGATTTTCCAAAGTTCCCCATTACGGCCTCCGTCTAACAGAGCGTTATTGTTCCAACATTCCCGAATGATAGTTAACATCCCCTTATCTGCTTTCCCTATGTGCAACCTGTGCTTTCCTTGAATCCATGCAAATCTGCAGCAGGTGCCAGCGCCGCCTCATTTGCACAATATGGCGTATGTGGCGTGTAAGAGTGTAACTCTCTTTTAGCCGCACCACACACTAATGCAAATCCCGGGTCTGCGCACAGATTTGCCTGCCCACATTTACCTATGTTTGAAAAGTAATGCATGTGGGTTTGCAATAATAGCCGTGAGGGAAGATTTACGATGCTTGCGGAAAAGCGGAACTCCATCTCATCGGTTGGAAGCGGACCAATCAGAGAAGAAGCCCTCCCTTTGGTTAATCTAGCCATCGGTTAGGCAGTTAGGCCTACAACCCACCCTCATTTGTTAATAAAAGATTGCGTCTTCACGTCAGAAGGACTTCACACACTCTCTCTCCAACACACACACACACACACACACACACACACTTGAATCTGTAAATATGCATGTAAACACACTCTCGCCACCACCACCACCCCCCCACTCTCATTCGCTCCCCATCATTACCCACAGCATTCAGTGTACCATGTTCAGCCAGTTTGGAAGTGAAAGAGCTGTAGCATTTCTGAGACAGCATGGAGCACTGCCCAGCAGCCATTACCAGTACTGATAATGGCTCCAAAGAAAGGGTCACCGTGGGACTCCTCCCTCCGGTGAATGGGTCCAGGGAGGCTTGGCGTCAGGGCGGAGGATTTCAGTGGGCTGCCCGTGGGGGTTTGAGTAGCCCGGGTGGCAGTTTGGAGCAAAGTCTGTGAATCGAGTCACAAAGGCTCAGCAGGGGCCGTGCCATTAATGGGAGTATGATGGGATGGGTACTGAATCAGTGCAAAGCAGAAGAAGAGACGGCAGGGGGTGGAAGGGGGCGGCGGTGCGCGCTTGTTGACTGCCCGGTTACTGGAAAAACCCGGGCGGGAATTTGATATCAACACAAAGTCGGATCTGTAGGCACAAAAGGTGGCGGGATAACTTGTGTAGTGCCTGTAAGTGATGCATCTCACTGAAAGCCAGAAGCCAAGCTCCATCTTAGCCATTATCCCAACACTGGCAAAACCTTTCAGAGATGTGATCCCTTTGCGCCAATCTGCTTGGATTGTTTTTTTTTTCTGGGACGAAAGTGCCATTCCAAATGGTTCTCAGAATGATGATCTGTAAACAAGTGCATTCAGAGAGAAGTTTGGTGACAACAGCATGGAGAATTCATCTTTTGTCTGAGCTCTCTTTATAGCCCCAGTCCAAAATGTAGTCAGGTTTATTAGCATAACAAGTGTTCTTATGTTGCTAAGCTTTTAGAGACAGCGAAACAGAGCCATTTTATGTAAAAGCCTCTCCACTCGTCTATCACCGTCCATTGGTGGCGTCACTAAATTATTGCCTATAACTGGGGCAGTAGTTCAGCGTGAATGGCTCTGCTGGTGAATGCCCTCTTCCTTGTTTTTCTAGCAACGTGGCATACTGCACTTAACCTTCTCCGCTTGAGTGGAGGACAAAGGAGACACTCTTCAAACACAAACCCTCCAGCGGAACAGGAGGAAGAGGCCGTTTAAGCTTTAATTGTTCCAACAATGGAAATTTCTGTGAGTGTGGGGTGTGTTGTGAGTGCCTTTGCATCTGACACTCTGAATCTCATCATGCTCCGGTGTGAAATGGATACGAGGACACATGGGGTGATTCTTTTTACCACCTGCTCGTTCTCGCCAAACTTTCTATTGGTTGGAAAGAGTCGTTTTGTTTCCATTTATGGCCATGATTGGCGTTACAGAACCCCCCGCTTAAGTACACTTATTGAACCTGAGAGGTTAGCGCATACTTATCTGAGAGGTACGTACTTAAGATTGACCACGCCCACACATCAAAGAAACCAATCACAAGCGTCTCAATGAGTTCAACTGTTGCAAAAATTGTCTTACGATTGTTTTTTTTTAGATTAGATAAAATTCAACTTTATTGTCATTGTGCAAAGTATCATGTACAGAGACAATGAATTGCAATTAGCATCTAACAAGAAGTTTGATGGCATGATGATTTGTCTTTTGTCTACTTCAGGAGAACCTTTATGGCACACTTTCAACCTCCTCTCTCACTTGCTTCCGGACATATCTCATGCAATTCTGACCGATTTTAAGTGCAAATATATCATACTTATCCGGGATGCAAACTTAAACCAGTGCGCAGTGCTTAAGTGGAAGGCTACTGTATGTGGAATGTCCAGAATGCTAGTTTCATGCCTAGACTGGGGAAAAAAAACATGCTTTTTCCAGGCAAACTGAATCAAAACAAGAATTTCAAAACATTTTAGTATTGAATCAGTGGAATCAGTTAAATGATAATAAAAAGACATACGCCCACCACACAGACATTTTGTTGCTGCTTTCCATCACGGCCACACTACTGTCTTCAGCCGCAACATATACACTCAATTTAAATCAGTTTAGATGTTCCAAAGTTTACTGAAAAAAAATGACTGGAAAACACCCTTAATGTCTTTAAAAAGCGCCTTAAATCACTCACACACTTTACACACCAAGCGTGACTGTGAGCTTGGGCCTGGAGCCACTGGCCATCAGCCAAGTTAGTTTGGCAGGCACCGGAATATCTCCTAGCAGCATCTGTAACAGATGATGCGATGCTGACAGAGAGTTGAGACGGGAATTACACGTTTTATAACTGGACACAAACTGTGTGTGTGGGTCAAATAAAGCAATTTTCTAATGTCAAATAGCAAATTTGGAAAATAAATAAAAAAAACCAGCAAGACAAATCACTGGTCTACGGCCTACCAGTTCAGTTTTTAATTTGTTTTTTTGCCTCTAGAGAAAAGTGTAATATCGAGAGAACGGTATCATGAGGTTACTGTTTGTTAAGCATCCCACTTCAGATCTTGGGTCATGATTTCAACGGCTAATGACTAAAATAGCTCTCCCAAAACCCTTCTTCAGTCTATTCCCCTTGTATTTATGGCAATAGCGGCGAAGTATTAAAAGTTTTACGCTATTTACCCGAGTGGCTGTCCTTCTATGCATCATGTACACTTATCTGCAAATTACCGCTCTGATCGATAACCAGTAAGCGTACAGGCGGATCAATATATGTGCAGGCAGGGAACGAGGGGGCTGAGGTCTAATGACGAGCTATTGATTTTTAAATAACCGCTCGAGTTTCAGAGACACTGATTACTGTGGGTCTCTGAATCCCAGACCTACCACCTCAGCCAAGGCTATTAAATCGGGAGCAGCTGCCATCAGAAAGCAATGCTTAGAGTCATTGCACATACAGATGATATGAGGACTTTTAAATGCACCGTTGGGAACGCGGCATCGAGATGCACCTCACTACATCAGAGATCCCAATAAAAGAAGAGTAAGGAAGGAGAACGGGTCAAAAGGTATTGGAGAGAAGGTCAACATCATGGCTGGGTTGCTTCTTGAAGATAGAATTAGTCCCCATGCTCTTATAGTCTTTCTCGGATGAAAGACTTGACAGAATTGTAAAAAAAAAAAAAACTCACCATATATTTACATAAAATGTATATAAAGTATATATTATTGTTTAAACATTTTTAACGTATATGAACATTTTTGTGTGTATAAATAAATAAAAATATATATGTATAAATATAAGTAATGTATAAATAAAATATTTAAATAAAAAATATTTTATGCATGTATAAAAAAATAAGTGTTTAAATATACGTAATCACGATGCAACAATAAAGTAACACTTAATTTTAATAAGTCGTCCAGAAACATTTATATGTATTCTGTTGCTAATTTTATTGAAACTTTTGTATCAACAATTTAACACATCTCACTGCGAAACCTTCAAATTAACCATTTGTTTACCAGTTATCTCCATGCTATTTTATGTGCTAAAGTGAATTATAGTTCAAAGTGACTTTTCAATTGAAAACCATTCAATTTATCTTTACACCTGTAATCACTATTATCTGTTGTTAAGCTGGAGCTGAATAGTCTAATATTTACAGCAAAGCTATCCTGATCAGTGCGGTTATCCCTCTAAAGAGCTTATGACATGGGCCAAGTGCCCTTTGCTTGACCCCACTGGGCCAGATGCCACAACTGTCGACATGGAGAGGTTTTGTCAGCTGTGGGTTCTTAGTGGCTGCCGAGCTTTGGGAATGAGAAATAGCATTATGATGCAGTAATGCAAATCGTGCTCTTTTGGCTACAGGTCTGATTTGTCTAGACAGAATAGCTGATCACTGCCTGAATTTCTAAGTGAACGACTGACAAGACCATCACACAAATATCAATTATAGTGACACGATGCACTAAATAAGAAAATCTGAGATGGAGGATGTCCTGAATCTCAACACCAGGAGTGGAATTTCCTAATGATTTGTGCCGAAAATCATCTTTTGACAAATATTAAAATAGAGAAAAGGTCAAAAATGTCTTGCAGCGTTATTTACCATAGGTAAAACAGAAACACTTATGAGAATAAAATACAAGTAGGACTTATTATAACTTTCAAATAAACATATTTGGTGCACCACAACTAATACGTTATAACTTTTGCTATAATATCATGTAAATACTGAACGCAAAACAGCAAGTGTTTTGTCTTCATTGTATATCAGTGATCAAACTTCACTGCGTATTCAAATATTCAACAATGCGTTTCAGTTTTATTTGCGGTACAAAGACAACCAATTAGAGTAAAGGATTTGATTTACTTACCCCTAAAGGCTCTGATTTCCTGAGCCCCACCCCTAAAGGCTGTGATTTGTTCATCCCCACCCCTAAAGGCTCAGATTTACTGAGCCACACCCCTAAAGGCTCAGATTTACTGAGCCCCACCCCTAAAGGCTCAGATTTACTGAGCCCCACCCCTAAAGGCTCTGATTTACTGAGCCCCAACCCTAAAGGCTCTGATTTACTGAGCTCCACCGCGAAAGGCTGTGATTTGATGATCCCCGCCCATAAAGGCTGTGATTTATTGAGGCCCCCCTTACAAGCTCTGATTTCAATGATTATTAATGTGACTCATAAAAGCGTGTTCTTTTTAATTGACGTTTATCTAGAATCATTAACGACTGAAATACTATATGTAATGGTGGCATAACTAATTACATTTTTGTTTAAATGTGTAGATGTTACTGAACTGAATTACCAATTAAAATGTTAAAATGAGCGTTGACAAAAGAGGAATTCCACATTCATCATTTTTTCTTGTAAATGCCAAGACAAAAATCTGATTTGGCTCAATTCCATTCAGAAAACAAAATCTCTCACAATCTCTCATTATCAACTCTCATTTTTATCAGTGAAGAATGTCCTCATTAAACGTAATAACAGTACACACTCTAATGTACTGTATTGAATAAATTCCAAACAGGATTTTTCCCTAACAATACCACTGTATAAACTTAATTTATACTTGTGAACCAAAATGTTCACAAAACAATGTTTTTAAGTGTTCTTTACATATACGTATAATGATATAGCCAATCAGCGTTTTTACCATTTCTCACGTACACACACATATAGTTCATTAATAATTGTCAAAAATCTCTAAGAGAATATGTATGTGTATACACTCGCTGGTGTATAGACTATATATATGTACATATATGTGTTGGAGTTAAGGTCCATCTAGTTTCCATAAATACTCTCTGAATGGACAAAAAGCGGCAAGAAATATGCAAAGTAGCGAGCGAGCGCTAATGAGCTGGAGAGAGCGAATCAGAATGGAGTAGTGAACGAGAGTGACAGAAAGAGACTGAGAGATAGCGAGCGGCGGTACTCGAGAGAGCGAGCGCGAGTATACAAGGTCTGATGTTAAGTGTTTTATTATGACAGAATGACTATTGCAGCAGTCAAGTGGTGCTGCTGTCAGCCAACAGCTTCCATTAGAATAAGCACAGGAGCTCTTCAGCCAGACGCTAGCGCATTTTAATCCCACATCCCTCATTACCGAGCCAGCTAGGTCAACTCTCAAAGCACACTAGTCGAAATAAACTCCTCATTCACAGCCTCCCTCCGTCTCTCCCTGTGCCACTTTATAAAATGGTGGGTAATGAGTTTTTCTTGTGTGGTTGCTGTATTACGTGCTGTGTAATGGAAGTGAATTGCATTATCTAGCAGAACATTGCTTGATTTTTCAGACATGTACTATTCTGAAGGATTGAGCTTTCTTAGATTTTGTGCTTGTTATCTCTCTCTCTCTCTCTCTCTCTCTCTCTCTCTCTCGCTTTTTCATTCTTGGCTCCACTATAGCAGCATCCATCAAGTCAGTCCTTTATTGCAGCACTAAAATGTAATCCTTCAGCTGGAGTGTGCACAGAGAGCTAGTCTCTCAAAAGCAGTGCAATTGAGTGAGACACAGAATTGGAAATTGCATATTGCCTGAGAGGACTGAGGTGAAAGAGCAGAGAGGAAGGAACCAAGGCTGCGCCGTGCATGTAAGAGCGGCTGAAGCAAAACACCCAGCTTATTTCTCATTGTTTGGAGGCAACTAGTGAAGATGCATGATAGTTTTAACAATCCGTGGCCTAATTTTCTCCATCTTTTTTCTTCAGTGGTGCATACTGCATTGACTTTATACTTTTATGATGTATTAATATATTTGATCTAATTTTGTTTAGTCGTTAAAATTTCAATGATTTAGTTGGTACGATTTGGATTTTAAGAATATCGATGCTAGATTAAATATCTATCTATCTATCTATCTATCTATCTATCTATCTATCTATCTATCTATCTATCTATCTATCTATCTATCTGTCTGTCTGTCTGTCTGTCTGTCTATCTATCTATTTATCTATTTATTTATCTATTTATTTATCTATCATCCATCCATCCATCCATCCATCCATCCCTCTCTCTCTCTCTCTCCATCCATCCATCCATCCTTCTTTCTCCATCCATCCTCTCTCTCTTCATCCACCCATCCATCCATCCATCTATCCTTCTCTCTCTCTCCATCCATCCAACCAACCTTGTCTCTCCATCCATCTGCCCATCTACCTACCCATCCATCCATCCATCCATCCATCCATCTCTCTCTTTCTCTCTCTCTCTCTCTCTCTCTCTCTCTGTCTCTCTCTCTCTCATATCTAAATAAAATACATGTAAATCTCATACAGTACACCCTAGTTCACTGTCTTTGAATGTTTTAATGACACTTGCTTCAAACTGGTAGGATTTCATTCATCACATGCTATGATCCTGATTAAAAATGTCAAAAAAAAAAATTCTAACATGGTAATTCTGGTTACGTGCACATTTACTTTTTGCAAAGTAGAATAAAAGAATAACAACCTATTCAATTGCTCATTCAATCTGTATCTCCATCGCAATTCCATTGTTCCCTCTGGCTCCAGGCCAATTTACCCTGGTCAGTACCACCGAGTCTATGCGGCTGCCTGGCGACCAGTCCAGTTTCTAAGGAAACGGTTGTCATGGCAGTGATTATGGTCTGGAGAAAGCCTACATTGCTCTAATGAGACCATTTACCATCCCCTCTCAGTTGAGACGGAGGGGCTGTTTCAGGCCTAATTTGGCAAATGTAATGGTTTTTTTTTTCCTGCGAGGCTGTCATAATGCTGTGCACACGGCTACCACAATGATGAGCCGGAGAGAGCCTTATTAGTAATAGCAGCAGCAGTGCTACGGCACAGAAGAGGATATGTATGGAAATTGTTAATACAACTTTTTCGACAGTGAAGTCAGGGGTCTTGCCTCATCGGGTGGCGACGTCTCACTCATCACGGGCGCCATTAGCGTCGCTGAGAACAAAAATGACCCGTGCGCAGCTGAGATCCGAAGTGCCTCAATCAATGATCACGGGGGGCTGTTAATCAATGATCCTGCTTGAAAAGGGGACGGCCTTCGCCTAAGCTGAGAGAGACGAATGGAGGAGAGGGGTGTGGTTGAGGGAGTGATTGAGAGCGGGATTGGTAGGAATGTTGGAAAAAAGGAGACGGATGTGGAGGGGTGTGTTTGGGAGAGGGGGCATAGCTGAGGGCAGATGTATTTATCTGGGTAATGATAGTCATCTGGCGCTCTGCGGCCAAGCTCTGCATGCTGGTGACAGTGATGTAGAGCACTGTGTGTGTGTGTGTGTGTGTGTGTGAGAGAGAGAGAGAGAGAGAGAGACGTCCCCATGGTGCTCATTAAGCTGCCAACGACCGAATGCAGCCCCCACCACACTCCCCCTGCCCCAGGCCTCTAAAGTGCCGTTTATTAATTCATAAAAACACATTGCACAAGTGACTGAGTCTGATGAGCACTAGAGCAGCAAAAACAGGAGTCGAGGGTGGAGGGTGATGGGGGTGGTTGGGAGAGCTGTGCACGATAGATTGTTCCCACCTCCCCCTCTCTACATCGCTGGCAAACTGGCCTTGGGAGAAAAAAAAAAGAGGCCGCAGACACAGATGTGTTGTGAAACTTTTATAGCCGCTGCTGCAGCTTCCCTCCGGCTGACAGTCGAAGGACAGCCAACACGAACGCTGCTGGCTTTCGTTCTGTCTAGTTATTGTCCTCCCGTTCCTTTACTTTCTCCTGGCACTTTATTGGTTCACAGATTAGGTATCGTTCACTTGTCACTACTCGCAGAGCGTCTGAGATTCAGTGCGCTTTCCAGGCAAGTTTGATGGTTGCATGGTTATTCTTATCAAGACTTGACAGATGTGTCTCTGAAGATCTGTGTGTGTGTGTGTGTGTGTGTGTGTTGAGAAGAGGGGTGGGGGTCAGGTTGTTTATTTGCCCGCTCACCTATGTCTGTCTCTCTCTGCTCGTCCCTTCATCTCTATTTCCCCCCTCGAGAAGCTGATAGGAGCAAGGCCCTGGTATGGATTGCTGTGATTGAATTAAATACATTAGCTCCAGGCCAAAGGGATGAATCCTCATGTGGGAGCCAGGGTGAGCGAGGAGAAAATGTGTTTAGCTGCAGGACTCCTGAAAAACCAAGGCTAATGGATCAGAGAAATCATAGAAGGCCGATGGGGGAGCAAATAGCCTTATATTAAACACCATTACAGGCTGCCCGGCAAAGATGCGATCCATAGGGTTAAAGCCGAGTTAGAAAAAGCCAAAGAGTGGGTAAGTAAATAGAGGAGAGGAAAGTGTATTTGCTTTTTAGATTGCTTTCGGTTGCCGCGTAAAAAAAATTGCTACGTATTACATGTTAAAAAGGTCAAGTGCTTGATGTTATGGATTTTTTCCCCCAAGTGTATGATCTGATATAATTGATCTCATTTGCTGTACATTAGGATTTTGTAGTTGCAGTTTTTCTCAAAAAGGCCTTCAAAATGTTCTATTTGACTATTGGAAATGGGAAAATTGTTAAATTATAGTATTATATAAAAATGTTCATATTTCATTATGGAAATTAATATTTCAATGGTCTTCTATTACATGCAAAGTAAAGGTCAAGTGCTTTATATTAATGACTTTATTGTCTATAGATTTTATTCCTTTTTATAAACCGAAATCTAATATTTTGGAACCTTGTCTGGTAAAATACTGTATTTTTAGTAAGGTGCACTTAAAATGTAAAAAATTGCTTTGTACTATAAAGTTAAATAAGCTTAGGCTTAAGTAAACGTTTATTGGTGGTGTGCCTTATAATCCAAAAAAAAACATGGTAGTCCTTTTCCCAATCTTTCTTCAAAATGTTTTCTTCAACTTATTAGCTATTAGTAAATTATAAGTCTAACATAAAATAGTTTGTGCGATTATTTGTGAAGGAATTGGCCCTTCACGCATGTGTAGGAGTGATAATGGTCTTGTTAGCATGACTAGCCAAGCATTAAAAATGGAGGCCGGTAGCATCCAAAGATAATTGGACATGGACTCATGGTGTGTTACTGTTGTTACTAATGTTTGTCCACGGTTAGAATATTAGTCATAAATATATTTTAATTGCTTGATTTGTCAAGATAATCATTTATCGAATGCATTGCATATTTAGTCAAAGGTCTGTATAGGAAATATTATACGTGATTTTAGTTTTTTTGCCATCGTTGGACTCCAGGGTGCCTGTTAAATGAATCAGTGAACGTTGGCGACAAAGAAGGAGAGGAAGGGCGAAGAGGAAGGGTTTGGGTGAAATGTGGGTGGCTGGCAACAATAAACAGTTTATGTTCTGCCACCTTTTTTCTCTCTCTCATTAGCAGTTTTCACACATTGGCTGTGAGATAGCAATCAAAGCAGCTCGGCATTTTGAAAATGAAATGTTCACTGATGCCTGCACACACACACATACACACACGCACACACACACACACCCCAATACATACTAACACAGCGGCAGAAAACTCCGGGTGTGAGAGTTGGTGGGTACGTCCCTTTGTGTGCAAAATGATAGTGACAGGGTCAGCACTGGTGGTGACCTCCTGTCGGCAGGTCGCGCCGCGCGGCAGACTGAGTGACATCTGTGAGGTCATCACTGCCGAAATAACAGACGTAAGGGCTTAAGAGGTCAAGTCAGTCTGCCGGCCCTCGTGGGACTGTTCTGAAAAGACAGAAAGCAGCAGCATGTGTGTACGGTCGAGCGCCCCCTGCTGGACACTTCAGTCTGATCTTCTGGTAGCATTCAGGAAACATCTTTCTAGTCACTTTACTGATTAGGATGTTTTGTTTGTGAGTGCTGAACTTTAAAGTAAAGTGAGTGAGATTGTCAATATGGTGATTCGTATCAAAATTGTTGCTCTGCTTTTTACCCATTCAAGTAATGATCTTACACTACTTTTATTCTGTTTTAATGCACTTTTTATTCAAGTACGGTGACCTTGAGGGTCTTGATAGGCGCCTTAAAATATAAGTAATGCATTTCATTTAAAGTTCCTGATCATTTTCAACGTCAACCTCAGCTTAGTTTAAAAACCATCTTAAAATCAACACTGTTGGCTATAGTGCTGTACACAATCAATGAAAGTGTCAGTCATATAAAAAGACATAATAAAACAAATAAAAACAAATATAAAGCAAAGGAGAAACAAAAAAAACCCTGCAAAAATTGTAAAAAGCCATCTCACACTGGTTTAAAACGCCAAGGAAAAATAGTGTGTTTTTAAGAGAGACTTGTAAACCGGAAGTGAGTCTGCCTGCCTAATGTGAACTTGTTCTACAACTTAGGGACAGAGGTGAGAAAGCTCGGTCACCTCTAAGTTTCCACTTTGTCTTAGGAATGACTAGGAGTAGGTGGTCTGCTGATCTCAGACAACGTGATGGGGTGTAAGGCTGGAGTAGGTCAGACAGATACTTAAGAGCAAAACCATACAGACACTTAAAAACAAATAAAATTATTTTAAAATTAACTTGAAAATAATAATAATAATAATAATAATAATGAGTATTTGTAAGGCGCTTTTCACAGTTTTAACTGTCTCAAAGCGCACATGTAAATATGTAGGGGAAATGTTGCTTTTTATTCAATTTGTCGTCTGGATTGTTGGTGTTAACTAAGTGGCTGCGGTTATGACAAGACAAAGACAAAGACCAGCGAGCAAGCACGTACGCAACAGTGGCCAAGTAAAAAAACTAGACCAGTAGCCAACGCAGTAGCCATCGTTTTTTACTCTCAGTTATAAGACAGGCCATAGCATTTTGGACAAGTTCGTTATTCAGTTAGTTAGTAATTTTGTGAGTGAGATGAGAGTCAATATGACGTACCAAATGTAGCCGGGCAAGTGATTTCTGGCACACCCCAGTAAAAAGGGAATAGCAGTAATCTAAACAAGTTGTAATAAATGCATGGATTAAAATCTCAAAGTGATGGTGTGAAAGAAAGAATTTTGCTTTGGCCAGTTGATTTAGGTGAAAAAAGCTGAGCTTGACCTCTAAAACTAAATTGAGCATCTAGTTTGAGATCGCAGTCTAGTCTCACTGCCAGATTTTCATTAATCTGTTACATAAAACCAGGGTTAATTTGTAAAGACACTTTTTAATAATTCACTAATCTTTTATTCTAATTTATTTCATATTGTCAATTAATTTATTGACTGGATCCACATAAAGTACAAAACATTATAATTGAAGACTCAATATTGATAGCACTAGCCATAAGGCCCATTTAAAATGCACTGATTTATTGAGTAATGTTTTTAAATATCCATGTACAATTCATTTATTTTTGCAAAACGGCCTTTTCTATTTCCAGGTCATATATGTGAGCAGAAGCTTCTGTGTCAGACGTGATGTCTTGGCATATCTGTCATCGGTCCTGAAGAAGCCCAACCAGTTCCCGTCATCCAGCTTCTTAATTTCATCAGTGTGTAGTGGAATACAATCGTATGCATGAGTGTGTGTGTGTGTGTGTGTGTGTGTGTGTGTGTGTGAGTGTGCGAGTCACAAAACGATTTCCTTTGCACATCCCTGGTGAAAGGGCAGTGGTGACAGGCGGCTACTCCAGGGCATCTTGATCACAGCAGTGAGATCCACACAGCCCGACACCGGGTGACATTTCCTACACTCTCAGGTGAGGTGCTCCTCTGCTTATCCTCTTTTCCCCCTCTTTTCAATGACAAATAATCAATCTCCCTAATTGTCATCAGCAATAATTGATGTCACACCTGCATAATGAATGGTTGTTGAGCGCTAATGATGCAGCAGCATAGCTAATGGGGACTAATCCAGGGCGACAGGGTCACTCGTGCATCCTCCTGCTGATCACTGCACACACCCAGCTCATGTTCTCGGGGATAGAGACTTGAGTGGACCTTTAGAAGATTAATACATTTACATTTTTTTGACGTTTCGATTATGACAAGGTTGAAGAATGGCAGATTTCTCCAAAGGATTTGTTTTTCTGGCCACTGTCTCTTTTCTGCTTGCTCACGGCTCATAGCAATGTTTCGTAGTCATTGTTTAATTATACTATTTGTTTTGTTTGTTTCGTACAACAGCTCAGAGACAGTTTTTGATCGTCCACAGCACCATTTACGCAAACTTTAACTCCATCACACGATACTGTGGCTTTTAACACCAGCTCAACTGACGAAGAAACAGGAAAGAATGCAAATTATTTGTGACAATTGGTAAGCTGCTTTATTATTATTAATAAGCATGATCTAAATATTTGTATATAATTGAGAGAGAGAGAGAAAATTATTATTTTTTTTAAACCACAGCATTTAAAATCTTTATTAAAAACAGATGGCAAGTGACAACCTTCATCTGGATGATCATACAAGTGCAAACTTTTTTCATTTCTGGGTCACATTGATCTGCAGCCAATTCCAGCAACTTGAACCTCAGACGGGCTCTTCTCATTGACACATTCGTAAAATTCTGCTTTTACAATGTAACAACAATGAAATCCATAACACTATGTTACAAAACTTTAAAAACCAAGCTACTCAACATTTGTAAAAATATTTTGACAACGTTACTTGTAACTGAGTAACATTTGCCCAATAGTACCTAGAATATTACTAAAATATTGAAAGGTAAACTTCCTTAGTGGAGGTCATACAGTTGGTGCATTAAAGCATTGTTAGATATTTCATGAGAAATGTTAGTTACGATTTGTAGAACATGTAAGTGTTTCGGGGAAATGTTTCAGGCAGGATTACTATGACAGCTGTTACCACAGGCAGTGCTGGATTGAGGAGGTTCGAGGGGTTCATTCAATCCCCCGCCGCATCCAGAAACTCGGCTGTCAGCACTTATAAATGTCTGTGATTATGCTGTAAACATAATCCGTACGTGTGTTGAAAACAACGGCTGCCAGACACTATCAGACGCTTTCTTACTCCTGACAAACCCAGAGAAAATGTAGATAGATTTAAATATTCAACAGCTAATTGAGCTGTAAAGCCACCTAGAAAAGGACAGTGTGGACCTGAATCGTCACAGGCGAAAGGCGGAGCTTATATCAGGTAATTATGCGCATTGACAGCACCCCTGCTGTTCAAAATCGGTACTTGCCAAATATGTGACCAGGCACTTGCATAGTCACACATTGCCATTAATTTATTTTGCCAGTTACTTAAAGATCTCTATTTCCAGGGCCAATTTGTCTTTTAATGTGAACCGCAATTGCAAAAAAATCTATTTTCACCACTAATATGTTCTACAACATAAAAGATTGGAACAACTTGCATGGCAAAGTGGGGGAGTTTGTTAATATGTCCATTAGGCACCAAATCGACATTGTGCTCTGCATTTAACCATCCAGAGAAGTTGCAGACGCATAAACTGTCAAGTGAACAAACATCAACCCGGAGCAGTGGGCAGCCTCAAGCCTTGGTACCTGGGGAGTTACATTACAGCTTTTATCCTTTTTTGTTTTATTCCAGTTGTGGTATAGTGTAAAAACAGCGAGGGAGCCTGGACGTTAAGAATAAATGATTGCTAGATGATGACTTATTAATCATAAATGAGCACTTTGTGCCTGGATTAGTGGATGCAGACAGGGAGAAAGTATTAATCCTCTTGGGCTTTTGTGGGACTGTGTTTTTTACAATTCATTCTTTCTAAGAAATGGTTTCGCTTTTTCATTTGAGACAAAATGATACTTAATTTTTGTACTTAATTATATATTGCATGACTTAAAAGAGACAAACTCATACTTAATATAGTTATTGTACTTATAGATTGCATTCAAGAAACTTGAAAAAAAAAAGTAATTTGCATTAATTGTCAAATGGTTTTCAAACAAATTAGTCAGCAGATCACATGGCAGAATTAAATATTTTTTATTTTCCTTGAACTGTTTTACCATTATATTTTTTATCCTGCTCAAACTATTCACTTGACAGAATTTCTCAGTCTCTTTCACTTATTTTTGTACTTGGCAGAATAAAAGCTGGCAGCAACTAGTGAAGGAGTTTTGAACGACTAGATGCCAAGGTGTCTGGGCCAAGCCACTCACTAGGGCATTGTTTTTCCCTGACAGAGGATTATTGTGCAAATGTGTGTGCATGTATTTGTAGATCAGTGTGTATCAGCGCTGTCACTAGACCTCTTCCTTAACCCGAACACTTCCCCGATGTGACTGAAAACATGAAGGAAAAAAAGATCCAGGAGGAGTGGGCATCTCAAAAGACTTGGCTCAGACGCCAATGTGGGTGTGTGTGTGTGTGTGTGTGTGTGTGTGTGTGTGTGTGTGTGTGTGTGTGTGTCTTCGTAAGTTAGAATTGCCTGAGAGGTCTTCTGCTTCTTACTTGATACCTGTTTTGTATCTTTTACAAGCACTTGATTTTGTAAATTTATTCATGCACTAAATCTTACTGTTTATCAAAAATATTTCATCTCTACGAATAATTTTACTTATTTAAAAGTGGTCCTTTCTAAAGTATTAAAGCTCTAAACGTACTGTCCGCAAAAACGCAGGTTTATGTTGATTGATAATGTATTAATTTAATTATTAATGAACATAAGAAAAACTGGTCTTGACTGGGATGTAAAAAGACATTGATGCCTATTCTGGTCATAGTGTTAGACAGGGATGAGAACATTTTGATTACATTTTTTGCATAAATATTCTGCACATTAAAATTATTTGAACATGAACACGATTTTTTTTAAGAAAGACAAGCTACTCCAGCAAATACGTTAGAAACTTTAGCTGCTTCAGTGAGAGTCCTAGTTCTCAGTGTCGGCATAAAGGTCCAGGCCGTTAAATGCATCATTTGTAGGCGGGGCCATATTTCTGCAAACCAAAGGATTTAGTGCCAATATTTTGTTTTTGTTTTTCTAGCAACATTTGTAAGAGCACAACAGTGACTTATGTTTTTGAAAATTACGCTAAACTTTATTTCAAACCTTTGAAAAAAAAAAAATTTAGTAATTTTTTTAAAAGAAAACGGTATCAAATATAGCACTTTGCTCTCTATCAAAATCAACTCCGTTGTTTTTGCCAACACCACATTCCTCTGACAGGGAAGGAAGACGAATCACTAAACGAATCATTTGTACTTTTAGAAACATCCAGGCTAATGTGATGGAGATAAAATGTTGGCCCTTCAGGAGCCGGATCAGGTACCTCAGCCCTAAAGTAATGGAATGTGTCAGCGTGGATGTGCATTAGACGGGGGGGTGTTATGTGACTGAAAAAGTGCATCGTTGCATGTCATGCGCGGGTTGTGTTTCACAGCCGATGAGTAGTTGAGTTATTAAAACTAAATGAGTGGCTTGAAGCAAATCAGAGTTTGTCAGCACGTCTCCTGCACTATCAACGTAGTCAAGTAAAAAAAATGGCTGGAGAGTTCTGTGTCAAGCTATTAATATTAAACTCCACAATTTTCAAATCAAAGCATCAATCTCATTAAAATTCTTTCTCATCATGGCATGCTCACTTTTCTGTATTTACATTTCCCCAAAGCAAGAACCATAGACATGAAATAAAGCGCTGGGCTGAGGAGGTCTGAAGAGGTGACCCAGCTAGGAATGGGTGAAGCGGCAGTCTGCGAACTGTAAATCTAGCCGGTGTTAAACTAGGCTGCAAATATGAGGTCCCCTGTTGCTAATGAGGGGGTTTAGGCTGAGAGGTCCTGACATAGCTGGAAAGCTCTAAACAGCCCTGCCGCTAAAAGGCATTTACCCAAGCAAAGTATCTTATTTTCACACCCGAGAAAAGCTTGACCCTGAATATGTGTGTGAGTGTGTGTGTGTGTGTGCCAGTTGCTTTTTCACGAGGGTCTAAAACGCAAGCACATTTCTGGGAACTATGACTGCCGCTGGCCTGGTCCTGGCATGCTATGAGATGGGGAGAATGACACGCTCTCCAATGCCAGTGGTACACCATGAGCTCAGAAGGCCAGCCAGGGTGATTTGCACAGAGTTTACAATAAGTGTGTGTGTGAGATGGGGGTACACAGGGAACATTTGAGCTGGGTATTTACACGGGCTCATAATTAACAGTACATTAGCATTCCTCTGGGCTCCTGGCAATGTGGTCATTGTCCCTGAAAAGCAACTCTACCCTGGTCCTCACGTGGTCTGCGTGACACTTTATTACCAGAGAGATGCTCCAGCCGATGATCTACCATAAATGTCTAAAGAAAAGTCATTAAGCATATTGGTAGAACGTGTTTTCAGCCTTTTGATTTCGGGACATGTAAAAGAAAAAAAAGTGGCGTCTAAAGTGAAATCAATTTACTTCAGCCAAATAACTGACAAGTATTTCTTGCTAGTTGTTTTAAGTTGTTTACATTGTTTTAGCTGATTACTTTACCAGCCAATTTCCAGATATATGCTGAAAACGTTTTTTTTTTTTTTTTGCAAAAATACGGAAATTGTAAAAATCACTCCATTACAAGTTACAAGCCACCAATTCTGACTAGAGTACAAGTAGTAAAGTATAAAATTTTAAAAGATTCTAAATATTTTACATTTACTTAAAGGCTCAAAAAATACCAAGAAAATGTGAAGAACAAGAAAGTTTATTTATGAGGTTTCATTTCCTAATATAGAAACGAAATGTTACACCTCAATGGTTCAAAATGGCAGAACAAAATAGATAAAATAAGAAAAAGTCAGTCTGTCAAACTCAAATGTGCAAAAAAGTGCAACAATAATTCGATCATTCAGGTTCACGTGATTTAGCTCATAAATAGCACCCAGTACCTTCAGCACCTTGCTTGTACCAGGGTGACTTGTAACGCATAATGACAATGTAACACGTACAGTAACAGCAAGTGTCCATTAGTAAAGAGTAAATGAACTCAATCCACAATGTAGTCAAGTAGAGAGTAAAAGTTGGTATCTTTTTGATACTCAGTACAAGTACATAACAGCCAAAATACTTGAGTAAAGTAACAAAGTCAATATACTTTACACCACTGCTTATTTCTCAACAAATGTCTCAATGCTTCCGAATAAATCTGAATAATTAAAAAAATCTGCAGAGTTTGGTGCACACACAGCTGCAATGGAAAACAATGAGAAGCACAACAACAATGCTGCGATGCCGTCTTAAGTATTGCAGTATAAGCGGTGTTAGTATCTGGTGCAGTCAGCAGTCCAGCGTGGAATTCTGGGTAACTGAGAGCTACAGAAAGGGCAGTGGAGGAAGGGCAGACTGTTACTGGACTGGATGTGGGGTTATTTGTATTGCTGTGGTATATGTTCATGTCTCTCTGGACTCACTGTCTTTTCTAGAATTTTTTTTCACCTTTCTATCTACTTATCTTTGTTTCTGTCACTTCCTTTCTTAGTCTCTGACAGCAGAGTACCAGAAGCAGCTGAGGCTGGTGACACATGTCAGCACATATAAAGTGTATCCACTCTCTCTCTCTCTCACACACACACACACACACACACACACACACACACACACACACACACACACACACACACACACACACACACACACACAGAGAGACACATACACATACAAACACAAACAAAACTCCTTGCTCTCTGCCCTTTCCCTCTCTCTCTCGCTCTCTCTCTCTCTCACACACACTTTCATTAATATCATAGGTGGATCTTTTCATTTATTACATACAAAACTTTGCTATAAAAACTAGAACTCAGGGCCCCACTTTTTCCAAAATACCTGCACGCACGCACACACACACACACACACACTTCTTTCTCACACACACACTCTTCTAACTCATTTCTAACTCAATCTCTCACCCTTTCTCTCTCACACTCACACACACTGATTCTCTCTCACTTCATATCTAACTCATTTCTCTCTCTCTGTCTCATACACACTGATTCTCTCTCACTTCATGTCTAACTCAATCACTCTCTCCCAATGACACACACACACACACACTCTAGCTCTCTCTGCCCTTCCACTCTCGGTCACACACACACACACAGACACACACACACACACACACACACACTTTTTCTCTCTGCCTGTCTTGCTCACACACACAACAAACTTCTCTCTCTCACACAAACTCTTAATAAGTTAAGAACTACGATTATTCACTACTAAAATGCTTTGCAGACACACCGTCCACCAACTTAACACTATAAACAGCCATATGACTAGCTCAAACATGATATTATGAATGTTATTGAAGCTAATAGCTTACAAGTGACATTATATATGTGCTGATCTTATTGGGTTTCATTTAAGTACGGTATTTCTGGCAGCAACCAATATAGTTTTGAGTGCAATCTGAGCGGTGGAAGTGTGGAAATGGCAGTTGGGAGGCTTGATATATACAGCTGGGATTGGGACATCACCCGCCCCGGCTCTTTCTCTCAGCCTAAGTGTATTTTGAGAGATCTTGTTGGTGCTGACACCGAATACCCAGACTGGACCGCGCTGGCCTCGGGAGACTCGGGTCAGGTGACATGCTGACTTATAGCAATGTCAACATGATCATTTTGACAGCCTTTTATTTCAGCAGCTCCAACACCACTGGCTCAACACACATAGCTTCTCCTTCTCTCACGCTGGATCCAAAACTAATGTGTTTACAGGACAATGTGCTTTCTAACGCAGCGGCATAAATAAACACATGAGGGCAATCATGGCAAACACGCCAGCGCCAGTATTAACATGTTTTATTTATGTCATTTGCAGTCAGCAGCCTGCACTGCCTCCGGGGTTTAGTGGGAATCGGGTCTGCAGCACGACCACCATGTCACTGCCGTCAGAGTCTTGGGTTCATCGCGGCCTAAATGACAGTATGGAGGCGGCGTGGAGGCGGCTAGTGGTCAGCACTGTTGATTTACAGCGAGGAGACTCAAACTTGTTTTGTGCTTGAGACTCAAATCTTGTTATTGTGTGGGTTTTTATTCGTGTTTCTGGTGTCCTCACACAGTCCTTTCAGGAGTACTTTCAGGAGAAATGGAATTTGGAAAGTGAGAGTAGCGTTGTGAATGTGTGTCTGAGTATTGCTCTATGATTGGTTGGCACCACTCCAGGTGTGTGGATTGATCTGTCCAACACTCCAAAGAAAAAAAAGTTCTCTGAAGTTCTCTGTTGACTGAATATAAGGAATTGGCGAATAGTTTGCTAGCTCAGTTAAACAAAATTATGAATTATTTTAAGAGCACACATATTGCTATTAGATATTGCCAAAATAATGCCTCAAAAGGTCATTTCAGTTTGAATCGTCAGTGCTTAAACATGACAGAGTTACACAGCCAACACACACACACACACACTTTGTTTGAGTAAATGAACTTTGCTACTTTACTTACTTTAAAAACATAAGTATCATAAATTGCACATTAGAGGTGCTACATTTTATTTCTATATATGGAAATAAAACATCACAAATAAAGAGTTTCTTGTTTTTCACATTTTTTGACCCTCAAATCGGTGAGTAAAATGCTTAAGTAATTGGATACTTTATGACTTTTACCAAGTCTTATTGGAATTGGCGACTTGTTATGGAGTAATTTTAACATACGTACTTTTACTCAAGTATGGTTTTCAGGTCCTCTTTACACCTCGGGTTACTGGTGAAGACACAGGAGCTGTGGGAATTGTGGTTGTGTTTTAATTATCCAGCAGCTCAGGCCGTCAGGTAGGTAAACCCATGACCTGATCATTTTCTTTTCCCACTTGCTTGTTCATTTAACTGCCAACAGCACTTGTTTTTCCCCTCTTAAATTCTGACTCTTTATCTATTTTACCACCTCTATTTTTCTTTCCATTGCTCAGTGTTCCCTGAAAGCAATTTGCAGCTTGTTAGTGTGCAGGAGGGTTGATGCAGTGCCCTCAGGACTACAGCAGCAAGGTGACATCTATCAATTTAATGCGTTGGCATGCTATAAATACACCCGTCAGCCCCCCCGCTCCCCACCCGCCTTTGCTTTCTCTCCCTTTATCCTCGCCCGTACACACAACAGGCTGTGACAGCAAAGGGAGGAAGCAGCTGAGATGGAGGGAGGTTTGGAGGACTGTGCGTGAGACAGAGTTTTATGTCTCTAGTTCATGCTGTCACTTCCACAGAGATCTTAATTACACTGCTACAGCTGTGAGGGAGTAAAAAAAAAAAAGCGACGGAAAGTTGGAATCCGCAAGCCCCCCCGCTACGATGCATCAGCACGCACACATGTGCACGTCTCCTCACAAAGGCTTGTGGGATGAAAAACTTCGGAAATCCTTTACAGTAGGATTTAAGTTGTTAACATCGCTTATCAGATGTGCCACCAGCTATTATGTAAAAAAGAAAAAACAGAGAGAGAGAGAGTGAGAGAGAAATGTAGTTTTCTGCTGCCTTCTCCCATCAAAACAATATAAATAATGATAGATAAACAGACTGACAGATATTTGTTTTTACTTTCATTTTAAACATTATTTCCATCACTAAACATCATATTTCAGCAAAAAACACATTTCATTTACCTCTTCTTCAAAATGTATGTTTAAATGCATATCTGCCACGTGATTGGCCGATTAGCGTTATCAAGCCCGTGGACATGAGTACTCAATAAAGTGGCCATTGAGTATAAATGTGAGTGTGTGTGTGTTTTATATTTAATTGCTTCATCAATAAATATCAGCATTTCCCAAAAAAAACGCCTTTTTTTAGTCACAAAAGCCGCACTGTGGCTTTCAGCGGGCCACCTCCAGGCCTCTGGTGTGTTTTTCAGCATGTGACTCCTCTGGCTCTCAACCCGAGCGGGGAGCGTTAGCATGGCGCTAATGGATCCTGGAAGCCTGCAGCGGCTGATCTCAGAGGAAGGTGTGAGCAGCACATTTGACACGCCTCTCTTTAATGCTCTCTGGGAGAGAAGAGCATTCTGGCGCGCCTGGCGTGGCGAGCTGTGACGTCAGCGGACTTTGGGAGGGCATTAGCAGATGTGTCTTTGTCACAGTCAGTGGCTTGGCAGTAGCTTATCAGCTGATTGGGTTGCAGGGCTAGTGTTACAGCTGCGCGAGCACCTGTCTGTTTAATGAAGAGACGGAAGAGATGAATGAGCTGTTTTGGCTGCTCTGTTAGGTACTTATGTATTAATGCATTTCTTTCTTTGGGAAGATTATCTCTACTGGAGACTGTCTCGAGCAATGTTATGCAAAACACCAACTTTTTTTTAGCTCACTTAATGGGTCACGAGAGATGAGATGTGCTTTTCAGCTAAACGCTTCTGCTTTAGTGCCGCATGAAAGAAATAATTGTTCGATATGACATTGTATATCATCAATTTGTTTACAAACTGTACATTTTATTGAATTGCCTTTATTAGTTGCACAGTGGGGAAATATATTTCTCGAATATAAATAATCTACAAATCAATAATAAATGACACAAAATATTTAACTACTGGTTTTCATATTATAGAAACATATTGACATGATTATGTATATAATATATCATAATTGATATAGGTTTACAAAATGTACGTTATATAAATGCACACAGACTTTTCATGTACAATGGTATGTGAAATATGTACACACCAGTATATAAATATATATATATATATATATATATATATATATATATATTTACAGAGTATAAATGTATATCAACTAGACATTGACAATAACATTAACAAGTGATTAAAAAATAATTAATAATCTAATAAATAATGAAAGAATAATTATAGTTTATACATCTGTCTACAATATGCATTACATTAAAATAAATATTTGACAAAAATAATGAGATATATACGTATATAGCTTATATATATATATATATATATATATATAGCTTGTTTTCTTTTTACCAGCAGTCATCTGTTTTTCATCGTGTAGTGTTATATAACATTAGAAAGATAAAACATATGGTAATTATTTCCTGGTGTTTGATGTTCTAAGATACAGAGATTGTATAAACTGTCCTGGAGCTTTAATGTTGTCATTTTCAGATCATGTGAGGAAAAAATATTTGAATTTGCCCTGAGCAAATATTCAGAATCACATGCGACTAAAATCTGCAGCGCAACAGCGCAGTCTCACTATCCCACCGCAACGCCTCCCGCTGCTGTGATTAGAGCCTTGATTTTATTTTACTCAAGCACCCACCACTGACTCAAATATTATTTTATTTCCCTCGAGTACATGCACTGACTTGTGTGTGCAGACTTATTATACACTGCTGTGTGTCTGTTTCATCCTGGAGTCATGAAACTGAAGAAATAAACCCAAGGTTTGGCCCAGAGTGCGCAGAGCAGTTCAGAGAAACTGAGAGAGCAATAAAAAAGACATTGGAGTGACAGGAAAAGTTAAAACATGGTTAGGAACTGAGGTTTGGGGATTCATGCCAGGGGCTGTCAGAAGAAAAACACTCAGTAGAGTGAAAAATATCCCAGTCCGTAAGTCAAAAAAGAGGAGCACTGTATTTATGTCTGGATCCCACCGCATGTTGCTGTTGCGTTTGCTTTCAGATGATGGAGACAAACGTGGCTTGGTGTGTTCCTTTCACTGAAACATCTAAAGCTGCGTTTGGCAAGTAAGTGACAATATGAATTTCATAAGGAAGTTGAAAAAATGTTTAGAGTGATTTTGATTCCACTAAATATTACAGCTATCATTTAAATGATGACTGTAGAGTTAAGAATATTCTTTTCTTTTATACAAGAATAATGCATTTTTATATCAAATCATTTTTTTTTCATGTTGATATCCTTACAATGGAAAACCATATTGAGCTTTAGTAAAGTCACATAAAATTTGATAAATCTGACAAACAACTGACAAAATTCCTCAATTGATGTTTGTATACAGTTTTGTACCTATTAAACATTGTATAAAAAGTTTAGATCAATGAGTAATTCCGAGACAAGAATGGCCCAAAGAAAAGTCCATGTTATTTTTTTTTATATGACAGTATAATATTCGTATTTATTGCCAGTATTTTGCACTGTATGTCTGCACTTTCAGGAGTTTGAAACGAAGCTTTTCACTCACCGCAGCTCACACGCTAAAAAGTGTTAGAATAAAAGTGATTAGATTTGATAAACAGCTCTTTTATTGAGGAAATTAAAATTAATACATTTGTCTTCAATTTGTTTATTAAAAAAAAAACACTTTGTTACAAAACGACAGACTTAGTCTTTTTGATTTTACTCAGTGACCATATTTAGTTCAATGAAACCACAAGTAATAAAGTTCATTGAAAAGTGGAAAATACTTAATACATTATGGTACCATGCGCGAGATTAGATTCCACATGACTAATGGAACTTCAACACTTGGACTGGTAGGAGAGTCCGGCAAGATGATGTATTTGGTGTTTACCGCTTCTACAAACAGGGAATGTTGGAGGCGAGCATTAGCTGTAGCGCTGTGGAGAGACGCTAGCCGGATTGGTTAATAAGCTGGCGGAATGTGGCTTGCTGCCACTCTGCTTGTGGGAGGACAGATTGGTCAAGTCACGGTGAGGAACGACTGCTGAGGAGACCAGGCGTCACCTGGCAGATGGAGCAACCGTGTGTTCATGTGCGAATCCCCATGTTCCAATGCTCCGTTATCCTAAACCATTTATTCAAACGCCGTGGATTTATGCTTTCATAAAATAAACACGGCCAACGGTCTATGCAGAAAATGAGATCATTCTGGACTTCGGCCTGCATTTTATAGATATAAATGTAGGACAGAAATTTAGTGTAGGACGGTTTCTCATAAATAGCAGCAGCTTTGTGGTCTTCCATGAATTATGATGTAACTGGCTCCACAATGTTGTGGTCCCTCTCTGGCTGTGGAACTGGTGACGACTTTGCAGGAGACACTGAAGTAGTATTATCCTCCGGCCACAGCTCGGACCATACAGAAAGACACTCAGTGTCTGAGAGCATGAAAAGGCCATTAAGACTCACAGGCAGCTGCTGCTTTGGCATATTAAAGGGAATATCAATCATTTCCCCAAAGGACCAAACTTTTTCTGTTCTTTCCTCTGGGCCAGTTTTTGAATGATCAGATATCTGGCTCTTTTGGGTTTGTGTCTGACAAGTGCTAATACTTTTTCCTCACACTACTGACATACAAATGAAGATAAACAAGTCAAAAAATTACCTTATAGTTATACAATAGAAATAATGTAGGATTATATAGTATAGTACAGTATAGGAGAAGTAGGAAAATGCAGGAGTGTATAGTATAGTTATAGTATAGTGAGATATAGAATGAATACGATAATGTAGGCGTATATAGTACAGTATAGTTTAGGAGTAGGCTAACGTAGGAGCAAATACAACAGTATAGTAGAGTATTGTATGGCATAGAAGGAACAGGATGATGTATGAGTGTATAGTAAAGCATAGTAGTAGGAGAAAGGAATTGCATGAGTTTAGTATAGTTTAGTCTTTCATAAAATACAGTATAGTTTAGTATATTATAGTATAGTATAGTATTGTTGGGTCTAAAACCCTTTAGTTATTAAGCCTAACAAGTATATTATAGTATAGCATAGCATAGTGTAGAATGGCATGGTATGGCATGGTACTGTACGGTACAGTAAATTATAGTACTAACTACATAGTATAATACACTACTTAGTACTACCAGTAAACCTTCACAGTCTGGACGTGGCCCGTAGGTTCGGTATTACGACTTTAATAAACAGGTTCTGTAAACAGAATAAACAAATAAGAGAAAAAGCTAAACTACTCAGTGGAAGTAAAAAAAAGTTAAAACTTTAACATATTAATATTAATAACTCTTTTTACAAAAGGTTGCTTATAGTTTATACATCTGTATAAACAATATGAGTAATGCAGACCCGTGCATCAACATCTTTATTAAAATTAATATATCAGATTGAAGCTTCATCTCAAACAATTGGTTCCAAATTCTGGGACGATTATAAACACATGCACACACACACACACGCACACACACACACACACACACACACACACACACACACACACACACACACGATGAAGTCATTAAAACGGTTGTTTTGAATGGCAGGTAATGAAATGTGTTGGATGGCTAATCCATGACAGAAGGCAGTTTCATGCTAGTTTAGCAGTGATGAGGGTCCGTGTCTGTTCTTACTCCCCTTGCTTGTTGACAGTCTTGTCTTTCACTCTCTCTCCTTCTGCTGAAGGAGAAAAAGCGGCCCTGATTACACGCTGAGCCCTGTATCATATGCCGGTAAAGCTGATAAGACGTGTCAGAGACCTGCAGCGTCATTATGGAGTATTGTTGCGACAGATGACAAGCAGACCGTGGAAATGATTTGAAGACAAACAACACATGATCGTGAAATGTAGATTAAAGTTCACTATTGTTTGTTTTTTTTGTTCGCTTAAGGTCGTATCGGTTTCTTTTACATTTCTGAAACTGCACTGAAGGGGATTTAGTGAAAACTTGAAATACAACTACATTAAATGTGAAGTAATTGTATTTATTTAGTGTATACACATGCATGTACTGTACATATTTATCTATCTATATACAGTATATATAGTATTTTAAAATTTTTGTGAACTTTTTTGGTTAGTATGTTTATAGTAGATTGTTACATTGATGTAATGAAATAGATTATTACCTGGTTAAGATTAGTGTATCAAAAGCAAAAACTGATTTTTTAATTTCCATTTGAATGCTGTGAAATATATGAATACATAAAAAGGATTATGTTTTTTTTCCCGAACGGCCTTGTAGTACTTTAAAGAGTTTCCAGTCCAGTAATTTTAAACAAATATGAATTATTGCCTCAGCTTGAGTCAGGATCCAAAATCAAAAGGTGTTTTCACTATAACCATCAGTCGCCGACGTTTTATAGACTTTTTCAAAATGTCCGTCTGCTATTCATATAATGCTGCCATAACCTTGCTTAAATATTTATAGCTTTATACGAGAGACGGATGCGTTTGGCCATGAATCCATTGTGGTTGAAGAGCAGCGTTTCATCTTCTGACCACAGTGCTAAACATCACCAGAAGTAATGTCACCAGTGTGCTCAATTTAACCGTGGCGGTGGAACTCTGATGTGCCAGTTTTATAAGAGCTTATGCTGGTGTTGTTTTCCTACTTGGCGTTCTTTGTTTTTCCTCGGTGGGAATGTTGGATTTTCCTGTGCATTATGCATGTTCTGCAGGTTGTATTAAAGCAGCAGCCTGTGTGTCTTGGACTGGAGCTTTGCTGGAGCTTGGCAGCCCTTCCAACAGAATATGTAATTCGGAGGGAAACTTGGCTCAAAAGAGCAAGAGCGTATTAGCAATTCAAACACAGAAGAGGTGTCTGGAGAGCTTAAGGATGAAAGTACGTAGATAGTTTTTGCGAAGGATTTGACAGGCGATGGTCACTGCGCTTACATCAGTGTGTTTGGTCGTCCAGACTGACAATTCAAGCACTTCTTCCGTTGCTGGCGTTATTTTCCGCTTTTATTAGCGAGAATCTTGCTCGCCCTATAACGGTCAAAGGCCGGTGTTCGATAATTTATCACAAACAGCCACTACTTTTGTAACACTGCTTAAAGCCAAAAGCTGAGAAGAACAAGGTGGATTTTATTCTACACTTGTTTTGTTTGCTGTTTTTCTCATATCTTAACTAGAAATGAGAACGTTGAGAAGGTTCAAGATTCTTAAGCAACAAGCCAGAAGCTATCAGCATGTTGTCCGTGAGTGAAGGACGTACTTATCTCAAGGCTGTTTCAGAGTGAACGTCACTATTTGAGAGTAAAATGTCGTTCTGGATTGTTTGTTGTGTCTTTCGGAGCCAGCTCTTGTTATGCCAGCAAACTATCGTATGACAGGGAATCATTTACTGTTTTTGGCTGAATTAGTATGTGCAGTGGAAATCTAATCCTCCTTTTATCAAATAAAAAAGATTATTGCAGTCATGCTTTTTTATTTATTTTTATAACATCCACACCATCACTTCTATAATGGAGATGATCCAACCAAGACCAGAAGATTGATGTCTGCCCTGAAAACACGTAATTACAGTCCAGATTGTAAAATTGAAATAATATCCAACTGAAGTCACCTTTTGTTTTTTACTTAAAACTATTTTTTTAATAGAAACAAAAAAAAAAAAAAAAAAAAGTATATATTGGTATATTTGTTCTGCATGCGAAAAGTTAGGTTTATCTATATAATTGGAAAAAATACTATAGGCATTACATTATGTACATTGAAATGTTTTGTAACATTAAATTTGTTGTTTTGCTAATTATTGTTTTTTTTTTTACCGTGAACCTACAGCAAACCAAATCTTTTGTGTGGTTGCAAGCATAAAAAATAAAAAAAATTAATAACCAATTAAATGTAGATATTTATTGTAGTGCTAGAATATGAATATATCGAAACATTTAAGGAGACAGGTTTAAACCTTATATTATATAACGCAGAGGCCATTTTAAAGATTTTTTACATTTTTTTTTAAATCACAGACCTGTTACACAGAATGACTATATTGTGTGACTGTGGTTTAATATTATTACACTAACTTTTGACTAACTATCAAGATTTTGACTTTTACAGTGTTGGAATATGAACTGGAATTCAAATTTTTGCATCATTTTGCCATTAAAAAAAAAAAAAACAAATGTTACAAAACATTTTGACAGTTGATTGTATCGTGTGGTTTTTATCTGCGTTCTGGAAATCGGAGCCATGCTTTCTTGGAGACCTATCGTCTCGGTCTCGACTGAAGTGCTTGCGACATGAATGCAGGTGCATTATCTGGGCAAGGTTAAAGTGATGGCGCAGGAGCAGGAATGTGAGGGCGGTTGCGGGCTGCCCGTACACTCTTTGTCAGCGAGAGGTAAATGGCACAAACACCCTGCAGACATTTTTCTGCTTATGTCTCTCGTTCTTCTGATCAGATATGATTAGATCGAGACTCAAATGCTGGCAACAAACAATAAGTTCGGCCTCAGTGTTTTTGTTTACCATGAGAACAGAGTAACTTCCACGTCTGTGAGTTCATTTATAATGTAAAGAAATCCAATTATCATAATTCCAATATATCTCTTTATTTTAACACTTACATCTTTCTTTTTTTTATTTCGAAACTTTATTCAACCAACATTTGTATCAGCTGTTAAAATAAGGCATGACAAATACTTTTTCCTGAGATTTATTTAATACAGATATTACCAATCTTTTTGCTGTTTAGACTACTATTGATCTATGCTTTATAAACAACTTATACATTTTTTGTATTGAAAAAGTAATAGATTTAAAATTTTGAAACTTTTTTTTTCATAAATTATATTTGTATTTATTGTGAATTCTTTTACTTACTTTTATGGGGTTAGGGTTTTGTGGAACATATAAAGGTTTAATCAATCTGTCTTTCTAGAACGAGCAAATCAGTTTCAGTGTCGTGCTCAAGGAAACTTCAGTTGTGAAGTCCACCAGTCCAAAAATTCAAACCTACAACCTTTTGGCTGCATGTCCACCACTTTACCACTAGGCCTCAAGCACCTTAAATAATGACCATATTGGAGCACAATTCTCCGAAAACCACTCATTTCCTCGTACGGGCGTCCTCTGTTGTGACGCTTACCCTCATATCCCAGACTGCACGCTGATTGACGGGCAGATAATGCGGTAATGCTTTAGCTGATCCACACACAAGCACTCAAATTTAACCGCAGCAACACAAACATTGTGAAAGGGTGGGAGCTGGTAATCTCTCTTTTGTAATAAAGGTCAGACTGCTTGGAAAGTCTCTCACCCACATGCGCGCGCTCTTGAAAAGGTTCACTTTAAATCAAAACTCCTGTCAGTCTGCGCCAAGCGGCGTGGCTGCGTCGCTGCTGCCAGCATTCATGCGTGATTTACACAAGAACTTCAGGCTCTCGCGCACTCGCTGACCCGTGTTATTTAGGGGTGAAGCACACTGTGTGACAGTAAACCTGCCGTTTATTCCCACTGTTTGTCCGACACGGCTCTTCCTCTCACTCATCTCCAAGTTTTAGCCCTCATAACCTTCCGCACCTGCTCCTGCTTCCCTGCTGCTGTTTGTTTTTCTAGCAGCTGCAGACCTGCTAAAGAGCCGGAGAAAGCGTTGAGCCTCTAAAGGGAAGTTCGGGGGAAAAAAACCCGAAAGGTCATTTGGAGGTCGTGGCAGGTGTGGAGGCAGGACGCAGTCGCGCATCAACATACCACCAC
The DNA here is from genome assembly GCA_028031935.1 of Paedocypris micromegethes. NCBI lineage: Eukaryota > Metazoa > Chordata > Actinopteri > Cypriniformes > Paedocypris > Paedocypris micromegethes. Next base: position 7,765,722 of record CM051499.1, read on the forward strand.
GCTAAACAAACAAGCACATTTCTTTCTTTCTTTCTTTCTTTCCCGAAGGAGGAGCCACGCTGGACTAGATAACAAGCCTCACTGTCAGTGGACTATCACATTATCTGTGCTTGGCTATTTATCCTCCCACTGACTGCGTCAATGTCATTCTAGAGCAGTCGGAGAGACTTTTGGCAACAAATTCTACATACTGATTTAGTGGCATGTGAGGATTTGCCAGACTTAATTTAGTGTGACACAAATCTACCTTGGCTGAAACTAGAAACTGTCATCCTTATCCTGTGAAACCGTCCACCACCTGAGGTTGTGTAAGCTCGGTTGTCTTGACAGATACTCCCAGACACATACGGCTTCTCCAACAAGACGCCCGTTTCAGGTTCAGTTTGCTCGAAAAAAAAAACACAAGAGGTTATTTTTTTCCCACTTTGATTTATGATTATGCCATTTTTTTCAATTTCCTTTGGTGTAATTGTTGTGAGGTTGTGCAATAACTGGAAGAACAGGATATAAATAGTACAGAGAGTGTAACTTACAGATTCTTATATTTTTTTAAAGCTACAAAGCATAGTTTCATACCGATATTAAACAAAATTATTAAATTATTTGCTACGTACTAGAAAAATTAATTTATTTTCATCTGTGAAGGAAAATCAACTCATCCATTCATTTTATGAACTGCTTTTTCATTACTGTGTCACAGGGATCTTGAGCCAATCCCAGTGAGTCTGAAACTGAAGGCGGGATAAACACCCTAATTTGGTGGCTAACCAATCACCGAGCAGGACACACAACAACTTTCAAAATTATAATTGTCTATTATTATAATTATAATTTCACCCAGAAGAAAACAGCATACGCAGGAGAACATGCAAACTGCACAGTAAAGCCCTGGGCTTTGAACTTGACCCTCCTTCTGATCTTCCTCACTGTGAGGCGACAGCGCTACCCACTACCCGCCCGCAGCCACCCATCCAAACCTTTTAAACAGAAAAACAAGTGGCAATCAAAAGCGTATCGCATTTGTCTGCGCAACACACAACCATTATTAACGTTTCCAGGTTTTTTTTCCACGCACCCTCACACCATTTTCTCCCTTCCGCTACGATCTATAAATTACATTCGGAGAGTTTTTCTTTAATTTGTACAAAGTATGGCTCACTGCCTCGGGCCTCCTCGCTCTCGCTCGCTCGCTCACACACACACACACACACACACACACACACACCATAATAAGGTCAATATAAATTCATAATAGTGTTACTAGATGCAGTAGATAGAGCTGGAATACTGTAATACCTGCAGGCTGCAGGGACTCTGACTGACAGTTTGGGCCGCGGGAGCGTGAGGCTGCGCTCTCATCACTAATGCATGGTCTGAGCCAGCAGCATGCTTTAACTAAACACACACACACACACACACTCGTCCTGCGCGTGGTGTCAGGCTGCAGTGCACTACTTTGCACGCTACTTTCCTTGCATGTCAGCGTTGCATAATTAATAACTGTAGTGTCGTTTGTTTCTTCTGCTCTTTGACTCGTTCGGCCGATGTTTTCTGTAGTATGTCCTAAAGCCACACCGGGGATGTTCCAATCGGTCCAATTCAACGAGTTCTTATAACATAATATTTCCATGAGAGAAATTGGTACGTTGTTAGAACGCAGCTAATCGCTTAGTGTGAAGAAGCTAGATAGAAAGATAGATAAATAGACTGACTATAATTGTTATATATTGTTAGTTTATAATAAAAAAATGTTTCTTTGTCACACATATTCATCCATCCATTCATCTCTCTCTCTCTCTCTCTCTCTCTCTCTCTCTATATATATATGCATATTCTTCTGCAATAATAAAAAATAAACACTTAAAAAAACTATGAATACATTTTCTGAACCACATTTCCATTTCAGGGTCAAGGGGAGATGGAGTCAATCCAAGAAACTCTTGGCCTGAAGGAGGGACACACCCTAGATTAGTTGCTAACCAATCACAGACACACACACTCTCACTCACTACTATTGGCAATGTCTTACAAATATCCAATTCTGCTCCTTGTTGTGAGGCAACAGCGCTACCACTACGCCACCGTGCCGCTCTGAACATGACTCGTAAAAACACCTTCTACAACTGTTAATAAAACACCAATAAAATGGTTTATTGCAAACCACTGTTCATCTCTCTCTCTCTCTTTCTCTCTCTCTCTCTCTCTCTCTCTCTCTCTCTCTCTCTCTCACACACACACACACACACACACACACAAACACACTTTCTCCTTCCTAAAAAGAGAAAAAAACACACACGTTTTTACCAGCTGCAGTGAGGCTTAGATAAACATCGCCACAGAAGAGTCAGTTAACCAAAGGGTTAAACACACTGTCTGTCTTCTCTTTGTTTTGCGCTCGAGATCAAGATCTCCGCAAACATTTCACAACTGCTATCATTTCTTGTTTTCAGTCTTTTCTTTGCTCAGTTCGGCAGGTCTTTGCCAAAGTCCAATTTCGCTTCCATATAGCTGGAAGTTCGGCCAGTCTCTTTATGTTTATTGTTGCCTTATCGCGCATGTGTGATGAAATCACATTTGTTACCTGGAATTTAAGGTTAACTTGATAAGAACACACAATGCCCTTGACAGTGAATGCCTGCTTTCTTCCACTTGAACATCTGAGTCAGTTCTACAAAAAAAAAAAACAATCAAGAAAGAGTTATAATGGCAGGTGAAGCAATATTAAAGAAAGACTCTGGGACTTGTTGACAACCAAGATAATAGCAGGAATGTAAGACAAACAAGCAGCACGGCTCACCAGTGACAGTTGCGAGGTAAAAAGGAACGTAACTCTTTGTTCTTTGTCAAACAAGAAGTCACATAACGCAAAAACAAGCAGAACATTGGAGCTTCTTTGGGCTGCTATTGTTGTTGCCGGGTTTGCGTGAAGCATACACACTGAACACATAGCAACTTCTCCGTCTGTGTGCTGAGCCAATATTGACCCTACTGACAAATACTACCACTATTGAGTTTGCTCATTTAAAACACTATTTGATGAACATTAGAGCTACTATGGAATAACAGTCACGCTGTGGCCTGGTAAAACACGAAATGATGTCACCATGGGCGGTATTTACATGGGCTTTCACTGGCAAGCCAACACTATAGACCGCTATGGTGGTTTATGATGCCCGCCTTCACCGATACTATCAGACGTGACGTTACACGTTACGCCCTAAGTGACCTAGAGAATCCTGGGTTATCGCTTCACCTTGTGAATTGATGCGACGTGAAAAACGAGGGGAATAACCTTGTGTTTAGATATGATTTCCATCAGACTTGACAACAGGTTATTGGCGGTGATGCTGAGCAAGTGCCATAATTTTGTGCAAACATTACAGACGGTATCTTATCAGCTACTGGAGCGATGGCACGTATGGTGTGCGCTTGTTTTAATAAAGCTATAAAAGCGCTCTGTGTTTTTAAGGCCTGTGGAGTGTGCAGTGCTGCCCCCTTCTGGAGGAAAGGCTGGAAGAAAAGTCTTGATTGATTGCATGAATTGTTCATCAGTTATGATTCCCAGTTATATTTCATAACCTGAATTTGTTATGGGATTTTTCCACCTAGAAGCACAACAAATCAATGAATTGTGGCAAAAAAAAAAACTTCCCATCTTCTTGTGTGAATCATATTCTTCGGTTGAGTCGTTTTATGCTATATTTTTTTTTCTGTTTTTAACTCTTGTTTTTCCTCTTACGTATATATAATCAGAACAGTTGCTTCAGAAAAGTTAAAGAGTTCATTTCCCTACACATATTTTGGTGAATGTGACAAATAATATTGGATTTGTTTAATGTCTGTTTGCTCATAATCATCTTCAACTGCATCATACATATAAAGTAGACACATATTCACAATGATGTATAAATAATAATTCTGTTCGGCTGGACGCATTTGGTCCATTTTTATTGTATCCATGCCGTGGAGCCTGGATTTTCCCAGCAGCCTCGGTCAATTACATAGATAAATATAAGATTTGGCAGAAAATGGCACACGCAGCCCCATCACATTGGCACATTTGGACATATTGATTGCTGTATGATTTCTTAGGAGGGATAAATGATGGAGAGAAAAACAGAGAGCTAAAGGTGAAATCTGCTCTCCATTAGAATCCACAAGGTGTTTTGGCAAACAGGGAGAGCTCTGTGCAAACAGAGTTATTGGAGGAGTCTTCTCAGCCTGGTGTTAGCTCTGCAAACCCAGGGCTCTGCAAACAACTTCAAAGTCTGTGGCCTCCTCCTTCTGGCCCTTTGATGTAGATATTGATTGAGGTGAAGCAGGTAGTGGAATATTGAAGTGAGGAAGAAGGAGAGCGGGGGAGAAGAGCCAGGAGAGAGAGAGAAGTGAGAGAGAGAGGAAGAACGGAGGGGAGACTTCCTTTCTTAGGTGGAAACTGCGGCTGGCTCTCCTGAATGTGATCAAACAGACTTGAGTTTCCTTTGCCAAACACACCCCCTTTACACACACACACACACACACACACACACACACACACCTTGTGCAGGCTGTGAATTTTTTGCAGCAACTCGCATTTCTGTTATGTGTGATAAACTAATATTAGTGTAACATAACATCTGTACGTGCCCTGTATGACATCAATATTTGGATAAGAAAAAGTGTTATATGAACTATATAAAAATAAAAGATAATCTGGATTTTTTTTAAGCCAATAGATACAAGATACATCCTGAACAAAAAAAGACAAATATATTCCCAAGTTGAATTAAGAGCAATGTGCGCGTGTGTGTACGTGTGTATTAATCAAGAATTGTAACGTTTTATAATACTTTTCAATTAGCAGCATTATATAAGCAAAAACAGAAGTATTTCTTCTAGATACAAAGTACTAGATGCAAAGTACTAGAAATCCTCTTCCTATTGCTTTACAATCAAAACACAACTTGCAAGCATACGTATATAGACACCAGTTTAATGTGAATTGCCAACTTTCTCTGTTTGTCTTGGTGTCTAAAACATCAGCCAAACTAAACACAGTTTAGATCACCAGCCTTTAGAAGATCAACGTCCGAAAACCAATTTTGAATCAACGAGAAGCCTATAAGAAAACTCCAGCCTAACACTAGGTGATTCACACGAGGTCGTCTTCAAACATCAATTCAACAATCCACTTCTGACTGTTTCTCAAAGCCTGTGTCCTGACTTCAACATTCTGATGTTTACCGTTCTATCCATCAAAACCAACAAACATTGGCTTCTGGAACATCAAACTGAATCGTACAACAGCCTCCTTTCTTGCATGTCCTTCACTAAACTTCTTGAATGTGTTCATAAATCATTAATGCCACTACATTTTCAGAAAAATAATGTGTATAGTAAGAAATAAGTGTTTTCCAGTATCAGACTGCTCTCCTCTTCTTCTTCTTCATCATCTCATATTGTCAAGAACATCATCCAAATACTATAAATGAGATAAATTTAAGCTGGATTTGAACTGTTTGCATAAGGAGTTTATATTCTCCTCTCATTTTGTCATAACAGAAAACCTGACGTGTTAGAAAAGCACATAAAAGAAAAAAAGACAGATAAATGAGTCACTTATTGAGTGTAAAAGTATAAACAGGCTACAAACACCATCAGCGGGTGATTTCTACAAATCATTCCCAACACGGCAACGGCCCGAGTAGCAGGCCATGATCAGATCCTGGCGCTTATTTGTGAAACTGCAGGACGGAACAACAGCCAGTCACACTAAATTTGCCAGGAAGGATAAAGCAACGACTTAAAAGCTTGTTAAAGCCGCAAAGCTGGAAACTAGAAGTTTGCTGTTAAAAACACACTCTATACTGAGAAAAGTTAGAGTTGGCTGCTCGCACGCTTTAAATGAGACGTTAGGAAATAAGACGTGTCAGACCTGTCGGCGTGCGCTCTGGACTTGCTTTTATCTCTCCGTGGAGGATTTTTTTTACCGTTTGTGATGTTGTATTTCATTGAGCAGGATAATGTATTTGGCAGAAGCGCAGTGCTGCGAGACGGGCCCGAGATCTGACAAAACCCAGAGACCTGAAAGTCTGTGTTATGTGGCAAAACCGCAGGAAAATTACTACCAGCGCGAGTCCATACTGGGAATCGGTGAACCGTGACTGAGACTAAGCGAGGCTAAGAGAGAGAGAATGCCCAGCACTGCTTTGACTGTAATGATTATCCCTGAAGAATGCCCGGTTCATACAGCGGCTCAGATTTTCACAAAGAAACAAATGGCAAATATCGTTTAAATGCCTTTGTCTTTCCCAAAGGTGTCGCATCACTTTTTTTGTGTTAGGAACAATGACGTCATCAGTCAATGATGCGAGGAATGGCTAGAAGCCCCCGATTATACAATTCCTTTATCCGACGAAATCAGCTAAAGTTCTGATGCCAGGGAAAAGACAATGGTTTGTTTGATGGCGGTGTGGGTATTAGAGTAAGCTGAAGACGCTTTGGCATGCAGGGTTGCGCGCGGCGGGACGGCTTAGTAAACAAAGACAGATTAACACATTTTGAAGCGGTACATGGCCGGTGCTTTGTGAAAAAGATGGATAGCGGTCTAATCTATTTGCTTTGAATTGTTGTGCCGGGTCTGAGTCTGAAAACAGGTTAATGCGATTCTCAGGACCACCACACTAAACCTGTGACGCTTGGAAAGGAGCCTTGATAGAAGCTGAAGGAACGCTGGGAACACGCAAGTCAATGTAATTTGGATTTCAATATTTTCATTTGATACTATGGAGCAACATCCTGGACAAAATTTTAAAAAGTTGTAGGACAAATATAACACGCAAAAACTGGTTGAATTCAACAACTCAATTAATGAGGTTGAAAAATTGACAATCACAACTTACATTTTAACAGAAGCAATAAATGGAAAAAAAAAAGAAAAAAAAAGTAGTAAGCCGTTAAGTCAGTTTGCGGGTTTAATCGGCTAAGTCAAATCAAGAAAAGACATTTTTGATGTATTTTGTCTGGAATACCATTATACGTGGCCATCAAGAAGCTTTAATATGAAGCTGTTATTATTGGTATTAAAGACCATTGTGCTTTGGAGTTTGACTCTTCTGCTTTATGCAATAATTCTGCAGAAACTGACTGAGAAATAATTATTGTACATGCAAGTTTAATTCTCAAGACTCTTGCGAAAAACGCTTTCTGTAATATTTAGAAACAACTCCCCAAAATCCTTGTTTTAATTACTGTATTTACGTGAATATAAGCACCCCTTTTATTTATTTCCAATTTAAGATGCTCAAAAACTTGGGGGGTGGGTGCTTATAATTGCGTGTTAGTATAATTTGTCCATTTCAAATAATCTTTTTTCTATATTTAATTCATGGAATAAACGCAAAATTTTCCATATTTCAAATGAAGAGCAATCACAAATAAATGGAGCCTACTAAGTTAGGTTTTTTAAATAACGAAAAAAATAGTATTTTATGAGAAAACGAACGTAAGTTATCTGGAAAAAAAACATTTGGAAATTTTTATTTTGGGATTGGAAAATCAGGGGGGTGCTTACATTCGCGTGAAATGCTGGAAGGTGTGACATATAAAAATGGCGGAATTCTTGTGTCTACTAAGAACATTACACAAGAAAAATTAGTTTGGAAAATTGGAAAATGGTGATCCTCTGAAATCACAAAATTCCATTTACAGAAAAATGGAAGTGGTGAAAAAAAAAAAACAGTTGTCATACGAATTATACAAATAGTGAGTTTACCCTGTCTGCTAAAAGAGGATAGTATATTTCTGCGTGGTGGTCTTTCAGGACCTCATCTGTCTTTACACAGGCTTATGCGTATATTACTCGCTCATGCATATGCAGATATACTGTCTTGGGGCGGGTGCTTTTGACATCCCGAGACCTCGAGCCGTAGACTTGTTATGGTTATTGAGCATGTGGGTAATGCACTTTCCTGCTGCATTATTTAGTGCGTTGGACCCTAATTGAGTTTTAATGTCAGCGACTACTCTCCTGTGAGTGTTTGAGTTTGCAGTGAAAGTTAAGACCCTGATAGTTGATCGCCGGCCACTCAGAAGGTCAGACCAGACAGCAGGTGACCCGCTGTGAACCGTGCCACCGCACACAAACCCACTGAACTTCACAATGACACCCGCAAAGCCTTTTTACAAACCAACTTGTTTCAAGTTCATTTACTTTACTATAAACAAAAATGTAAGTCTGTTTAATTTTCTTTGATACATTTCAAATTAATTTCCTTTTATGCTTTGTTCACTTCCAGTTTTCAACAATCATATACGTAACTAGTACAATAATTATAAAAACGTGGGCTGGTTTGGAATTCACGCCAATGGTGATACAAAATGATAAAAGCTTTGAGAAATGCAGAATATGGAAAATAACTGAGTCATTGTATTATCACTTTTTACTTTACCTTTATAAAAATAATTATTTAATAATTAAATATCTTCTGTTGATAAGTATTGTATCACATTATCCCTCTTTATATTGTATAACCTAATTATCTGGCTATAATTTGTTTGTAACTATACTATAAATAATTTATTACAGTACATACTATTTTAATGTGTTAATTGATTAATAGCTTTTTCTTGTTCTATAATAATCAACTGTCTTTTATTAAAGAACGTATTTGATTTGATTTGAGTTATTTCTCTCCGTGTAACAGGTGGATATTAGAAAAGCTACTGTAAAGTGTCAGTTTTTCCTTCTAATCCTCCCTGCTTGTGTTGAGCAAACCATTCTGTGATATTCACTCACCCACATCTAAGATAAAGCAGAGCAATAATTCATTTCTTCAAATCCAGGCTCCAGCTAATTAACATTGTGAATTCGAGCGGAAAGGTGATGTTTCACCAGCGAGTTTAATTGTATTGCACATGCTGTAATTTAATGGCTCTGGATGAATTGTGGTTTAACTCCAATAATTGCCAGAATTTGTCTGCCGCTCAAAAACATTTGCACATGTATTTAGTTTGGAGGAAACAAGCCGAGCTTTACCTGAGTTCATCTAATCACTTAATAAACCTTGAATAGCTTTTGCTCCCAAGGCTAATTATGCTGCTCCGAGGACAATCATCTTATACGATGATTGCTTACTTTTCAAATTGTCAAAATGCCTCCATTTGCCCGATTTAAGGGAGCTAAATTGGGCGTCACAGCCCAGAGGCTAAGTCTCGGATAGTTAGCGCAACCATTTAGCTCCTTCTGAGAAACTCTGGCTGTAAATATTCATAGGTCGGTGGATAGCTTTTGTTTCCATTTGGAACTATTCAAAACTTTCAACGTTGAACAACTTTATTCATTGCCAAAAATCGCAAAGTTTATTTTACACACAAGTAAAGTAAGATACGTAAAGCAATACATTTTCTTGGTGGTAGTAGGTACAGTAGTGCTGTTGTCGTGCTGTGAGAAGGATCAATTCTAGACTCAAGTTGGAGTTCTTTGTGGAGTTTGCATATTTTCCTGGGTACCTTTTAGGTCTTCAGTTTCCTCCCATAATGGGAAAACGTGCTCAGGAAAAAAATAAGCCTGGAATTTTACCATGTCGTGTGAGGGAGAGTGTGAATGTGTGTGTCCTGTTCTTTGATTGGACGTCCTATTCAGAGCGTGTCCAGCCTGTAGAAGTGCTGGGATTGGCATCAGCTCTCCAGGATCAAGCAGTGGAAAAGGAGTTACGAAAATAAACAGTTAATGTAATTTGCGTAATAAATCAAACAGTCGTATTTTACAGACTGATAAAAATTTAAAGCCAATTATTTTCTGGAAGTAACCAACAGAGCATTTACGTGACATTTACAGCCAAAGTCACTGGTTTAAATAAAAAGAAAAGCATGTGCAATTTTTTTTCATCTTGTTCTCAATGCATCTCATCATGGAAATTATGTCCCCAGAATAATAAAATATTACCAACAAGGTAATAAATTACTCAGAGTGGTAAAACAACATGACATCATCCTTTCATGTCCTCCCAGACCTTTTATAGCAGGACCAATAAAGTCAATCTATTCCATTCTTGCCTATATAATCATTTACGGTTAGTCTGTGGGACTGGAACTAATCCCAGCATCAGTGGTCCGGGGCGGGAAAAGCCCCAGTAGGTGTTGTTTAGATCTCTGTTTTGAAATCAAATTTCATTGAAAATTGGGCTCCTTAATGCTAACGATAATGACAAACAATATCTCATATAGTAATCTAAACACACACAGGTTCATTTCTGTTTAGATACGCAGGTTGAACCACTTCAGTGCTGAAATCCAAGTTGACTTCACCGTTGACGTTAGACATGCGCGCAGATCTTGTGTTTGAAACACACTCGAACGTGTTTGCTGGCTGTTTAAACAGGAAGCAGAGGAAAAGAAACATATGTAAAGTATTTCAACCTGGCAACACAGCAAAGCTGAAGTGGTTTGCGGTGGTCCTAAACGTAAGATGCGATATCCGCCTGCTTTAGGAATCGTGGTGAGTTTCCAAGCCAAGCTTTATTTCCAAGTGTCTTCTGAAGAAAAACAGGCCTGAATGCTTCACTGTTCCTTGTCAAATAAATTACAACTCTAGCCAGGGAGAGTTTATTTTCTCTGCGGATTTAGGGGTGAGCTCCTCAATATGGAGGTAAATTTTTCTTGGCGACAACCAAAAATAATGGATAAATATTTTGAAGGAACTTTAATTTTTTTTTTCTCAATACAAATGAGTAAGGTCTCTTTCCCCCAACAGCCGGTCCAGACGTGAAGCCCTGGTCCTTTCCTCCTGAACACACCGACAAGATTGTTTATTTTTCCCATGCCTACCACAAATTCCAACATTTCCCCTCACTGAAAGAATCCATGTGTTCGGGGCCAAGAAACCGAGAAGAGAGGAGGAAGAAAACAGCAGAGGAGGCCAGAGAGGTTGAGCAGGAAAGTATCAACAAGTTGTCATTTACATCAGAACAAAAACAAATAAACCGTAGGGACGAGAGCTGCTAAGGACTTTTATTTTCCAAAGACAATCCATCTCATGTGGTTTCGGCAGCCCGCCAGTGAAATCTAATATGGATTTATATACAAAGAAAGTGCCTCGTTTAAAATCATGAATATTCAATCATGCGTGTATCCAATAAAAATATTTCACAGGAGGAGCTGAAAGCCGACTTTGTGTATAACAAGATGGTGGTGGGGGGGAGTAAAGAGCTAAACTGTTGACCCATTGGGGCCTGGAAATCTCACGCTGGATTAAGTGTTTATACAGTTGGCATACTCGTGGCTAAATCAGGCTGAATTCCAGCTTTGGATCAGTGAGTTCTGTCCCCAGTGATTGTGTCACTCTGGCCGAGCTACTTCATGCCCACAGGCCTCGCCTCTGTCACTCTCATCTCATCCATCCCTGCGAGTCTTTCTCGTGTGTCCAGTGGCTGGAATAGAGTGTGAGATGAGAAGAAAGCATGTATGCTTTTCTCAGGAGAGGTGACCTTTACCATGAAAACATGGCTCTCTTCACTCTTCGGGCTAGACAAAATGCATCATGGCTGCCATAGATGTACTATACGTTTGTGTGGGATGCACAGATGGATGGAGAGATCGATGTATGAAGGAAGGGATTGGTGGATGGTTTGGGGAGGGAACAATGGATGGTTATGTAGATGGAGGGAAAGGATGGATGAATGAATGAGTGAGTGAGTGAATGGATGGACAGATAAGTCGGTGGATGGATGGAAGAGAGGATGGAGGGTTGGATGGATCCACAGGCAGAATAATTTTTTCCACATGGGGACATTTTTGTGCATTTAAATACGTAAATGGAACAATCTATACAAATCAGGAACACAAAATATACCTGTACAGTTGCTCAATGTAATAATGATTAAATAAAAGAAGAAAAACAATGTATAGTGGTTGTCACATCACAATATTGCACATCATAAGATTGTATGTGGCTTTTATTAACTTCATGCTAAAATATTAAAATAAAGATTTAAAATTGACACACAAACTTGGGAATGTCTATCTGAAGGTTAAAATCAGAAAATAGGGAAGTTTTTATGGCATTTCATGATGCACAAGCAGTGCACGATAAAGGCTTTTATTCAAGAGCGCTTTTCTCACTCGACTGTGCCAGAGCAGGAATCAAAGCCCACCGGAGACCCCAGTGCTTCTCTTAAGAGCTGCTTTAGTCAGACCAGGAGCTCTTGTGATCCACATAAACGCTCCATTCATCCATCAGCACCGTAGATGAAATGCTACAGTCATGGTTCTTCCCTTTCAGCCGAGTTTTGCATCAAACTGTTTGCGCTCATGCTGGGTGCTTGCGTGTGCACTTTCGGAATAGAAAATGGCAGCTAAACGCTAAAAAATGTAACATTCCTAGCGCAAATCAATGTAAAAGGTGGTAATATTTTTCTGAATGTTCCTTGAATCGGAACATCCTTGAATTCACTTGAAAGACAAGTGAATAATAACTTTAATTTGCACACAAACATAATATTTTTGGTAAAGGGACTTTACATAATTACAATTTTAAATCTGTTTTAATATTGTTCCAAAACTTGTTGACAAAAATAATGCCTAAAATATTGTTTTTAGTATCGTATTATAAATATAGTACTTTGTTAAATTACTTTTCAATCAGTAATTTTAAAAATGTTTTTATTGTTTTTGATGAATTTTACATGATTTATAGAATTATGACTTTTAGAATTTCATCAACCATGAAAAATGACCCATAACTATGCCTCAAATATATAAAAAAACATCTTTTATGTTTTACACTTTTTAATTCAATTCATTCAAGTAATTTTCCAAACCGTTACTTACTATCTGGGCCAATCCCCGTGTCTCTGGGCCAAGAGGCGGGTCACACCAACCAATCACAGAGCACCATGTGGAAATCCATTCACAAAATTAAATCTGTTCAAAAAAATAAAACTATACATAAAAGTCTGTTATAAAACATAAAACCCCTAACTGACTTGCTGAACGCTCACCGGTTACAGACAAAGGAATATTATATGGAAAGCAAAATGTTCCATTTAATTCTGTAAAACAAAGCCAAGGTTTTGTAAGGTTTATTCCGAGATTCTAGGTGAGCGTAATAAATCGGCTTAGCGACGGCCGACAGTAACGCCTTCATTCTCTGCAAATCTGTTCTCCACAATAACATGCACCACTAAGCAAAGATTAATTTAATAACTTTTAATATTCTCACCGAGATGGAAACCTCATAGTCTGCTGTAAAGATTCTTTTCAGTTTAATAAAACATAACCGTCTCTGATAAAAAATGTGAAAGTTGAATTTATGACCCTTCTTACGCTCAGGTGAAAACAAAAAATTATGTATGAGACTTTTTAGCAACTACTTTGCAGTTTTATCAAAACCGACTTGAAAAACAGTATAATAATGGAAAACACGTATAATAATTTTCCATAGAAATCGAACCCTCAACCTGTGGTTACGTGCTTTTGTGCCACACAACTGTACATACAGTTAAAGCGTGGAGCCGTGCTTTGCATTTCAAACATGTCGACTTGTGTGCTTTCATCTGGTTTAAATCACCCATAATGCTTTGCTTCTCTGTGTGGTCCGCTTTCTGTGTATTTTTCTCACACGGCTGTGTCCTCGCGTCACTCAGACGGTAGCATTGAAGGCTAATTGATATACTTGGTAGTTTGCCCTATTATGGTTTGCCTCGAAAACCCCAACATTTTCATGCTTTTCCTTCGTTTTATGAGTCTCTTGAACCAAAACCTTTCAGAGGCCGTTAAATGAGTCTTGTGGTTTGCTCCTCTAGATAAATGACTGTGGAAAGAAAGCAAGGCCTGGATGATATTACCTCAAGGATATTCAATATCCAGCAATCAACACAAGCGGATACCGGTCAACATATGCAAGCGAGCGGAGAAGCCAATGCTGGCTCGCTCAACAAGAAAATAAACACAGTCAACCAGAAGTTATAAATGGAGAATTATCTGCTTTTGGTGGTTTCCTGCCCACTAAACAGTCACAGATGCCTGAGATCACACAGCAAAGTCACACAGAGGAGTTTAGAACGGGCAGAGAATTAAAAAAAAAAAAACAATAGTCAAAATTCATTATCAAGAGGAAAACACTGCCAAAGAATCTCGAATGAATTTTATATCTACACACACACACACACACACACACACACACACACACGTGCGCAAGCGACACACTCAATTTGAAATTTTGCTTTGAGTCAAAATGCATTACAATCATGTCTGCATCAAAAGTATGGAATTATAAAGCTGCCGTAAATCACAGGCAATTAATAACAACAATTATTGCAGTAATTATAATACAATATTTATATTATTAAGACTTCACTTCCCATCATGCATCTCAGCAGTGTCACCTGTTCTCAGGTTTAATTGATTTCCATAACTATAGTAACCAGTACACGAGATTGCACCCAAAATTCCATCAGTCAATATTAACCAGAAAAACTGCAATGGCAGCACGATGAGGATAAAATGTTTATCTGACAGGAGAAAGATTTAGCCACTTTGCTAACACAAGCGCTAAAGCATCAATGTCTGTTCATCTGTGTGAATTACTGCAGCTACTTTCCGACTCGTGTATTTCATTACTTCCTTACTTACCTTGACCTTCATCCTGTTCCATGACAGTTTTTAGCTTTTTGGCATTCTTATTCATACAGTATGCGTAACGTTTTTTGTTTGTTGACAAATGGCTCATGAACACGCGATGCACAAAAACTGACATTTTAGGTCTAAACTAGGTAATATTTTGACAAAGTCTTGGATGGAGGTATGAATTGATTGTTGGATTGATGGGGGGAGTATGAGACAGAGATAAAGAGATAAAGAGATAGATAAATAGATAGATAGATAGATAGATAGATAGATAGATAGATAGATAGATAGATAGATAGATAGATAGATAGATAGATAGATAGATAGGTTAGACAAACAGAAAGACAGGATATTGTTTTTT
>CM051499.1:7780886-7813548 GCA_028031935.1 Paedocypris micromegethes
GACAATGTCTTGGATGGAGGTATGAATTGATTGTTGGATTGATGGGGGGAGTATGAGACAGAGATAAAGAGATAAAGAGATAGATAAATAGATAGATAGATAGATAGATAGATAGATAGATAGATAGATAGATAGATAGATAGATAGATAGATAGATAGATAGATTAGACAAACAGAAAGACAGGATATTGTTTTTTAAACCTAATGTTTGTAGGTTTACTACTACTTATCTTATTCACCTTTTTAATCACATTGTTTACACTTATCCTTTTCACCACCAACTTTTTTTTTTTTACTTCGTTCCTTCCTCCACTCATGTTTAAATGCTGGACGATTGCAAAAAAACATTTCACTACATGTCACGTGACAAATGACTTGAACTTGATTTTGAATTTCAGAAACAGCAAAGTGACATTTGGCAACCCGAGCGACCTTGTGATGTTATAAAGCAGGTACGTCATTGGATATTTCAGGGTGTCACGACATCAGCGGGGGTCTTTTGGGTGACTCCACTCTCTGTTTACATTCCTAGCACACACCTCACTTTAAGAAGCACGCCTGTCAGATTGGCTTTAGCTACCGTATCTCTCTTACCCGTATCGGGTGTTTTGGCGTCTTTTATCTTAAGCCGCTGGAGATGATCCACACACCTGTTCTCCTGTCCGCAGCTGTGACGGAGGCCGAGAGTGAATCATTGCCGCCATCACTCACGGGATGTGTTCCATTTAACAGGTGAAAGCAGCCTGCGAGTGAGAAGACAGGAAACCAGTCAGCCACACAAAAGCTTCAAACCCGCCTGTGTGCTTTGAAAACATCGCGCCGGCTGTTCAAACACAACAGTGTGTAATTAGGAGAAACAGAACGAGGGGAGGGAGGGGAAGGGACGTGTTTTCAATGCCGGCTAAGTCGTGGGCTTTTTTTTTTTTATGAGTTGTGAGCTAAGGGCTAAACAAACATCCAAACTGAATCCATCAACCCACACCAAACACTGAGCGTCTGGACTAACACAGCAGAATGGTGGAGCGATTCCAGGACATGGTCTGCTGGAACGCTAATGGACCATATCAGATTGGTTCTGCTGGGGATCTGGCAACCCGGCTCCTGTGCCACTGCAGGCCGGGTCGCAAACACACCACAGCAGTGAGAGATGAAGCGGCGTGAGCGTTATTGGGAGTTTGGAAACGTCCGTCACGTTGGATTGTGGAGATCCATCTGGCAGCCGCTGCAGAGTCAATCAGTCGTATTTATCAAAATGCTTGAGTGGATGTTTAAGTGGGCAAATGTGTGTGCTGGGCGCTAACGCAAACAGGCAGCGCGGGGAGATAAGAGGGTATTTAGGTTGTAATTAGCGAGTGCGAGAGTGAAATGGTGTCGCAGACAGCGGCAGGCCTGTGTGATGTTTGCTGGTGCTTTGTTTAAAGGCAGGCTGAGTAAACACAACAGGGAAGGTCAATATTATTACAATGAGCTGGAGAAACAGAGGAACTGTGGAGCAAAGGAAGAACTGACAGCTGTTTCCCTGTTCCCTGATCAAACATGACAGGATGTCAAATTCGACATGTAAAGAAAAGGGAAGGTTGGCACTCATGAGAAAAAAAAAATTAAGTAGGTGTGTGTGTGTGTGTGTGTGTGTGTGTGTGGGTGTGTGGTGGAGGGGGAGGAGGCTACATTACATGTACACAACATGTATCTCACTAGAGGGTTTAGGCCGAGGTACAAGAAATAATGCACAGTCCAATGCTGCCCCCTGCTGGCAACATTTAATTAACAAAAGTTATTTTAGTTGGACGCTACTACAGTAGTTTAT
This sequence comes from Paedocypris micromegethes, assembly GCA_028031935.1. Taxonomy (NCBI): domain Eukaryota; kingdom Metazoa; phylum Chordata; class Actinopteri; order Cypriniformes; genus Paedocypris; species Paedocypris micromegethes. Next base: position 7,782,694 of record CM051499.1, read on the forward strand.
TGTTTATAAAAGGTCATACGTTTTATTAGTTGTTTTTTCATATTTTATTTTTATTACTTAACAAATTAATTTTGTTATTTTAATTCAAATACTAAATTTGTGTAAAACTTTTTTAAGTACTGTAGGTCTACGGAAACAAGAATAATTTGCATAGTCCAATGCTGCCCCCTAGCCGGTCGCATGTTTCATTACAGAGATCTGCATTTACTACAGTAAAAAGTGTGCTTAATTATATAAGACAATTCAACTTATTTTGTTATTCAAATGAATTATATTTCATTATTTGTATTATTCTAAGCGATTCTAAACGAAACGTGTGTTACATTTTTTTTTCATAAATTTTCATATATATATATTTCGTTACTCCAAACAAACAGTAAGGATAGCACTGAGCTTTTCTCCCCCACTATAACACTATTCCATTAACGTGTGTGTTTTGCAGGTCTGAGCTCGACACAAAACACAACGTCTAGAATTTTACTGGACATTGTTACAGATGTGTAACACTTTGCCTGTGATGCTTCTAAAACACTGAATATCTTTCATTTTAAAAGCATTTGTAGAATCATAAGTCAAGCAAATTCAATTTACACATGGTAGCGTAAACTTTCCATGCATCCTTAGACGTACTTGAAATGAAAATGATAACCTGACGTTTTGTTTCACTGCTGGCCATATTGATGCCAGATGATTGTTTAATGTTGTTTGTTTGGAAATGCTAATAAAAACAATTAAAACAGCATTTGTTTAAAAACTGCATACCGGTTTGAATAATGTTCGTTTCTCTAAACCAACACGGGCCAGTCCACATACCATACAGTCCTGCTCAGATAAAATTCTCTAAGTATAATGTTGTTTAAACAATACACATTTATTTGTCTTGGTCAAATAAATCAAAATAAAAAGCATGCGCTGTCTCGTCAGCACATGCGCACAACCACCGAAGAGCACGTGCACGGTTTGGCATCAGTTTTGTTGCTCTTTGTGAAAATGACTGACGTCCCAATACATGTTTTGAATTCATTCGCCTTTCTTTAGTCCGTTTGCTCGACTTTTACTTTCGACGGAATAGTTAAGTTGGACAAGCAGGTGAGTCAAAAGCACTTCTAATTGTCAAAAACGCCAACGCCATCTTCCCTTAAAAAAGGGCCATGTTCTTAGTACTAGCTTTTATATCGCTTAAGTGTAGAAAAAATAAATGTAAAGCTTACTAGTCCATATGGAGAGCTGTTAGTGTTGATGAACTTGATTTAAATGTTCGCGCGTGCGCGGTGATTCAACGTCAAAGGGCATGACGTAACCCTGACGGCCCTGTAAGGCAATCAAGTAATAATTCGCGTAGTAAAGATGACTACAGTCGCTTTTATGAATGCAAAACGATCGGTTTAAAGTACCAATCAATTTGCAAAAGCCTCTGTTTTAGGAAGAATTGTTCAAATAACAACTAACTGAACAGTGATCTAGTTTGAGTCACAGAAACGGACTACGTACTTATTAAAACAGCAATCAATTTGGTAAGAAATTATCGTTAAACGTAAATGTTTCCAAGCTCGGCTTTATTATTTTTCCAAACACTGTCTAAATCAGTTTATAATAAAATGTATCATCATTACAGTGACTGCAAGACAAAATGTAAATGCAGATGTGGCGCCATCTACCGGTGATCACTTGCTCAGTCAGGAGGTTTGCCAAATTAGCCCCATAATTAGAGTCATTAGATGAATCAATATCACTACAGCATTGTGTAACAAGTGCCATTAGGCTCATGTGGAGATAAAACAATATTAGTCAGGTTTCTGTCAAGGAACGACTGTGAGTTCCTGAGCACAACAGGAACAGGTTTTGAAAGGGTGGTTGTCCTTGAAATTAAAACAATTACTATAAAAGCCTCACAGACGTACTTCTATGGACAGTGTCACCTTTAAAATGGTAAAAATAATGACAATTCTAAGGGTGTGTATACTTATGGGTGCCCAAGATACCAGCTATATTAATAATTACATTATTAGCAGTGGTAAACTTGACATTTTTCCATAGGGCCGTGTTAAGGTTAAATGTTTCACACACACATGGCTATTCAGGGCAGTGAAGATTAATATTTAATCTGAACTTCGACTTTTAAACAGAAGACAGTAAATACAGTATACGTTTACTTAGGGTACAGTACTTCATAGCACATTTATCTGTTTTACTGTACTTTGAGTGTAGTACTGTAAAACATTGAGTCTAGTAGAGTAAATCTACATAATATATATAATCTATAAAATCTATTAATTCAATTCAATTTAATTCAGCTTTATTTATAAAGCACCTTAAAAACAACAAGTGTTGGCCAAAGTGCTGTACATGAACAATAAAACCATCAAATTCAGTATGTTGATATAAAAACACAGAAATCAATAAAATATTTAAAACAATTAAGATCAATAAAACAGTAAAAGCCAACAACTCATACCGGTTAAAATGCCAAGGAAAAATAATGTGTTTTTAAGAGAGATTTAAAAACCGGAAGAGAGTCTGTGCGTCTAATGCTCGCCGGCAGCTCATTCCACAGCTTTGGGCCCACAACAGAAAACGCTCGATCACCCCTAAGTTTTCTCTTAGTCTTAGGCACCACCAAGAGCGAGTGGTCTGCTGACCTAAGGCAGCGTGATGGGGTATAAGGCTGGAGAAGGTCAGTCAGGTACTTAGGAGCAGAACCATGTAGACACTTAAAAACAAATAAAACTATTTTAAAATCTACTCGAAAACGGATCGGTAACCAGTGAAGTGCTGCTAGGGTTGGTGTGATGTGCTCTCGTCTTTTAGTGCCAGTTAAAAGCCGGGCAGCAGCATTTTGGACTAGTTGCAGTCGGGACAGTGATTTCTGGCTCAGACCATAATAAAGAGCGTTGCAGTAATCTAATCGAGTAGTGATAAAAGCATGGATTAAAATTTCAAAGTGATGCCGTGAAAGAAATGGTTTAACTTTGGCCAGCTGTCTTAGGTGATAAAAACTTAGCTTGACCACTGAACTAATTTGAGCGTCCAGCTTGAGATCACAATCCAGTCTCACCCCCAGGTTTTTTGCTGTTGTCTTGACAAAAGTGTTTAAAAATCCCAGGTCAACCTGAACCTTAGAGGTTCGAACCTTAGAACATTTGGACCGAACAACAGAACCTCAGTTTTTTTGTCGTTAAAATGAAGGAAGTTAAAAGACATCCAAGCCTTTACTTCATCAATGCAGTGTAGAAGTTGATTTGCAGAGTAGGCATTTTCCTTTTTTAAAGGTAAATAAATTTGGCTGTCATCAGCATAAAAGTGATACGAGATGCCATGTTTCTGAAGAATGGAACCCAGAGGGAGTAAGTACAAGGAGAATAGAAGGGGCCCTAGAATGGACCCTTGAGGGACGCCACAGGTCAGAGGAGCTACTGAGGACTTTGCAGCTCCAAGACCAACACAGAAACTTCTTTCCGCTAAGTACGATTTAAACCAGTGTAATGCACTTCCCTGTATTCCAACCCAGTTCTCCAAGCGAGTCAGGAGCAGCTGATGGTCCACCGTATCAAAGGCAGCTGTCAGGTCTAACAGTACCAACGCAACACAGCAACCTGAGTCTGTGGCTAAAAGAACATCATTAAAAACTTTCAGCAGTGCTGATCAGTGCTGTGCTATTATGTTAGTTAATCTAATTTTCTAATTGTGTATATACAACACATATTGTGGTATGCTAATGAGGCTTATACACATTTACATTACAAATATAACATAAAACAATAATACAACCCATGCATTTCCAATCATTTGGTACTATGCTTGAGTTTTTACAAACTATACTTGAGTGACTTCAATAATCTAAGTGTATCAATAGAGTAAGATCTATAATATTTCGATTTTTGCATTGGTCATCAACATTTTTTTCAATGACAAGACAAGTAACAGACTAGTTAGAAATCATCCTTTTAATATAAAGAATTATATAATTTAAAGACAATAAATACACTTCTGATTTTCTAATCCCCCAGCGTGTGCAGAAGTAATCAGTCTTGTCTGTTGTGCCGTAGTTATGGCTCTCACCGTGGACTTTGGCAGACGGAGCAGACAGCAAACGGAGAACTGAGATTTACACAATGCTTTACCGTGGGTGATTTGTCGAGTCCAGGTGAGTACACAAATACATCCACACGTCATAAACGGAGCGAGACACACCAAGCTTTAGATTAATAATGCCATGTGAGAGGAAGTAACATTCACAGATGATCCTCACAATATTATCTGCGGCTGCATATCATAAGTAAACTCGCAACCCTCCCCGCGAGGATTATTATCACGTAATACCTTAGTGAGACTCCCATATGTACATTCAATAAAACTTCCGGTATGCTCAATACTTGTGCAAGAATACATATCAGTAAAGGTGACTTAATCGTGCTTTTCTCCGTCACTGTTGGCCGCTTTGCTGGGTGTTGGTTTCTGGATCAGCGGAAGACTAAACGCACAGATGATGAGCAGACAGATGCACACACACACCAGAGCCGCGCCCAGTGTGTTGTTGAAGCTGATGGCGGGAGCGTGGAGCAGCAGGTGTGTTTTCCTCAGCATCATGTCCGTTTCTACAGCCTTCATCTGCACATGGGTGGCAATGATCGCACACACGTGGAAGAGCTGGTGGCTGTGGCCTGCAGAGAAACAGAACTACGCTTTATAAAGGAATAAATAAAGTAATAAAGAATTAAATAAGACTGAACTAAAAATTAAGGACAGAACCCTACTACAAGGATGTTGATTTCAAGGCCGTAAAAATCCTTGAATTTTTTAATTCTTGAAAATGTTTGAAATTGAATTACTTGAATTATTGAATTGTATACTTGGTTCACATCAAACACGTATCTGACTGAATAGTTTGCCTTTTTGAAGAAGGAATAAAAATAAGTTCAAACTGCTCTGGATGAGCCTTGCTTGATCCTCTGTGAGCGATGCTGCCTGGTAATCTGTATTTTTTCCTCTAACAAAGTAGTGATGGGGAGTTTGATTCTTTTAACGGACTCGGATTTTAAACTCTCAAACAGTAAAGTGATCAAATCACTTCAAGTCATTTGTTCACTTGTTTTCTATGAACTGTACATAACTGTTGCTTTTAGACTCCACAGTTTCAACTGGTGACTTGATGTGTGCAGTGTTATAATGTGTGCAGTTTTATTTATGGCTATCCTCAAGCATGTTTAATCACTTCTATTTTTATGTATATTTTCTTATTTCGTATTGTTTGTGTATATATTTTCTATTCTTTATATACTTCAAAATGCTATCGTGAGATGCAATTTCCCCGCTGTGGGCCAAATAACGGCATTTTCATTCAGGCATTCATAAACTATTATACTATTATATCAAGCATTCATAAACTATAACTAATATATTAACAGTCGACTAGACAGACAGTGACACTTATCCAATTGGTATTACAAAGCACAACTTTGTATTTGTTTGTCTTGGCATAGTATCGTTTTAAATGTGATTAAAATTGTGAAGTTTCATTTGATTGTTTAGGCAGACCCTTAATTATATATTTTTCCACAACTGTATAGTGCTGGAAAATCTTGAACATGGATCATGAAACATGAACATTTCTCCCAGTCTGAGATTTGAACCTGCCACCTTCCAGTTGTAAGTCTATCTCTCTAACCATTAGGCCAAAACTGCTTTTAAAAATGTTTCATTCATCCGTCAAACCCACTTTGTGCGTTTTATCTTGCTATCAGAGAAGCTGCGATTGGCTGGAGCCAAGAATGTGCAGACACATCCTGAACTGGAAAACAGCCAATCACAGGGCCAGAAAGGCGTTCACTCATTCATACACTCACACCTACAGAAAACATATGGTCATGTTTTTCAACTGTGATAGGAAATCAGACACCAATAAAATCTAGACAAAGACTGAGAATTTCACACAGTCTTAATTAAAGGTCCACTAACCGCCGCCCTCTACATTTTCTTTATTGAATGTTTATTAATAAATAGCTAATAAATAATGATTAAATAAGAAAAAAATATATTAATACAATGATGCTGTTCGTCTTTTTTAAATACACATGCAATTTTTAAATTAATCGACATGTTTTTTTAATTATTGGGAATTAAACCAAATAATTCCATAGAAAAGAATTGAACATGCAGTCTTCACCTATGTAGTCGAAGCGCCCAGGTGCCAGTCTCTCGGGAAGGTGTGTGGCAAACAGGAAGCCGGTGAGAAATGCAAGCAATATGTGCTGCACGTGAAGGGTGTTTGCCTCATTAAAAGCACAGCCGTCACCTTCGCATAGAAACACCTAGAAAAGCAGAGAGATAATGATAGGACCACCACAGGAAGTGCCACCCTTTCATTCCTCACATGTTTTAAACACAAAAATGCCAAGAATGTGTGATTAAAGTTCACCAGAGTCATAAAATCACGGTTATCCTCTCCAGTTAGTACAAGCTTCGGATACCTTTTTTTTTTATATAAGAATTGTCTCTTTCAGTGAACATTAACTGAACAGACGGCGTGTTTGTGTGGTATCTAGCGAGACTTGCCCTGTAGAAGAGCGGAATGTTGTCAAACAGGTAAGGGAAGGCGTAGGCAAGAATCCGCAGCACCTTGCTTAACTTCAGGCTCTGTTTCTCCGAGAATCTGGATCGTAGAGAGGGAAACACACTTCAATCAATAACACATGTTTTCAGTGACGCAAGAATCTGTGGATTTTTGTTATAGAAAATGCAGAATGTGGCCTAGTTTGGCTCACTTGATATCTTTTTTTGCTTGGTGAAGATAAAGCATGAAACAGATTTTCAGAGAGTTAGTTTAAATTGTTACCTTTGATTGATGCTGTAGTTATAGCCAAGCAATGGTAAGCCAAGCCTTAGCAAGGAAACGGAGAGCAAAATGAAAACAATGAGCAAGCAATCATGCGGTTTTATCACTATTGCAATGCATAGGAAATATAAATTCGCTTTTATTCGCATTCCATTTGCGCACACACGTGAGATTTGGTGGAAAGCGTGATTTGTCACATGCAGCTTTATTGACCGTGCATTGAAATGAGCCAAACATTTTTTAATTTGCTTTATTTATTATTGCCATTTGATTATGCAATCGAATTTTTTTGAATTTATGTTTGATCACCATTATAAGATTTTCATGATTTTTGATTTACATTTTTAAGCTTGTCTATGAATTATTAAAAGAGAATGTTAATCATTGTTAACAATATTCATTATACAGTACGTATATACAAATGAAGTGTAATTTTAAATACATATCTGTTTTGTTGCAACAAAATAATATTGTAACTGTGTCCTTTAAAATACATACATTAATCTGTTTAGTTGGAAAAATATATAATTGTAAAAGTGTCATTTTACACATGTGTTTGTGTAGCTGTTTCATAATAATAAATCTTATTCATAAACATACTTTTGCTTTCATTTTTTGTATTATTTATATGTTTAATTGATCTTTCATATGTGAGAGAGAGAGAGAGAGAGAGAGAGAGAGAGAGAGAGAGCATCACAAAAAGCAGTGGTCTTCCGCCCATATTATGCAACATGGATGTTTGAAATCTCTGTTGATAAGAAGAACAAGTAGCAGAATGTTCAGTTTGTTACCTGGAGTAACAGGCCAAGCTGGTGGAGAGGATGGTGTTAAACACAGCGGTGGGAATGTAGTAGGAATGAAAGGTGCCGTTAAGCCACACATCAGGGAAAGTGTAAGCAGAATAGCTGATGGCTGAACCTGCAGCAACCACAGGCATCAGTCGGTGACGTTTACGTTTGAAAATGTGCTTTATAGCTATATTTTTAATTTAAGACTAGTATTTAGTTTACGTAAGACTATCACTGTGACTGTTTGCACTTAAGTTCCTATGTAGGATCAAATTCTGGAACATTTCATCCAGCTTCGTTCTTTTAGAACTTAGAACTTTAACTCCATAAAAGGCACAAAAATCCGAAGTCTTTTACAAGCGCATCAATTTACCAGGTTAAACAAATAACCTTAATCCGCTGGACCAAACCGTATCAGTCTTGAGATTTTTAGCAGGGTTGAATTCAAATTCAAATTGTATTCATCACATACATATTATACGTGGTACAACATGTAGTGAAACGTGTTTGAATTTTGATGTTCTGTTTAAAGCTTCTTGTCATGTTTATAATTATATATAAGTGTCCAAAAGAGTAAATAAAATGTAAATGGCTTTAAGGTTGAGGAATCTGGAAATGCGTTTCTCTCTTACCGAGGCTGTATAGACTGACAGCGCCATAGTCGAAGAAGTAACAGATATGTCGTGCGCGGGTGGACATGCTGCTGAAGGTGTGGGCACAGCTGGATGCCAGCGGGTACACGCAGCAGCAGAAGAGGTAGACCAGCAGTGGCCAGGTGAACGGCTCGTGCCAGGCGTCCTCCATCAGCAGCACGGTCATCAGCTTCCACAGGAAATACCTGCCGCAGAAGAAGAAGAAGAAGAGGCTGATGTTGACACAGCACAACACCAAAACCAACAACAAACCAGTCAAATCACAATTCCATGAATCCCTTGTTGGAGGAATCAACATCATAAACAGGATGATAAACTGACCTGTTGGTTTCACTCTTAAAATTTTTTTTTTTTTGAATTCTTATTTCAAATCATGAGCGGATTGTGAAAACAAACATTACATTAATGTATGATAAATGCTTACATGTATTTGTAAAATGTAAATTATAAATATTGAGCAAAAATAAAATTCGATTTTTACAAAAACCTCTTTATAAAATCTTAAAAGTACAGTAATTTGATTAAAAATGTTGCTTATCAACGCTAATAAAAAAAAATCAGTATTAAAAACCACACATTGATTACAATACTACATTGAAATAATTGTGTCAGTTTAATAAAACATTTTCCATCAGTGCAAGAGGAAAGTGAATATTAAACCAGACTTAACAATCAGAAACATAAAATGCTTTGTTCTGAAAGTATTATGGTATTTAAATAAATAACTTAATTTTAATTCAATGAATATTTCTGGGTTAATCTACAAGCATGAACTTGAAGTGGATGCCAAGCGCCTTCCAGCCATTGCAATATTTAGCTCACAAAACCCATTTAGAGGTTTGATTTTTCTCTCGCTCGCTCTCAAAGGATCAGCGAGTTTAATGTAACCAAACATTAACGCAGACCCAAGTTTTGTCCTATTGATTCACTGTGTGTATTTAACCATTGTGTGGGATCAGGGAGCGTGTTAGCTTTGAGAAACAGACAATTGTCAAAGCGGCGTAGTAGACTACTATAGGAGCAGATCGCAATCCATCAGGTTTGTTGCCGTCCAAAGCAAATAGAAATTTTAAATGTGTTATTTATTTTACGAGATGGAAATTTATGGTTCGGGTAAAGCAAGCAATTTCATGCCAAGACTTTAACCCTCTGCAAATGTCTAACTTGAAGGGAAACAGACAGAAAAGCAATAACAGAAGAAAAACATTGACCTGAAAAAGCTAAAATTGAAGAGATTTTTTTTTAAATTCCACAAGCAATATCGGCTTGAACAAACTGTCAGTGTAGAGAAATCTCTGCAGAACCATCAGGAACTCTCAGCGTGAGTCAAGGTGACTTTTACCGGTGTGTTTACCTCCTGTAAACGCTGCCGGGAATCACACCGAGAGCTCATTAACCAACTTAACCTCCTGTGATCAACCAGCTAGTTGTAGTCATTCAACACAAGACCACCATCACAACAACAAGAGCTTGCGATCAAAAAGCCAAGAGCATCCAGTATTGAGGTGTGTGGAGAGACTTTACCAGGTGGGCAGAAAATGTGTCCAGACATTGAGGGTCTCGTTCGTGAGCTGAAAGAGACTCAGCACGCAGTCTGTGGCCGAACTACGAGGGTGTCGATACCCGGAGATGATGCCATCCTCTTGGAAAGCCTGCGTTTTGGAAAGAGTCATCAGCGGAGAGCTATTGTTGGGCCAAAAATCTCAACCAAACAAATGCTTCAAGAATTCGGATATCTCAGTATGTTCAGGTACACACCTTCAAACTGCACATCAGGTTGCACAGTGACAGGACACAGAGAGACAACGTGATTCTTTACCTTTTGTTAGATCTGGCGAGGTTCTGTTGGAGGAAAGCGAGTGGACTTACTTTAGGCACTTGGTGAACCGTGAAGACCCGGCGAAGCTTGATCAGGCTGAACATGATCAGATGGAGGCCAGAGCACAAAGACAGAGGCAGGTGAAGAGCTGTGATCTCACCTGAGACCAGCTGGATAAGCCCCGCCCCTTCCTTCACACCTACAGGAATTAACCTCTCACATAAACACTCAGCCGTCATGGAAACACACCCTGGTGGTGAGAAAGCTGATATACGAGATCATGAAACAGTAAAAACAAATATTTTGCTGTTTTAATGATGTTTATGTTTATGATATATATATATATATATATAGTTGTTTTTTTTTTTCACATTTCAATTACACCAAGACTGAAACTGGACACAATGGCTGGAAGCAGGTTAAACTGGATTATAATAGATCTTTTTTTCCAGGTTCAAGTTTAACTGGAATTCTCAGACTTAGGAAGCATCTCCCTGGGTGTCTGTGGCTTGTCAGGGTGGAGTGTTTTCAGTCGGTGGGTGAGACCACGTAATGAATGGAGGGTGTGTACCTGACGGAGGAAGGAAGGCTGCTGTGTGCTTTTGAGGAAATTATATACATTTACAACCTTGACAACCTTGTAAACATGGATTTACAGTATCATGGTTAGGTCATTTTCTCTTCTGCCATACTGTTGCGTGTGTGTTGCCATTTTGTTAATAGTAATTTAACTAATGATATTTAGTTTCAATGCCTTTGGTACTCGATTAACATATTTGAATGAATGAACAAGGCTTTATTTATCCCACTAGGAAAAGTTTCTGATGTTTATTGGACTATATTGCACAGCGAATTATGAAGTGCAGAATTATAATTCTGTTTTATTACTTGAAGTGTACCTTTTTTTGGTCACACAGTCCACATTTTTAAAACATGTTTAGTCAAAAAAACACAATAGATATTGGTGTCTGTGAGACTTTATTTATCAGTGGAGACTTACCGGTACCTTTATTAAAATTTCGGGATTTCATTTCTATATTAATATTGTCTAATTTAAAGCACAATACACTTTTACAATTGACTCAACGTACGGTTTATATACTGTAGATATGTGCGAACCACAAGTGAAAAAAATATACCTAGCCAGAACCATTCCAAACGCAACCCCTAGATGGCAGCAGAATCCAATTTAAAAGAATATCGTGTCGTCACCGTCAGTAAATTTCAGATACTCTCGCAACATGAGATGATGCGGTTACATTACACTGGCATCAAATTCCAATTTTATAAACATTTTATATGTTTAGTTAAGTATAGTTGTTTACCAGGAACTTTTATGTGGAGATTGTATGTTCTGTGGGTTTTGCTCACCCTTATCAAAAAACACGCAAACTGGCTTCATCAATATCACACTCTCCAATTTAATTATTTTATGCTAAACAAGAATCCGATTAGGTTATTAAACAATTAAGGTGCTTCTGAATTGTAAACCAGCATCAATGGACCATTCATCATTCTATAAAAGTCTCAATATTTCAATTGAACTCTAAAGATAGATGCTATGCATTCTCCACAGATTCACTCATCCATGAACTTTCCCCTAATTGAAATTCTTGTAGCAGAATTCATCACCTCCGCTCTTGTTCTCCATCCAGCTCAAGCGCATTCTTTTCATCAGCTTCATTAATTGTGCATGTGTTGATGTGCATCATCTGGAGGGCAGATGCGACAATAAACGTGGCTGTAAACAAGGCTATGGATAAGTTGCCTCGAATCCTGCATAATGAACCGACGCAAGCCAGAAAAAGGCCAGAGATGGAGCTCGGAGCAGTGAAAGCCCGGGCACGGTCCATCTGACCCGCAGTACAGCAGGAGATGCCAATACGTCAACCTATCCATCCGTCTCTCGCTCGAGGTGCAGCATCCATCTCTAATTCTGTTCAGAGTAACACGACCCAAGGAGGAAAACATCAAAATGGTGCAAAAACAGCACATCTGAAATATTTGCTCAGAAATGTGAGATGACAAGAATGTGCATGTGACCAAACGAAGAAAAGGCTCCATGAGAAAGTGGCGTCAAACTGCTTTGGACGAAAAGTTTGATCATAGTCTTTATAACAGACTTGGGCCTACAACAAGGCCACAAACACGCATTAGCTGGGTAAATCATGCGATAATCTGATCAGACAGTCATTAAAATATGAGCTTTTTCCACCCACGGCATCCCAGAGCATGAGCTCCGCTAATTCCAGCTAAAAGCCCCGGCTACCGAGCGAGTCGGAGAACGAACAGAAGAAAATGACGCGGGTTAGAATATGCCAGAACAGGCCGCGGAGCCAAGCCAGTAATCAGACGTGTGTGGCAGAGATAGAGAGAACGTGGCGGGGCTTACAGTAAACGAAGACCCTCCAGATTAACACTTCCTCGGGTGGTTCACATTCATTTATGAGCGAATAAACGCTGGATAATTCACACGGACAAGGAGGTATAAAAAGAAATGCTTTTATTTGACTTTAGAAAAGCAATTGAAAGCACAAAGACTTCAATAAACATTTGTCCTGCATTAAAAAAAAAAAGATCGTAAACGCACATTGTGCTTCCTCCGCAAAGTACGACCTCTGTGTGCAGTCGCTGCGATCCAGTTCCACCGTTTATTGCATACACGTGAAACGCCTCGCGCCATTTTACAACTTCTGAGTGGAAAGGAACGAGAAAAAGAAGCGCGACATGATTTCTAAACCGCAGAAGCTTTCAGAGAAAAGCCTTGCACGGTGTCCCAAAGTCAAATAAATTAACAAAATCATACTGAAACGCAAGTTGTTGAAGTCGCATTTCCTCTGGCAGACATGCTGTTGTACGTCTTTCCCTTTATAAATATGGAGTTGCACACATTCCCATTTATAATATTCATAATACTTTGCGTTCCTCTACGCACTCCTTACTACAGCAAACCAAACCACGTTCTGAAAAATTGCAGCTAAAACCTTCCGGTTATTTCAGTTATTAAAGGAAAAAAAAAACGAATTATTCGTGTTTCTACCACATTACAAAACAAAGCAAACAGAAAGTCATTTAAAAACACTTTGGTGTGAATAAAATATGGTTGTCTGTCTCATGTCAGCTTCCCTTTAAACGTCCTTTTATCCGCCTAACGAGTGAAAAATATGAAATGTGCATAGTAATTGAGATCAGTGTCGGTGAGAGCAATAGCAACCTGCTTTTCAGAGCAAAACGTTCAACTAAACAACCGCTTGGGATAAAGTTTTCTGAATGCCATCGGTGCCAAACAAACCAGAGGCTTTAATGTCACGTTTGGAAATGTCACATCCATCACCGTCGGCTTGCCATTTATCTCTAGACCAAAGCGAAAGCCAGAGGTCCAGACTGGAACGTGAACATCTGTTTGGGAGGCGAGCGGCGGGTTGCCAGATAATGGGATAATATGTCTGCGTCTTGCAGCTGTGGCTAGGTCAGATTAAGACAGAAACGTTCCACCAGAAGAAGGTTTCACAGCTGAGGTCAAGTGGCTGAGACTTTTCCGGAAGAGACGCGGGCAAAGCTCACGCTGCGTTTTAACATTTTCCTCAGGGGGAGAAAAGCATCAGGTTCTACACATTATTCAACATCACCACTTATGTGAGATTTTACATTAGTAAATGGTCAAAGAGAACATTTAATTTTTAATTCATTCTTTCACTGTGAAACATTCTCACTCCTTCGCCAGCAGCAATCGCGCCACAAGAAATGGAGGTATTAGCGTCCGGAAAAGATAATATAACGAAACCCAAATGGTTTCCTGAAATAATTGAAAATGACATGGAAACGAACACAGCTGCAATCACCTTGCAATCAGCAAACAAACGCTGAAAATCCCACCCAATTTTCTGATTGCCATCAAGACGTGGGAGACGCGTCCTCTCCATCACATGACTCGATGAAGACGCCCCACACACAAACGCATTCGCTCCAGTAAAGTGCATGACCAGCCTACAACTGAGGTTCAAGGTTTCCATTACAAACAGGAAGCTCCTAATCCAGCACGTGTCACTTCTCAAGAACTACAGATCTGCGTTTTAGCTTAAGTGCACTATGGGAAAGGTGTGAGCCTAACCGCTGCTCTGTGGGTCCAGCACAGCACAAGGATGGTGCCATGCAGACCGAACGCTGTGAATCAGTGAACGTGACAAACACAGGAATCCTGCTCTCGGAGTTACAAATAAATCATGCTACACTTCAAGACGTATTCTGCACTTCTCCATAGCTTATACGCATTGGTTTACTGCTCATTAGCCGTGAACAACGATTGCCGGTTTCTTTTCCGCAGCTTCACTGGAATGGTGAAACGTATCTAGACCTGCATTGGGAAAGACAGCAATTTCGCAATTCTCACACACATCAGACACTCAAGGCTTGAAGATTTCAGCGGCCAAACTTTGTAACGGACACAGAATAACCGCAATGAGTCTCAAAAGGAAAAAAAAAAACAGAATCCGTGGGCTACCCAAAGCTGTTCTTCTCACGAGATACGGCAACAGACTGTGGCCAGCAGCCGTGCCCTCGGATCTCCTAGTGGCAGTCGTGGTTGAAGGCTCTTGAAGGCCTGGTGTGCTCCGCTCTAGTTGTGCTTGGCCCTTCCACCCTTCAGGTAGCTTTTCCAGCGCTTGATAAAGTCCCTGAAGATGGGCGAGTTGTCCACAGAGCCCAGCAGCTGGAGCTGGTTGATGTGCGTTGTGTGGTAGTCCCAGCGAGCCAGGTTGGGCGAGGTGCCCAAAATAAAGTGACGCAGATCATAAATGGTGCCCGATCCGGTGTCATACAAGGGAAGCATGACTTTCAGAGATTCCATCCCCTTGCTGTACAGCTGACCCGCGTCCCGGCCGAGTTTATCACCCGCCGTCTGCGCTACATCATACAGGCCTATGAGGGAATAGATGAACCCGTTGAGAACAAAGGAGCTAGGGATTGTGGGATACTCCTCATACCAGTCGTATTTGTTCATAAACACGGCTTTGACGCCATGCTGCTCTGAAGAGAGTTTGAAAGGCCCTGTGGCTCGGAGAGCAGACTTGAGGTAAACGTCACTTTTCGTCATGAGATAGGCACGTACGAGAGTGGACATGGCCTGACCCTGTGCCATAGCCGAGTACCAGCCTGGCTCCAGTGCGTGGAAACCCTCTCCGAGTTTACGAGTCACCATTATAGGCCAACCACCACGCTCGTCCTGGTTGCGCACCAACCAGTCGCTGGCAGCAAAGAACGCCGCCATGTGTGCCGTGGTTGAGATCGTGATGTTGTCGATGGCTCCGTGGCCATGAAGCACTAGTTTCACCACACGCCGCGGCATGATCTTGGTGGCTTTGACTGCTTTAGTGTTGGAAAGACCGATGCCTTTGCGAAGGTCAGTCAGAAGGTCACGGGTGACTGTGGTCCATGTTGTCCGAGGCCCGATCCCGTAGGTGATGTCACGGTCTTTGAATGAAATGAGGTGGCTGGTGGTGATGTAGTGGATGGCAAACGGTGGGCCTTTCTCAGTGGTCTCCAAGATGACGGAGACGCTACCATTAGAAGTGAACTTCAAGTCAAAGGAGACAATGAAGTCCTTTGTGTTGCCAAGAGGGAGTGAGACTCCTTCGGAAATGTCTAAAAAGGAAAAACTATTTTAGTACCCAATTTCAAGCCTTAATAGGTTTAGTCTTTGCGAGACACTCTTGACATTTAAGAGTATTTAATTGTTGGGTTTTAATGAGCATCAACAAACACGGCACAATATGGTCTTAATTAAGCGGAAGATTTTTTTTTAAAAATCACATTTTTCATCTTGTGGCTAATGCGTCTGCCGGATCTGCTATAAAGAGGAAATGTCACAAGCTAAGCCATGGAGTCAAGAGTTAAACAGGAAGGACAGGCCCAATTAATAAAAAAGAAAAGCTCTCTTTCACAAAATCATTCAGCACTGTGCAAATGTGAGAACTTGGCTGAGAGTGAGAGGTCAGAAGAGTTCACTGCATTTCAATCTGTTCACAAAAACATTCAAAACCTCATTTGTCATTGTTAGTGGCTCTACTGTATGTATGACGAGGTTTTGTGGAATAAAAGGTTGACGGACTGAAACATCATTTTCTCAGAAAAAAAAACTGAATTAGTAGAACAAGAAATGGCATAAAAAATTAAGCAGTGAGGTAGAACGCATGCAGCAAAGGACATTTTGGCTTCTCTCTTGCTATTTAATGCACTCATAAATCCATTACTTTAGGCAACACTAAGACTAAGTGGATTTGTACAGCGCTGCTCTGATTACGATGCATCAATACAAGCGATGCGGAGGACATGCATATAGATGACGGCCCGACTGGAGTCTTGGACAAAGCCTCGCCCTAGCTCGCCCAGTTCTAATCAATGGGTGATGACACCAATTATTGCCCGCCGACAAATCGGCACTGCTAATTCTGAAGTCTATTGATTAGTTTGTTGCTAATCAGCATAGTGTCAAAAGCATTATAAACGGTTCCTTATACTGAGGCATCTGCACAAATAGTTGGGAGTTAAGCTTATTGCTAAACTAAAAATAATCCAGGATTAAGAAATTGCTAGATAGTAAATAGTTTACTGTATCTAACAGGACAACCAAATAATATTGTTGTGTATTTTAAGCAATTTAGTGAAACAAACAAAAAAAAATAATAATAATGTTTGGTTATCCTAAGTCAAGCCATTTAATTTAAATCCAAGTCATTTGTAGGACAAGTGAAACACCAGTAAGTCTAAATAAAACGTGGTAATGGGGGAAGAAAAGAAAAAAAAAGAAAAAAAAAAAAAAGATACGTAACTCAAGTCAAACCATTGACTTCAATTTTATTCTATAAGTAATTTTTAGGGTGAATGAAAAACAGATAAAAGTTTAAAGAAAATGTTGTAATAGAGAAAAAAAAAAAAAGGTAGTAAGGTTCCAGCTGAAAGAGAAAATAAATCCACAAAGAGATCCACAAAGAACTGGTTGTGTACCTGAAGAGCTGAACTGCCGCACAGATGTGGCTCTGCTCTTGTCATAGACTCTGGTGAGCGAGCAGCCCTTAGGAATGATCCAGGGACTGGACCTGCTGTCCTTCTCCTCCGCCGTGTCATAGACCTCCATGTGGGGCGGCCGTTCCGTCAGGTTCTTACTGTAATGACTCAGGCCATACTGAGCTATTTGAATGGCGTAGAAATACCCCTGAGGACCCCATTGGGTAGACAACGGTACGCCTGAAAGAAAAAAGAAAGTGTCTGGTTTAGAAGGTTTTGACTAAAAGGTGAAGGCCACTATTTGCCGTGGTCGTGGATTGTCTTTGAGTGTGTTAACATTAACATTTGATTCTTTAACGCGAAGATTAAAATCTCTCCAGAGGTTAAATAAAAAGTTATATAGCTAGAGGTTTAGTTCTTTGTTGCAATGTTCCATGCAAATATGTAGGGATTTTATGTTTTAAAAGACATAAAAAGACATCTTTTATTTCTTTTTGGAATTATGAAAGGACACATTTTAAATTTCTTTAGGGAGGACATTGGGTCTAAAAAAATACTAATTAAATAACAAATATTTTTGGCTTTTACACCCGTTTTTTAAAACATCAAAAAAATATTAAAACAGTACAGTGTTAGATCATTTGATTTTAACTAGACAAAATTAACACCTAACTTCAGTTGAATTGATGTTCACATTTTTGGTCGGTCCACTAAGCTAAGGCAATGTTTTGCTCCATTTTCTTTCGGAGCTGGGTTACATCTGTATATAAACATATTAATGTGATACATCATCCATGTCATTGTACTTTTATTCTAGTTCCAAGGTTAATAGTGCATTTCTCGTTAGAAATGCATCTCACTGGCTCCGTACCTTGCACAAGGACAATAAAGTTGAATCTAATCTGATTCAGAGTGTAATTTTAATAAGATCTAGATAAGAGTGTATAAAAGATCTGCCAGATAACAAAGGAGACTTTTTATTTATTTATTTATTTATTTATGTTTTATAGTTGGTCTCAAAACCGAGGTTGTGCTGGAATAAAATCATGAGACTCGTATTCAGTGGATCTTTCAAGGACAGTCTCTCTCTCATACCTTTAAACACTGCGTACGTGTTCACCATCCTGGCACGACAATAATCAAGCCACAGGCAAAACACAGGAACCGCACGGCTGGTTTACAGCATCTCTCTCCAAAACATCCACATTAGGAAAGCACATGCAGGGCTAAACCCAGATATAACAAGGCAATATAGATGACAAACACAGCAAAGAGTTTTCGCAGACACACACACACAGGCTGTAAGTGGGATCGGGAGGCAGATGTGGTGAAGCTCTCTGGCCTAGATTCTATTCAGAGAGCTGGGATGCTCTGCTGGAGGAGACGCCATCCCTCAAACTGAAGGAGGAGGAAAAAGGAGTTCTCTTTCACTGTCACCCTCTGTACTCATCTCCTTTTCATTCCTTTTTATTCTCCCTCCCTCCTTCCCTTCTCTTTCACTGGAGACTGATGAGTCTCTCTGCTGTCTCTGATAATAGGCTGTGCGCTCTAACACACTGCCGCAGGCTCATGTGGGTTATTACCTCCGAGCTTAACACACTGTTTTTCTGCCTCTGACACCCGGGATGACAACGATGGGAACGGCAACTCTAATTAATCTTCGCTTTGTGTGTTTGGCGGCACAACAATTCTCACAAATGAACACATTTCATACCACAGCAAATTAAATCTGCCAAAGCCGTAGAAAGAGGTTTTATGTTTTCATAATGTTTAGAGATTTAACAGCAGTTAAACACGGAAGTCACCGGATTCAACCATGGAGTTCAGATACTACAAGGAAGGGTAAAGTACTTAAGTAAATGGACTGTTTCTTTACTTGAGTATTTTGTACTGCTGCGTATCAAAAAAATAGGCAACATTTACTCTACTTGACTATGTTTTCGACTCCACTAGATTTGAATGGACACTTACGTGTGTGTGTGTGTTGTGTGTGTGTGTGTGTGTGTGTGTGTGTGTGTGTGTGTGTGTATGAATGTGTGTTGTATAATACATGTAGTTAAATATTTAAAACTGGCGAATAACAGATGAAGCATCTCACGACAATACAAAAAAAAAAACGACATTTGCATGGAACTGGCACCGGTGAGTCGGTTCACCAAGGTTTTTCCTCTCCATTTGACAGATTATTTCTAAGTGGGGGGGCATCAGCAAAAAAAAAAAGAAAAGAAACAGGTGGGTGGGGCTCCACAATTCTTATTGGGGCCCAGTAAACAGTTTTAAAAGCACCGTCTCAAGAGTTGTTTTATTCCTAGCCATTGTCGCCTTTTAGTTTGTTCTCTGGCCGTGGCAATGCAGAGGTAATTTGGTTCTCTTGCATTACAGATTTGTTCAGGCGGTTTTTTACTTCCTGAAATTAGTGATTCTGTACGTCTGCCACGAGACGGCCTGTGACTCTAAAAAGCGCTTTATAAAGTAATCAAACTTGAACTGCTGCGTCATTATAATCTCCCTGTGGTTTGTTTGCATGCTTGTCACAAATACATGCAAATAAACTGGTGCAGGCCATTTCATTTAATACATAATAATTTGATGTGGAAATCCTTTTTGGGATGCAGTAAAGCAGACCATCAGAAAACATGATGATGATGCTATTAAAAAGGCAGCATTTAAGCGACTATTGAATCAGTGTAGTTATGGATGCCAAGCAGTTATTTCAACGAATCTTCATAGTCAAATACAAATAGACTAAAAGGATCCGTGTATTTTTTAGAGAGTGGAGAACATTGATGTGGTGGCAGCAGCTTAATGGAAAGAGGTGTGCTGGAGACATAAAGACTAAAGGGTTCAATCTGGAGAAGAGGTGATTTAAGAGGCGATGTGAAACCGGGATCAGAGTTCTGTTCTGTCACCCCAACACTTCAAACAGAACACTTAACCCTGTCTGCTGAAGGACAGTCCTTGCGAAGAGATGGAGAGAAGAGAGCGCCAGCAGGAAATGGGTGAAAGTAATCTGTCAGGCCGAGAAACAGTGATGGATCACTGTCACAAGAGGAGAGAAACAAAGAGAAAAATCTGCTGGACAGTGAAATGCCACTGAAGGACACAACACAAGCCGTAATCAGACTCTCGGTCCATTTCAAAATGCTTACATGTGAAGCTCTTACACATAAATGAAGTATTATCCACCTTTCATTGGGTTTGACGTTTGGTCATTGATGTTTAGAGAGAAGCCTGAGAGTAAAATTATTCTTCGTTACGTTTAAGGTCATCAGTTCTAGACTGAATCAATCTCGTTTTCATTTGCTTAATATATAGTCCGTTGAAGGTGTATTACTCACCGAAAACAGAAAGTACATTGACTCGCCATCCAGAAAACTCCTTTCGGACCGAACGTAATGACAATTAATGGCTGCTAACAAGACACGGTAGAAATGAAGCAGGCCGCTCTGCCTCACACGTTTCCCTGTGCACCACAATTAAGTGCTTCTGCTTTAATGTGACGTGCGTTTTCTTAAATGTAGGTGGCATGGCAGAGAGCACATACGTACACGGCCTATTAACAGCAACACTCGTGGGTGAAACCTGAAGACCTTTCTTATTACTTGTCACATTTTTTTACTTGTGCAATGACAATAAAGGCATTTATAAAGCATTGAATATTACAAAAGGTCTGTAATACTGTTTCAAAGCATGTGCGAATAAATTAGTAAGAATGATTAAAATAAAGCGGAGCTATTTTTGGTGCACAATTTGTAAAAACGTCACAACGTTGTGAATTTGGTTAATGGAAAAAATGCACAGAGGGTTTATGATCATCTCCACTACAAAGCCAAACAACCATCTGAGATGCCATCTTTAGTTTGAGCTGTGCACAAAACATTATAATAACAAATAAATTTAACTTTGACAAATAAAACATTTTTAAAAAGTCTTAAATTGAAACTAGGAATTCCAGCCCTTTGAATCTGAACCAAACAATATGAATTAAAAAAAAAAAAAAGGTGAAAACTTGACTTTGTTTTGGCATTTTTTTCAAACAACCAGGGAGGTTTCATTTAGAGAAAATTAATTTACATAAACTGATCTATATATTATTGATCACAGTAGATGCAGTCTACACTTTCCTACACAAATCCTTTACAAAAGCTGGGCAACCAGTCTGGTCTCACGCTGTAAAGGTCACAGGACCACGCGTTTACACATGTGAAAGGTCACATGACCCCACGTGCTGCTGTTTATGCAAATAAACCACAGAATTCCGCATCACATAAACAACAAATTGATATTGTGATGATCCTGTAAACAAATCACATTATTAATTTGAAGTTTGAAGGTTCTATAAAAATGGAACAAGCCGAATAAAAACAATTCATAAATACCCTAAAACCTCTATTAGAAGGTCATGGTTGGTCATTTTCCCTATTTTCTATTTTCGACGACCCTTCGGTCATGGTGGCCTTCTATTAGAGGTTTTAGGGACATTGAAAGGCATAAATCACTGCTCACCTTCCACTCCACTGATGCACTTAACTCGGTCACGCACCTCCACGTTATACCCTTCAAAGGACATGAAGACTCCATTTGGGTGATATGGCTCTCGCTGGGTGTAAACTTTTGAATAACTGTGCGAAAATTCAAAGCGATCGTATCCGTCGTACTGCACCACCTTGCCATACACCTCAAAGTACTTCTCCATCCAGTTGAACGGCATGTACACCTCCCCCCCTTCTCGCCGGCCCTTGATGGTGATGTCGTCATTGATCAGACAGTCAATCTCTTCATAGCGCACTCCACCCACCACAGGTGGAGGTTCGGGGGGCTGGGGCTGCTGAGGGTGGCTGTCTAATTTGGGACTGGGGGGTGGCTGGGGGTGGCGGGGCAGGAAGCGCAGAGCTTTCTCACTCGTGCACTTGTTCCACAGAACAACTGTGAGCAGAGACAGGAGGGCACAGATCACTATCAGGGTCTTGTAGTGAACGCGGGCTGCCAGACAACGCATCATCACGGTTTACCTGTAAAACACAAAACAACATTTTAGATTAAATTGATCCTTTTGGTCATTTTGTGTGAAAACAAAATATAGCCAGACTCTGATCAGCAGCGTTTTACATTTGACAAAGTCAGGATTCACAGGAAATGTTATGCATTTCTACCAGAAATTAAGCAGAGCTTAAAAGGTCTAATCAATATTCCAACTGTGCATGAATAATCAAATGCAGCATTAAAGAAAACCAATAACTGTCTGCACTGCGTAAACTGATTAGCATACAGCGACCAAACTTTATAAAAGCAAGAAGAGGACATTAATTTATGTTCCATTGCGTTGTACTGCTCTTCTACTGCAGCTTTCACTGAAAAAAAAATCTGAAAAAAAGCAACATCAATAAAAAAAAACATTTATGAAAAACATTTTACAGTTGAAAGGGAAAATATGAATCACCTAAAAACGTCTTTAGTTTCTACTGAACATTTGTATGAACAAAAATTCTTTCATTTTAGTGGTTTCCTCCAGGGTTCCGGTTTTCCAAACAGTGTAAATGTGTGTGTCACGCTCTTTGATTGACTGGCCAGCAATGCAGGGGGTGTGTCCCCCTCTGGAGTTGCTAGGATTGGCTCATGCTCCCCATGAAAATGGATGAATCATTCCACTCTCGCCATCAACGGCACTAATCTATAAATAGCAATATAATGACAACACTAAAAGGAGCAAGAAAACAAACCAATATTTTGTACACGCTTTCCCACACTAATCACATTGTGTTGCAGCTACACAAAGACAACGGTGTCCTACACAAATCCATCTCAAATCATGGATAAGGATCCTCGCTCTCATTTCATCTCATTACCGCATTTTACCTTCCTTGGAAAGAAAAGCAATCAATAACCAGAAGCTGGAGCGGCAAGACCACTACAGCTCATTACCGTTCCAGGTTCACCAGAACAACAAGCCACAGTCATCGTTAACAGTTTTCACTTGCGTTCAGTGGAGAGTGGAATCCCGGCAGCATCATCAGATCCATTATAGCGATTACCATGCGCTTGGGCAAAAAGGTTCAAGATGTTATAAATGATTGCTGCGCCAAAACCTTATTAGATTCTGTTCATCATTATCGTTCTCAAATACTACAGATGATCAGGAGAGACTTTCTCACTTCCAATCTCCCCAGCTAATCCTCTTTGCAGAGTTTGTACTTGTCTCCGAGACCAGAACTCCATCACTTCCTAATCTCTTTTCCCTACATTTTGACTTCCTTGCCATCGTACGTGGAGCAGACTAGCGTCTGGGCGCTCTGTGAAAGATTAGCAGCTCATCTCATTTGCTCAGGCTATAAATAATTTGATCTTTTGGGCTTAGGCAGGCAGAGTTCACAAGCCGTTACCCAGAGATTCAGGGACTGAAGCCCTGTCTGAATTCTAACAGAGGATGGAGTCTTCCGGATGAGGTGGTCCACCGCAGTGCAGGGTGCATCTGTGTACTGGAATAATTTGCATTCAAATCCACTAATATGCAGGAGATATGCCTGAGCTTGCGTTAATCCTGAGATCAAACTAAAAACAGGGAGAACACGGATGTAATCCCTTCACTGAACAAGTTTCACAGCGGCCTTAAAGGAAGAGAACACCATGTCCTGGGGAGTGCCATATCATGTTTGATTTACGAAAATGGCTTTTTCGAAGAGGGGCTTACGAGTGGTAATAGTAGTCGGAGATGAGTGCGGTTTAACGATGTGGCATCTCGATGGCGGCAGCTGTTCAGCGAGAGCGGGTCCATTGAGGAAAGCGGAGTTGGTTCGACGTATTGACGCAGCATTCTCACAAAACTAAGTAAAACAAATGCATCCATCACACCATTGATGTCCGCATCCGAACGCGCCCTGTTGCCGAGGCGACCTGTTACTGACCACGCCCACTTCGCATCCGCATCACAGTGATTTATGAGCTGGTCTTTTAACCAAACTGGGTCGCTATCAGTATCCCACATCTTTAGTTTTGTCCTTCTACCTTCTAGCGGTCCTGTCTCATTAACATTTTGCTTTTGCGAAATCGTTCATCCGGACGATTTCCAAATATTCAGAAAAGCCGCATTTTCATAACTTATGTACTTTTCTCACGAGAATGCATTACAATGTGTGTTTAATCTAAATATAAAATATTAAATTAAACAGTTTTCTTTAAAAATAATGGTGCACAAACCAATCATGCAGCACTATGTCTGCATCATGAAGTTTTTTTCTATATAACAATAAAAAAAATTGATGAATGTGTTGATAATTACCATATTTTTAATATAAGCATCCCGCAAATATAAGTACCCCCCTGATTTTTCAGGCACAAAATAATATTTTTTTGTTTTGTTTTTTACATTTCTGGTTCAATTACGTTAATTTTCTCCTAAATATACAATTTTTCACCAATGTTCATCATTTTCGACTGTTTTGACAGCGGTTACACATTGGACCCGTTTATTAGCGCTAAGTTAAGCTAACCGGTCGTGGTTTGTAGTTTCTGTTTGTTGTACTATTGATGATTGTATTTAGTTTAATCTTACTTCTTCCGGTGTTATTTTGTCCCCGTTAAGTGTTGCGGCGTGTCTAATGTGTCTTTATTTCTGCTATTGAGCTAATAAAAGCTTATACTGTTTGCACATCTGCCTACAGACCACTTAACATTGTATAGACGCACACACGCGCCGCTGTATAAAGACGACGTATTTCCATTTATTTGTGATCGCTTCTGACTTGAAATACGAAAAAATGGGCTGTGTTGAGTTTTTAAACGTAGGAAATGTGGAAAAAAAGGGGTGCTTATATATGTGTAAATACGGTATATATAATATTTAAAGAAAATGAATGTAAATGTATATATTTATAGTTTTCTGTATACATTTAAAGAATAAGTTACTTGAATCCGAATATATTTAAACAAAATAAAAAAAATTACCCCCTTCTTGTGTCGACATTTTGTAGTGGCTTTACTTTGGTTATAAGAAAATGTTAGTACCACAAACCAGGTATAAATAGTACATCACTTGGCATTTCTACAATCACTTGGCATTTACACAGTCCTACTGTCCAGTCTTGGGCTGCAGCATCCAAGGCTGCTGTCCTCTGCTGGCACCTTAAGGTCCAAGAACAGTGGGATGTATTGTTGACACATGAAAGGCTGTCAAGTGAAGAAGAGGACATGGCTGGCACAGGAGTGCGGGGCGCAATGAATACCAAGCTTTCAGCTCATTTGTCACCACAACCCACACAGACCGGCTCCCAAGACTGCACGCCTGTCCTCCTCACTCAGTCCTGCCACGGGCTCTTCATGCAACACCACACAGAGCCGAGAGGAGCCGGAGCCCCACTGATGAGGTTCCTGAGGACAGGAGCACTTATCACAACCAGCTCATCTAAAGAAAACTCCAAATTCTAGCCTTCTAAGCTTTCTAACCTTCTTTTTTGCGGTTTCGGTAGAGGCAACAAAAACGGTAGCAACAACAAATGGCACCGCTTTGTTTCCAATGTAAAAACGTATAGTATCTCCAAGTGAATCGGATAATATGCAATTTCACCACGTTTGATTTTGCGCTGCGGTAACATGCTCTTATTACCTACGCCAGTCCAGTTTAAAAAAACTGAAAATAAAAAGGGAAAATGAGTAATGAGAATGAGGAATTGCAAAGGAAACGCTGAAAAGTCTGCTATCAACTGGACATTTTAACTACCTGAAAAAGTATTTTATTCTGAAGTGTGTGTGTGTGTGTGTGTGTGTGTGTGTGTGTGTGTGTGTGTGTGTGTGTGTGTGTGTGTGTGTGTGTGTGTGTGTGTGTGTGTGTGTGTGTTTGTTTACTGCGGTTTCAAGCCAGAAGATGACACTCAGCAAACCATATGCAGCAAACATATACAGTATAAATATAAAATTATTAGCCCCCCTACAAAATAATAATGGTTTCATAAGTTTTTAAAAAGTGCTTTTCATCAGAGCTAGTAATTGTGTCCTCAACTGTACATAATACTGTACCTTGGTAATTTTTATTACGTTTAGTAGCGATTTCTTTTATTTCACAACATTAAATTAGTTTTCAATCAATTTATGTAAATTTAAAGCAAAGAGTAATGTGTTATATTGCTGTTTGAAAACCTGGTATTTAGGTTAAATGTTTAAAATTAAAAAATTATCCAGAATCGTGAAAAAAAAAAATCTCGATTCTAATTTTATCCAGAATCGTGCAGCTCTAATGGAAATATGTTTTTTGCTGTTCATAATTTTACATTTCGGAACAATACAAAACCAACATTTTTTTACAAAAGACAATAAAAAAAAGAGACACACAACAACTTGAACACAATTTGAACACATTGAACTTGGATCAAATCTTTCATGTTGACTTCTGATAAAAATTAATTTAAAAATAAAAAAAAAAAAGAGTTTAAGGGGGAAAAACTGCCAAATGTTCTGCAATATGGAAAACTTCTGAAATCAAGCAGTAAAAAAATCCAAATAAAGCCAAAACACAAAATTCAAACTGTGGCGATGTGTAAAATCACCTCAGCTCAAAAAAAGCTCTACTCTTATAAAATGTAATAGTACAGATTTTTCTTTTGTAAGCTTCTCATATGTGGGACAAATCAGATTAGATATGTTGCCGTTTCATAACAAAACGCAGACATCAGATGCAAAGATCTCATGCAGGCACAATCTTTTTCCCAAGGACGGTCTGACTTTCCAACCCAAAAAAACTGAAGTCGATCGTGTGTTGGAGCTCAGATGCACAAGAACCAACTGAACTCCAGACACCCCACTCACCTGATATGCAAATGAACCTGGGGACAGATCAAGGGTAATCAGGAGCTTCGCATAACACACTTATTACTCCCATCACCCAGGCAGTAAAAGGATGTGTCTAAATGAACACAGAAAAAATTACTGACAAAACAAAAACACACAGAGCTGCTGTTCCTGCATGAAACGGCAGCATTATTAGCCTCATTAGAGGAGAAGATACGGCCAGAGGGAGACGGGTGCGCAGGATTACCCCCCAGTGGAACGCTCGCAGCCCGTAAAACGCACTGTTGACGGGATAATAATAATGCTCTGGATGTAAATGAGTCTAATTCTTGCTAGAGAGAAAGAACAAGAGAACTCCCATATTAACAAAACAGCAACCGGGAATACACACAAGGCAATGCAACAAATGAGATGTCAAATTCTGAAATTACCCTTGAAGTTTAACCGAACTGTTCTGAATGGCCTCCAGTTGCTTTTGATTCACAACACAATCATCAAAACTATTTTTTTTCATCCACAGCCAATACCAAGCAACGCTGGACCTGAAGGCGGGACACACACTGGCCAACCAATCACAGAGCATGACACACATTGGCACTCAAACCTATTGAACTTATTGCGTGTTTTTGAACTCATTAAAATAAAATTAAAAAAATCTCAATAAAAAGGAACTAGTGGTATCTATGCATGAGAAAAAAAAACAATTTATTCAATAAAAAAAGCCATCATTACAGTTTAAAATCACAACCACAAACGCAAACTTCCATTATTAACCTACAATTTGCTAAATCAAGTTCAAAATTGTGCCGATCGGGCTTTGTGCGTGACTCAGTGGGTTTGAAAAACATTTCTACACACGCACGCAAACACATTCTCTCTCAATTCCCTTGAAAATCTCCACCATTTAACTACTAACATTTACTGGCCAGTGGGTTATTAAAGCCGTGTTTATAGCCATATCTCGTAGCAAAAAGAGAAATTGCTTTGAAGCTAATGCCCCTCATCCAATTCATCAGCATTCAAGGGATTAGAGTTGTTGTATTACGAAAAAGCTTACGATCTTACGGCCAACGGGAGGATTAAACACTTCTCATAAAATGAAGTTTCGAGAGCCACATCATCCGACAGAGCCATTATGACCTCATACACAGGGAGTTCGCTGGCCCTTCTTGCACATTCCCTGAGCACGGGCAAATGAAAAAAGTTAAAGGTTTGACTTTATAATATCACCATGCAAACTGGTTTAGAAAACCCAAGTGTCCGCATAGTTTTAAGACCACTGGCATCTAACATCACCTAGGACTACACAGAGATAGGCCACAACACTATCACCATCACCATGTCCGTGTGAGGTGTGGACATGGCACAGGAGGGACTTTTTAAAAGCAGTCAGGCCAGACCTGCGACAGGTCTTGGGTACAACGTTTAATTTGATGACTTGCTTCAAAAGAGGAACAAAAAAATTACTTGAATGTTATTCACGGTAATTATAAAAACAATTTGAGTGAATCACACTTTTAATCAACTTCTTTTCTCATAAAAAGGTTTTCTCTCATGAGAAATTTTGCTTATTGTCCATTTATTTTATGCAACTTAATCCTTGAAAATGTTGCAAAGAAATCTTTTACTTTAGTAAAACATTTCAATTGACTAACAAAATCTGCATTTTTGCCATAAAAGAATTTAGGTTCAAAATTAGAACATTTTTAAAAATTGCTAAAATAAAAATAAAAACACAATTTGCTATTTGCGCCTCAATAATCAAGATTTATAATTATATATAGCTTAGCTCACAAATTTTTCATGAAGTGTCACACCACCAGTGAAAAAACTAAGATAAAGCATAGTTAGGACAGGTATAGGTAGCAAAAAGATTTTGGTATCTTTAAATTAGGGAAAGGTGCAGGTAAACCCAGATCGTCCTGCGAATAAAAGCAACATTTTTCAACTTCCTTACCCAGCTCCATTTACCGAAGAACTTCACTTCGCCGTCATGTCACTCTACACCGTGGTTTTAGTCGTCTGCTCCGGTTCATTAAGAATTCTGCTTCACGAAAAGCCTGTCATACCTGAAACAAAGGAAACGAAAACCATAATGAGGGATTTGTCCTGCTGAGCTCTGGGAGCCAATTGTGAGAAACGCAACTCTTTTCTTTTAGTGCAAAATACCAACTCTCAAAAGATGAAAAAGCGATACCTCTGAAGTCAAAACACACAATAGCATCTTTTGATTACAATTTGCTTCTCAATCTGCTTTGCTTATTAATCCAATATTAAATCTTTTCCGAATTTCAATGTATTCAACATGATTAAGTAGCTTTGTATCTGATATAATTAAAATACATCAACAGGCACGGGAAGATTTACAATTCCCATTTAAAAAATTGCAAAAACAGAGTAGCTATTAAAAATCCCCCCCAGAAAAGACAAAGACAAGACAAAGTTGAGGTGAAGGACGTTAATGTGCTGTTTGGGAACCCATCCATTAATAAAATTTGTTGAGAGTGAAAATTAAATTGGCACTGTACGTTCAGCCAAGGTGTTAGGTACACTACCCTACCATGGCACTCTGAGTTACAGCCTTTAAATAGACCATAAATGATGGAGAAACAAATACATATTAGTAATTGCATTCATGAAGAATTTACAGGCTTGTCGACATCCCGATCATTAATGTAGTGACAATCCATCAGCCGCAGTGTGCGGAGAATGACTGCAACTCCTCACCTCACAATTAATCTCCAGCATAACAGTCTTCTAGCACCCGAAGCAAAGGTTGTTAAATTAAAAATGCCACTAAATCACGCCACGGAGCGGATATTGATCTTTTTTATGAAATGGGAAAATCGACAAACCACTTAAATCCAATATTAGCAAGTTTATAACATCCCGCCACTTACAAGCGGCATTCACAGCCCTCGATGACACGTTATAACTGTACAGCTTTACAAAACACCCGCTGCTACTGGTATCACAGACATCACTTTAATGTAAAAAACATTTTTACAGGAAAAAAATCAGCAGATTTACATTTTCTGTGCAAATAAAATCTCCCACATCTTCCCATTTCCATACGCATGCGATTACAGCAGGACTGCACAAGTCACAGACGCTGATCTTCAGCTTGCCACCACAGCAAAACCTTAGCGCGTCAGTGCTAGTTAAAGACTCATTTATATGGAGTGGTCTGGGGGGCATTTTTGCCAGTTACTATTAAAAACCTCATCTTTCATGCCTTCTTTCTCGCCCAAATTACAGATCAAAATCCCAGAAAGTTTGCAATAGCTTAAGGTCATTCTTAGATGGACTAAAAATGGAAGGAAAGCTGTTGATGAAGATGGATGACATTAAACTGTGGTTTCCGTCATCGCAAGGACAGTCGGACATCAACGGTGTCACTACAGAATTCCTGCTCACTTATTCTTTACCGAAAATTATTTGCAAGTAAAACTATAACTAAAAAGCGTCTAAATAAAAAAGTCTGAAATGAGTTTAGATAAGATGCATTACAGAAGAAGCTGTTTAGAAACATTTCTGGCCGAAGATTAAAGACAAGAACTCGGTTTTCGAAAGATTTTTTTTTTCTTTTATACCCCATCGACTGACTTCCCAACACGCCGAATCAACAGACAAAAACAAAAGATTATTAAAAAAATTCAGTCAATATGGAGGCTAAAGCACCCACACTACTCTCCCACTAAAGTCTGCTGATGCTCCTTCCAAACAAAGACAATTCCAGAAAACCTAGTGACAATGGTTACAAAATGTGAAGATTCTAAGTCCGTTTAAAGTCAGTGCATGGACACATTCACAGGAAACCATCTCACACTTCATCTCCCTAGCACATTTTGGTGTAATGGAGGTGTGTTAGCTTCACAAGACTGAAAGAACAAAAGCAAGAAACAAGAAGAACAAAAAAGAGAAGTGAGAAGTGGTGAGAAAAATAAGTGCACTTCACAACTTCCTGTTTTCTGAAAAAAAAAA